>JAEOAD010000700.1:0-602444 GCA_036365145.1 Orientallactaga sibirica
TAATTTAAGAAGATGTACAACTTAGTAGATTGGCCTCATTTCTACAGTAGCTTGTTTAGAAAACAAACATCTTCATTGCTGAACACTGTAATGTGTGAAATAAGTTAGTTCGGTTCTAGGAATCAGTAGCTTTGGTACGAGGAATGTTGAGTGCAGCAAGTTCAAACTTTCCTTGTTAGTGCAATCTGAAAAGATGTACAAATCAGTAGATTGGAGTGATTTCTACAGTAGTTCGTTTAGAAAACAAACATCTTCATTGCCGAACCATGTGAGAAAATAGCAAGTTCTTTTCTAGGAGTCAGTTGCTTTCCTATGAAGAATGTTGAGTGCAGCAAGTTCAAACTTTCCTTGCTTGCGAAATCTAACAAGAGGTACAACTTATTAGATTCGACCCATTTCTAAACTTCTTTCTTTCATTGGCCGCATTTCTAAAGTACTTTGTTGAGAAACAAACGTCTTCAATGCCAAACACTGTACTGTGTAAAATAAGCTAGTTCGGTTCAAGGATTCAGTTGTTTTCCTACGAAGAAGGTTGAGTGCAGCAAGTTGAAACTTTCCTTGTTTGCGTAATCTAACAAGATGTACAACTTATTAGATTCCCCTCATTTCTAAACTACTTTGTTGAGAAAACAAACACCTTCATTTCCAAATATTGTTCTGTGTGAAATAAGCTAGTTCTGTCTAGGAATAAGTTGCTTTCCTACGAAGAAAGTTGAGTGCAACAAGTTCAAAGTTTCCTTGTTAATATTATCTTAAAAGGTGTACAAGCTAGTAGATTGGTCTCATTTCTGCAGTAGTTTGTTTAGAAAACAAACATCTTCATTTCCGAATACTGTACTGTGTGAAATAAGCTAGTTCAGTTCTAGGAATCAGTTTCTTTCCTAAGAAGAAGGTTCAGTGTAGGGAGTTCACACTTTCCTAGTTTGTGTAATCTAACAAGATGTACAACGTACAAGTTTCGCTTCATTTCTAAACTACTGTGTTTAGAAAAGAAACATCTTCATTGCCAAACACTGTAATGTGTGAAATAAGCTAGTTCGGTTCTAGCAATCAGTTGCTTTTCTACGTAGATGGTGGAGTGTATCAAGTTCAAACATTCCTTGTTAATGTAATCTGAAAACATGTACAATTTTATAGATTCACCTCAGTTCAAATGTAGTTTGTTGAGAAAAAAAAACATCTTCATTGCTGAACACTGTACTGTGTGGAATAAGCTAGTTCGGTTCTAGGAATCAGTTGTTTTCCTAAGAACAAGGTTGAATGCAGAAGTTCAAACTTTCCTTCTTTGTGTAATCTAACTAGATGTACACTTACATTTTTTGGTTATTTCTCAACTACTTTGTTTAGAAAACAAACATCTTCATTGCCAAACACTGTCGTGTGTGAAATAAGGTAGTTCGGTTCTAGGAATCAGTTGCTTTTCTATGTATATGGTTGAGTGCAGCAAGTTCAAACTTTCCTTGTTAATGTAATCTAAGAACATGTACAACTTAATAGGTTCACCTCATTTCTAACTTACTTTGTTGCAAAAACAAACATCTTTATTGCCGAACACTGTACTGTGTGAAATAAACTAGTTCGGTTCTAGGAATCAGTTGCTTTCCTACGATGAAGGTTGAATGCAGCAAGTTCAAACTTTACTTGTTTGTGTAATCTAACAAGATATACAACTTACAAGTTTAGCTTCCTTTCTAAACTACTTTGTTTTCAAAACAAACATCTTCATTACCGAACACTGTACTGTGTGAAATAAGCTAGTTCAGTTCGAGGAATTGTTTTCCTACGAAGAAAGTTGAGTGCAGCAAGTTCAGACATTCCTTGTTAATGTAATCTAAATAGATGTACAACTTAGTAGATTGGCATCACTTCTTCAGTAGTTTGATTAGAAAACATATATGTTCATTGCCGAACCCTGTACCGTGTTAAAATAGCTATTTCGTTTCTAGGATTCAGTTGCTTTCCTACGAAGAAGGTTGAGTGCACAAGTTCATACTTTCCTTGTTTGTGTAATCTATCAAGTTGTACAACTTAGCAGATTTGCCTCATTTCTAACGTAGTTTGTTAAGAAAACAAACATCTTCATTCACGAACGCTATACTGTGTGCAATAAGCTAGATTGGTTATAGGAATCAGTTGCTTTCCTACAAAGATTCTTGAGTGCAGCAAGTTCAAACTTTCCTTATTTGTGCAATCCCGCAAGATGTACAACTTATTAGTTTCGCCTCATTTCTAAACTACTTTGTTTAGAAAACAAACACCTTCATTGCCAAATATTGTGCTGTGTGAAATAAGCTGTTTTGATTCTAGGAATCAGTTGCTTTCATATGAAGAAGGTTGAGTGCAGCAAGTTCAAACTTTCCTTGTTTGTGTGATCTAACAAGATTTACAACTTACAAGTTTCGCTTCATTTCTAAAGTACTTTTTTAAGAAAACAAACACCTTCATTGCCAAATATTGTACTGTGTGAAATAAGCTGTGTCGGTTCTAGGAATAAGTTGGTTTGCTACGAAGTAGCTTGAATGAAGCAATTTCAAACTTTCGTTGTTTGTGCAATCTAACAAGATGTACAACTTACACGTTTCGCTTCATTTCTCAACTACTTTGTTTAGGAAACAACCATCTTCATTGCCAAACACTGTACTGTGTGAAATAAGCTATTTTGGTTCTAGGAATCAGTTTCTTTTCTACGGAAATGGTTGTGTGCAGCAAGTTCAAACTTTCCTTTTTTGTGTAACCTAACAAGATGTACAACTTACAAGTTTCATCTCATTTCTAAACTATTTTGTTAAGAAAACAAACTCCTTCTTTGCAATTATTGTACTGTGTGAAATAAGCTCTTTCGGTTCTAGGAATCATTTGCTTTCCTAGGAAGAGGGTTGAGTGAAGCAAGTTCAAACTTTCCTAGTTCATGTAATCTAAAAAGATGTATAAGTTAGTAGATTCACCTCATTTCTAAAGTAGTTTATTAGGAAAACAAACACCTCCATTGCCAAATATTGTACTGTGTGAAATAAGCTGTTACGATTCTAGGAATCAGTTGTTTTCTCTGGAGATGGTTGAGTGTAGCAAGTTCAAACTTTCCTTGTTATTGTAATCCAAAAATGTGTACAACTTAACAGATTCACCTCATTTATAAAGTAGTTGGTTGAGAAAACAATCATCTTCATTCCCTAACACTGTAGTGTGTGTAAAAAGCTAGTTCGTTTCTAGGAATCAGTTGCTTTCTTACGAAAAAGGTTGAGTGCAGCAAGTTGGAACTTTCCTTGTTGGTATAATCTAACAAGATGTAGAACTTATTAGATTCGCCTCATTTCTAAACTACTATTTTTAGAAGACAAACACCTTCATTACCAAATACTGTACTGTCAAAATAAGCTGTTTAGGTTCTAGAAATCATTTGATTTCCTAGGAACAAGGTTGAGTGCAGCATGTTCAAACTTTCCTAGTTTGTGTAATGTAAAAAGAAGTATAAGTCAGTTGATTCGTCTCATTTTTACAGTAGTTTAGAAAACAAACATCTTCATTGCCGAACCCTATACTCTGTGAAATAAGCTAGTTCAGTCTAGGAATCAGTTGCTTTCCAAAGAGAAGTTTGAGTGCAAAAAGTCCAAACTTTCCTTGTTATTGTAATCTAATAAGAAGTACAACTTAGTAGAATGGTCTCATTTCTACAGAAGTTTGTTTAGAAAACAAACATCTTCATTGATAAACACTCCACTGTGTGAAATAAGCTAGTTAGGATCTAGGAAGCAGTTGCTTTCCTACGAAGAAGGTTGAGTGCAGCAAGTTCAAATTTTCCTTGTTTCGCAAATCTAACAAGATGTACAACTTACAAGTTTCGCTTAATTTCTAAACTACTTTGTTTAGAAGAGAAACACCTTCATTGCCAAACACTGTAATGTGTGAAATAAGCTAGTTCGATTCTAGGAATCAGTTGATTTCCTACGAAGAAGGCTGATTGCAGCAAGATCAAACTTTCCAAGTTTGTGTAACATAACAAGATGTATAAGTTAGTTGATTCGCCTCATTTCTACAGTACTTATTTTAGAAAACAAACATCTTCATTGCCAAACCCTATACTGTGTGAAATAAGCTAGTTCGGTCTAGGAATCAGTTGCTTTCCAATGAGAAGGTTGAGTGCAGCAAGATCAAACTTTCCTTCTAATGTAATCAAAAAGATGTACAACATAGTAGATTGGCGTCATTTCTGCAGTAGTTTGTTTACAAAACAAACATCTTCATTGCCAAACCCTGTACTGTGTGAAAATAGCTAGTTCGGTTCTAGGAATCAGTTGCTTTCCTATGAAGAAGTTTGAGTGCAGCAAGTTCAAACTTTCCTTGTTTGTGTAATCTAACACATGTTCAACTTACAAGTTTCGCTTCACTTCTAAGCTACTTTGTTTAGAAAACAAACACCTTCATTGCCAAATACGATACTGTGTGAAATAAGCTGTTTTGGTTCTAAGAATCAGTTGCTTTCCTGCGAAGAAGGTTGAGTGCAGCAAGTTCAAACTTTCCTTGTTAATGTAATCTAAAAAGATGTACAACATAGTAGATTGGCGTCATTTCTGCAGTAGTTTGTTTACAAAACAAACATCATCATTGCCGAACACTGTACTGTGTGAAATAAGCTAGTTCGGTGCTAGGAATCAGTTGCTTTCCTAGGAAGAAGGTTGAGTGCTGCAAATTCAAATTTTCCTTTTTTGTGTAATCTAACAAGATGTACAATTTACAAGTTTGGCTTCATTTCAAAACTACTTTGTTTAGAAAACAAACATCTTCATTGTCAAATGCTATACTTTGTGAAATAAGCTAGTTCGGTTCTAAGAATCAGTTGCTTTCCTACGAAGAAGGTTGAGTGCAGAAAGTTCAAACTTTCATTGTTTGTGTAATCTAACAAGATGTACAAGTTATTAGATTCGCCTCTTTTCTAAACTACTTTGTTTAGAAAACAAACACCTTCATTGCCAAACATTGTATTGTGTGAAATAAGCTATTTCGGTTCTCGAAATCAGTTGCATTCCTACTAAGAAGGTTGAGTGCAGCAAATTCAAACTTTCCGAAGTTGTGTGATCTAAAAAGATGTATAAGTTAGTTGATTCACGTCATTTCTAAAGTAGTTTGTTAAGAAAACAAACATCTTCTTTGCCGAACCCTATACATTGTGAAATAAGCTAGTTCGGTCTAGGAATCAGTTGCTTTCCTACGAAGAAGGTTGAGTGCAACAAGTTCAAACTCTCTTTGTTAGTATAATCTAAAAAGATGTACAACTTACAAGTTTCGCTGCATTTCTAAACTACTTAATTTAGAAAACAAACATCTTCATTGCCAAATATTGTATTGTGTGAAATAAACTGTTTCGGTTGTAGAAATCAGTTGCTTTCCTATTAAGAAGGTTGAGTGCAGCAAGTTCAAACTTTCCTCTTTAGTGTAATCTAAAAATATATATAAGTTAGTTGATTCGTGTCATTTCTAAAGTAGTTTGTTTAGAAACCAAACATCTTCTTTGCCGAACCCTTTACTGTGTGAAATAAGCTAGTTAAGTCTAGGAATCAGTTGCTTTCCTCCGAAGAAGGGTGAGTGCAACAAGTTCAAACTCACCTTGTTAATATAATCTAAAAAGATTGACAACTTACAAGTTTTGCTTCATTGCTAAACTACTTCATTTAGAAAACAAACACCTTCATTGCCAAATATTGTTCTGTGTGAAATAAGCTGTTTCGGTTTGAGAAATCAGTTGCTTTCCCCTGGAGATGGTTGAGTGCAGCAAGTTCAAACATTCCTTGTTAATGTAAACTAAAATGTTGTACAGCTTAATAGATTCACCTCATTTCTAAAGTAGTTTCTTTGGAAAACAAACATCTTCATTGCCAAAAAATGTAATGTGTGAAATAAGCTTTCTCGTTTCTATGAATCAGTTGTTTTCCTACAAAGAAGGTTGCATGCAGCAAGTTCAAACTTTCGTAGTTTGTGCAAAATAACAAGATGTATAAGTTAGTAGATTCGCCTTATTTCTAAAGTAGTTTGTTTACAAAACAAACATCTTCATTGCACAATCCTATACTGTGTGAAATAAGCTAGTTCAGTCTAGGAATCAGTTGCTTTCCTACGAAGAATGTTGAGTGCAGCAAGTTCAAACTTTCCTTGTTTGTGTAATCTAACAAGATGTACAAGTTAGTAGATTTGCCTTATTTCTAAAGTAGTTTGTTTAGAAAACAAACATCTTCATTGCACAATCCTATACTGTGTGAAATAAGCTAGTTCAGTCTAGGAATCAGTTGCTTTCCTACGAAGAATGTTGAGTGCAGCAAGTTCAAACTTTCCTTGTTTGTGTAATCTAACAAGATGTACAAGTTAGTAGATTTGCCTTATTTCTAAAGTAGTTTGTTTAGAAAACAAACATCTTCATTGCACAATCCTATACTGTGTGAAATAAGCTAGTTCAGTCTAGGAATCAGTTGCTTTCCTACGAAGAATGTTGAGTGCAGCAAGTTCAAACTTTCCTTGTTTGTGTAATCTAACAAGATGTACAAGTTAGTAGATTCACCTCATTTCTAAAGGAGTTTGTTTAGAAAACAAACATCTTCATTCCCGAACCCTATACTGTGTGAAATAAGGTAGTTCGGTTCTAGGAATCAGTTGCTTTCCTACGAAGAAGGTTGAGTGCAGCAAATTCAGACTTTCCTTGTTTGTGTAATCGAAAAAGATGTACAACTTACAAGTTTTGCTTCATTTCTAAACTACTGTGTTTAGTAAAAAAACACTTTAATTGACAAATATTGTACTGTGTGAAATAAGCAGTTTCGGTTCTATGAATCAGTCGCTTTCGTATGAAGAAGTTTGAGTGCAGCAAGTTCAAACTTTCCTTGTTTGTGTAATCTAACAAGATGTACAACTTATAATTTTCGCTTCATTTCTAAACTATTTTGTTTAGAAATCAAACTCCTTCATTGCCAAATATTGTACTGTGTGAAATAAGCTGTTTCGGATCTAGGAATCAGTTCCTTTCCTACGAAGAAGGTTGAGTGCAGCAAGTTCAATCTTTCCTAGTTTGTGTAATCTAACAAGATGTTTAAGTTACTACTTTCGCCTCATTTCTAAAGTGTTTGTTTTGAAAACAAACATCTTCATTGCCGAACCCTATACTGTGTAAAATAAGCTAGTTTGGTTCTAGGAAACAGTTGCTTTCCTACGAAGAAGGTTGAGTGCAGCAAGTACAAAATTTATTTGTGTAATCTAACAAGATGTACAAGTTACAAGTTTCGCTTCATTTCTAAAATACTTTTTTTAGAAAACAAACACCTTCATTGCCAAATATTGTACTGTGTGAAATAAGTTGTTTCGGTTCTGGGAAACAGTTGCTTTGCTACGAAGAAGCTTGAGTACAGCAAGTTCAAATTTCTTTGTTTGTGCAATCTAACAAGATGTACAACTTACAATTATCGCTTCATTTCTCAACTACATTATTAAGAAAACAAACATCTTCATTGCCGAACACTGTACTTTGTGAAATATGCTATTTCGGTTCTGGGAAGCAGTTTCTTTTCTACGGAGATGGTTGAGTGCAGCAAGTTCAAACTTTCCTTGTTTGTGTAACCTAACAAGATGTACAACTTACAAGTTTCGTTTCATTTCTAAACTACTTTCTTTGGAAAACAAACACCTTCATTGCCACATACTGTAATGTGTGAAATAACCTAGTTGGGTTCTAGGAATCAATTGCTTTCCTAGGAAGATGGTTGAGCGCAGCAAGTTCAAACTTTCCTTGATTGTGTAATCTACCAAGATGTACAAGTTAGTAGATTCACCTCATTTCTAAAGTAGTTTGTTTAGAAAACAAACATCTTCATTCCCGAACCCTATATTGTGTGAAATAAGTTAGTTCGGTTCTAGGAATCAGTTGCTTTCCTACGAAGAAGGTTGAGTGCAGCAAGTACAAACTTTCCTGTGTGTGTAATATAACAAGATGTACAACTAAAAATTTGGGTTTCATTTCTAAACTACTTTGTTTAGAAAATAAACACCTTAATTGCCAAATATTATAATGTGTGAAATAAGCTGTTTCAGTTCTAGGAATCAGTTGCTTTTCTAAGGAGATGGTTGTGTGCAGCAAGTGCAAACTTTCCTTGTTAATGTAATCTAAAAAGATGTACAACTTGCCGGGCATGGTGGCGCATGCCTTTAATCCCAGCACTTGGGAGGCAGAGGTAGGAGGATTGCTGTGAGTTCAAGGCCACCCTGAGAAGACAGAGTGAATTCCAGGTCAGCCTGGGCAAGAGTGAGACCCTACCTCGAAAAACCAAAAAAAAAAAAAAAGATGTACAACTTAATAGATTCACTTCATTTCTAAAGTAGTTTGTTGAGAAAACAAACATCTTCATTGGTGAACACTGTACTGTATGAAATAAGTTAGTTGGTTTCTAGGAATCAGTTGCTTTCCTACAAAGAAGGTTGAGTGCAGCAAGTTCAAACTTTCCATTTTTCTGTATTCTAACAAGATGTCCAACTTACAAGTTTCACTTCATTTCTAAACCACTTTGTTTAGAAAACAAACATGTTCTTTGCCGAACACTGTACTGTGTGAAATAAGCTAGTTCGGTTCGAAGAAACAGTTGTTTTCCTAAGAAGAAGATTGAGTAGAGCAAGTTCAAACTTTCCTTGTTAATTTAATCTAAAAAGATGTACAACTTAGTACATTGGCATCATTTCTACAGTAGTTTGTTTAGAAAACAAACATCTTCATTGCCGAACCCTGTACTATGTGAAAATAGCTCATTCATTTCTAGGAATCAGTTGCTTTCCTACAAGGAAGGTTGAGTTCAGCAAGTTCAAACTTACCTTGTTTGTGTAATATAAGAAGATGTACAACTTATTAGATTCACCTCCCTTCTAAACTAATTTGTTTAGAAAACAAACACCTTCATTGCCAAATATTGTATTGTGTGAAATAAGCTGTTTCGGTTCTAGGAATGAGTTGCTTTCCTACCAAGAAGGTTGAGTGCAGCAAAATCAAACTTTCGTAGTTGGTGTAATCTAACACGATGTATAAGTTAGTAGATTCTCTTCATTTTTAAAGTAGTTTGTTTAGAAAACAAATATCTTCATTGCTGAACCATATATTGTGTGAAATAAGCTAGTTCTGTTCTAGGAATCATTTGATTTCCTACGAAGGTTAAGTGCAACAAGTTCAAGCTTTCCTTGTTAATGTAATCTACCAAGATGTACAACTTAGTAGATTGGACTCATTTCAAAGTAGGTTGTTTAGAAAACAAACATCTTCATTCCCAAACTCTATACTGTGTGAAATAAGCTAGTTCAGTGCTAGGAATCAGTTGCTTTCCTACGAAGATGGTTGAGTGCAGCAAGTTCAAACTTTCCTTTTTTGTGAATCCAACAATATGTACACCTTACAAGTTTTGCTTTATTTCTAAATTACTTTGTTTAGAAAACAAACATCATCGACAAATATTGTACTGTGTGAAATAATAGGAATCAAGGTTGAGTGCAGCTGTTTAACAAGATGTATCAGTTAGTAGATTTGCCTCATTTCTGAAGTAGAAAACAAACATCTTCTTTCGAACCCTATACTGTGTGAAATAAGCTAGTTCAAACGAAGATGGTTGAGTGCAGCAAGTTCAAACTTTTCTTTTTTGTGTAATCTAACACGATGTACACCTTACAAGTTTCCTTCATTTCTAAAACTTTGTTTACAAACTTTCCTGAACACTGTACTGTGAAATTGTGTTCTAATCTGAAGAAGGTTAACAAGATGTATCAAGATATTAAGATGGTAGATTTGCCTCATTTCTAAAGTAGTTTGTTTAGAAAACAAACATCTTCATTTGCCAAACCATAGTTACTGTGTGAAATAAGCTTGTTCGGGTCTAGGAATAAGTTGTTTTCCTGAAAGTGCAACAAGTTCAAACTTTCCCTGTTAAAGTAATCTAAAAGATGCTTAGTAGAATTTCTCAGTTTGTTTGAAAAACCAACATCTTCATTCACTATACTATGTGAAATAAAGTTCGGTTTTGGTTCACGAAGAAGGTTGAGTGCATCAAGTTCAATCTTTCCTTCTTTGTTCAAGATGTTTCCTTTATTTTTTTGTTTGAAAACAAACATCTTCATTAACAAGATGTAGGAACAACTTGTTGTTGATTCAAGTTCAAACTTTCCTTGTTTGTGTAATCTCAAGATGTACAAAATTTCTAAATTACTTTGTTTAGAAAATGAACACCTTCATTGCCAAATATTGTACTGAGTGAAATAAGCTATTTTGATTGTAGGAATCAACTGATTTCCTCCGAAGAACGTTGAGTGCAGCAAGTACAAATATTCCTAGTTTGTGTAATCTAAGAAGATGTATATGTAATTTGATTCGCCTCAATTCCAAAGTACTTTGTTTAGAAAACAAACATCTTCATTGCTGAAACCTATGCTGTGTGAAATAAACTAGTTCGGTCTAGGAATCAGTTGCTTTCCTACGAAGAAGGTTGAGTGCAACAAGTACAAACTTTCTTTGTTAATGTAATCTACAAAGATGTAAAACTTAATAGATTCACCTCATTTCTAAAATAGTATGTTGAGAAAACAAACATCTTCATTGCCGAAAACTGTACTGTGTGAAATAAGCTAGTTCGGTTCTAGGAATCAGTTGCTTTCCTACGAAGAAGGTTGAGTGCACCAAGTTGAAACATTCCTTTTTTGTGTAATCTAACAAGATGTACAACTTACAAGTTGCGCTTCATTTCTAAACTACTTTGTTTAGAAAAGAAACATCTCCATTGCGGAACAATTTTACATGTGAAATAAGCTAGTTCAGTTCTAGGAATCAGTTGCATTTCTAGGGAGATGGTTGAGTGCAACAACTTCAAACTTTCCTTGTTAATGTAATCTCAAAATATGTACAACTTAATAGATTCACCTCATTTCTAAAATAGTTTGTTGAGAAAACAAACATCTTCATTGGTGAACACTGTAATGTGTGAAACAAGCCAGTTCGGTTCTAGGAATCAGTTGATTTCCTACGAAGAATTATGAGTGCAGCAAGTTCAAACTCCTTGTTTGTGTAATCTAACAAGATGCACAACTTACAGGTTTCGCTTCATTTCTAAACTACTTGGTTTAGAAAAGAAACATCTTCATTGCCGAACACTGTAATGTGTGAAATAAGCTAGTTCGGTCCTAGGAATCAGTTGCATTTCTACAGAGATGGTTGAGTGCAAAAGTTCAAACGTGCCTTGTTAATGTAATCTAAAAAGATGTATGACTTCATAGATTCACCTTATTTGTAACGTTGTTTGTTGAGAAAACAAACATCTTCATTACCAAACACTATCCCGTGTGAAATAAGCTAGTTCGGTTCTAGGAATCAGTTGCTTTCCTACGAAGAATGTTGAGTGCAGCAAGTTCAAAATTTTCTTGTTTCTGTAATCTAACAACATGTACAACTTACAAGTTTCGCTTCATTTCTGAACTGCTTCTAGAAAACAAACATCTTCATTGCTGAAAAGAATACTGTGTGAAATAAGCTAGTCCGGTCTAGGAATCAATTGTTTTCCTACGAAAAAGGTTGAGTGCAATAAGTTCAAAATTTCTTTGTTAATGTAATCTAAAAAGATGTACAACGTAGTAAATTGGCCTCATTTCTACAGTAACTTGTTTAGAAAATAAACATCTTCATTGCCGAAAACTGTACTGTATGAATAAGCTAGTTCGGGTATAGTAATCAGTTGCTTTCCTACAAAGAAGGTTGAGTGCAGCAAGTGCAAACTTTCGTTGATTGTGTAATCTAACATGATGTACACCTTACAAGTTTCGCTTCATTTATAAACTACTTTGTTTAGAAAACAAACATCTTCATTGCCAAACACTGTAATGTGTGAAATAATGTGTGGTTCTAGGAATCAGTTGCTTTTCTACGTAGAAGGTTGAATGCAACAAGTTCAAACTTTCCTGGTTAATGTTATCTAAAAAGATGTACAACTTAATAGATTCACCTCATTTCTAAAGTAGTTTGTTGAGAAAACAAACATCTTCATTGCCGAACACGGTACTGTGTGAAATAAGCTAGTTCGGTTCTAGGTATCAGTTGATTTCCTACGAAGAAGGTTGAGTGTAGCAAGTTCAAACTTTCCATGTTTGCGTAATCTAACAAGATGTACAACTTATTATATTCTCCTCATTTCTAAAGTACTTTGTTTAGAAAACAAACACCTTCATTGACAAATAATGTACTGTGTGAAAAAAGCTGTTTTGGTTCTAGGAATCAGTTCCTTTCCTGTGAAGAAGGTTGAGTGAAGCAAGTTCAAACTTTCCTAGTTTGTGTAATCTAAGAAGATGTATAAATTAATTTATTGGTATCTTTGCTAAAGTAGTTTGTTTAGAAAACAAATATCTTCAATCCTGAACCATATACTGTGGGAAATAAGCTAGTTCTGTCTAGCAATCTTTTGCTTTCCTACGAAGAAGGTTGAGTGCAACAAGTTCAAACTTTCTTTGTTAATGTAATCTAAAAAGACGTACAACTTAATAGATTCTCCTCAGTTCTACAGTAGTTTGTTTTGAAAACGAAGATCTTCATTCTCAAACACTGTACTGTGTGAAATAAGGTAGTTCGGTTCTATGAATGAGTTGCTTTCCTAACAAGAAGGTTGATTGCAGCAAGTTCAAACTTTCCTTGTTTGTGTAATCTAACAAGATGTACAACTTACAAGTTTCGCTTCATTTCCAAAATACTTTGTTTAGAAAACAAACATATTCATTGATGAACGCTGTACTGTGTGAAATAAGCTAGTTCGGTACTAGGTTTCAGTTGCTTTCCTACGAAGGTTGAGTGCAGCAAGTTCAAACTTTCCTTGTTAATGTAATCTAAAAAGATGTACAACCAGGTAGATTGGCATCATTTCTACAGTAGTTTGTTTAGAAAACAAACATCTTCATTGCCGACCCTGCACTGTGTGAAAATAGCTAGTTCGTTTCTAGGAAACAGTGGCTTTCGTACAAAGAAGTTTGAGTGCAGCAAGTTCACACTTTCCTAGTTTGTGTAATCTAACAAGATGTACAACTTATTAGATTCACCTCATTTCTAACCTTCTTTGTTTAGAAAACAAACACGTTCATTGACAAATATTGTACTGTGTGGTGTAAGCTGTTTTGGTTCTAGGAATCAGTTGCTTTCCTACAAAAAAGGTTCAGTGCAGCAAGTTCAAACTTTCCTTGTTTGTGCAATGTAACAAGATGTATAAGTTAGTAGATTCGCCTAATTTCTAAAGTAGTTTGTTTAGAAAACAAACATCTTCATTGCGAACCCTATACTGTGTGAAATAAGGTAGTTCATTTCTAGGAATCAGTTGCTTTCCTACAAAGAAGGTTGAGTGCAACAAGTTCAAACTTTTCTTGTTAATGTAATCTAAAAAGATGTACAATTTAGTAGATTGGCCTCATTTCTACTCTAGTTTGTTTAGAAAACAAACATCTTCATTGCCATACACTGTAGTGTGTGAAATAAGCTAGTTCGGTTCTCGGAATCAGTAGCTTTCCCATCCAAGAAGGTTGAGTGCAACAAGTTCAAACTTTCCTTGTTTGTGTCATCTAACAAGATGTACAACGTACAAGTTTCGCTTCATTTCTAAACTACTTTGTTTAGAAAACAAACATCTTCATTGCCAAACACTGTAGTTTGTGAAATAAGCTAGTTTGGTTCTAGGAATCAGTTGCTTTTCTATGGAGATGGTTGAGTGCACCAAGTTCAAACTTTCCTTGTTAATGTAATCTATAAAGATGTTCAACTTAATAGATTCATCTCATTTCTAAAGTAGTTTGTTTAGAAAAAAACACCTTCATTGAAAAATATTGTACTGGGTGAAATAAGGTAGTTCGTGTTAGGATTCAGTTGTTTTGCTACGAAGAAGGTTTAGTGCAGCAAGTTCAAAATTCCTCCTTTGTGTTATCTAACAAGATGTACAACTTACAAGATTCGCTTCATTTCCATAGTACTTTGTTTAGAAAACAAACATCTTCAATGCCGAACACTGTACTGTGTGAAATAAGCTAGTTCTGTTCTAGGAATCAGTATCTTTCCCATCGAAGAAGGTTGAATGCAGCATGTTCAAACTTTCCTTGTTTGTGTAATCTAACAAGATGTACAACCAGGTAGATTGGTGTAGTATATACAGTAGTTTGTTTAGAAAACAAACATCCTCATTGCTGACCCTGTACTGTGTGAAAATAGTTCGTGTCTATGAATCAGTTGCTTGCCTACGAAGAAGATTGAGTGCAGCAAGTTCAAACGTTTTTTGTTTGTGTAATCTAACAAGATGTGCAACTTATTAGATTCGCATCATTTCTAAACTAATTTGTTTAGAAAACAAACACCTTCATTGCCAAATATTGTATTGTGTGGAATAAGGTGTTTCTGTTCTAGGAATCAGTTGCTTTCCTACAAAGAAGGTTGAGTGCAGCAATTTCAAACTTTCCTAGTTTGTGATATCTAAGAAGATTTATAAGTTAGTAGATTCACCTAATTTCTAAAGTAGTTTGTTTAGAAAACAAACATCATCATTGCCGAACCCTATACTGTGTGAAATAAGCTAGTACGGCTCTAGGAATCATTTGCTTTCCTATGAAGAAGGTTGAGTGCAACAAGTCCAAACTTTCCTTGTTAATGTAATCTAAAAAGATGTAAGACTTAGTATATTGGCATCATTTCTACTGTAGTATGTTTAGAAAACAAACATCTTTATTGCAAAACACTGTAGTGTATGAAATAAGCTAGTTCTGTTCTAGGAATCAGTATCTTTCCCATCGAAGAAGGTTGAATGCAGCATGTTCAAACTTTCCTTGTTTGTGTAATCTAACAAGATGTACAACGTACAAGTTTCGCCTCATTTCTAAACTACTTTGTTTAGAAAACAAACATCTTCATTGCCAAACACTGTAGTTCATGAAATAAGCTGGTTCGGTTCTAGCAATCAGTTGCTTTTCTACAGAGAGGGTTGAGTGCAACAAGTTCAAACTTGCCTTGTTAATGTAATCTAAAAATACGTTCAACTTAATAGATTCACCTAATTTCTAAAGTAGTTTCTTTAGAAAACAAACACCTTCATTGCCAAATACTGTACTGTGTGAAATAAGCTATTTCGGTTCTAGGAATCAGTTGCTTTGCTACGAAAAAGTTTAGTGCAGCAAGTTCAAACATTCCTTGTTTGTGTAATCTAACACGATGTACAACTTACAAGTTTCGCTTCATTTCCAAACTACTTTTTTAGAAAACAAACATCTTCATTGCCGAACGCTATACTGTGTCAAATAATCTAGTTAGGTTCTAGGTTTCAGTTGCTTTCCCACGAAGAAGGTTGAGTGCAGCAAGTTCAAAATTTCCTTGTTAATGTAATCTAAAAAGATGTACAACCAGGTAGATTGGCGTCATTTCTACCATAGTTTGTTTAGAAAACAAACATCTTCATTGCCGACCCTGTACTGTGTGAAAATAGCTAGATCGTTTGTAGGAATCAATTGCATTCATCCGAAGAAGTTTGAGTGCAGCAAGTTCAAACATTCCTTGTTTGTGTAATATAACAAGATATTTTACTTATTAGATTCACCTCATTTCTAAACTAATTTGTTTAGAAAACAAACACCTTCATTGCCAAATATTGTACTGTGTGCAATAAGCTGTTTCTGTTCTAGGAATCAGTTGCTTTTCTACAAAAAAGGTTGAGTGCAACAAGTTCAAACTGTCCTAGTTTGTGAAATCTAAGAAGATTTATAAGTTAGTAGATTCACCTAATTTTTAAAGTAGTTTGTTTAGAATACAAACATTTTCATTGCCGAACCCTATACTGTGTGAAATAAGCTAGTTCGGTTCTAGGAATCATTTGCTTTCCTATGAAGAAGGTTGAGTGCAACAAGTTCAAACATTCCTTGTTAATGTAATCTAAAAAGATGTACGACTTAGTATATTGGCCTCATTTCTACTGTAGTTTGTTTAGAAAACAAACATCTTCATTGCCAAACACTGTAGTGTGTGAAATAAGCTAGTTCTGTTCTAGGAATCAGTATCTTTCCATCGAAGAAGGTTGAGTGCAGCATGTTCAAACTTTCCTTGTTTGTGTAATCTAACAAGATGTACAACGTACAAGTTTCGCCTCATTTCTAAAGTACTTTGTTTAGAAAACAAACATCTTCATTGCCAAAGACTGTAGTTTGTGAAATAAGCTGGTTCGCTTCTAGGAATCAGTTGCTTTTCTAAGGAGAGGGTTGAGTGCAACAACTTCAAACTTTCCTTGTTAATGTAATCTAAAAAGATGTTCAACTTAATATATTCATCTCATTTATAAGTAGTTTGTTTAAAAAACAAACACCTTCATTGCCAAATATTGTACTGTGTGAAATAAGATGTTTAGGTTCTACGATTCAGTTGCTTTGCTACGAAAAAGATTTAGTGCAGCAAGTTCAAACTTTCCTTGTTTGTGTAATCTAACAAGATGAACATCTAACAAGTTTCACGTCATTTCCAAACTACATTTTTAGAAAACAAACATCTTCATTGCCGAACGCTGTACTGTGTGAAATAAGCTAGTTCGGTTCTAGGTTTCAGTTGCTTTCCTACGAAGAAGGTTGAGTGTAGCAAGTTCAAACATTCCTTGTTAATGTAATCTAAAAAGATGTACAACCAGGTAGATTGGCGTCATTTCTACAGTAGTTTGTTTAGAAAACAAACACCTTCATTGCCAAATATTGTACTGTGTGAAATAAGCTGTTTCGGTTCTAGAAATCAGTTGCTGTACTACGAAGAAGGTTGAGTGCAGCAAGTTCAAACTTTCACAGTTTGTGGAATCTAACATAATGTATGAGTTAGTTGATTAGCCTCATTTCTAAACTAGTTTGTTTAGAAAACAAACATCTTCATTGCCAAACCGTATACTGTGTGAAAGAAGCTAGTTCGGTTCTAGGAATCATTTGCTTTCCTACCAGGAAGGTTGAGTGCAGCAAGTTCAAACTTTCCTTGTTAATGTAATCTAAAAAGATTTACAACTTAGTAGATTCAGTGTCATTTCTACAGTAGTTTGTTTAGTAAACAAACATCTTCATTGCCGAACCCCATACTGTGTGAAAATAGCTAGTTCGTTTCTAGGAATCAGTTGCTTTCCTACGAAGAAGGTTGAGTGCAACAAGTACAAACTTTCTTTGTAAATGTAATCTAAAAAGATGTAAAACTTAATAGATTCAGCTAATTTCTAAAATAGTTTGTTGAGAAAACAAAAAACTTCATTGCCGAAAACTGTACTAAGTGAAATAAGCTACTTCGGTATAGGAATCACTTGCTTTCCTACGAAGAAGGTTGAGTGTAGCAAGTTCGAACATTCCTTGTTTCTGTAATCTAACAAGATGTACAACTTACAAGTTTCGCTTCATTTCTAAACTACTTTGTTTAGAAAAGAAACATCTCCATTGCAGAACACTTTAACGTGTGAAATAAGCTAGTTCAGTTCTAGGAATCAGTTGCATTTCTACAGAGATGGTTGATTGCAGCAAGTTCAAACATTCCTTCTTAATGTAGTTTAAAAAGATGTACAAGTTAGTAGATTCACCTCATTTCTAAAGTAGTTTGTTTAGAAAACAAACACCTTCATTGCCGAACACTGTACTGTGTGAACAAAGCTTGTTCGGTTATAGGAATCAGTTGCTTTCTTACCAAGAAGGTTGAGTGCTGCAAGTTCAATCTTTCCTAGTTTGTGTAATCTCACAAGATGTATAAGTTAGTAGATTCGCCTCAATTCTAAAGTAGTTGGTTTAGAAAACAAACATCTTCATTGCCAAATCCTATACTGTGTGAAATGAACTAGTTCGGTTCTAGGAATCAGTTCTTTTCCTACGAAGAAGGTTGAGTGCAACAAGTTCAAACATTCCTTGTTAATGTAATCTAAAAAGATGTAACACATACTAGATTGGCCTCATTTCTACAGTAGTTTGTTTAAAAAACAAACATCTTCATTGCCGAACACTATACTGTGTGAAATAAGCTAGTTCGGTTCTAGGAATCAGTTGCATTTCTACGGAGATGGTTGAGTGCAACAAGTTCAAACTTTCGTTGTTAATGTAATCTATAAAGATGTACAACTGAATAGATTCACCTCATTTCTAAAGTAGTTTGTTGAGAAAACAAACATCTTCATTGCCGAACACTATACTGTGTGAAATAAGGTAGTTCGGTTCTAGGAATCAGTTGCTTTCCTACGAAGAAGGTTGAGTGCAGCAAGTTCAAACTTTCCTCGTTGGTGTAATCTAACAAGATGTACAACATATAAGTTTCGCTTAATTTCTAAACTGCTTTGTTTAGAAAGCAAACATATTCATTGCCGAACACTGTACTGTCTGAAATAAGCTAGTTCGTTTCAAGGAATCAGTTATTTTCCTACGAAGAAGGTTGTGTGCAGCAAGTGCAAACGTTCCTTGTTAATGTAATATAAAAAGATGTACAACTTAGTAGGTTCACCTCATTTCTAAAGTAGTTTGTTGAGAAAACAAACATCTTCATTGCCGAACACTGTACTGGGTAAAATAAGCTGGATCGGTTCTAGGAATCAGTTGCTTTCCTACGAAGAAGGTTGAGTGCAGCAAGTTCAAACTTTCCTAGATTGTGTAAACTCACAAGATATATAAGTTAGTATATTCGCCTCATTTCTAAAGTAGTTGGTTTAGAAAAAAACATCTTCAATGCCAAACCCTATATTGTGTGAAATAAGCTAGTTCAGTTCTAGGAATTAGTTGTTTTCCTACGGAGAAGGTTGAGTGCAACAAGTTCAAAGATTCCTTGTTACTGTAATCTAAGAAGATGTACCAGTTAGTAGATTGGCCTCATTTCTACAGTAATTTGTTTAAAAAACAAAAATCTTCATTGCCGAACACTATACTGTGTGAAATAAGCTAGTTCGGTTCTAGGAATCATTTGCATTTCTACGGAGATGGTTGAGTGCAACAAGTTCAAACTTTCCTTGTTAATGTAATCTAAGAAGATGTACAACTGAATAGATTCACCTCATTTCTAAAGTAGTTTGTTGAGAAAACAAACATCTTCATTGCTGAACACTATACTGTGTGAAATAAGCTAGTACGGTGCTAGGAATCATTTGCTTTCCAATGAAGATGTTTCAGTGCAGCAAGTTCAAACTTTCCTTGTTTGTCTAATCTAACAAGATGTACACCTTACAAGTTTCTCTTCATTTCAAAACTACTTTGTTTAGAAAACAAACACCTTCATTGCCGAACACTGTACTGTGTGAAATAAGCTAGTTCAGTTCAAGGAATCAATTATTTTCCTATGAAGATGGTTGAGTGCAGCAAGTGCAAACATTCCTTGTTAATGTTATCTAAAAAGATGTACCACTTAGTAGATTGGCCTCATTTCTAGAGTAGTTTGATTAAAAAACAAACAACTTCGTTGCCGAACCCTGTACTGTGTAAAAATAGCTAGGTCGTTTCTAGGAGTCAGTTGCTTTCCTACGAAGAACGTTGAGTGCAGCAAGTTCAAACTTTCCTTGTTTGTGTAATTTAACAAGATGTACAACTTACTAGATTCGCCTGATTTCTAAACTTCTTTGTGTAGAAAATAAACACCTTCATTGCCAAATATTGTACTGAGTGAAATAAGCTGTTTAGGTTCTAGAAATGTGTTGCTCTCCTGCGAAGAATGTTGAGGGCAGCAAGTACAATCTTTCCTAGTTTGTGTAATCTAACAAGATGTATATGTTAGTTGATTTGCCTCATTTCTAAAGTACTTTGTGTAGAAAACAAACATCTTCATTGCCGAACACTTTACTGTGTGAAATAAGTTAGTTCGGTGCTAGGAATCAGTTGGTTTCCTACGAACATTGTTGAGCGCAGCCAGTTCAAACTTTCCTTGTTTGTGTAATCTAAGAAGATGTACAACTTGTTACATTCGCCTCATTTCTAAACTGCTTTGTGTAGAAAATAAACACCTTCATTGCCAAATATTGTACTGAGTGAAATAAGCTGTTTTGGTTGTAGGAATCAGTTGCTTTCCTGTGAAGGAGGTTGAGGGCACCATGTAAACTTTCCTAGTTTGTGTAATCTAACAATATGTATATGTTAGTTGATTCGCCTCATTCCTAAAGTACTTGTTTAGAAAACAAACATCTTCATTGCTGAACCCTATACTGTGTGAAATAAGCTAGTTCGGCATAGGAATCAGTTGCTTTCCTACGAAGAAGGTTGAGTGCACCAAGTACAAACTTTCTTTGTTAATGTAATCTAAAAACATGTACAACTTAATAGATTCACCTCATTTCTAAAATAGATTTTTAAAATACAAAGATATTCATTGCCGAACACTGTACTGTGTGAAATAAGCTAGTTCGGTTCTAGGAATCAATTTCTTTCCTACGAAGAAGGTTGAGTGCAACAAGTTCAAACATTCCTACTTAATGTAATCTAAAAAGATGTACCACTTAGTAGATTGGCCTCATTTCTACAGTAGTTTCTTTAAAAAACAAACATCTTCATTGCCGAACCCTGTACTCTGTGAAAATAGCTAGTTCATTTCTAGGAATCAGTTGCGTTCCTATGAAGAAGGTTGAGTGCAGCAAGTTCAAACTTTCCTTGTTAATGTAGTTTAAAAACATGTACATCTTAATAGATTCACCTCATTTCTAAAGTAGTTTGTTGAGAAAACAAACATCTTCATTCCCAAACACTGTACTGTGTGAAATAAGCTGGTTCGGTTCTAGAAATCAGTTGCTTTCCTACGAAGAAGGCTGAGTGCAGCAAGTTCAAACTTTCCTAGTTTGTGTAATCTCATAAGATGTATAAGTTAGTAAATTCGCTTCATTTCTAAAGTAGTTGGTTTAGAAAACAAACATCTTGATTGCCACACCCTATGCTGTGTGAAATAAGCTAGTTCGGTTCTAGGAATCAGTTGTTTTCCTACGAAGAAGGTTGAGTGCAACAAGTTCAAACATTCCTTGTTAATGTAATCTAAAAAGATGTACGACTTAGTAGATTGGCCTCATTTCTACAGTAGTTTGTTTAAAAAACAAACGTCTTCATTGCCGAACACTATACTGTGTGAAATAAGCTAGTTCCGTTCTAGGAATCAGTTGCATTTCTACGGAGATGGTTGAGTGCAACAAGTTCAAACACTCCTTGTAAATGTAATCTAAAAAGATGTACCACTTAGTAGATTGGCATCATTTGTACAGTAATTTGTTTAAATACAAACATATTCATTACAGAACACTATGCTGTGTGAAATAAGCTAGTTCGCTTCTAGGAATCATTTGCATTTCTACGAAGATGGTTGAGTGGGACAAGTTCAAACTTTCCCCTGTTAATGTAATCTAAAAAGATGTACCACTTAGTAGATTGGCATCATTTCTACAGTAATTTGTTTAAATACAAACATATTCATTACAGAACACTATGCTGTGTGAAATAAGCTAGTTCACTTCTAGGAATCAGTTGCATTTCTACGAAGATGGTTGAGTGGGACAAGTTCAAACTTTCCCCTGTTAATGTAATCTAAAAAGATGTACATCTTAATTTATTCACTTCATTTCTAAAGAAGTTTGTTGAGAAAACAAACATCTTCATTGTCGAACAATATACTGTGTGAAATAAGCTAGTTTGGTGCTAGGAATCAGTTGCTTTCCTACGAGGAAGGTTGAGTGCAGTAATTTCAAACTTTCCTTTTTTGTGTAATCTAACAACATGTACACCTTACAAGTTTTGCTTCATTTCTAAACTACTTTGTTTAGAAATCAAACACCTTCATTGCTGAACACTGTACCTTGTGAAATAAGCTAGTTCAGTTCAAGAAATCAGTTATTTTCCTATGAAGAAGGTTGTGTGCAGCAAGTTCAAACATTCCTTGTTAATGTAATCTAAAAAGATGTACAACTTAGTAGGTTCACCTCATTTCTCAAGTAGTTTGTTGAGAAAGCAAACGTCTTCATTGCCAAACACTGTACTGTGTGAAATAAGCTGGTTCGGTTCTAGGAATCATTTGCTTTCCTACAAAGAGGGCTGATTGCAGCAAGTTCAAACTTTCCTAGTTTGTGTAATCTCACAAGATGTATGTTAGTACATTTGACTCATTTCTAAAGTAGTTTTTTTAGAAAACAAACATCTTTATTGCCAAACCCTATACTGTGTGAAATAAGCTAGTTGGGTTCTAGGAATCAGTTGTTTTCCTACAAAGAAGGTTGAGTGTAACAAGTTCAAACATTCCTTGTTAATGTAATCTAAAAAGATGTACCACTTAGTAGATTGGCATCATTTCTACAGTAGTTTGTTTAAAAAACAAACATCTTCATTACAGAACATTATACTGTGTGAAATAAGCTAGTTCGGTTCTAGGAATGAGTTGCATTTCTACCCAGATGGTTTAGTGCAACAAGTTCAAACTTTCCTTGATAATGTAATCTAAAAAGATGTACAACTTAATAGATTCACCTCATTTCTAAAGTAGTTTGTTGAGAAAAGAAACATCTTCATTGCCTAACACTGTACTGTGTGAAATAAGCTAGTTCAGTTCTAGGAATCAGTTGCATTTCTACGGAGATGGTTGAGTGCAGCAAGTTCAAACTTTCCTAGTTTGTGTAATCTCACAAGATGTATAAGTTAGTAGATTCGCCTCATTTCTAAAGTAGTTCGTTTAGAAAACAATCATCTTCATTTCCACACCCTATACTGTGGGAAATAAGCTAGTTCGTTTCTATGAATCAATTGCTTTCCTACAAAGAAGGTTGAGTGCAGGAAGTTCAAACTTTCCTTGTTTGTGTAATCTAACAAGATGTACACCTTACAAGTTTCGCTTCATGTCTAAACTGCTTTGTTTAGAAAACAAACACCTTCATTGCCAAACACTGTACTGTGTGAAATAAGCTAGTTCATAGCTAGTAATCAGTTGCTTTCCAACGAAGAGGGTTGAGTGCAGCAAGTTCAAACTTTCCTTGTGTGTATAATCTAACACGATGTACACCTTACAAGTTTCGCTTCATTTCTAAACTACTTTGTTTAGAAAACAAACACCTTCATTGCCGAACACTCTACTCTGTGAAATAAGCTAGTTCGGTTCAAGGAATCAGTTATTTTCCTACGAAGAAGGTTGAATGCAGCAAGTTCAAACATTCCTAATTAATGTAATCTAAAAAGATGTACCACTTTGTAGATTGGCCTCATTTCTACAGTAGTTTGTTTAACAAACAAACATTTTCATTACAGAACACTATACTGTGTGAAAATAGCTAGTTCGTTTCCAGGAATCATTTGCATTCCTACTAAGATGGTTGAGTGCAGCAATTTCAAACTTTCCTTGTTTAATGTAATCTAACAAGATGTACAACTTAGTAGATTGGCCTCATTTCTAAACTAATTTGTTTAAAAACAAACACCTTCATTGCCAAATATTGTACTGAGTGAAATAAGCTGTTTTGGTTCTAGGAATCAGTTGCATTTCTACGAAGATGGTTGAGGGACAAGGACAAACTTTCCCCTAGTTAATGTAATCTAAAAGATGTATATCTTAGTTGATTTGCCTCATTTCTAAAGTACTTTGTTTAGAAAACAAACATCTTCATTGCTGAACCCTATACTGTGTGAAATAAGCTAGTTTGGTGCTAGGAATCAGTTGCTTTCCTACAAAGAAGGTTGAGTGCATCAAGTACAAACTTTCTTTGTTAATGTAATCTAAAAAGATGTACAACATAATAGATTTGCCTCATTTCTAAAATAGTTTGTTGAGAAATCAAAGATCTTCATTGCTGAACACTGTACTGTGTGAAATAAGCTAGTTCTGTTCTAGTAATCAGTTGCTTTCCTACAAAGAAGGTTGAGTGCAGCAAGTTCAAACATTCCTTGTTAATGTATTCTTAAAAGATGTACAACTTACAAGTTTCGATTCATTTCTAAACTAGTTTGTTTGAAAACAAACATTTTCCATTTTCAAACACTTTAATGTTTGAAATAAGCTGGTTCGGTTCTAGGAATCATTTGCATTTCCTACAAAGATGTTTCAGTGCAACAAGTTCAAACTTTCCTTGTTAATGTAATCTAAAAGATGTACAACTTAGTACATTTGCCTCATTTCTAAAGTAGTTTGTTTAAGAAAACAAACATCTTCATTTGAAGAACACTATACTGTGTGAAATAAGTTAGTTGGGTTCTAGGAATCAGTTGTTTTCCTAAGAAGAAGGTTGAGTACAACAAGTTCAAACTTTCCTTGTTAATGTAATCTAAAAAGATGTACAACTTAGTAGATTGGCATCATTTCTTCAGTAGTTTGTTTTAAAAACAAACATCTTCATTGATGAACATTATACTGTGTGAAAATAAGCTAGTTCATTTCTAGGAATCAGTTGCATTATGAAGAATGTTTAGTGCAACAAGTTCAAATTTTCCTTGTTAATGTAATCTAACAAGATGTACAACTTAATTGATTCGCCTCATTTCTAAAGTAGTTTGTTTAGAAAACAAACATCTTCATTGCCTAACACTGTACTGTGTGAAATAAGCTAGTTCAGTTCTAGGAATCAATTGCTTTTCTACGAAGATGGTTGAGTGCAGCAAGTTCAAACTTTCCTAGTATGTGTAATCTCAAAAGATGTATAAGTTAGTAGATTTGCCTCATTTCTAAAGTAGTTTTTTAGAAAACAAACATCTTCATTCCAAACCCCCTATACTGTGAAATCATCTTGTTTGGTTCTAGGAATCAATTGCTTTCCAACAAAGAAGGTTGAGTGCAACAAGTTCAAACATTCCTTGTTTAATGTAATCTAACAAGATGTACCACTTAGTAGATTGGCCTCATTTCTAAACTAGTTTGTTTAAAAACAAACATCTTCATTGCCAAACACTGTACTGTGTGAAATAAGCTAGTTTGGTTCTAGTAATCAGTTTCTTTCCAACGAAGAAGGGTTGAGTGCAGCAAGTTCAAACTTTCCTTGTTTGTGTAATCTAACAAGATGTACACCTTACAAGTTTCGCCTCATTTCTAAACTACTTTGTTTAGAAAACAAACACCTTCATTGCCACAACACTATACTCTGTGAAATAAGCTAGTTCGGTTCTAGGAATCAGTTATTTTTACGAAGAAGGTTGAATGCAGCAAGTTCAAACATTCCTAATTAATGTAATCTAAAAGATGTACCACTTTGTAGATTGGCATCATTTCTACAGTAGTTTGTTTAACAAACAAACATCTTCAATCCCGAACCCTATACTGTGTGAAATAAGCTAGTTCGGTTCCAGGAATCATTTGCTTTCCTACTAAGAAGGTTGAGTGCAGCAAGTTCAAACTTTCCTTGTTTAATGTAATCTTAACAAGATGTACAAGTTAGTAGATTTGCCTCATTTCTAAAACTAGTTTGTTTAGAAAATAAACACCTTCATTGCCAACTATTGTACTGAGTGAAATAAGCTGTTTTGGTTCTAGGAATCATTTGCTTTCCTATGAAGAAGGTTGAGTGCAACAAGTTCAAACTTTCCTTGTTTGTGTAATCTAAAAAGATGTACATCTTAGTTGATTTGGCCTCATTTCTAAAGTACTTTGTTTAGAAAACAAACATCTTCATTGCTGAACCCTATACTGTGTGAAATAAGCTAGTTCGGTACAGGAATCAGTTGCTCTCCTACAAAGAAGGTTGAGTGCATCAAGTACAAACTTTCTTTGTTAATGTAATCTAAAAAGATGTACAACATAATAGATTCACCTCATTTCTAAAATAGTTTGTTGAGAAAAGAAAGATCTTCATTGCCGAACACTGTACTGTGTGAAATAAGCTAGTTCTGTTCTAGTAATCAGTTGCTTTCCTACAAAGAAGGTTGAGTGCAGCAAGTTCAAACATTCCTTGTTTGTGTATTCTTACAAGATGTACAACTTACAAGTTTCGATTCATTTCTAAACTAGTTTGTTTAGAAAAGAAACTTTGCCATTTTCAAACACTTTAATGTTTGAAATAAGCTAGTTCGGTTCTAGGAATCAGTTGCATTTTCACGGCGATGTTTCAGTGCAAGAAGTTCAAACTTTCCTTGTTAATGTAATCTAAAAAGATGTACAACTTAGTAGATTGGCCTTATTTCTACAGTAGATTGTTTAAAAAACAAACATCTTCATTGAAGAACACTATACTGTGTGAAATAAGTTAGTTCGGTCTAGGAATCAGTTCCTTTCCTAAGAAGAAGTTGAGTACAACAAGATCAAACTTTCCTTGTTAATGTAATCTAAAAAGATGTACAACTTAGTAGATTGGTGTCATCTCTTCAGTAGTTTGTTTAGAAAACAAACATCTTCATTGCCGAACCCTGTACTGTGTGAAAATAGCTAGTTCATTTCCAGGAATCAGTTGCTTTCCTACGAAGAATGTTGAGTGCAGCAAGTTCAAATTTTCCTTGTTTGTGTAATCTAACAAGATGTATATGTTAGTTGATTCGCCTCATTTCTAAAGTAGTTTGTTTAGAAAACAAACATCTTCATTGCCGAACACTGTACTGTGTGAAATAAGCTGGTTCGGTTCTAGAAATCAATTGCTTTCCTACGAAGAAGGTTGAGTGCAGCAAGTTCAAACTTTCCTAGTATGTGTAATCTCAAAAGAAGTATAAGTTAGTAGATTTGCCTCATTTCCTAAGCAGTTTTTTAGAAAACAAACATCTTCATTGCCAAACCCTATACTGTGTGAAATCATCTTGTTTGGTTCTAGGAATCAATTGTTTTCCAAGGAAGAAGGATGAGTGCAACAAGTTCAAACATTCCTTGTTAATGTAATCTAAAAAGATGTACCACTTAGTAGATTGGCCTCATTTCTCCAGTAGTTTGTTTAAAAAACAAACATCTTCATTGAAGAACACTACACTGTGTGAAATAAGCTAGTTTGGTTCTAGGAATCAGTTTCTTTCCTACGAAGAAGGTTGAGTGCAGCAAGTTCAAACTTTCCTAGTTTGTGTAATCTCATAAGATGTATAAGTTAGTAGATTCGCCTCATTTCTAAAGTAGGTGGTTTAGAAAACAAACATCTTCATTGCCACACCCTATACTGTGTGAAATAAGCTAGTTCGGTTCTAGGAATCAGTTGAGTGCAACAAGTTCAAACATTCCTTGTTATTGTGATCTAAAAAGATGTACCACTTAGTAGATTTGCATCATTTCTACAGTAGTTTCTTTAGAAAACAAACATCTTCAATCCTGAACCCTATACTGTGTGAAATAAGCTAGTTTGGTTCTAGGAATCATTTGCTTTCCTACGAAGAAGGTTGAGTGCAGCAAGTTCAAACTTTCCTTGTTTCTGTAATTTAACAAGATGTGTAAGTTAGTAGATTTGCCTCATTTCTAAAACTGTTTGTTTAGAAAACAAACATCTTCAATCCCGAACTCTATACTGCCTGAAATAAGCTAGTTCAGTTCTAGCAATCATTTGCTTTCCTATGAAGAAGGTTGAGTGCAACAAGTTCAAACTTTCCTTGTTAATGTAATCTAAAAAGATGTACATCTTAGTAGATTGGCCTCATTTCTACAGTAGTTTGTTAAAAAACAAAGATGTTCATTGCCGAACACTATGCTGTGTGAAATAAGCTAGTTCGGTTCTAGGAATCAGTTGATTTCCTATGAAGAATCTTGGGTGCAGCAAGTTCAAACTTTTCCTGTTTGTGTAATCTAAGAAAACGTACAACTTACAAGTTTCGCTTCATTTGTAAACTACTTTGTTTAGAAAACAAACATCTTCATTGCCGAACACTGTACTGTTTGAAATAAGCTAGTTCCGTTCGAGGAATCAGTTGTTTTCCTACGAAGAAGGTTGAGTGCAGCAAGTTCAAACATTCCTTCTTAATGTAATCTAAAAAGATGTACAAATTAGTAGATTGGCGTCATTTCCTCAGTAGTTTGTTTAGAAAACAAACATCTTCATTGCCGAACCCTGTACTATGTGAAAATAGGTAGTTCGTTTCTAGGAATCAGTTGATTTCCTATGAAGAAGGTTGAGTGCAGGAAGTTCAAACTTTCTTCCTTTCTGTAATCTAACAAGATGTACAACTTATTAGATTCGCCTCATTTCTAAACTACTTAGTTTTGTAAACAAACTCCTTCATCGCCAAATATTGTACTATGTAAAATAAGCAGATTGGGATCTAGGAATCAGATGTTTTCCTGCAAAAAAGGTTGAGTTCAGCAAGTTCAAACTTTGCTAGTTTGTGTAATCTAAGAAGATGTACAACTTACAAGTTTCACTTCATTTCTAAACTGCTCTGTTTAGAAAACAACCACCTTCATTGCCAAATATTGTACTGTGTGAAAAAAGCATGTCAGTTCTAGAAATCAGTTTCTTTCCTACGAAGAAGTTTTAGTGCAGCAAGTTCAAACTTTCCTAGTTTGTGTATTCTATCAAGTTGTATAAGATAGTTGATTCGCCTCCTTTCTAAAGTAGTTTGTTTAGAAAGCAAACATCTTCATTGCCGAATGCTCTACTGTGTGAAATAAGCTAGTTCCGTTCTAGTAATCATTTGCTTTCCTACTAAGAAGGTTGAGTGCAGCAAGTTCAAACTTTCCTTGTTAATATAATCTAAAAAGATGTACAACTTGGTAGATTGGCGTCATTTCTACAGTAGTTTGTTTAGAAAACAAACATCTTCGTTTCTGAACCCTGTACTGTGTGAAAATAGCTAGTTTGTTTCTAGGAATCAGTTGCGTTCCTACGAAGAAGGTTGAGTGCAGCAAGTTCAAACTTTCCTTGTTAGTGTAATCTAAAAAGATGTACATCTTAGCAGATTGGCCTCATTTCTACAGTAGTTTGTTTAAAAAACAAAGATCTTCATTGCCGAACACTATGCTGTGTGAAATAAGCTAGTTCGGTTCTAGGAATCAGTTGCTTTCCTATGAAGAATCTTGGGTGCAGCAAGTTCAAACTTTTCCTGTTTCTGTAATCTAAGAAAACGTACACCTTACAAGTTTGGCTTGATTTGTAAACTACTTTGTTTAGAAAACAAACATCTTCATTGCCGAACACTGTACTGTTTGAAATAAGCTAGTTCCGTTCGAGGAATCAGTTGTTTTCCTACGAAGAAGGTTGAGTGCAGCAAGTTCAAACATTCCTTGTTAATGTAATCTAAAAAGATGTACAACTTAGTAGATTGGCATCATTTCTTCAGTAGTTTCCTTAGAAAACAAACATCTTCATTTCCGAATCCAGTACTGTGTGAAAATAGCTAGTTCGTTTCTAGGAATCTGTTGCTTTCCTACGATCAAGATTGAGTGCAGCAAGTTCAAACTTTTCTTGTTTGTGTAATCTAACAAGATGTACAACTTACAAGTTTCACTTCATTTCCAAACTACTTTGTTTAGAAAACAAACATCTTCATTTCCGAATCCTGTACTGTGGGAAATAAGCTAGTTCGGTTCTAGAAATCAGTTGCTTTCCTACGAAGAAGGTTGAGTGCAGCAAGTTCAAACTCTCCTTGTATGTGTAATCAACCAAGATGTACAACTTACACGTTTCAATTCATTGCTAAACTACTTTGTATAGAAAAGAAACATCTTCATTGCCAAACACTGTAATGTGTGAAATATGCTAGTACGGTTGTAGGAATCAGTTGCTTTTCTACGGAGATGGTTGAGTGCAACAAGTTCAAACTTTCCTTCTTAATGTAATCTAAAAAGATGTACAGCTTAATAGATTCACCTCCTTTCTAAAGTAGTTTGTTGAGAAAACAAACATGTTCATTGTAGAACACTGTAATATGTGAAATAAGCTAGTTCAGTTCTAGGAATCAGTTGCTTTCCTACGAAGAAGGTTGAATGAAGCAAGTTGAAACTTTCCTTGTTTGTGTAATCTAACAAGTTGTACAATTTACAAGTTTCGCTTCATTTTTAAACTACTTTGTTTACAAAACAAACATCTTCATTGCCCATCACTGTCCTGTTTGAAATAAGCTAGTTCGGTTATAGGAATCAGTTGTTTTCCTTCGAAGAAGGTTGAGTGCAGCAAGTTCAAACTTTCCTTGTTTGTGTGATCTAACAAGATCTACAATTTATTAGTTTCGCCACATTTCTTTTTTTATTATTGTTTTTTATTGACTTTTATACTCACATACAAAGAAAAAACCCACATGATATTTCCCTTCCCTTCCCCCATTCCCCTTTAGAACTCAAGTCTCCATCATATCCCCTCCCTGTCTCCATTAGTCTCTCTTTTTATTGGATGTCATCATCTTTTTCTTCTATTTTGAGGGTTTTCCAAAGGTATTTCTAGGCACTGCAATGTCATGGATATGGAGGCCAATTTCTGTCTGGACAGTTGCATTGTAATAGGTTATACCCTTCCTTTGGCTCTTCCATTCTATCGGCCCCCTCTTCAGCAATGGTTCCTGAGCCTAATAGGGTGTGACCGAGGTGTTTCAGTGTTGGGCACTCCTCCATCCGTTCTTCTCAGCACTATGTTGCCTTTTGGGTCATCCCAGTGATCATCACCATCTTAAAAGAGAAGCTTCTCTAACCAGAAGTGAGAGTAGTGTTAATATGTGAATATCAACATTAAGTGTAGTGCTTTCAGGGCAGCTTGGTGGGAATAATATATACATTTAGTCAGATGAGAGCAGGCTTATACCCCTAAGGCTCATGACCTCACCTACCAAAGACTTTTACTTAGGTTTTTCAGTACCAGGTATGTATTCCCTCCCATAGAGAGGGCCTTCAGTCCAATTATGGAGAAGTTGGTTACCCCAAGAATAGACATGCCACTATTGCACCCGTTTAGTCATTGGGCCTGTCTGGCCAAGCTTGAATATTCAGCATCCACTGTTTTCACTGTAGATGACTTCTGTCTCCCATACGCTGCATGCAATGCAGCTTTTTCCATCTTTCAGTTGGCTGGTCTACAGGGAGAAGATTTTCTGCTCCACACCAGGTTGCTTTCTCAGTGACCATGCTTCTCAGGCATGAGATGTCTTCAGCAATAGGGTCTTACTATCTGTTTCTCTAGGGAAACCAAGGGCTTTGGCAAGAGCCTTTAATGTTTTGGAGGCTACTGGGAACTCCTTGGCCAACAACTCACTGGAAGGTATTCCATCCCAAGTACTGAAAATTTTCTAGTAACAGTCTATAGCTTCTAGACTTGCCCTTATTCAAAAAATTATTTTACATAAGTCTTATGCACAATATCTTGAGTTTAGATTGACCCTCCCCATGCCCGTCTTGTATGCATTCTCTTCCCATGGCCTCACTTAGAACATTCCCCTCCCTGAAATCAGTTCTTCTACTTACATATGTGCATTACCATACACTTAAGTCCTTCCCTTTCCTCACTCCCTTATAGCCTTTTACCAGCTTACTGGTTTCTGGTACCTATTTTTGGTTCCAGTTCACACACAAGTCTATACATTGGTAGCTAGGATCCACATATGAGAGAGAACATGTGATGTTTGGCTTTCTGAGCCTGGGTTACCTCATTTAGTATAATCCTTTCCAGATCCATCCATTTTCCTGCAAATTGCATAATTTCGTTTTTCTTTACCGCTGAATAGAACTCCATTGTGTAAACGTACCACATCTTTATTATCTACTCATCTGTGGAGGGACATCTAGGCTGCTTCCATTTCCCAGCTATTGTGAATAGAGCAGCAATAAACATGGTTTTGCAAGTATCTCTAAGGTAGTGAGAAGAGTCCTCTGGATATATGCCTAGGAGTGCTATAGCTGGATCATATGGTAACTCTATCTCTAGCTGTCTCAAGACCCTCCACACTGATTTCCACAATGGCTGGAACAGCTTACATTCCCACCGAGAGTGTAGAAGTGTTCCTGTTTTTCCGCATCCATGCCAACACTTATTGTCATTTGTTTTCTTGATGGTAGCCATTCTGACAGGAGTGAAATGGAATCTCAAAGTGGTTTTAATTTGCATTTCCCTGATGGCTAAGGATGTGGAACATTTTTTTAGATGTTTATATGCCATCTGTATTTCGTCTTCTGTGAATTCTCTATTTAGTTCCATAGCCCATTTTTTAACTGGGTTGTTTGAATTCATATTATTCTGTTTTTTGAGTTCTTTGTATATTCTGGATATTAATCCTCTGTCAGATGTATAGCTGGCAAAGATTTTCTCCCATTCTGTAGGTTGTCTTTTTGTTCTATTCACAGTATCATTTGCTGTACAAAAGCTTTGTAATTTCATAAGGTCCCAGTGGTTGATTAGTGGTTTTATTCCCCAAGCAATTGGAGTTATATTCAGAAAGTCTTTGCCTATTCCAATATGTTGAAGTGTTTCCCCTACTTTTTCCTCTAGCACTTTCAGAGTTTCAGGTCTGATATTAAGATCTCTGATCCACTTGGACTTGACTCTTGTACATGGAGAGAGACAAGGATCTATGTTTATCCTTTTACATACAGATGTCCAGTTTTCCCAGCACCACTTGTTAAAGAGGCTATCTTTTCTCCAATGAATATTTTTGGCATTTTTGTCAAAGATCAGGTATCTGTAGCTGCTTGGATTAATATTTGGGTCTTCTATTCTGTTCCATTGATCTACCTGTCTGTCCTTGTGCCAGTACCATGCTGTTTTTGTTAATATGGCTTTGTAGTATAAATTAAAATCGGGTATGGTTATACCCCCTGCCTGATTTTTGTTGTGCAAAATTGTTTTGGCTATTGGAGGTTTTTTGTGTTTCCAGATGAATTTTAGTATTGTTTTTTTTCTATTTCTTTGAAGAATGCTATTGGAATTTTAATGGGAATTGCATTAAATGTTGTGGTAGTTTGAATATATGTCCCCCAATATATTCAGTGTTTTACTTTATAGTTTGCATCTGCAATCACCTTGCTAGAGGCAAGGTCACTGGGGGCCGGTTTTAAGGTGTGGTGATGGTTTGAGATTCCATTGTAAAGATATACAAATGTGCCTAGCAGGAGTTCCTGAAGTGTGCTGTGTGACCTTTTGGCGGTAGTTTTTGCTCTGTGCTATGGTGGCTGGTTGGTTTTCTCTGCTCTCTTGCCTGGTCCTGTGGAGAGCAGGCTACTTCTGCCATTATGGAACTTCCCCTGGATCTGAAAGTTTCAATAAATAATATCCCTTCCTCCATAACTGTGCCTGGTCTGGAAGTTCATCTCAGTGAACCTGAAGCTGTCTGCTACAGTAAAGTGGTACCAAGGACTGTGGGGTGAGATGAATCTGACCGTGTGGATATTTTTTTTTGGAACCTTTGTTTTGGAAGAATGGGCATGGACTTGGTGCTTGCAACTGAAGATGCCTTCTGGAGTGGTAAGCCAAGTTTTATGGACTATTCTGATGAGAGTTTGAGAATGCTAAGTGCAGACTGTATTGAACTTCGAGGCTTGGCTTATGAGCTTTCTAAGGGGAAGGAAAGACTGCAGAGGACTTTGTTGGAACTGGGCTACTGGCATAAGGGATGGCTACGTTCTGCTATCCAGGCCCAAAAGTTTGATCAAGGTTAAATTTGTAATGGACTGATGTGCTTGGCTGAAGATATCAGACTGAGATTTTAAGATTTTAAGTTGGAAAAACTCAAGGAAGTTAAAAGCAGAGGCACTGAGACTGGTTTTAGGTTACTGGAGCTGCTATTGTCAACACATTAGCAATCTTAAGGAAGGTGGAAGGAAGGTGGAAGGAAGGTGGCCCGACTTGATTTACATTAAAACAATGGAGAGGATGCCTGAGGAAAGACTGTTAGAAATGCAAACTCTTTGGAAAGAGTTTACTGGAGATGGAACCTGCTTTTCAAGGCTATGGTTTATTTTGTCCCTGGATTAAGAATATGGCTGTGTCCTGCACACCTGGTATTGGTTTTGGAAGCATGAAAAATGCATGGAGTGGTCATGAATTGCACACGGTTCCAGGAGCCACTGCTGAGATGCAGCATGAGGCAGGGCATGAAGACCCTCAGGAATAGGCTGGAAGAGCCTTTGGAAGATGCACCGTGGTTTGCATGGAGACCTGAAGATGTTTTGGATATACCAGGACTGTGCAAAAGGGCTACCATGGAGTGCAGTGTTGGCATGGGATGAAAGTTTTCCCTGGCGACTCTGCCCAGCTGGAGGGGCGGAATTGGAAAACCTGGAGACTGTCAGTCTCTGGTTATATTGAACTTGAACTGCAGAAGTTTGATGACGGCTGATGGTGGTTGAGTTTGCATGTTATAGTCTCTCCTTGCTATGCCTTATACCACTTAAAAATGTTTACTCTGTGCCTTTACATGTTGAAAGTATTTAACTTGTTTGATTTTACAGGACTCACTATCTTAAGTTGATCAAGACTGTGAGAACCTTTGAAATTGGACTGAGTACAATTTACAATGTGTGATAGTTGTAAATCTATTGGGGGCCAGGAGCTAAATATATTGGGGGCCAGGGGCGGAATGTGGTAGTTTGAATATATGTCCCCCAATATATTCAGTGTTTTACTTTATAGTTTGCATCTGTAATCACCTTGCTAGAGGCAAGGTCACTGGGGGCCGGTCTTAAGGTGTGGTGATGGTTTGAGATTCCATTGTAAAGATATGCAAATGTGCCTAGCAGGAGTTCCTGAAGTGTGCTGTGTGACCTTTTGGCGGTAGTTTTTGCTCTGTGTGCTATGGTGGCTGGTTGGTTTTCTCTGCTCTCTTGCCTGGTCCTGTGGAGAGCAGGCTACTTCTGCCATTATGGAACTTCCCCTGGATCTGTAAGTTTCAATAAATAATATCCCTTCCTCCATAACTGTGCCTGGTCTGGAAGTTCATCTCAGTGAACCTGAAGCTGTCTGCTACAAATGTGTAGATTGCTTTTGGTAAGATTGATATTTTCACAATATTGATTCTTCCGATCCAGGAGCATGGAATGTCTTTCCATTTCCTTGTGTCTTCTGTAATTTGTCGCTTGAGTTTTTTAAAGTTCTCATTGTAGAGGTCCTTCACTTCCTTGGTTAAGTTTATACCAAGGTATTTTTTTTTTTGAGGCAATTGTGAATGGGAGAGATTTCCTGATTTCATCCTCTGCATGTTTGTTGTTAGTGTATAGAAAAGCTACTGATTTCTGTGTGTTTAATTTGTATCCTGCTACATTGCTAAAAGTGTTTATCAGCTCTAACAGTTTGCTGATAGAGTCTTTAGGGTCTGTTATGTATAGAATCATATCATCTGCAAATAATGATAATTTGATCTCTTCCCTTCCGATTTGTATCCCCTTTATGAGTGTCTCTTGCCTTATTGCTATGGCTAAGACTTCCAGTACTATATTAAATAGTAGTGGGGGAAGTGGAAACCCTTGTCTTGATCCTGAATTTAGAGGAAAAGCTTCAAGTTTTTCCCCATTTAGTATTATGTTGGCTGTAGGTTTGTCATAAATAGCTTTTATTACGTTGAGATATGTTCCTTCTATTCCCAGTTTCTGTAATACTTTCACCATGAAGGGGTGTTGGATTTTGTCAAATGCCTTTTCTGCATCTATTGAGATGACCATATGATTTTTGTCCTTCAGACCATTAATATGGTGTATTACATTTATGGATTTGCGTATGTTGAACCATCCCTGCATCTCTGGGAGAAAGCCTACTTGGTCAGGGTGAATAATCTGTCTGATATATTCTTGTATTCTGTTTGCCAGTATTTTGTTGAGAATTTTTGCATCTATGTTCATGAGGGAGATTGGACTATAATTTTCTTTTTTTGATCTGTCTTTGTCCGGTTTTGGTATCAGGGTGATGCTGGCTTCATAGAAGTATTTTGGTAGAATTCCTTCCATTTCCATTTTCTGGAAAAGTTTGAGAAGAATTGGTGTTAGATCTTCCAGGAATGTCTGGTAAAATTCAGCAGTGAATCCATCTGGGCCTGGGCTTTTTTTAGTTGGGAGACTTTTATGACTGCCTGGATCACTGTGGTTGTTATAGGTCTATTTAAATGGTTTATCTCATCTTGATTTAATTTTGGTAGGTCATATGAATCAAGGAAATCATCCATTTCTTTCAGGTTTTCAAACTTAGAGGCATATATATTCTTAAAGTATTTCCGTATGATTTTCTGAATTTCTTTGGTATCTGTGATGATGTTGCGTTTTTCATCTCTAATCTTATCAATTTTTGTCTCTTCTCTCTTTCTTTTGGTCAGATTTGCTAAGGGTTTGTCAATCTTGTTTATCCTTTCAAAGAACCAACTTTTTGTTTCATTGATTTTTTGATTGTTTTTTTGGTATCTATTTCATTAATTTCGGCCTAACCTTTATTATTTCTTCCAGTCTACTGATTTTAGGAATGTCTTGTTCATTTCTTTCCAAGGCGTTAAGGTGGAGCATTAAATTGTTTAGTTGTGAACTCTCTGATTTCTTAATATAAGCACTTAGAGCTATAAATTTCCCTCCTAGGACAGCCTTCATTTTGTCCCATAGGTTTTGGTATGTTGTATTCTAATCATCATTTAATTCTATGAATTTCTTGATTTCCTTTTTAATTTCTTCAATAATCTATACATTGTTCAATGATGTACTGTTTAGTCTCCCTGAATTTCTGTATACTCTGTAGTTTTTCTTGTTGTTGATTTGCAGTTTAATCCCTGTTGTGGTCAGACAGCATACAAGGGATTATTTCAATTTTTCTAGGAATCAGTTGCTTTCCTACAAAGAAGGTTGAGTGCAGCAAGTTCAAACTTTCTTAGTTTGTGTAATCTCACAAGATGTATAAGTTAGTAGATTCGCCTCATTTCTACAGTATCTTGTTTAGAAAACAAACATCATCATTGCCGAACCGTATACTGTGTGAAATAAGCTAGTTCGGTCTAGGAATCAGTTGCTTTCCTACGAAGAAGGTTGAGTGCAACAAGTTCAAACTTTCCTTGTTAATGTAATCTAAACAGATGTACAACTTATTAGATTGGCCTCATTTCTACAGTAATTTGTTTACAAAACAATCTATACTGTGTGAATTAAGCTAGTTTGGTTCTAGGAATCAGTTGCTTTCCTACGAAGAAGGTTGAGTGCAGCAAGTTCAAACTTTCCTTGTTTGTGTAATCTAACAAGATGCACAACTTACAAGTATCGCTTCATTTCTAAACTACTTTGTTTAGAAAACAAACATCTTCATTGTCAAACACTGTAATGTGTGAAATAAGCTAGTTCAGTTCGAGGAATCAGTTGTTCTCCTACGAAGAAGGTTGAGTGCAGCAAGTTCAAACATTCTAAATGTAATCTAAATGTAAATGTAATCTAAAAAGATGTGCAAGTTAGTAGATTGTCGTCAATTCTTCAGTAGTTTGTTTAGAAAACAAACATCTTCATTGCCGAACCCTGTACTATGTGAAATAAGCTACTTCGTTTCTAGGAAGCAGTTGCTTTCCTACAAAGAAGGTTGAGTGAAGCAAGTTCAAACTTTCCTTGTTTGTGTAATCTAACAAGATGTACAATTTATTTGATTTGCCTCATTTCTAAACTACTTTGTTTCGAATACAAACACCTTCATTGCAAATAATGTACTGTGGGAAATAAGCTGTTTTGGTTCTAGGAATCAGTTGCTTTCCTACAAAGAAGGTTGAGTGCAGCAAATTCAAACTTTCCTGGTTTGTGTAATCTAACAAGATATATAAGTTAGTTGATTTCCCCTCATTTCTAAAGTAGTTTGGTTAGAAAACAAACATCCTCCTTGCCGAACCCTATACTGTGTGAAATAAGCTAGTACGGTCTAGGAATCAGTTGCTTTCCTACGAAGAATGTTGAGTGCAATCACTTCAAAGATTCCTTGTTAATGAAATCTAAAAAGATGTACAACTTAGTAGATTCACCTCATTTCTAAAGTAGTTTGTTGAGAACACAAACACCTTCATTGCCGAACCCTATACAGTGTGAAATAAGCTAGTTCAGTCTAGGAATCAGTTGCTTTCCTGGAAAGAAGGTTGAGGGCAGTACGTTAAAACTAACCTTGTTTACATAATCGAACAAGATGTAGAAGTTAGTAGATTAGCCTAATATCTAAAGTAGTTTGTTCAGAAAACAAACATGTTCTTTGCCGAACCCTATACTGTGTGAAATAAGCTAGTTCGGTTCTAGGAATCAGTTGCTTTCCTATGAAGAAGGTTCAGTGCAGCAAGTTCAAACTTTCCTTGTTTGTGTAATCTATCAAGATGTACAAGTTAGTAGATTCGCCTCATTTCTAAAGTAGTTTGTTGCCGGGCGTGGTGGCACAAGCCTTTAATCCCAACACTCAGGAGGCAGAGGTAGGAGGATCACTGAGAGTTCGAGGCCATCCTGAGACTACATAGTTAATTCCAGGTCAGCCTGGACCAGAGTGAGACCCTACCTCGAAAAACCAAAAAAAAAAAATAAATAAATAAAATAAAAATAAAAATAAAAATAAATAAAATAAATAAAGTAGTTTGTTTAGAAAACAAACATCTTCATTCCTGAACCCTATACTATGTGAAATAAACTAATTCGGTTCTAGAATCACTTGCTTTCCCACGAAGAAGGTTGAGTTTAGCAAGTTCAAACTTTCCTTGTTTGTGTAATCTAACAAGATGTATAACTTACAAGTTTCACTCTATTTCTAAACTACTTTGTTTAGAAAAGAAACATCTCCATTGCCTACACTGTAATGTTTGAAAAAGCTAGTTCAGTTCTAGGAATCAGTTGCTTTTCAACGGAGATGGTTGAGTGCAACACGTTCAAACTTTCCTTGTTAATGTAATCTAAAAAGATGTATAACTTAATATATTCACCTAATTTCTAAAGTAGTTTGTTGAGAAAACAAACATCTTCATTGCCGAACACTGTACTGTGAGAAATAACCTTGTTCAGTTCTGGGAATCAGTTGCTTTCCTACGAAGAAGGTTGAGTGCAGCAAGTTCAAACTTTCCTTGTTTGTGTAAACAAACAAGATGTACAAGTTAGTAGATTCACCTAATTTCTAAAGTAGTTTGTTGAGAAAACAAACATCTTCATTGCCAAACACTGTACTGTGTGAAATAAGCTTCTTCTGTTCTAGGAATCAGTTGCTTTCTTATGAAGAAGGTTGACTGAGCAAGTTCAAACTATGCTTGTTTGTTTAATCCAACAAGATGTACAACTTAAAAGTTTCACTTCATTTCTAAACATCTTTGTTTAGAAAACAAACACCTTCATTGCCAAATACTGTAATGTGTGAAATAAGCTAGTTGGGTTCTAGGAATCAGTTTCTTTCCTACGAAGAAGATAGAGTGCGGCAAGTTCAAACTTTCCTTGTTAATATAATCTAAAAAGATGTACAACTGAATCGATTCACCTGATTTCTAAAGTAGTTTGTTGAGGAAACAAACATCTTCCTTGCCGAACACTGTACTGTGTGAAATAAGCTAGTTCAGTTCTACGAATCAGTTGCTTTACTATGAAGAAGGTTGAGTGCAGCAAGTTCAAACTTTCCTAGTTTGTGTAATCTACCAGGATATACAAGTTAGTATATTTGCCTCATATCTAAAGTAGTTTGTTTAGAAAACAAACATCTTCATTTGATTACCTCTGAAGAAAGTTGAGTGCAACAACCCTATACTGTGTGAAATAAGCTAGTTCTAGTTAGGTTCTAGGAATCATTTGATTACCTACCAAGAAGGTTGAGTGCAACAAGTTCAAACTTTCCTTCTTAATGTAATCTAAAAAGATGTACACAGTTTAGTAGATTGGCCTCATTTCTACAGTAGTTCATTTAGAAAACAAACATCTTCATTACACAGAGCAAAAACACTGTACTGTGGGAAATAAGCTAGTAAGGTTCTAGGAATCAGTTGCATCAATTACAGTGGAGTCCTCCACAGATTTATAAACAAGTTAAATATTCCCTGAGGGTCTCATGTAAACATTTCCTACGAAGAGGGTTGAATGCAGCAAGTTCAAACTTTTCTTTTTGTGTAATCTACCAAGATGTACAAGTTAGTAGATTCACCTCATTTCTAAAGTAGTTTGTTTAGAAAACAAACATCTTCATTCCATGCAAACCAAACACTGTAGTTTGTGAAATAAGCTACTGGTTCCAGGATTCATTTGCTTTTCTACGGAGATGGTTGAGTGCAACAAGTTCAAACTTTCCTTGTTAATGTAATCTAAAAAGATGTTCAACTTAATAGATTCATCTCATTTCTAAAGTAGGTTGTTTAGAAAACAAACACCTTCATTGCCAAATATTATACTGTGTGAAATGGGCTGTTTCTGTTCTAGGAATGAGTTGCTTTGCTACGAAGAAGGTTGAGTGCAGCAAGTTCAAACTTTCCATGTTTGTGTAATCTAACAAGATTTACAACTTACTTATTTCGCTTCATTTATAAACTTCTTTGTTGAGAGAACAAACATCAAAAAAGCTAGACAGATTCACATTTGCTTCATTGCCAAACACTGTTGTGTGTGAAATAAGATAGTTCGGTTCTAGGAAACAGTTGCTTTTCTGAGGAGATGGTTGAGTGCAACAAGTTCAAACTTTCCTTGTTAATGTAATCTAAGAAGAGGTACAACTTAACAGATTCACCTCATTTGTAAAGTAGTTTGTTGAGAAAACAAACATCTTCATTGCCCAACACTGTACTGGGTGAAAATAGCTAGTTCGTTTCTAGGATTCACTTGCTTTCCTACGAAAAAGTTGAGTGCAGCAAGTTCAAACTCTCCTAGTTTGTGTAATCTAACAGGATGTATAAGTTAGTTTGTTCACTTCATTAGTAAACTACTTTATTTAGAAAAAAAACACCTTCATTGCCAAATATTGTACTGTGTGAAATAAACTGTTCCGGTACTAGAAATCAGTTGCTTTCCTACGAAGAAGGTTGAGTGCAGCAAGTTCAAACTTTCCTAGTTTGTGTAATCTAAGAAGATGTATATGTTAAATGATTCGCCTCATTACTACAGTAGTTTGTTTAGAAAACAAACATCTTCATTGCCGCACCCAAACTGTGTGAAATAAGCTATTTCGGCCTATGAATCAGGTGCTTTCCTACGAAGAAGGTTGAGTGCAACAAGTTTAAACTTTCCTTGTTAATGTAATCTCAAAAGATGTACAACTTTCTAGATTGGCCTCATTTCTACAGTATTTTGTTTAGAAAACAGACAACTTCATGACCGAACACTGTACTGTGTGAAAAAAGCTAGTTCGGTACTAGGAATCAGTAGCTTTCCTACGAAGAAGGTTGAGTGCAGCAAGGTCAAACATTCCTTGTATGTTTAATCTCACAAGATGTACAACTTCCAAGTTTCATTTCATTTCTAAACTACTTTGTTTAGAAAGCAAACATCTTCATTTCCGAATGCTGTACTGTGTGAAATAAGCTAGTTCGGTTCTAGGAATCAGTTGCTTTCCTACAAACAAGATTGAGTGCAGCAAGTTTAAACTTTACTAGTTTGTGTAATCTAACAAGATGTATAAGTTTGTTGATTCGTCTCATTTCTACAGGAACTTGTTTAGAAAACAAACATCTTTGCCGCACCCTATACTGTGTGAAATAAGCTAGTTCGGTCTAGGAATCAGTTGCTTTCCTACGAAGAAGGTTGACTGCAACAATTTCAAACTTTCCTTGTTAATGTAATCTAAAAGGATGTACAACTTTGTAGATTGGCGTCATTTCTCCAGTAGTTTGTTTAAAAAAAAAAACGTCTTCATTGCTGAACAATGTACTGTGTGAAATAAGCTAGTTCGATTCTAGGAAACAGTTGCTTTCCTAAGAACAAGATTGAGGGCAGAAAGTTCAAACTTTCCTTGTTAATGTAATCTAAAAGGATGTACAACTTAGTAGATTGGCATAATTTCTACAGTAGTTTGTTTGGAAAACAAACATCTTCATTGCCCATCCCTGTACTGTGTGAAAATACCTACTTCGTTTATAGGAATCAGTTGCTTTCCTACGAAGATGTTTGAGTGCAGCAAGTTCAAACATTGCTTGTTTGTGTAATCTAACAAGATGTACAACTTATTAGATTCTCCTCATTTCTAAATTACTTTGTTTAGAAAACAAACACCTTCATTGCCAAATATAGTACTGTGTGAAATAAGCTGTTTCAGTTCTAGGAATCAGTTGCTTTCCTACAAAGAAGCTTGAGTGCAACAAGTTCAAATTTGCTAGTTAGTGTAATCTTAAAAGATGTATAAGATAGTAGATTAGCCTCATTTCTAAAGTAGTTTGTTTAGAAAACAAACATCTTCATTGCTGAACCCTACATTGTGTGAAATAAGCAAGTTCGGTTCTAGGAATCATTTGCTTTCCTACGAAGAAGGTTAAGTGCCACAAGTTCAAACGTTCCCTGTTAATGTAATGTGAAACGATGTACAACTTAATAGATTCACCTAATTTCTAAAGTAGTTTGTTGAGAAAACAAACATCTTCATTGGTGAACACTGTACTGTGTAAAATAAGCTAGTTCGTTTCTAGGAATCAGTTGCCCTCCTACGAAGAAGGTTGAGTGCAGCAAGTTCAAAATTTCTTGTTTGTATATTCTAACAAGATGTACAACTTCCAAGTTTGGCTTCATTTCTAAACTACTTTGTTTAGAAAACATACACCTTCATTGCCAAATATTGTACTGTGTGAAATAAGGTGTTTTGGTTCTAGGAATCAGTTGCTTTCCTACGAAGAACGTTCAGTGCAGCAAGTTCAAACTTTCCCAGTTTGTGTAATCTAACAATATGTATAAGTTATTTGATTCGCCTCCTTTCAAAAGTATTTTTTTAGAAAACAAACATCTTCATTGCCAAACCCTATACTGTGTGAAATAAGCTAGTTCGGTTCTAGAAATCAGTTGCTCTCCTTCGAAGAAGATTGAGTGCAGCAAGTTCAAACTTTCCTTGTTTGTGTAATCTAACAAGATGTGCAACTTACAAGTTTTGCTTCATTTCTAAACTACTTTGTTTAGAAGAAAAATATCCTCATTGCCAAACACTGTAATGTGTGAAATAAGCTAGTTCAGTACTAGGAATCATTTGCTTTCTTGGACGAAGTTTGAGGTCAACAAGTTTAAACTTCCCGTGTTAATGCAATCTGCAAAGATGTACAACTTAATAGATTCACTTCATTTCTAATGTAGTTTGTTTAGAAAACAAACATCTTCATTACCGAACACTGTACTGTGTGAAATAATCTAGGTCGGTTCTAGGAATCAGTTGCTTTCCTTCGAAGAAGGATGAGTGCAGCAAGTTCAAACTTTCCAAATTTGAATAACCTAACAAGATGTACAATTTACAAGTTTCGTTTCAATTCTAAACGACTGTATTCTGAAAACAAACATCTTCATTGCCAAATACTATAATGAGTGAAATAAGCTATTTCGGTTCTAGGAATAAGTTGTTTTCCTACAAAGAAGGTTGAGTGCAGCAAGTTCAAACTTTCCTAGTTTGTGTAATCTAACAAGATTTAGAACTTGTTAAATTCGCATCATTTCTAAACTACTTTGTTTAGAAAACAATCACCTTCATTGCCAAATATTGTACTGTGTGAAATAAGCTAGTTTGTTTCTAGGAATCTATTGCTATTCAACGAAGAAGGTTGAGTGCAGCAAGTTAAAACTTTCCATGTTTGTGTAATCTAACAAGATATACACCTTGGAAGTTTCGCTTCATTTCTAAACTCCTTTTTTAGAAAACAAACATCTTCATTGCCAAATATTGTACTGTATGAAATAAGCTGTTTTGGTTCTAGGCATCAGTAGCTTTCCTACAAAGAAGGTTAAGTGAAGCAAGTTCAAACTTTCCTAGTTTGTGTAATCTAATAAGGTGTATAAGGTAGTAAATTTGCCTCATTTCTAAAGTAGTTTGTGGAGAAAACAAACATCTTCATTGCCGAACCCTATACTGTGTGAAATAAGCTAGTTCGGTTCTGGGAATCATTTGCATTCCTACAAAGAAGGTTGGGTGCAACAACTTCAAACTTTCCTTGTTAATGTAATCTAAAAAGATGTACAACTTAGTAGATTAGCCTTATTACTACAGTAGTTTGTTTTGAAAACAAACATCTTCGTAGCCAAACACTGTACTGTGTGAAATAAGCTAGTTCGATTCTAGGAAACAGTAGCTTTCCTACGAAGAAGGTTGAGTGCAGCAAGTTCAAACTTATCTTGTTAATATAATCTAAAAACATGTACAACTTAGTATATTGGCATCATTTCTACAGTAGTTTGTTTACAAAACAAACACCTTCATTGCCGAACCGTGAACTGTGTGAAAATAGCTACTTAGTTTCTAGGAATCAGTTGCTTTCCTACAAAGAAGGTTGAGTGCAGCAAGTTAAAACTTGATTGTGGAAGCTAACAAGATGTACAACTTACAAGTTTCGATTCATATCTAAACTACTTTGTTTAGAAAACAAACATCTTCATTGCCAAATACTATAATGCGTGAAATAAGCTATTTTGGTTCTAGGAAGCAGGTGCTTTCCTACCAAGAAGGTTGAGTACCACAAGTTCAAACTTTCCTTGTTAGTGAATCTAACAAGGTGTACATTTAGTAGATTCACCTCATTTCTACAGTAGTTTGTTTAGAAAACAAACATCTTCATTGCTGAACCTTATACTGTGTGAAATAAGCTAGTTAGGTTCTAGGAATCAGTTGTTTTCCTACCAAGAAGGTTGAGTGCAGCAAGTTCAAACATTCCTTGTTAATGTAATCTAAAAAGATGTACAACTGAGTAGATTGGCGTCATTTCTTCAGTAGTTTGTTTAGAAAACAAACATCTTCATTGCCGAACCCTGTACTGTGTGAAAATAGGTAGTTCATTTCTAGGAATCAGTTGCGTTCCTACGAAGAAGGTTGAGTGCAGCAAGTTCAAGCTTTCCATGTTTGGGTAATCTAACAATATGTACAACTTACAAGTTTCGCTTCATTTCTAAACTACTTTGTTTAGAAAACAAACATCTTCATCACCCAACACTGTACTGTGTGAACTAAGCTAGTTCGTTTCTCGGAATCATTTGCTTTCTTACGAATTAAGTTGAGTGCAACAAGTTCAAACTCTCCTTGTTAATGTAATCTAAAAAGATGTACAACTTAGTTGTTTGGCCTCATTTCTACAGCAGTTTGTTTAAAAAACAAACATCTTCATGGCCGAACACTGTACTGTGTGAAATAAGCTAGTTCGTTTCTAGGAATCAGTTGCTTTCCTACGAAGAAGGTTAAGTGCAGCAAGTTCAAACATTCCTTATTAATGTAATCCAAAAACATGTACAACTTACGAGTTTCACTTCATTTCTAAACTACTTTGTTTAGAAAACAAACACCTTCATTTCCACATATTGTACTGTGTGAAGTAAGCTGTTTTGGTTCTAGGAATCAGTTGCTTTGCTACGAAGAAGGTTGAGTGTGGCAAGTTCAAATTTTCCTTGTTTGTGTAATCTAACAAGATGTACAACTTACACGTTTCTCTACATTTTTACACTACTTCATTTAGAAAACAAACATCTTCATTGCCGAATGCTGTGCTGTTTGAAATAAGCTAGTTCGGTTGTAGGAATCAGTTGCTTTCCTAAGAACAAGATTGAGTGCAGAAAGTTCAAACTTTCCTTTTTAATGTAATCTAAAAAGATGTACAACTTAGTAGATCGGCGTCATGTCTACAGTAGTTTGTTTAGAAAACAAACATCTTCTTGCTGAACCCTTTACTGTGTGAAAATAGCTAGTTCGTTTCTAGGAATCAGTTGCTTTCCTTCGAAGACGGTTGAGTACAGCAAGTTAAAGCTTTCCTTGTTTGTGTAATCTAACAAGATGTACAACTTATTAGATTCGCCTCATTTCAAAACTACTTTGTTTAGAAAACAAACATCTTCATTGCCAAACACTCTAATGTGTGAAATAAATTAGTTCTGTTCTAGTTATCAGTTGCTTTTCTATGGAGATGGTTGAGTGCAACAAGTTCAAATGTTCCTTGTGAATGTAATCTAAAAAGATGTACAACTTAATAGATTCACATCATTTCCAATGTAGTTTGGTGAGAAAACAAACATCTATATTGCCGAAAACTGTACTGTGTGAAAAAAGGTAGTTTGGTCCTAGGAATCATTTGCTTTCTTACGAAAAATGTTGAGTACAGCAAGTTCAAACTTTCCTATTTGTGTAATCTCAAAAGATGTACAACTTTCTAGATTGGCCTCATTTCTACAGTATTTTGTTTAGAAAACAGACATCTTCATTTCCGAATGCTGTACTGTGTGAAATAAGCTAGTTCAGTTCAAGGAATCAGTAGCTTTCCTACGAACAAGGTTGAGTGCAGCAAGTTCAAACTTTCCTAGTTTGTGTAATCTAACAAGATGTATAAGTTAGTTGACTCATCTCATTTCTACACGAACTTGTTTAGAAAACAAACATCTTCTTTGCCGCCCCCTATACTGTGTGAAATAAGCTAGTTCGGTCTAGGAATCAGTTGCTTTCCTACGAAGAAGGTTGAATGCAACAAGTTCAAACTTTCCTTGTTAATGTAATCTAAAAAGATGTACAACTCTGTAGAATGGCCTAATTTCTCCAGTAGTTTGTTTAAAATACAAACGTCTTCATTGCCGAACACTGTACTGTGTGAAATAAGCTAGTTCAGTTCTAGGAAATAGTTGCTTTCCTAAGAACAAGATTGAGTGCAGAAAGTTCAAACTTTCCTTGTTAATGTAATCTAAAATGATGTACAAATTAGTAGATTGGCATCATTTCTATAGTATTTTGTTTAGAAAACAAACATCTTCATTGCCGGACCCTGTACTGTGTGAAAATAGCTAGTTCGTTTCTAGGAATTAGTTGGTTTCCTTCGAAGAAGGTTGAGTACAGCAAGATAAAACTTTCCTTGTTTGTGTAATCAAAGAAGATGTACAACTTATTAGATTCGCCTCATTTCACAACTACTTTGTTTACAAAACAAACATTTTCATTGAAAACACTCTAATGTGTGTAATAAGCTAGTTCCGTTCTAGGAATCATTTGATTTTTTTATGGAGATTGTTGAGTGCAACAAGTTGAAACTTTCCTTGTTAATGTAATCAAAAAAGATGTACAACTTAATAGACTCAAATCATTTCTAAAGTAGTTTGTTGAGAATGCAAACATCTTCATTGCCGAACACTGCACTGTGTGAAATATGCTAGTTCGGTTCTAGGAATCAGTTGCTTTCCCATAAAGAAGGTTGAGTGCAGCAAGTTCAAGCTTTCCTTGTTTGTGTAATCTAACAAGATGTACAACTTAAAAGTTTCATTTCATTTCTAAACTACTTTGTTTAGAAAACAAACATCTTCATTGCTGAACACTGTACTGTGTGAAATAAGCTAGTTCAGTTCTAGGAATCAGTCGTTTTCCATCAAAGAAGGTTGAGTGCAACAAGATCAAACTTTCCTTGTTAATGTAATCTAAAAAGATGTACAACACAGTAGATTGGCCTCATTTCTACAGTCCTTTGTTTACAAAACAAACATCTTCATTGCCAAACCCTGTACTGTGTGAAAATAGGTAGTTCGTTTCTAAGAATCAGATGCTTTCCTACGAAGAAGGTTGAGTGCAGCAAGTTCAAACATTCCTTGTTTGTGTAATCTAACAAGGTGTACAACGTACAAGTTTCGCTTCATTTCTAATCTACTTTGTTTAGAAAACAAACATCTTCATTGCAAAATAATGTACTGTGTGAAAAAAGCTCTTTCGGTTCTAGGAATCAGTTGCTTTCATACAAAGAAGGTTGAGTGCAGCAAATTCAAACTTTCCTAGTTTGTGTAATCTAACAAGATGTATAAGTTAGTAGATCCACCTCATTTCGAAAGTAGTTTGTTTAGAAAACAAACATCTTCATTGCCGAACCCTATACTGTGTGAAATGGTAGTTCCGTTCTAAGAATCATTTGCTATCCTACCAAGAAGGTTGAGCGCAAAAAGTTCAAACTTTCCTTGTTAATGTCATCGAAAAAGATGTAAAACTTAGTAGATTGGCCTCATTTATACAGTAGTTTGTTTAGAAAACAAACATCTTCATTGCCATACACTGTACTGTGTGAAATAAGCTAGTTCGGTTCTAGGAATCAGTTGCTTTACTGCGAAGAAGGTTGAGTGCAGCAAGTTCAAACTAACCTTGTTTGCGTAATGTAACAAGATGTAGAAGTTAGTAGATTCGCCTCATGTCTAAAGTAGTTTGTTTAGAAAACAAACATCTTCATTGCCGAAGACTGTACTGTGTGAAAAAAGCTTCTTCGGTTCCAAGAATCAGTTGCTTACCTACGAAGAAGGTTGAGTGCAGCAAGTTCAAACTTTCCTTGTTTGTGTAATCTAACAAGATGTACAACTTACAAGTTTTGCTTTATTTCTAAACTATTTGTTTAGAAAATAAACATCTTCATTGCCAAACACTGTAGTGTGTGAAATAAGGTAGTTCAGTTCTAGGAATGAGTTGCTTTTGTCCAGAGATGGTTTAGTGTAGCAAGTTCAAACTTCCTTGTCAATGTAATCTAAAAAGAGGTACAAATTAGCAGATTCACCTCATTTCTAAAGTAAAATGTTGAGAAAACAAACATCTTCATTGTCGAACACTGTACTGAGTGAAATAAGCTAGTTCTGTTCTAGGAATCAGTTGCTTTCCTACGAAGAAGCTTGAGTGCAGCAAGTTCAAACTTTCCTTGTTTGTGTAATCTAACAAGATATATAACTTACAAGTTTAGCTTCTTTTCTAAACTACTTTGTTTAGAAAAGAAACATCTTCATTGCCAAACACTGTACTGTGTGAAATAAGCTAGTTCGGTTCTAGGAATCAGATGCTTTCCTACGAAGAAGGTTGAGTGAAGCAAGTTCAAACTTTCCTTGTTAATGTAATCTATAAAGATGTACAACTTAGGAGATTGGCATCATTTCTACTGTAGTTTGTTTAGAAAGCAAACATCTTCATTGCCAAACCCTGTACTCTGTGAAAATAGGTAGTTCGTTTATGGGAATCAATTTGCTTTCCTACGAACACGGTTGAGTGCAGCAAGTTCAAACTTTCCTAGTTTGCTTAATCTAACAAGATATACAACTTATTAGATTCGCCTCATTTCTAAACTACTTTGTTTAGAAATCAAACACCTTTATTGCCAAATATTGTACTGTGTGAAATAAGCTGTTTCTATTCTAGGAATCAGTTGCTTTCCTGCGAAGAAGGTTGACTGAGGCAAGTTCAAACTTTCCTTGTTTGTCTAATGTAACAAGATGTACAACATAGTAGATTGGCATCATTTCAACAGTAGTTTGTTTAGAAAACAAACAACTTCATTGCTGAACCCTATACTGTGTGAAAATAGCTAGTTCATTTCTGGGAATCAGTTGCTTTCTTACGAAAAAGGTTGAGTGCAACAAGTTCAAACTTTCCTCGTTAACGTTATCTAAACAGATATACAACTTAATTGATTCACCTCATTTCTAAAATAATTTGTTGAGAAAACAAACACCTTCATTGCCGAAAACTGTACTGTGTGTAAAAAGCTAGTTCGTTTCTAGGAATCAGTTGCTTTCCTACAAAGAAGGTTGAGTGCAGCAAGTTCAAACTTTCCTTGTTTGTAATGTAACAAGATGTAGAAGTTAGTAGATTCGCCTCATGTCTAAAGTAGTTTGTTTAGAAAACAAACATCTTCATCGCCAAATACTGTAATGCGTGAAATAAGCTATTTCGGTTCTAGGAATCAGTTGCTTTCCTACGAAGAAGGTTGAGTGCAGCAAATTCAAAGTTCCCTTGTTTGTGTAATCTATCAAGATGTACAAGTTAGTAGATTCACCTCATTTCTAAACTAGTTTGTTTAGAAAACAAACATCTTCCTTCCCGAACCATATTCTGTGTGAAATAAAGTAGTTCAGATGTAGGAATCACTTGCTTTCCTACGAAGAAGGTTGAGTGCAGCAAGTTCAATCTTTCCTTGTTTGTGTAATCTAACAAGATATACAACTTAAAAGATCCGCTTCATTTCTAAACTACTTTGTTTAGAAGACAAACATCTTCATTGCCAATACTGTTCTGTGTGAAATAACCTAGTTCGGTTCTAGGAATCAGTTGCTTTCCATCACAGAAGGTTGTGTGCAGCAAATTCAAACTTTCCTTCTTAATGTAATCTAAAAAGATGTACAACTTAGTAGATTGGCATCATTTCTACAGTATTTTGTTTAGAAAACAAACATCTTCATTGCCGAACCCTGTACTGTGTGAAAATAGGTAGTTCATTTCTAGGATTCAGTTGCTTTCCTACGAAGAAGGTTGAGTGCAGCAAGTTCAAACTTTCCTTGTTTGTGTAATCTAACAAGATGTACAATTTATTAGATTAGCCTCATTTCTAAACTACTTTGTTTAGAAAACAAACACCTTCATTGCCAAATATTATACTGTGTGAAATAAGCTGTTTCTATTCTAGGAATCAGTTGCTTTCCTACAAAGAAGGTTGACTGCAGCAAGTTCAAACTTTCACAGCTTGTATAATCTAACGAGATGTATAAGATAGTAGATTCACCTCATTTCTAAAGTAGTTTGTTTAGAAAACAAACATCTTCATTGCCAAACCCTATACTGTGTGAAATGAGCTAGTTCGGTTCTAGGAATCATTTTCTTTCCTACGAAGAAGTTTGCGTGCAACAACTTCAAACATTCCTTGTTAATGTAATCTAAAAAGATATTCAACTTAGTAGATTGGCCTCATTTCTACAGTAGTTTGTTTAGTAAACAAACATCTTCATTGCCGAACACTGTACTGTGTGAAATCAGGTAGTTCAGTTTTAGGAATCAGTAGCTTTCATCCGAAGAAGGTTGAGTGCAGCAAGTTCAAACTTTCCTTGTTTGTGCAATCTAACAAGATGTACAACGTACAAGTTTAGCTTCATTTCTAAACTACTTTGTTTAGAAAACAAACATCTTCATTGCTAAACACTATAGTGTGTGTATTAACCTAGTTCAGTTCTAGTAATCATTTGCTTTTCTCTGGAGATGGTTGAGTGCAACAAGTTAAACATTCCTTGTTAATGTAATCTAAAAAGATATACAATTTAATAGATTCACCGCAGTTCGAAAGTAGTTTGTTGAGAAAACGAACATCTTCATTGCCGAACACTGTACTGTGTGAAATAAGATAGTTTGGGTCTAGGAATCAGTTGCTTCCCTACGAAGAAGGTTGAGTGCAGCAAGTTCAAACTTTCCTTGTTTGTGTAATCTAACAAGATGTACAACATACAAGTTTCGCTTCACTTCTAACCTACTTTATTTTAGAAAAAAACACTTAGATTGCCAAACATTGTAATGTGTGAAATAAGCTGTTTCCATTCAAGAAATTAGTTGCTTTCCTACGAAGAAGGTGGAGTGCAGCAAGTTCAACCTTTCCTAGTTTGTGTAATCTAACAACATGTCTAAGTTAGTTGATTCGCCTCGTTTCTAAAGTAGTTTCTTTACAAAACAAACATCTTCATTTCTGAACCCTATACTGTGTGAAATAAGCTATTTCGGTCTTGGAATCTGTTGCTTTCCCACGAAGAAGGTTGAGTGCAACAAGTTCAAACTTTCCTTGTTAATGTAATCTAAAAAGATGTACAAATTAGTAAGTTGCTCTCATTTCTAAACTACTTTGTTTAGAAAACAAAGACCTTCATTGCCAAATATTGTACTGTGTAAAATAAGCTGATTCGGTTCTAGCAATCACTTATTTTCCTACGAAGAAGGTTGAGTGCAAGAAGTTCAAACTTTCCTTGCTAATGTAATCTAAAAAGAAGTACAACTTAGTAGATTGGACTCATTTCTAAAGTAGTTTGTTTAGAAAACAAACATCTTCATTCCCGAACTCTATACTGTGTGAAATAAGGTAGTTTGGTTCTAGTAATCAGTTGATTTCCTACGAAGAAGATTGAGTGCTGCAAGTTCAAAATTTCCTTGTTTGTGTAATGTAAAAAGATGTACAACTTACAAGTTTCGCTTCATGTCTAAACTACTTTGTTTAGAAAACAAACACCTTCATTGCCAAATATTGTACTGTGTGAAATAAGCTGTTTCGGTTCTAGGAATCAGTTGCTTTGCTACGAAGAAGGTTGAGTGCAGCACGTTTAAACTGTCATTGTTTGTACAATCTAACAAGATGTACAACTTACAAGTTTCGCTTCATTTCTCAACTTCTTTGTTTAGAAAACAAACATCTTCATTGCCGAACACTGTACTGTGTGAAATAAGCTGTTTTGGTTCTAGGAATCAGTTTCTTTTCTACGGAGATGTTTGAGTGCAGCAAGTTCAAACTTTCCTTGTTTGTGTAACCTAATGATGTTCAACTTCCAAGTTTCGTTTCATTTCTAAACTACGTTGTTTGAAAAACAACCACCTTCATTGACCAATACTGTAATGTGTGAAATAAGCTAGTTCGGTTCTAGGAATCAGTTGCTTTCCTATGAAGAAGGTTGAGTGTGGCAAGGTAAAACTGTCCTTGTTTGTGTAATCTAACAAGATATACAACTTACAAGTTTCTCTTCATTTTTAAACTACTTTGTTTAGAAAACAAACATCTTCATTGCTGACCACTGTACTGTGTGAAATAAGCTAGTTCAGTTCTAGGAATCAGTTGCTTTTCTACGGAGATGGTTGCTTGCAGCAAGTTCAAACTTTCCTTGTTAATGTAATCTAAAAAGATGTAAAACTTAACAGATTCACCTCATTTCTAAAGTAGTTTGTTGAGAAAGCAAACATCTTCATTGCCGAACACTGTACTGTGTGAAGTAAGCTAGTTAGGTTCTAGGAATCACTTGTTTTCCTACGAAGATGGTTGAGTGCAGAAAGTTCAAACTTTCCATGTTTGTGTAATCTAACAAGATATACAACTTACAAGTTCCGCTTCATTTCTAAACTACTTTGTTTAGAAAACAAACATCTTCATTGCAGAACATTGTACTGTGTGAAATAAGTGAGTTCGGTTCTAGGAATCAGTTGCTTTTCTATGATGAATGTTGAGTGCAGCAAGTTCAAACTTTCCTTGTTAATGTAATCTAAAAAGGTGTACAACGTAGTAGACTGGCGTCATTTGTACAGTAGTTTGTTTAGAAAACAAACATCTTCATTGCCGAACCCTGTACTGTGTGAAAATACCTAGATAGTTTCTACGAATCCGTTGCTTTCCTACGAAGAAGGTTGAGTGCAGCAAGTTCCAACTTTCCTTGTTTGCGTAATCTAACAAGATGTACAATTTATTAGATTAGCCTCATTTCTAAACTACTTTGTTTAGAAAACAAACACCTTCATTGCCAAATATTCTACTGTTTGAAATAAGCTGTTTTGATTCTAGGAATCAGTTCCTTTTCTACGGAGATGGTTGCGTGCAGCAAGTTCAAACTTTCCTTGTTAATGTAATCTAAAAAGATGTACAACATAATAGATTTACCTCATTTCTTAAGTACTTTGTTGAGAAAACAAACATCTTCATTGCCGAACACTGTACTGTGTGAAATAAGCTAGTTCGGTTCTAGGAATCAGTTGGTTTCCTTCGAAGAAGGTTGAGTGCTGCAAGTTCAAACATTCCTTGTTAATGTAACCAAAAAACATGTACAACTTAGTAGATTAGTCTCATTTCTTCATTAGTTTGTTCAGAAAAAAAAATCTTCATTTGCAAACCCTGTACTGTGTGAAAATAGCTAGTTCGTTGTTAGGAATCAGTTGCTTTCCTACAAACAAAGTTGAGTGCTGCAAGTTGAAACTTTCCTTGTTTGTGTAATCTAACAAGATGTACAACTTAGTAAAATTGCCTCATTTCTAAACTACTTTTTTAGAAAACAAACACCTTTATTGCCAAATATTGTGTTGTGTGAAATAAGCTGTTTTGGTTCTAGGAATCAGTTGCTTTCCTACAAAGAAGGTTGAGTGCAGCAAGATCAACCTTTCGTAGTTTTGTAATATAACAAGATATATGAGTTAGTTGATTCGCCTCATTAGTAAAGTAGTTTGTTTAGAAAACGAACATCTTCATTGCTGAACCCTATATTGTGTGAAATAAGCTAGTTCAGTTCTAGGAATCAGTTGCTTTCCTTCGAAGGAGGGTGAGTGCAGGAAGTTCAAACTTTCCTTCTTTGTGTAATCTAACAAGATGTACACCTTACAAGTTTTGCTTCATTTATAAACTACTTTGTTTAGGAAGCAAACACCTTCATTGCCTAACACTGTACTGTGTGAAATAAACCAGTTCGGTTCAAGAAATCAGTTGTTTTCCTACGAAGAAGGTTGACTGCAGCAAGTTCAAACATTCCTTGTTAATGTAATCTAAAGACATGTACAACTTAGTACATTCACCTCATTTCTAAAGTAGTTTGTTGAGATGGCAAACATCTTCATTGCCGAACACTGTACTGTGTGAAATAAGCTGGTTCGGTTCTAGGAATCAGTTGCTTTCCTACAAAGAAGGTTGAGTGAAGCAAGTTCAAACTTTCCTTGTTTGTGTAATCTCACAAGATGTATAAGTTAGTAGATTCTCCTCATTTCTAAAGTAGTTTGGTTTGAAAACAAACATCTTCATTGCCGAACACTATACTGTGTGAAATAAGCTAATTCCATTCTAGGAATCAGTTGCTTTCCTACGAAGAAGGTTGAGTGCAGCAGGGTCAAACTTTCCTTGATTGTGTAATCTAACAAGATGTACAACTTAGAAGTTTCGCTTCATTTCTAAACTACATCTAACAAGATGTACAACTTAGTAGATTCGACTCATTTCTAAATTACTTTGTTTAGAAAACCAACCTCTTCATTGCCAAATATTGTACTGTGTGAAATAAGCTGTTTTGGTTCTAGGAATCAGTTGCTTTCCTACAAAGCAGGTTGAGTGCAGCAAGTTCAAACTTTCCTACTATGTGTAATCTAACTAGATGTATAAGTTAGTAGATTCACCTCATTTCCAAAGTAGTTTGTTTAGAAAACAAACATCTTCATTCGTGAACCCTAAACAGTGTGAAATAAGTGGTTTTGGTACTAGGAATAATTTGCTTTCCTAAGAAGAAGGTTCAGTGCTAAATGTTTAAAATTTCCTTGTTCATGTAAGTTAAAAAGATGTACAACTTAGTAGATTGGCCTCATTTCTACAGTATTTTCTTTAGAAAAATCATCTTCATTGCCGTACACTGTACTGTGTGAAATAAGCTAGTTCATTTCTAGGAATCAGTTGCTTTCCTACGAAGAAATTTCAGTGCAGCAAGTTCAAACTTTCCATATTTGTGTAATCTAAGAAGATATAAAACTTACAAGTTTTGTTTCATTTGTAAACTACTTACTTTAGAAAACAAACATCTTTATTGCTAAATTCTGTAATGTGTGAAAATAGCTAGTTCGTTTCTGGGAATCAGTTGCTTTGCTACGAAGAAGGTTGAGTGCAGCAAGTTCAAAGTTTGCTTATTTCTGTAATCTAACAAGATGTACAACTTAGTAAACAAACATCTTCATTGCCAAACCCAGTAGTGTGTGAAATAGCTAGTTCATTTCTGGGAATCAGTTGCTTTGCTACGAAGAAGGTTGAGTGCAGCAAGTTCAAACTTTGCTTGTTTCTGTAATCTAACAAGATGTACAACTTAGTAGATTCGACTCATTTCTATATTACTTTGTTTAGAAAACAAACACCTTCATTGCCAAATATTGTCCTGTGTGAAATAAGCTGTTTCAGTTCTAGGAATAAGTTGCTTTGCTATGAAGAAGGTTGAGTGCAGCAAGTTCAAAGTTTCCAAGTTTGTATTATCTAACAAGATGTATAAGTTAGTTGATTCGCCTCATTTCTGAAATAGTTTGTTTAGGAAACAAACATCTTCATTGCCAAACCCTATACTGTGGGAAATAAGCTAGTTCAGTCTAGGAATCAGCAGCTTTCCTACAAAGAAGGTTGAGTTCAACAAGTTCAAACTTTCCTTGTTAATATTATTTAAAAAGATGTACAACTTAGTAGATGGGTCTCATTTCTACAGTAGTTTGTTTAGAAAACAAACATCTTCATTGCCGTACACCATACTGTGTGAAATAAGCTAGTTCGGTTCTAGGAATCAGTTGCATTCCTACGAAGAAGGTGGAGTGCAGCAAGTTCAAACTTTCATAGTTTGTGTAATCTAACAAGATGTACAACTTACAAGTTTTGCTTCATTTCTCAACTACTTTGTTTAGAAAACAAACACCTTAACTGCCAAATATTGTACTGTGTGAAATAAGCTGTGTCGGTTTTAGGAATAAGTTGCTTTTCTCCAGAGATGGTTGAGCGTAATCAACTTAACAGATTCACCTCATTTCTAAAGTAGTTTGTTGAGAAAGCAAACATCTTCATTGCCGAACACTGTACTGTGTGAAATAAGCTAGTTCAGTTTTAGGAATCACTTGCTTTCCAACGAAGATGGTTGAATGCAGAAAGTTCAAACTTTCCATGTTTCTGTAATCTAAGAAGATTTACAACTTATTAGATTCACTTCATTTCTACAGTAGTTTGTTTAGATAACAAACATCTTCATTGCTGAACACTCTACTTTGTGAAATAAACTAGTTCGTTTCTAGGAATCAGTGGGTTTCCACGGAGAAGGTTGAGTGTAGACAGTTCAAACTTTCCTTCTCAATGTAATCTAAAAAGAGGTACAACTTCGCAGATTGGCATAATTTTTACATTAGTTTGTTTAGAAAACATCTTTATTGCCAAATACTGTAATGTGTGTAATCAGCTATTTCGGTTCCAAGAATCAGTTGCTTTCCTACGAGGAAGGTTGAGTGTAGCAAGTTCAAACTTTCCTTGTTTGTGTAAATTAACAAGATGTACAGGTTAGTAGATTAGCTTCTTTTGTGAAGTAGTTTGTTTAGAAAACAAACATCTTCATTGCTGAATCCTGTACTGTGTGAAAATAGATAGTTCATTTCTGGGAATCAGTTGCTTTCCTACGAAGAAGGTTGAGTGCAGCAAGTTCAAACTTTCCTTGTTTCTGTAATCTAACAAGATGTACAACTTATTAGATTCACGTCATTTCTACAGTAGTTTGTTTCGAAAACAAACATCTTCATGGCCGAACACTGTACTGTGTGAAATAAGCTAGTTCGGTTCTAGGAATCAGTTGCTTTCGTACGAAGAAGGTGGAGTGCAGCAAGTTCAAACTGTCACAGTTTGTGTAATCTAACAAGATGTACAACTTACAAGTTTCGCTTCATTTCTAAACTACCTTGTTTAGAAAAAAAAACATCTTCATTGCCAAACACTGTAATGTGTGAAGTAAGCTAGTTCAGATCTAGTATTCAGTTGCTTTTCTATGGAGATGATTGAGTGCAACAAGTTCAAACTTTCCTTGTTAATGTAATCTAAAAATATACAATTTAATAGACTCACGTCATTTCTAAAGTAGTTTGTTGAGAAAACAAACATCTTTATTGCCGAACACTGTACTGTGAGAAAAAAGCTAGTTCGGTTCTAGGTATTAATTGCTTTCCTTCGAAGAAGGTTGAGTGCAGCAAGTTGAAACTTTCCTTGTTTGTGTAATCAAACAAGATGTACCACTTATAGGTTTCACTTCATTTCTAAACTACTTTGTTTAGAAAACAAACACCTTTGTTGCCAAATATTGTACGTTGTGAAATAAGCTGTTCCGGTTCTAGGAATCGGTTGCTTTTCTCCGGAGATGGTTGAGTGTAGCAAGTTCAAACTTTCCTTGATAATGTAATCTAAAAAGATGTACAACTTCCCAGATTCAACTCATTTCTAAAGTAGTTTATTGAGAAAACAAACATCTTCATTGCTGAACAGTGTACCGTGTGAAATAAACTAGTTCGTTTCTAGGAATCAGTGGCTTTACCACGAAGAAGGTTGAGTGCAGAAAGTTCAAACTTTCCTTGTCAATGTAATCTAAAAAGATATACAACTTAGTAGATTGGCCTCATTTCTACAGTAGCTCGTTTAGAAAACAAACATCTTCATTGACGAACACTGTACTGTGTGAAATAAGGTAATTCTGTTCTAGGAATCAGTTGCTTTCCTACAAAGAAGGTTGAGTGCAGCAAGTTCAAACTTTCCTTGCTTGTGTAATCTAACAAGATGTACAAGTTACAAGTTTCGCTTCATTTCTAAACTACTTTGTTTAGAAGAGAAACACCTTCATTGCCAAACACTGTAATGTGTGAAATAAGCTAGTTCGGTTCTAGGAATCAGTTGTTTTTCTCCGGAGATGGTTGAGTGTAGATAGTTCAAACTTTCCTTGTTAATGTAACTTAAAGATGTACAACTTAACAGATTCACTTCATTTCTAAAGTAGTTTGTTGAGAAAACAAACATCTTCATTGCCAAACACTGTACCGTGTGAAATAAGCTAGTTCGGTTCTAGGAATGAGTTGCTTTCCTATGAAGAAGGTTGAGTGCAGCTCGTTCAAACTTTCCTTGTTTGTGTAATCTAACAAGAAATACAACTTACAAGTTTCGTTTCATTTCCAAACTACTTTGTTTAGAAAACAAACACATTCATTGCCAAATATTGTACTGTGTGAAGTAAGCTGTTTCGGTTCTAGGAATCAGTTGCTTTTTTCCGGAGATGGTTGAGTGTAGCAAGTTCAAACTTTCCTTTTTAATGTAATCTAAAAAGATGTACAACGTAACAGATTCAGCTCATTTCTAAAGGAGTTTGTTGGGAAGCAAACATCTTCATTACCGAACACTGCACTGTGTGAAATAAGCTAGTTTGGTTCTAGGAATCAGTTGCTTTCCTATGAAGAAGGTTGAGCGCAGCAAGTTCAAACTTTCCTCGTTTTTGTAATCTAACAAGATGTATAAGTTCATAGATTTGCCTCATTTCTACATAGTTTGTTTAGAAACCAACATCGTCATTGTTGAACCCTATACTGTGTGAAACAAGCTAGTTCGGTTCTAGGAATCAGTTGCTTTCCTATGAAGAAGGTTGAGTGCACCAAGTTCAAATTTTCCTAATTTGTGTAATCTAACAAGATGTATAAGTTAGTTGATTAGCCTGGTTTCTAAAGTAGTTTTTTAAGAAAACAAACATCTCCATTGCTGAACCCTATACTGTGTGAAATAAGCTAGTTCTGTCTAGGAATCAGTTGCTTTCCTACGAAGAAGGTTGACTGCATCAAGTTCAAACTTTCCTTGTTAATGTAATCTAAAAAGATGTACAACTTAGTAGATACGCCTCATTTCTACAGTAGTTTGTTTAAAAAACAAACATCTTCATTGCCGAACACTATATTGATTGAAATAAGCTAGTTCGCTTCTAGGAATCAGTTGCTTTCCTACGAATAAGGTTCAGTGCAGCAAGTTCAAACATTCCTCGTTAATGGAATCTAAAAGGACGTACAACTTAGTAGATTGGCGTCATTTCTTCAGTAGTTTGTTTAGAAAACAAACATCTTCACTGTCAATCCCTGTACTGTGTGAAAATACCTACTTTGTTTATAGGAATCAGTTGCTTTCCCATGAAGAAGATTGAGTGCAGCAACTTCAAACTTTACTTGTTTGTGTAATCTAACAAGATGTACAACGTAAAATTTTCGCTTCATTTCCAAACTACTTTGTTTAGAAAACAAACATCTTCATTGCTGAACGCTGTACTATACTGTGTGAAATAAGCTAGTTCAGTTCTAGGAATCAGTTGCTTTCCTACGAAGAAGGTTGAGTGCAGCAAGTTCAAATTTTCCTTGTTAATGTAATCTAAAAAAAGTACAACCTAGTAGATTGGCATCATTTCTACAGTAGTTTATTTAGAAAACATCTTCTTTACCGAACCCTGTACTGTATGAAAATAGGCAGTTCGTTTCTAGGAATCAGTTGCTTTCCTAAAAAGAAGGTTGAGTGCAGCAAGTTCAAACTTTCCTTGTTTGTGTAATCTAACAAGATGTGCAACTTTTTACATTGACTCATTTCTAAACTACTTTGTTTAGAAAACAAACACCTTCATTGCCAAATATTGTACTGTGTGAAATAAGCTGTTTTGGTTCTAGGAATCATTTGCTTTGCTACAGAGAAGGTTGAGTGCAGCAAGTTCAAACTTTCATAGTTTGTGCAATCTAACAAGATGTATAAGTTAGTAGATTCGCCTCATTTGTAAAGTAGTTTGTTTAGAAAACAAACATCTTCATTGCCGAACCCTACACTGTGTGAAATAAGCTAGTTCGGTTCTAGGAATCATTTGCTTTCCTACAAAGAAGGTTGAGTGCAACAAGTTCAAACTTTCCTCTTAATGTAATCTAAAAAGATGTACAACTTAGTAGATTGGCCTCATTTCTACAGTAGTTTGTCAGAAAACAAACATCTACATTGCCGAACCCTATACTGTGTGAAATAAGCTAATTCGGTTCTAGGAATCAATAGCTTTCCTACAAAGAAGGTTGAGTGCAGCAAGTTCAAACTTTCCTTGTTTGTGTAATCTAACAAGATGTACGACGTACAAGTTTCGTTTCATTTCTAAACTACTTTGTTTAGAAAACAAACATCTTCATTGCCAAACACTGTAGTTTGTGAAATAAGCAAGTTCGGTTCTAGGAATCAGTTGCATTTCTACGGAGATGGTTGAGTGCAACAAGTTCAAACTTTCCTTGTTAATGTAATCTAAAAAGATGTACAACTTAATAGATTCACCTCATTTCTAAGTAGTTTGTTGAGAAAACAAACATCTTCATTGCCGAACACTGTTCTGTGTGAAATAGCTGGTTCGGTTCTAGGAATCAGTTGCTTTCCTAAGAAGAAGGTTGATTGCAGCTAGTTCAAACTTTCCTTGTTTGTGTAATCTAACAAGATGTACAACTTACAAGTTTTGCTTCATTTCTAAACTACTTTGTTTACAAAACAAACATCTTCATTTTCATTGCCGAACACTGTACTGTGTGAAATAAGGTAGTTCAGTTCAAGGAATCAGTTGTTTTCCTATGAAGAAGGTTAAGTGCAGCAAGTAAAAACACTCCTTGTTAATGTAATCTGAAAATATGTACAACTTAGTAGATTGGCATCATTTCCTCAGTAGTTTGTTTAGAAAACAAACATCTTCATGCCCGAACCCTGTACTGTGTGAAAATAGCTAGTTCATTTCTAGGAATCGGTTGCTTTCCTACGAAGAAGGTTGAGTGCAGCAAGGTCAAACTTTCCTTGTTTGTGTAATCTAACAAGATGTACAATTTCTTTGATTCGCCTCATTTCTAAACTACTTTGTTTAGAAAACAAACACGATCATTGCCAAATATTGTAAGTGTGAAATAAGCTCTTTCGGTTCTAGGAATCAGTTGCTTTCCTACAGAGAAGGTTGAGTGCAGCTAGTTCAAACTTTCCTAGTTTTTGTAACCTAACAAGAAGTTTCAATTAGTAGATTCGCCTCATTTCTGAAGTAGTTTGTTTAGAAAACAAAGATCTTCATTGCCGATCCCTATACTCTGTGAAATAAGCTAGTTCAGTTCTAGGAATCATTTGCTTTCCTACGAAGAAGGTTGAGTGCAGCAAGTTCAAACGTTCCTTCTTAATGTAATCTAAAAAGATGTACAACTTAGTAGATTGGAGTCATTTCTACAACAGTTTGTTTAGAAAACAAACAACTTCATTGCTAAACACTGTACTATGTGAAATAAGCTAGTTCAGTTCTAAGAATCAGTAGCTTGCCTACGAAGCAGGTTCAGTGCAGCAAGTTCAAACTTTCCTTGCTAATGTAATCTAAAGAGATATACAACTTAGTAGATTGCTGTCATTTCTACAGTAGTTTGTTTAGAAGAAAAACATCTTCATTGCCTAAAACTGTACTGTGTGAAAATAGCTAGTTCTTTTGTAGGAATCAGTTGCATTCCTACGAAGAAGGTTGAGTGCAGCAAGTTATAACTTTCCTTGTTTGTGTAGTTAAACAAGATGTAAAACTTATTTGATTCGCCTAATTGCTAAACTGCTTTGTTTAGAAAACAAACATCTTCATTGCCAAATATTGTACTGTGTGAAATAAGCTGTTTTGGTTCTAGGAATCAGTTGCTTTCCTACGAACAAGGTTGAGTGCAGCAAGTTCAAACTTTCCTAGTTTGTGTAATCTAACAAGATGTATAAGTAGATTAGCCTCATTTCTAAAGTAGTTTGTTTAGAAAACCAACATCTTCATTGCCGAACCATGTGTGAAAATAGCTAGTTCGTTTCTAGTAATCAGTAGCTTTCCTATGAAGAATGTTGAGTGCAGCAAGTTCAAAGTTTCCTTGTCTGCGAAATCAAATAGATGTACAACTTATTAGATTCGACTCATTTCTAAATTTCTTGTTTACAAAATAAACACCTTCATTGCCAAATATTGTACTTTGTGAAATAAGCTGTTTTGGTTCTTGGAATCAGTTGCTTTCCTGCGAAGATGGTTGAGTGCAGCCAGTTAAACTATCCTAGTTTGTGTAATCTAAGAAGATGTATATGTTAGTTGATTCACCTCATTTCTAAAGTACTTTGTTTAGAAAACAAACATCTTCATGGCTGAATCCTATACTGTGTGAAATAAGCTACTTCGGTCTAGGAATCAGTTGCTTTCCTACGAAAAAGGTTGAGTGCAACAAGTTCAAACTTTCCTTGTTAATGTAATGCAAAAGATGTAAAACTTAGTAGATTGGCGGCATTTCTACAGTAGCTTGCTGAGAAAACGAACATCTTCATTGCCAAACACTGTACTGTCTGAAATAAGCTACTTCGGTTCTAGGAATCAGGTGCTTTCCTACGAAGAAGGTTGTGTGCAGCAAGTTCAAACTTTCGTTTTTTTCGTAATCTAACAAGATGTACAACTTACAAGTCTCGTTCCATTTCTAAACTACTTTGTTTAGAAAAGAAACATCTTCATTGCAAATATTGTACTGTGTGAAATAAGCTCTTTCGGTTGTAGGAATCAGATGTTTTCCTGCGAAGAAGGTTGAGTGAAGCAAGTTCAAACTTTCCTAGTTTGTGTAATCTAACACGATGTATCAGTTAGTAGATTCGCCTCATTTCTGAAGTAGTTTGTTTAGAAAACAAACATCTTCATCGCTGAACCGTATACTGTGTGAAATAAGCTAGTTCGGTTCTAGGAATCATTTGCTTTCCTACGAAGAAGGTTGAGTGCAACAAGTTGAAACTTTCCTTGTTAATGTAATCTAAAAAGATGTACAACATAGTAGATTGGCCTCATTTCTACAGCAGTTTGTTTAGAAAACAGACATCTTCATTGCTGAACACTGTACTGTGTGAAATAAGCTAGTTCGGTTCTAGGAATCAGTTTCTTTCCTACGAAGAAGGTTGAGTGCAGCAAGTTTCAAACATTTCTTGTTAATGTAATCTAAAGAGATTTACAACTTAGTAGATTGACGTCATTTCTACAGTAGTTTGTTTCAAAGACAAACATCTTCATTGCCGAACCCTGTACTGTGTGAAAATAGCTATTTGGTTTGTAGGAATCAGTTGCCTTCCTACGAAGAATGTTGAGTGCAGAAAGTTTAAACTTTCCTTGTTTGTGTAATCTAACAAGATGTACAACTTATTAGATATGCCTCATTTCTAAACTTCTTTGTTTAGAAAACAAACACCTTCATTTCCAAATATTGTACTGTGTGAAATAAGCGGTTTCAGTTCTAGGAATCAGTTGCTTTCCTACAAAGAAGGTTGAGTGCAGCAAGTTCAAACTTTCCTAGTTTGTGTAATCTAACAAGGTGTATAAGTTAGTAGATTTGGCTCATTTCTAAAGTAGTGTGTTTAGAAAACAAACATCTTCAACCCGAACCCTATACTGTGTGAAATAAGCTAGTTCGATTCTAGGAATCATTTGCTTTCCTACGAAGAAGGTTGAGTGCAAAAAGTTCAAACTTTGCTTGCTAATGTAGTTTAAGAAGATGTGCAACTTAGTAGATTGGCCTCATTTCTACAATAGTTCATTTAGAAAACAAACATATTCATTGCCGAACACTGTGCTGTGTGAAATAAGCTAGTTCGGTTCTAGGAATCAGTAGCTTTCCTATGAGGAAGGTTGAGTGCAGCAAGTTCAAACTTTCCTTCTTAATGTAATCTAAAAAGATGTACAACTTAGTAGATTGGAGTCATTTCTACAACAGTTTGTTTAGAAAACAAACATCTTCGTTGCCAAACACTGTACTTTGTGAAATAAGCTAGTTCGGTTCTCGGAATCAGTAGCTTTAAATGAGGAAGGTTGAGTGCAGCAAGTTCAAACTTTCCTTGTGAATATTATCTAAAAGATGTACAACTTAGTAGATTGGAATCATTTCTACAGCAGTTTGTTTAGAAAACAAACATCTTCATTGCTGAACCATGTGGGAAAATAGCTAGATCGTTTCTAGGAATCAGTTGCTTTCCTACGAAGAATATTCAGTGCAGGAAGTTCAAACTTTCCTTGTTTGCTAAATCTAACAAGATGTACAACTATTTAGATTCGACTCTTTTCTATACTATTTTGTTTAGAAAATAAACACCTTCATTAACAAATATTCTACTGTGTGAAATAAGCTGTTTTGGCTCTAGGAATCAGTTGCTTTCCTGCGAAGAAGGTTGAGTGCAGCAAGTTCAATCTTTCCTAGTACATGTAATCTAAGAAGATGTATATGTAAGTTGATTCATTTCATTTCTAAAGTACTTTGTTTAGAAAATAAATATATTCATTGCCGAACCCTATGCTGTGTGAAATAAGCTAGTTCAGACTAGGAATCAGTTGCTTTCCTATGAAGAAGGTTGAGTGCAAAAAGTTCAAACTTTCCTTATAAATGTAATGTAAAAGATGTACAACTTAGTAGATTGGCCTCATTTCTACAGTAGCTTGTTGAGAAAACAAACACCTTCATTGCCGAACACTGTACTGTGTGAAATAAGCTGCTTGGTTTCTAGGAATCAGTTGCTTTCCTACAAAGAAGGTGGAGTGTAGCAAGTTCAAACTTTCCATGTTTGTGTAATCTAACAATATGTTTAACTTACAAGTTTCACTTCATTTCTAAACTACTTTGTTTAGAAAACAAACAACTTCATTGCCGCACACTGTACTGTGTGAAATAAGCTCTTTCGGTGTAGGAATCAGTTGCTTTCCTACGAAGAAGGTAGAGTGCAGCAAGTTCAAACTTTCCTTGTTTGTGTAATCTAACAAGATGTATACCTTACAAGTTTCGCTTCATTTCTAAACTACTTTGTTTAGAAAACAAACATCTGCATTGAACAACACTATACTGTGTGAAATAAGCTCATTCGGTGTAGGAATCAGTTGCTTTCCTACGAAGAAGGTTGAGTGCCGCAAGTTGTAACTTTCCTTGTTTGTGTAATCGAACAAGATGTACAACTTGTTTTATTCGCCTCATTTCTAAACTACTTTGTTTAGAAAACAAACATCTTCATTGCCAAATATTTCGCTGTGTGAAATAAGCTCTTTCGGTTGTAGGAATCAGTTGCTTTCCTGTGAAGAAGGTTGAATGCAGCAAGTTCAAACTTTCCTAGTTTGTGTAATCTAACAAGATGTATCAGTTAGTAGATTCGCCTCATTTCTGAAGTAGTTTGTTTAGAAAACAAACATCTTCTTTGCCGAACCCTATACTGTGTGAAATAAGCTAGTTCGGTTCTAGGAATCAGTAGCTTTCCTATGAGGAAGGTTGAGTGCAGCAAGTTCAAACTTTCCTTCTTAATGTAATCTAAAAAGATGTACAACTTAGTAGACTGGAGTCATTTCTACAACAGTTTGTTTAGAAAACAAACATCTTCGTTGCCAAACACTGTACTTTGTGAAATAAGCTAGTTCGGTTCTCGGAATCAGTAGCTTTCGTACAAGGAAGGTTGAGTGCAGCAAGTTCAAACTTTCCTTGTGAATATTATCTAAAAGATGTACAACTTAGTAGATTGGAATCATTTCTACAGCAGTTTGTTTAGAAAACAAACATCTTCATTGCTGAACCATGTGGGAAAATAGCTAGATCGTTTCTAGGAATCAGTTGCTTTCCTACGAAGAATATTCAGTGCAGGAAGTTCAAACTTTCCTTGTTTGCTAAATCTAACAAGATGTACAACTATTTAGATTCGACTCTTTTCTATACTATTTTGTTTAGAAAATAAACACCTTCATTAACAAATATTCTACTGTGTGAAATAAGCTGTTTTGGCTCTAGGAATCAGTTGCTTTCCTGCGAAGAAGGTTGAGTGCAGCAAGTTCAATCTTTCCTAGTTCATGTAATCTAAGAAGATGTATATGTAAGTTGATTCATTTCATTTCTAAAGTACTTTGTTTAGAAAATAAATATATTCATTGCCGAACCCTATGCTGTGTGAAATAAGCTAGTTCAGACTAGGAATCAGTTGCTTTCCTATGAAGAAGGTTGAGTGCAAAAAGTTCAAACTTTCCTTATAAATGTAATGTAAAAGATGTACAACTTAGTAGATTGGCCTCATTTCTACAGTAGCTTGTTGAGAAAACAAACACCTTCATTGCCGAACACTGTACTGTGTGAAATAAGCTGCTTGGTTTCTAGGAATCAGTTGCTTTCCTACAAAGAAGGTGGAGTGTAGCAAGTTCAAACTTTCCATGTTTGTGTAATCTAACAATATGTTTAACTTACAAGTTTCACTTCATTTCTAAACTACTTTGTTTAGAAAACAAACAACTTCATTGCCGCACACTGTACTGTGTGAAATAAGCTCTTTCGGTGTAGGAATCAGTTGCTTTCCTACGAAGAAGGTAGAGTGCAGCAAGTTCAAACTTTCCTTGTTTGTGTAATCTAACAAGATGTATACCTTACAGGTTTCGCTTCATTTCTAAACTACTTTGTTTAGAAAACAAACATCTGCATTGAAGAACACTATACTGTGTGAAATAAGCTCGTTCGGTGTAGGAATCAGTTGCTTTCCTACGAAGAAGGTTGAGTGCCACAAGTTGTAACTTTCCTTGTTTGTGTAATCGAACAAGATATACAACTTGTTTTATTCGCCTCATTTCTAAACTACTTTGTTTAGAAAACAAACATCTTCATTGCCAAATATTTCACTGTGTGAAATAAGCTCTTTCGGTTGTAGGAATCAGTTGCTTTCCTGTGAAGAAGGTTGAATGCAGCAAGTTCAAACTTTCCTAGTTTGTGTAATCTAACAAGATGTATCAGTTAGTAGATTCGCCTCATTTCTGAAGTAGTTTGTTTAGAAAACAAACATCTTCTTTGCCGAACCCTATACTGTGTGAAATAAGCTAGTTCGGTTCTAGGAATCATTTGCTTTCCTACGAAGATGGTTGAGTGCAATAAGTTGAAACTTTCCTTGTAAATGTAATCTAAAAAGATGTACCAGTTAGTAGATTGAACTCATTTCTACAGTAGTTTGTTTAGAAAACAGATATCTTCATTGCCGAACACTGTACTGTATGAAATAAGCTAGTTTGGTTCTAGGAATCAGTAGCTTTTCTATGAAGAAGGTTGAGTGCAGCAAGTTCAAACATTCCTTCTTAATGTCATCTAAAGAAATGTACAACTTAGTAGATTGCCGTAATTTCTATAGTAGTTTATTTAGAAGCCAAACATCTTCATTGCCGAACCCTGTACTGTGTGACAATAGCTAGTTCGTTTGTAGGAATCAGTTGATTTCCTATGAAGAAGGTTGAGTTCAGCAAGTTCAAACTTTCCTTGTTTGTGTAATCTAACAATATATACAACTTGTTTGATTCGCCTAATTTCTAAACTACTTTTTTTAGAAAACAAACATCTTCATAGCCAAATATTATACTGTGTGAAATAAGCTGTTTTGGTTCTAAGAATCAGTTGCTTTCCTACGAAGAATGTTGAGTGCAGCAAGTTCAAACATTCCTTTTTAATGTAATCTAAAAAGATGTACAACTTAGTAGATTGGCGTCATTTCTTCAGTAGTTTATTTAGAAAACAAACATCTTCATTGCCAAACCCTGTACTGTATGAAAATACCTAGTTCGTTTCTGGGAATCAGTTGCTTTAATACGAAGAAGGTGGAGTGCAGCAATTCAAACTTTCCTTGTTTGTGTAATCTAACAAGATGTACAACTTATTAGATTTGCCTCATTTCTAAACTTCTTTGTTTAGAAAACAAACACCTTCATTTCTAAATATTGAACTGTGTGAAATAAGTGGTTTTGGTTCTAGGAATCAGCTGCTTTCCTACAAAGAAGGTTGAGTGCAGCAACTTCAAACTTTCCTAGTTTGTGTAATCTAACAAGATGTATAAGTTAGTAGATTCGCCTCATTTCTAAAATAGTTTGTTTAGAATACAAACATATTCAATCCCGAACCTTATACTGTGTGAAATAAGCTAGTTCGGTTCTAGGAATCATTTGCTTTCCTACGAAGATAGTGAGTGCAACAAGTTCAAACTTTCCTTGTTAATGTAACTTAAGAAGATGTACAACTTAGAAGATTGGAGTCATTCTATAATAGTTTGTTTAGAAAACAAACATCTTCGTTGCCAAACACTGTACAATGTGAAATAAGCTAGTTCGGTTCTAGGAATTAGTAGCTTTCGTACGAGGAAGGTTGAATGCAGCAAGTTCAAACTTTCCTTGTTAATGTAATGTAAAAAGATGTACAACTTAGTAGATTGGAGTCATTTCTACATTAGTTTGTTTAGAAAACAAACATCGTCATTGCCGAACCATGTGGGAAAATAGCTAGATCGTTTCTGGGAATCAGTTGCTTTCTTACGAAGAATGTTCACTGAAGCAAGTTCAAACTTTCCTTCTTTGCGAAATCTAACAAGATGTACAACTATTTAGATTCGACTCATTTCTAAACTACTTTGTTTAGAAAATAAACAACTTCATTAACAAATATTGTACTGTGTGAAATAAGCTGTTTTGGTTCTAGGAATCAGCTGCTTTCCTGCGAAGAAGGTTGAGTGTAGCAAGTTCAAACTTTCCTTGTTTGCGAAATCTAACAATATGTACAACTTGTTTGATTCGCCTAATTTCTAAAGTTCTTTGTTTAGAAAACAAACACCTTCATTGCCCAATATTGTACTGTGTGAAATAAGCGGATTCGGTTCTAGGAATCAGTTGCTTTCCTGCAAAGTAGGTTGAGTGCAGCAAGTTCAAACTTTCCTAGTTTGTGTAATCTAAGAAGATGCATAAGTTAGTAGATTCGCCTCATTTCTAAAGTAGTTTGTTTAGAAAACAAACATCTTTAATCCCGAACCCTATACTGTGTGAAATGAGCTAGTTTGGTTTTGGGAATCATTTGCTTTCCTAAGAAGAAGGTTGAGTGCAACAAGTTCAAACTTTCCTTGTTAATGTGATTTAAGAAGATGTACACCTTAGTAGATTGGCCTCATTTCTACAGTAGTTTGTTAGAAAACAAACATCTTCATTGCCGAACCCTGTAATGTGTGAAATAAACTAGTTCAGTTCTAGGAATCAGTAGCATTCGTACGAGGAAGGTTTAGTGCAGCAAGTTCAAACTTTACTTGTTAACGTAATCAAAAAAGTTATACAAATCAGTAGATTGGAGTCATTTCTATGGTAGTTTGTTTGAAAAACAAACATCTTCATTACCGAACCATGTGCGAAAATAGCTAGTTCGTTTCTAGGAATCAGTTGCTTTCCTACGAAGAATATTGAGGGCAGCAAGTTCAAACATTCCTTGTTTGTGAAATCTAACAGGATGTACAACTTATTAGATTCGACTCATTTCTAAAGTACTTATTTTAGATAATAAACACCTTCATTAACATATATTGTACTGTGTGAAATAAGCTGTTTTGTTTCTAGGAATCAGTTGCTTTCGTGCGAAGTTCAAATTTTCCTAGTTTGTGTAATCTAAGAAGATATATATGTTAGTTGATTCACCTCATTTGTAAAGTACTTTGTTTAAAAAACAAACATCTTCATTGTCGACCCCTATCCTGTGTGAAATAAGCTACTTTGGTTCTAGGAATCAGTTGCTTTCCTTCCAAGAAGGTGGAGTGCAGCAAGTTCAAACTTTCGTTGTTTGTGTAATTTAACAAGATGTACAACTTACAAGTTTCGCTTCTTTTCTAAACTACTTCGTTCAGAAAAAAAACATCTCCATTGCCCAACACTGTGATGTGTGAAATAAGCTAGTATGCTTCTAGGATTAGGTTGCATTTTTCGGAGATGGTTGAGTGCAACAAGTTCAAACTTTCCTTGTTAATGTAATCTAAAAAGATGTACAACTTAATAGATTCACCTCATTTCTAAGTAGTTTGTTGAGAAAACAAACATCTTCATTGCCGAACACTGTTCTGTGTGAAATAAGGTAGTTCAGTTCAAGGAATCAGTTGTTTTCCTATGAAGAAGGTTAAGTGCAGCAAGTAAAAACACTCCTTGTTAATGTAATCTGAAAATATGTACAACTTAGTAGATTGGCATCATTTCCTCAGTAGTTTGTTTAGAAAACAAACATCTTCATGCCCGAACCCTGTACTGTGTGAAAATAGCTAGTTCATTTCTAGGAATCGGTTGCTTTCCTACGAAGAAGGTTGAGTGCAGCAAGGTCAAACTTTCCTTGTTTGTGTAATCTAACAAGATGTACAATTTCTTTGATTCGCCTCATTTCTAAACTACTTTGTTTAGAAAACAAACACGATCATTGCCAAATATTGTAAGTGTGAAATAAGCTCTTTCGGTTCTAGGAATCAGTTGCTTTCCTACAGAGAAGGTTGAGTGCAGCTAGTTCAAACTTTCCTAGTTTTTGTAACCTAACAAGAAGTTTCAATTAGTAGATTCGCCTCATTTTTGAAGTAGTTTGTTTAGAAAACAAAGATCTTCATTGCCGATCCCTATACTCTGTGAAATAAGCTAGTTCAGTTCTAGGAATCATTTGCTTTCCTACGAAGAAGGTTGAGTGCAGCAAGTTCAAACGTTCCTTCTTAATGTAATCTAAAAAGATGTACAACTTAGTAGATTGGAGTCATTTCTACAACAGTTTGTTTAGAAAACAAACAACTTCATTGCTGAACACTGTACTATGTGAAATAAGCTAGTTCAGTTCTAAGAATCAGTAGCTTGCCTACGAAGAAGGTTCAGTGCAGCAAGTTCAAACTTTCCTTGCTAATGTAATCTAAAGAGATATACAACTTAGTAGATTGCTGTCATTTCTACAGTAGTTTGTTTAGAAGAAAAACATCTTCATTGCCTAAAACTGTACTGTGTGAAAATAGCTAGTTCTTTTGTAGGAATCAGTTGCTTTCCTACGAAGAAGGTTGAGTGCAGCAAGTTATAACTTTCCTTGTTTGTGTAGTTAAACAAGATGTAAAACTTATTTGATTCGCCTAACTGCTAAACTGCTTTGTTTAGAAAACAAACATCTTCTTTGCCAAATATTGTACTGTGTGAAATAAGCTGTTTTGGTTCTAGGAATCAGTTGCTTTCCTACGAACAAGGTTGAGTGCAGCAAGTTCAAACTTTCCTAGTTTGTGTAATCTAACAAAATACAAGTTTTGCTTCATTTCTAAACTACTTTGTTTAGAAAATAAACATCTCCATTGCAGAACAGTTTAACGTGTGAAATAAGCTAGTTCAGTTCTAGGAATCAGTTTCTTTCATAAGAAGAAGGTTGAGTGCAGGAAGTTCAAACTTTCCTAGTTTGTGTAATCTAACAAGATGTACAACTTACAAGTTTTGCTTCATTTCTAAACTACTTTTTTTAGAAAACAAACACCTTCATTGCCAAATATTATACTGTGTGAAATAAGCTGTTTCGGTTCTAGGAATAAGTTGTTTTGCTACGAAGTAGCTTGAGTGCAGCAATTTCAAACTTTCATTATTTGTGCAATCTAACAAGATGTACAACTTACACGTTTCGGTTCATTTCTCAACTACTTTGTTTAGAAACCAACCATCTTCATTGCCGAACACTGTACTGTGTGAAATAAGCTATTTCGGTTCTAGTAATCAGTTTCTTTTCTACGGAAATGGTTGAGTGCAGCATGTTCAAACTTTCCGTTTTGTGTAACCTAAGAAGATGTACAACTTACAATTTCGTTTCATTTCTAAACTACTTTGTTTGGTAAACAAACACCTTCATTGCCAAAAACTGTAGTGTGTGAAATAAGCTAGTTCGGTTCTAGGAATCAGTTGCTTTCCTACGAAGAAGGTTGAGTACAGCAAGTTTAAACTTTCCTTCTTTGTGTAATCTACCAAGATGTACAAGTTAATAGATTCACCTCATTTCTAAAGTAGTTTGTTTAGAAACCAAACATCTTCATTCCAGAACCCTATACTGTGTGAAATAAGCTAGTTTGGTTCTAGGAATAAGTTGCTTTCCAACAAAGAAGGTTGAGTGCAGCAAGTTCAAACTTTCCTTGTTTGTGTAATCTAAAAATATATTCAACTTACAAGTTTGCTTCATTTCTAAACTACTTTGTTTACAAAACAAACACCTTCATTGACAAATATTGTACTGTGAGAAATAAGCAGTTTTGGTTCTACGAATCAGTTGCTTTCCTACAAAGAAGGTGGAGTGCAGCAAGTTCAAAGTTTGTTGTTTGTGTAATCTAACAAGTTGTACAACTTACAAGTTTTGCTTCATATCTAAACTATTTTATTTAGAAAACAAACTCCTTCTTTGCCAAATATTGTACTGTGTGAGATAAGATCTTTCAGTTCTAGGAATCACTTGCTTTCCTAGGAAGAGGGTGGAGTGCAGCAAGTTCAAACTTTCCTAGTTCATGTAATCTAAAAAGATGTATAACTTAGTATACTCACCTCATTTCTAAAGTAGTTTGTTTAGAAAACAAACATCTTCATTGCCGAACCCAATAATGTGTGAAATAAGCTAGTTCGTTTCCAGCAATCAGTTCCTTTCGTACGAAGAAGGTTGAGTGCAGCAAGTTCAAACTTTCCTTGTTTGTGTAATCTAACAAGATGTACAACTTACAACTTTAGCTTCATTTCTGAACTACTAGGAGTCAGTTTCGTTTCTACGGAGAGGGTTGATTGGAGCAAGTTCAAACTTTCCTTGTTATTGTAATTGAAAAAAAAGTACAACTTAATAGATTCACCTCATTTCTAATGTAGTTTGTTGAGAAAACAAACATCTTCATTGCCGAGCACTGTACTGTGTGAAATAAGTTAGTTCGGTTCTAGGAATCAGTTGCTTTCCTACGAAGAAGGTTGAGTGGAGCAAGTACAAACTTTCCTTGTTTGTGTCATCTAACAAGATATTCAACTTACAAGTTTCGCTTCATTTCTAAACTGCTTTGTTTAGAAAATAAACATCTTAATTGCCAAATATTGTACTGTGTGAAATAAGCTGTTTCGGTTCTAGGAATCAGGGGCATTTGTATGGAGAAGGTTGAGTGAAGGAAGTTCAAACTTTCCTTGTTAATGTAATCTAAAAAGATGTACAACTTAATAGATTCACCTCATTTCTAAAGTAGTTTGTTGAGAAAACAAACATCTTCACTGCCGAACACTGTGCTGTGTGAAATAAGCTAGTTCCGTTCTAGGAATTAGTTGCTTTCCTACGAAGAAGGTTGAGTGCAGCAAGTTAAAACTTTCCTTTTTTATGTAATCTAACACGATGTACAACTTACAAGTTTCGCTTCATTTCTAAACTACTTTGTTAAGAAAAGAAACATCTTCATTGCCGAACACTGTACTGTGTGAAATAAGCTAGTTTGGTTCTAGAAATCAGTTGTTTTCCTACGAAGAAGGTTGAGAGCATGAAGTTCAAACTTTCGTTGTTAATGTAATGTAAAAAGATGTACAATTTAGTACATTGGCGTCATTTCTACAGTAGTTTGTTTAGAAAACAAACATCTTCATTCCCGAACCCTATACTGTGTGAAATAAGCTAGTCAGTTCTAGGAATCAGTTGCTTTCCTACGAAGAAGGTTGAGTGCAGCAAGTTCAAACTTTCCTTCTTTGTATAATCTGAAAAGATGTACAACTTATTAGATTCGACTCATTTCTAAACTACTTTGCTTAGAAAACAAACACATTCATTGCCAAATATTGTACTGTGTGAAATAAGCTGTTTCGGTTCTAGGAATCAGTTGCTTTCCTACGAAGAAGGTTGAGTGCAGCAAGTTCAACCTTTCCTAGTTTGTGTAATGTAACAAGATGTACAAGTTAGTAGATTCGCCTGATTTATAAAGTAGTTTGTTTAGAAAACAAACATCTTCATTGCCGAACCCTATACTGTGTGAAATATGCTCGTTCGGTTCTATGAATCAGTTGCTTTCCTACGAAGAATGTTGAGTGCAGCAAGTTCAATCTTTCCTTGTTAATGTAATCTAAAAAGATGTACAACTTAGTAGATTGCCCTACTTTCTACAGTAGTTTGTTAAGAAAATAAACATCTTCATTTCTGAACACTGTACTGTGTGTAAAAAGCTAGTTCGTTTCTAGGAATCAGTTGCTGTCCTACCATGAAGGTTGAGTGCAGCAAGTTCAAACTTTCCATGTTTGTGTAAACTAACAAGATATACAACTGACAAGTTTCGTTTCATTTCTAAGCTATCTTGTTTAGAAAACAAACATCTTCATTGCTGAACGTTGTACTCTGTGAAATAAGCTAGTTCGGTTCTAGGAATCAGTTGTTTTCCTACAAAGAAGGTTGAGTGCAGCAAGTTGAAACTCTCCTTATTTGTGTAATCTAACAAGATGTACAACTTATTAGATTCGCCTCATTTCTAAACTACTTTGTTTAGAAAAAAAACACCTTCTTTGCCAAATATTGTACTCTGTGCAATAAGCAGTTTCAGTTCTAGGAATCAGTTGCTTTCCTGCGAAGAAGGTTGAGTGCTGCAACTTCAAACTTTCCTATTTTATGTAATCTAACAAGATGTATCAGTTAGTTGATTCGCCTCATTTCTAAGGTACTTTGTTTAGAAAACAAACATTTTCATTGCCGAACCCTACACTGTGTGAAATAAGCTAGTTCGGTTCTAGGAATCAGTTCCTTTCCTACAAAGAAGGTTGAGTGCAGCAAGTTCAAACTTTCCTACTTTGTGTAATCTTACAAGATGTACAACTTACAATTTACGCCTCATTTCTAAAATACTTTGTTTAGAAAACAAACATCTTCATTTCTGAATGCTGTACTGCGTGAAATAATCTCGTGCGGTTCTAGGAATCAGTTGCTTTCCTACGAAGAAGGTTGAGTACAACAAGTTCAAACTTTCCTTGTTAAGGTAATCTAAAAAGATGTACAATTTAGTACATAGGCGTCATTTCTACAGTAGTTTGTTTAGAAAACAAACATCTTCATTCCGGAACCATATACTGTGGGAAATAAGCTAATTTGGTTCTAGGAATCATTTGCTTTCCTACAACTAAGGTTGAGTGCAGCAAGTTCAAACTTTCCTAGTTTGTGTAAAACTTAGTACATTGGCCTCATTTGTACAGTAGTTTGTTTAGAAAACAAACACCTTCATTGCCGAACTCTGTACTGTGGGAAATAAGCTAGTTCAGTTCTAGGAATCAGTTGCTTTTCTAGGGAGATGGTTGAGTGCAACAAGTTCAAACTTTCCTTGTTAATGTAATCTAAATAGATGTACAACTTAATAGATTCACCTCATTTCTATAGTAGTTTTTTGAGAAAACAAACATCTTCATTGTCAAACTCTGTACTGTGTGAAAAAAGTTAGTTCGGTTCTAGGAATCAGTTGCTTTCCTACGAAGAAGGTTGAGTCCACCAAGTGCAAACTTTCCTTGTTTGTGAAATGTAATGAGATGTACAACTTAAAAGTTTCTCTTCATTTCTTATCTACTTTGTTTAGAAAACAAACATCTTCATTGCCAAACACTGGACTCTGTGAAATAAGCTAGTTTGGTTCTAGGAATCAGTTGCTTTCCTACGAAGAAGGTTGAGTGCAGCAAGTTCAAACTTTCCTTGTTAAGGTAATCTAAAAAGATGTACAATTTAGTACATAGGCGTCATTTCTACAGTAGTTTGTTTAGAAAACAAACATCTTCATTCCGGAACCATATACTGTGAGAAATAAGGTAATTTGGTTCTAGGAATCATTTGCTTTCCTACAACGAAGGTTGAGTGCAGCAAGTTCAAACTTTCCTAGTTTGTGTAATCTTACACGATGTACAAGTTAGTAGATTTGCCTCATTTCTAAATTACATCGTTTAGAAAACAAACATCTTCATTGCTGAACCCGATACTGTGTGAAATATGCTAGTTCAGTTCTAGGAATCAGTTGCTTTCCTACAAAGAAGGTTGAGTGCAGCACGTTCAAACTTTCGTTGTTAATGTAATCTAAAAAGATGTACAACTTAGTAGATTGCGCTACTTTCTACAGTAGTTTGTTTAGAAAACAATCATCTTCATTGCCGAACACTGTACTTTGGGTAAAAAGCTAGTTCGTTTCTAGGAATCTGTTGCATTCCTCCCATGAAGGTTGAGTGCAGCAAGTTCAAACTTTCCTTGTTTGTGTAACCTAACAAGATGTACAACTTACAAGTTTAGTTTCATTTCTAAACTACCTTGTTTCAAAAACAAATATCTTCATTGCCAAATACTGTAATGTGTGAAATAATGTATTTCGGTTCAAGGAATCAGTTGCTTTCCTTCAAAGAAGGTTGAGTCGAGCAAGTTCAAACTTTCCATGTTTGTGTAATCTAACAAGTTGTACAACTGATTAGATTTGCCACATTACTAAATTAGTTCGTTTAGAAAACAAACACCTTCATTGCCAAATATTGTACTGTGTGAAATAAGCTGTTGTGGTTCTCGGAAAGAGTTGCTTTCCTACGAAGAAGGTTGAGTGCAGCAAGTTCAAACTTTCCTAGTTTGTGTAATCTAACAAGATGTATAAGTTAGTAGATTCGCCTCATTTCTAAAGTACTTGGTTTAGAAAACGAACATCTTCATTGCCAAACCCTACACTTTGTGAAATAAGCTAGTTCAGTTCTAGGAGTCATTTGCTTTCGTAAGAAGGTTGAGTGCAACAAGTTCAAACTTTCCTTGTTAATGTAATCTAAAAAGGTGTACACCTTAGTAGATTGGACTCATTTCTAAAGCAGGTTGTTTGGAAAACAAACATCTTCATTCCTAAACCGTATATGGTGAGAAATAAGCTAGTTCGGTTCTAGGAATCAGTTCATTTCCTACAAAGAAGGTTGAGTGCTGCAAGTTCAAACTTTCCTTGTTTGTGTAATCTAACAAGATGTACAACTTATTAGATTCTCCTCATTTCTAAACTACTTTGATTTGAAAACAAACACCTTCATTGCCAAATATTGTACTGTGTGAAATAAGCTGTTTCAGTTCTAGGAATCAGTTGCCTTGCTACGAAGAAGGTTGAGTGCAGCAATGTCAAACTTTCATTGTTTGTGGAATCTAACACGATGTACAAATTACAAGTGTCACTTCATTTCTCAACTACTTTGTTTAGAAAACAAACATCTTCATTGCCGAACACTGTACTGTGTGAAATAAGCTACTTCGATTCTAGGAATCAGTTCCTTTCTACAGAGATGGTGGAGGGCATCAAGTTCAAACTATCCTTGTTTGTGTAACCTAACGATGTACAAATTACAAGTTTCGTTTCGTTTCTAAACTACTTTGTTTGGAAAACAAATACCATCATTGCCAAATACTGTAATGTGTGAAATAAGCTGGTTCGGTTCAAGGAATCAGTTATTGTCCTACGAAGAAGGTTGAGTAGAGCAAGTTGAAACTCTCCTTATTTGTGTAATCTAACAAGATGTACAACTTATTAGATTCGCCTCATTGGATCTGGGAATCAGATGCTGTCCTAAGGTGAAGGTTAAGTGCGGCAAGTTCAAATTTCCTTGTTAGTGTACTCTAACAACATCTACAATTTACGAGTTTCGCTTCATTTCTAAATTACATTGTTTAGAAAACAAACATCTTCTTTACCGAACACTGTACTGTGTGAAATAAGCTAGTTCTGTTGTAGGAATCAGTTGCTTTCCTGCGAAGATGGTTGACTGCAGCAAGTTCAAACTTTCCTTTTTTGTGTAATCTAACAAGATGTACAACGTAGAAGTTTAGCTTCATTTCTAAACTACTTTGTTTAGAAAACAAACATCTTCATTGCCGAACGCTGTACTCTGTGAAATAACCTAGTTCGGTTTTAGGAATCAGTTGCTTTCCTACGAAGAAGGTTGAGTGCAGCAAGTTCAAAGTTTCCTTGTTTCTGTAATGTAAGAAGATGTACAACTTACAAGTTTCGCTTCATTTCCTAATGACTTTGTTTAGAAAACAAACATCTTCATTGCCAAACACTGTAATGTGTGAAATAAGCTAGTTTGGTTTTAGGAATCAGTTGCTTTCCTACGAAGAAGGTTGAGTGCAGCAAGTTCAAAGTTTCCTTGTTTGTGTAATGTAAGAAGATGTACACCTTACAAGTTTCACTTCATTTCCAAATGACTTTGTTTAGAAAACAAACATCTTCATTGCCAAACACTGTAATGTGTGAAATAAGCTAGTTCGGTTCTAGGAATCAGTTGCAGAGCTACGGAGATTGTTGAGTGCAAAAAGTTCAAACTTTCCTTGTTAATGTAATCTAAAAAGATGTACAACTTAATAGATTCACCTGATTTCTAAGGTAGTTTGTTGAGAAAACAAACATCTTCATTGCCGAACACTGTACTGTGCGATATAAGCTAGTTCGGTTCTAGGAATCAGATGCTTTCCTGTGAAGACGGTTGACTGCAGCAAGTTCAAACTTTCCTTCTTTGTGTAATCTAACAAGATGTACAACTTACAAGTTGTGTGCAGCAAGGTCATTTGCTTTCCTACGAAGGTTGAGTGCAACAAGTTCAAACTTTCCTTGTTAATGTAACCTAAAAAGATGTACAACTTAGTAGATTGGCCTCATTTCTACAGTAGTTTTTTTAGAAAAGAAATATCTTCATTGCCGAACACTGTACTGTGTGAAATAAGCTGTTCTGTTTCTAGGAATCATTACTTTCCTATGATGAAGATTGAGTGCAGCAAGTTCAAATTTTCCTAGTTCATGTAATCTAAAAAGATGTATAAGTTAGTAGATTCTCCTCACTTCTAAAGTAGTTTGTTTAGAAAACAAACATTTTCATTGCCGAACCCTACACCATGTGAAATAAGCTAGTTCGGTTCTAGGAATCAGTTGCTTTCCTACGAAGAAGGTTGAGTGCAGCAAATTCAATCTTTCCTTGTTAATGTAATCTAAAAAGATGTACAACTTAGTAGATTGCCCTACTTTCTACAGTAGTTTGTTTAGAAAACAAACATCTTCATTGCCGAACACTGTACTGTGTGTAAAAAGCTAGTTTGTATCTAAGAATAAGTTGCTTTCCTAACATGAAGGTTGAGTGAAGCAAGTTCAAACTTTCCTTGTTTGTATAACCTAACAAGATGTACAACTTACAAGTGTCGTTTCATTTCTTAACTATCTTGTTTAGAAAACAAACATGTTCATTGCCAAATACTGTAATGTGTGAAATAAGCTATTTCGGTTTTAGGAATCAGTTGCTTTCCTACGAAGAATGTTGAGTGCAGCAAGTTCAAACTTTCGTTGTTTGTGTAATCTATCATGATGTACAAGTAAGTAGATTCGCCTCATTTCTAAAATAGTTTGTTTAGAAAACAAACGTCTTCATTCCTGAACCCTATACTGTGTGAAATAATCTAGTTCGTTTCTAGGAATCAGTTGCTTTCCTATGAAGAAGGTTGAGTGCAGCAAGTTCAAATGTTCCTAGTTTGTATAATCTAACAAGATGTATAAGTTAGTAGATTCGACTCATTTCTAAAGTAGTTTGTTTAGAAAACAAACATCTTCTTTGCTGAACTCTATACTGAGTGAAATAAGCTAGTTCGGTTCTAGGAATCAGTTGCTTTTCTACGAACAAGGTTGAGTGCAGCAAGTTCAAACTTTCCTTGTTAATGTAATCTAAGAAGATGTACAAGTTACTAGATTGGCCGCATTTCTACAGTAGTTTGTTTGGAAAAGAAACATCTTCATTGCTAAACACTGTACTGTGTGAAATAAGCTAGTTCGGTTCTAAGAATCAGTAACTTTCATACGAAGAGGGTTGAGTGCACCAAGTTCAAACTTTCCTAGATTGTGTAACCTAACAAGATGTACAACTTACAAGTTTCACTTCATTTCTAAACTACTTTGTTTAGAAAACAAACATCTACATTGCCAAACACTGTAGTGTGTGAAATATGCTACTTTGGTTCTAGGAATCAGTTGCTTTCCTACGGAGATGGTTGAGTGCAACAAGTTCAAAGTTTCCTTGTTAATGTATTCTAAAAAGATGTTCAACTTAACAGATTCACGTCATTTCTACAGTAGTTTGTTGAGAAAACAAACATCTTAATTCCCGAACACTGTACTGTGTGAAATAAGCTAGTTCGGTTCTAGGAATCAATTGCTTTCCTACGAAGAAGGTTGCGTGCAGCAAGTTCAAACTTTGCTCATTTGTGTAATCTAACAATGTACAACTTAGAGGTTTTGCTTCATTTGTAAACTAATTGTTTAGAAAAAAAAACCTTCATTGCCAAATATTGTGCTGTGTGAAATGAGCTGTTTCGGTTATAGGAATCAGTTTCTTTGCTACGAAGAAGGTTGAGTGGAGCAAGTTCAAACTTTCTTTGTTTGTGTAATCTAAGAAGATGTACAACTTACATGTTCCCTTCATATACACACTACTTTGTTTAGAAAACAAACATCTTCAGTGCCGAACGCTGTACTGTGGGAAATAAGCTAGTTCGGTTCTAGGAATCAGTTGCTTTCCTACGAAGAAGGTTGAGTACAGCAAGTTCAAACTTTCCTTGTTAATGTAATCTAAAAAGATGTACAACTTAGTAGATTGGCGTTATTTCTACAGTACTTTGTTTAGAAAACAAACATCTTAACTGCGGAACCCTGTACTGTGTGAAAAGAGCTAGTTCATTTCTAGGAATCAGTTGCTTTCCTACGAAGAAGGTTGAGGGCAGCAAGATCAAACTTTCCGTTTTTGGGTAATCTCACAAGATGTACAACTTATTAGATTCGACTCATTTCTAAACTACTTTGTTTAGAAAACAAACACCTTCATTGCCAAATATTGTACTGTGTGAAATAAGGTGTATTGGTTCTGGGAATCAGTTGCTTTCCTGCAAAGATGGTTGAGTGCAGCAAGTTCAAACTTTCCTAGTTTGTGTAATCTCAGAAGATGTATAAGTTAGTTGATTCACCTCATTTCTACAGCAGCTTGTTTAGAAAACAAACATCTTCATTGCCGAACACTGCACTGTGTGAAAAAAGCTCGTTGGTTTCTAGGAATCATTTGCTTTCCTACGAAGAAGGTTGAGTGCAGAAATTTCAAACTTTCCTTGTTTGTGTAATGTAAAAAGATTTACACCTTACAAGATTCACTTCATTTCTAAACTGCTTTGTTTAGAAAACAAACATCTTCTTGGGCCAAACACTGTAATGTGTGAAATAAACTAGTTCCATTCTAGGAAACAGTTGGTTTTCTACAGACATGGTTGACTGCAACAAGTTCAAACTTTCCTTGTTAATGTAATCTAAAAGATGTACAACGTAATATATTCACCTCAATTCTAAAGTAGTTTGTTGAGAAAACAAACATCCTCACTTCCGAACATGATACTATGTGAAATAAGCTAGTTTGTTTCTAGGAATCAGTTGCTTTCCTACAAAGAAGGTTGACTGCAGCAAGTTCAACCATTCCTTGCTTGTGTAACCTAACAAGATGGACAATTTACAAGTTTCGTTTCATTTTTAAAGTATTTTGTTTAGAAAACAAACATCTTCATTGACAATGACTGTACTGTGTGAAATAAGCTATTTCCGTTCTAGGAAACAGTTGCTTTCCTATGAAAAAGTTTGAGTGCAGGAAGTTCAAACTTTCCTTGTTTGTGTAATCTAACAAGGTGTACAAGTTAGTACATTCGTCTCATTTCTAATGTAATTTGTTTGGAAAAAAAATTCTTCATTCCGTAACCTATAATGTGTGAAATAAGCTAATTCGGTTCTAGGAATCAGTTCCTTTCCTATGAAGACGGTTAAGTGCAGAAAGTTCAAACTTTCCTTGTTTGTGTAATCTAACAAGATGTACAAGTTAGTAGATTCGCCTCATTTCTAATGTAGTTTGTTAGGAAAACAAACACCTCCATTGCCAAATATTGTACTGTGTGAAATTAGCTGTTTTGATTCTAGGAATCAGTTGTCTTCTCTGGAGATGGTTGAGTGTAGCAAGTTCAAACTTTCCTTGTTAATGTAATCCAAAAAATGTGTACAACTTAACAGATTCACCTCATTTCTAAAGTAGTTGTTTGAGAAAACAATCATCTTCATTGCCGAACACTGTACTGTGTGAAATAAGCCAGTTCGGTTCTAGGAATCAGTTGCTTTCCTATGAAGATGGTTGAGTGCAGAAAGTTTAAACTTTCCATATTTTTGTCGTCTAACAAGAAGTACAACTTATTAGATTCGCCTCATTTCTAGAGTAGTTTGTTTAGAAAACAAACATCTTCATTGCCTAACACTGTAGTGTGTGTAAAAAGCTAGTTCGTTTGTAGGAATCAGTTGCTCTCCTACAAAAAAGGTTGAGTGCAGCAAGTTGGAACTTTCCTTGTTTGTATAATCTAACAAGATGTACAACTTATTAGATTCGCCTCATTTCTAAACTACTTTTTTTGGAAGACAAAAACCTTCATTGCCAAATATTGTACTGAGGAAATAAACTGTTTAGGTTCTAGAAATCAGTTGCTTTCCTAGGAAGAAGATTGAGTGCAGCAAGTTCAAACTTTCCTAGTTTGTGTAATGTAACAAGATGTATAAGTCAGTTGATTCGCCTCATTTCTACAGTAGTTTAGAAAACAAACATCTTCATTGCCGAACCCCACAATGTGTGAAATAAGCTAGTTCTGTGTACGAATCAGTTGCTTTCCAACGAGAAGTTTGAGTGCAACAAGTCCAAACTTTCCTTGTTATTGTAATCTAAAAAGATGTACAACTTAGTAGAATAGTCTCATTTCTACAGAAGTTTGTTTAGAAAACAAACATCTTCATTGCCGAACACTCCACTGTGTGAAATAAGCTAGTTCGGTTCGAGGAAGCAGGTGCTTTCCTACGAAGAAGGTTGAGTGCAGCAAGTTCAAATTTTCCTTGTTTCGCAAATATAACAAGATGTACAACTTATAAGTTTCGCTTCATTTCCTAAATACTTTGTTTAGAAGAGAAACATATTCATTCCCAAACACTGTAATGTGTGAAATAAGCTAGTTCGATTCTAGGAATCAGTTGCTTTCCTACGAAGAAGGTTGAGTGCAGCAAGATCAATCTTTCCTAGTTTGTGTAATGTAACAAGATGTATACGTTAGTTGATTCGCCTCATTTCTACAGTAGTTATTTTAGAAAACAAACATCTTCATTGCCGAACCCTATACTGTGTGAAATAAGCTAGTTCAGTCTAGGAATCAGTTGCTTTCCAATGAGAAGGTTGAGTGCAGCAAGTACAAACTTTCCTTGTTAATGTAATCTAAAAAGATACACAACTTAATAGATTCAGCTCATTTCTTAATAAGTTTGTTGAGAAAGCAAACATCTTCATTGCAGAACACTGTTCTGGGTGAAATAAGCTAGTTCGGTTCTAGGAATCAGTTGTTTTCCTACGAAGAAGGTTGAGTGCAGCAAGTTCAAACTTTCCTTGCTAATGTAATCTGAAAAGATGTACAACATAGTAGATTGGCGTCATTTCTGCAGTAGTTTGTTTATAAAACAAACATCTTCATTTCCGAACACTGTACTGTGTAAAAATAGCTAGTTCAGTTCTTGGAATCAGTTGCTTTCCTATGAAGAAGTTTGAGTGCAGCAAGTTCAAACTTTCCTTGTTTGTGTAATCTAACAAGATGTACAACTTACAAGTTTCGCTTCATTTCTAAACTACTTTGTTTTGTAAACAAACACCTTCATTGCCAAATACTATACTGTGTGAAATAAACTCTTTTGGTTCTAAGAATCAGTTGCTTTCCTGCGAAGAAGGTTGAGTGCTGCAAGTTCAAACTTTCCTTGTTAATGTAATCAAAAAAGATGTACAACTTAGTAGATTGGGCTCATTTCTACAGTAGTTTCTTTAAAAAACACACATCTTCCTTGCCGAACACTATACTGTGTGAAATAAGCTAGTTCGGTTCTAGGAATCAGTTGCTTTCCTGCGAAGAGGGTTGAGTGCACCAAGTTCCAACTTTCCTTGTTTGTGTAATGTAACAATATGTATAAGTTAGTAGATTCGCCTCATTACTAAAGTCGTTTGTTTAGAAAAGAAACATCTTCATTCCGAACCCTATCCTGTGTGAAATAAGCTAGTTCAGTTCTAGGAATCAGTATCTTTCCTCCGAAGAAGGTTGGGTGCATCAAGTTCAATCTTTCCTTGTTTGTGTAATCTAACAAGATGTACACCTTACAAGTTTCGCTTCATTTCTAAACTACTTTGTTTAGAAAACAAACATCTTCATTGCTGTTGGGCCCTACCCGGTGTGAAGCTGAGTTGTTAGCCCAGCCAATCTTGGCCTACTCCCGGTAAGGCCTAGTCGAGCCTGAGTACCTGCCCTTGACTCAGCACCTAAGCTGAAACTGCCTCCACCCAGCTGCTGCTGACGTGATGAAATACTGTTGGCCCTTATACCTTTCTCTCATCCCCTCTTCCCACCCCCTTCCTCAAAGTATATTGGCCCTTATACCTTTCTCTCATCCCCTCTTCCCACCCTCTTCCTCAAAGCACGTAAATATCTCTCCCCTCACAATAAACGAAGAGTTCCGCCTTAGACGTTTCTCCACGACTCAATGTGGTTTTTTCCCCCGGTGTTTTAGTGGGGGGAGGGATTTGAGTCGCCAACACCCGCCTTCTCGCTCAGCCTCAAGAGAAACGGCTGGCCCAGTTTTCTCTCTCTTGCTCTACCTGCCGGTGGTGAGGGAAAAAAGCCCCGGCATTCTGGCGCCCAGACGTGGGGCACAACAACTGCTGCCCCATGTGAGGACGTATGGGGATTCAAAACGGACTACAGACTGACGACGTGACGAAGAAAAAATTCAAAATTAAGCTGACGGGCTAATCGGACTGCTGACGGGTGTATCCTCATAAGTTATGAGGTAATCTTCATATTTAATATTCTAACCTTTACTTCTATAATCTGTGCTTACTTCAACTTCCTTTCTCTTTCCTTCCATTTCCGGTTTGCCGCCATTTCTAAACGGGTACGTTCATGGCAGACACACCACGTGGACAGACCTAGAGGAGACTTTAAATGTTTTGCCTCCTCATTTAAATAAAAACTCCGTCCCAAACTTCAACATCTCTTGTTCTTTTCTCTTTCCTCTCATTTTTGGGTTTCTGACAGACCGCTTCTGCGGTGCAGCCATTTTTGTCCTGCCCCCATTTGAATGGGGGTGCCATCTTAGAAGCACCACGTGGGCAGACCTAAAAACGAAACTCACCACGTGGGTAGAGACTCACCACGTGGACAAACCTAAAAAAGAAACTCACCACGTGGGTAGACCTAAAAAGAAAACTCACCACGTGGACAAACCTAGAGGAGGCTCACCACGTGGGCAAACCTGGAGAACTCTCAAAGTGTCCTGCCCCCTCATTGGAGTGGGGGCGCCATCTTAGAAAAATTCTACAACATGTTTAGCTATTTTTTGGGACCTTGTGCTTGTGTTGTATTCTTATGTATTACTGTTACCCTGATGTTAAAGATACTCTTCCCTCAACTTTATAACATGGGACAATCCTTATCTAAGCTAAATCCTGCCTTAGGGTCACTACAGATTCTGCTCAAAAGTAAAGGCCTTAATCTATCTGATAATCAGGCCCTCCAGATATGGGGCTGTTTACTCAAGATTGCTCCCTGGTTGCCGGAGAGTAATCTTTTTGACTGGGACACCTGGGATAAAATTGAAAATCTGATAAAAAAAGCTCAGATAGAAAAAGGGGAGATCCACCCTTTGGAGGCCCTCCCGGCTGTGTTGGCCTTAAAGGGCTGTTTTCCACCTCAACCTCCGAGGTTGAAAGGTGACACCCTGACCCAGGAAGGGACAGAGAGCAATCTCAGCCCCTCGGGCCAGCCTGAGTCCTCAGATTCACCCCTAAATCCTTTTGAGAGTGCCCCTCGGCCCTCTAAAGGTCCATCGCCTCCAGATCCCCCTACTAATCCATTTCTGAGCGCCTCTGCCCCTCCGCCCTACCATGGGGAGGACGCCCCCGGGGGAAAAATAGTCGATCTCTTCCCTGTTAACGTTAATCCTGGCAGTAACCACCCTGCAGCCTGGTATCCTTGGGAAGCTCACAATTTAAAAGATCTTAAAAGGCTGTCTCAGAGGATGGGCCTAACTCCCCTGGGCAGAGACCATCCTTCAGGGTTTGGTTCATTATCATTGTACCACTCAAGATTGGAAGAACCTTGCTAAAGCTGTTCTCTCTGGCTCGCTGTACATAAAATGGTGTGCTTTTTTCAGGATGAGTGTCACCTTCAAGCTGAGCGAAACCAAGTTGCTCAGCCCCAGTACCAATCACCTTTGAATGCTCTCAGGCACTGCTGACCAGTTCTCTACCGGTCTTCAGCAGGCTGCCATTCCTGATCCATATCGAGATCAAGTATGGGCTTTGGGAATGGCTGCATGGAAAAAGTTAGAGGAGGGCCCCTCTGAACCCCCATTACAGGAGTCACCAAAAAGACCAGTGAGGATTTGGCCACTTTCATAGAGAGAGTCGAAAAAAAGCCTACAAAGAAAGTTCCCCCTGGCCCTGAGAGACCAATTTGCAAAAATGCTGGTCTGGGAAGGCATGACAGGCGATCATAAGTTGGCCTGCGCTGGACTCAAGGACCGCTCTATGAGTAGATGGGTTGTAGCCACCCAAGATGTAGGGTCCCCCTCTCATCAGATCAAAGTTATGACATCAGCCTTACAGGCTTCGCCGTGAGGACATGGCTGCACTAGAATGTGCACTCCAACAGGTCTCAGGGGGAAGGGGACCATCTTGCTTTGGGTGCAGCAAAGAGGGTCATTTTAAAAAGGAATGCCCCAATAGGAAAAGCACCCCAATAACTCCCTCAACCCCTAACTTGCCCCGCATGCCATGTCCTCGATGCAAAAAGAGATTTCACTGGGCCAGAGATTGCAAATCCAAGTTTAGCCTTCATGGTGAACCTTTAAACTTCCCCAGGGGCTATCCCCAGCCCCGTTAAATAAGGGGAAAAAGGTAATCAAAACACACTGGACTGTGCCTTTGACACCCGGACTTAGACCAAAAATGAACCTAACAGTCGGTGGAAAAACTTTCAAATTTCTCATCGACACTGGGGCTGACTGTACTGTGATAAGAAAAGAGGAGGTCCCTCCCTCCTGGCAGTTAGTCCCGGGTCCACCCCTACTGGGTGTGGGCGGACAATCTACATCATGGGAAACTGCTAACTGGCAGACCTGGATTGACCCTGACAATAATAGTGGGGAGGTGCGCCCTCTAGTGGTGTCGGGCCTAACAGCCAACCTCCTAGGCCAGGATATACTTGGGGAAGCTGAGGCTTATATTACTACTAATCATAGGGCTTTCTGTGAAGATAGACTTGACCAGAAAGAAAATAAACAGTTTGAGGAAGGAAGGACCTACCATCCTAACTATAGAGATGATCCTCATTTTAAAAAAATTAAACAAAAACATTCTCAGGTTCACCCCCAATCCTAAGGGCCACTGCTCACCCCCCAGTTCCTAAGATTCAATGGGTGCCTGGGGACCCCGTATGGGTCGAGCAGTGGCCTATACCTACCCCTAAACTAAAACAACTTCATATACTCGTTAAACAACAATTGGCTTCAGGAAATGTGCGACCTTCAACAAGTCCTTGGAACTCTCCGTTTTTTATTATAAAGAAGCCTAATGGCTCTTGGAGACTTTTACATGATTTGAAAAAAATAAATAAGAAAATGATAGCTTTTGGGACCCCCCAGAGAGGGCTCCCTTGGATTCCAGCCATTCCCAACACCCATTACTTAACCATTATCGATATTAAAGATTGTTTTTCTCTATTCCATTACATCCAGATGATATAAAAAAATTGCATTCTCCATACCCTCAACAAACTTTCATGGACCAGACCTAAGGTTTAAATAAACCGTCTTACCTCAAGGCATGGCTAACAGCCCCCCCATTTGTCAATATTACATGTCTCATATCTTTTCTTCCTTGATTAATCAACCTAACGTTTTATTCTACATTTGTATGGATGATATTATTTTAGGTCATTCCAACCCATCTGATCTCCAAGACCTTACTACTAAATGCCTTGCCATTTTACAGACCAATGATTTTAAAGTGGCTCCAGAAAAGGTACAGACTGCCTCTCCCTTCAAGATTTTGGGCTCCAAGTTATTCCTTGATACTGTTTCTCCTGTCAAACCCCAACTCCATATTCAAAAATTCTATACTTTGCCTCAACTCCAAAAAGTGCTGGGGGAAATTAATTGGATGAGGCCCTGGATACCCATAACTACTGAGGAACTGTCCCCTTTATTTGACCTCTTAAAGGGTCTTACTCTCTCCTCTCAGATAACCTTTGCCCCTCGTCATAAACAAATTCTACATAAGGTACAACGGGCTATTGATGCTGCTGTCCTAAAGAGGTTTGATCCTAACTTACCTATCTCCCTCTGTATTTTCTCTGGGGAAACATTATGCACTGCGCTGTTGGCCCAGGAAGGAGAACCCATCCAATGGATTCACCTCTCCCTTGGTGGAGTCCCCAGAGTTTACTCTATAACTAACCAGATTGCAGACTGCATTATAAAGGGCAGGGACACCTCTGTCCGATTGTTTGGCATGGAGCCTCATGTCATTGTCACCCCTTTAAGGTAACAGACTTCACTTGACTTCAGAGAAATAACAACAGGGTTGCTATTGCCCTTGAGGGGTTTCTGGGTATAATTGATTGTCACTATGGTCCTTATAAATGGATGAGCTCCTTCTCTAGGTTAAAATGGAGACCCCCCAGACTTTTTTTTATCTAAACCCAACCCTGATTTTCTTACTGTATTCACTGATGGGGGGCACTTGGGAGCTTCCCTAGTTGTTTACCCTCCCTAAGGAGGTGAAAAAGTCTATACCCATAAAGTCTATCTCCCATGAGGTCACAGGATCAGCACAATTTAAAGAACTATTTGCTGTTGTTTTGGCTTTGGACACTATTCAGGAGCCATTTAACTTATTTTCTGACAGCCTTTATGTTGTTAACCTGTTACCCAACCTAATTGAGGCCCATATTAGACTGGACTCCAATATTATAACCCCATTGATGATTCAAGCCCGCTCCCTACTTAAACAAAGAATTAACCCCATTTTCCTTCAACATCTCAGAGGCCATCAAAATTTACCAGGATTCCTCTCTAAAGGAAACAATTTGGCTGACAAACTGGCCTCTCAGCCTCAATGTAATACAGTCTCAGAAGCTACACACTTCCACTTATTAACTCATATAAATTGGAGGGGCCTTAAACATAAATATCCCCATGTGCCAGTCAAGGACCTTAAAAAAATTGTCCGAACTTGCAAATCCTGTCAGCCTTTCTTCCAGGTACCTCCGCTTCAAACTACAGGAGCCAATCCTAGAGGACTACACCCTAATCACCTTTGGCAGATTGACGTTACTCACTATTCTCCATTTGGAAAACTTAAGTATATTTTTCTCTCAGTTGATACTTTCTCCCATGCTTGCTGGGCATCAGCACATGCTGGAAAAAAAACTAAACATGCTATTAGCCATATGCTTCAATGCTTTGCCACCCTTGGATTGCCAGATCAAATCAAAACCGATAATGGTCCCTGCTTCGTAAGCAGGACTTTTATAGATTTCCTCCAAACCTGGAAAATCTCACTTTCCACAGGCATCCCATATAACCCGCGGGGCCAAGCCATCGTGGAAAGATATCATCAAACTCTCAAATCTCAATTACAAAAACAAAAGGGGGAATCTCTACCCCCACATGACCAACTAAAAAAGGCATTATTAACCCTAAATATTTTAAATTTTTCTAAAGAAGATAGACACTTGTCCCCTTTTCAAAAACATTGGACCTCAGCTGTCATCTGGGTCAAATGGAGGGACCCATTAACTGGGGCCTGGAAGGGACCAGACCCCCTCCTCACAGCAGGGAGAGGATTTGGATGTGTCTTTCCTCAAGAGGAAAAAAGACCTATTTGGGTACCGGCAAGAGACTTAAAATATTTACCCCAACAAGGGGATGATAATAATCAATTTTCCAGGGAGTGTCACACCCCTGAGAATTATGTCTCTGTTTCTTCCCCAGGAACAACTGAAGGTGTGGATGCTACTAGACCTGAATGAAGCCAGAAAAGCTCCAGAAAGATTTACAGAAGAGGAGTCGGGACTCCTAAGACAACCTGCTGTAGACGTGCTTACATGGCTTTTTATCCCACCTTCTCCCTCCTCTTGGACCCCTCCTTCTTCTTGCTCTTTACCCTACCTTCTCCCTCCCCCTGAACCCCTCCTTCTTCTTATCCTCACTCTCGGGCCCTGTGTAATTAATAAGATTACACAATTCATTCACCAACAGCTTGAGGCAATTAAACTTCATCAGGCCAAGGCACACAGGTTTACGACTCAAAGACAATGGCTTTTCCACTTACTGGCTATCCACCTAACATCCCTCCCCCACCCTCCATCGAACCAATGACGGGTAAGTTCTCAGACAGGCTGAGACAACCTAAGACAGGGCGTGGGGTGGTCAACGGGCTAGAGGCATAGTGCCCAGAGACGGGTAAGGTTCCCAGAGGGGAACAATCTAGGACAGGGACTATGCCATCCACCGTTCTTACAAAAACAAAAGGGGGAGATGTTGGGCCCTGCCCGGTGTGAAGCCCAGTGGTTAGCCCAGCCAATCTTGGCCTACTCCCGGTAAGGCCTAGTCGAGCCTGAGTACCTGCCCCTGACTCAGCACCTAAGCTGAAACTGCCTCCACCCAGCTGCTGCTGACATGATGAAATACTGTTGGCCCTTATACCTTTCTCTCATCCCCTCTTCCCACCCCCTTCCTCAAAGTATATTGGCCCTTATACCTTTCTCTCATCCCCTCTTCCCGCCCCCTTCCTCAAAGCACATAAATATCTCTCCCCTGACAATAAATGAAGAGTTCCGCCTTAGACGTTTCTCTGCGACTCAATGTGGTTTTTTTCCTCGGTGTTTTAGTGTGGGGAGGGGTTTGAGTCGCCGACACCCGCCTTCTCGCTCAGCCTCAAGAGAAACGGCTGGCCCGGTTTTCTCTCTCTTTTGCTCTACCTGCCAGTGGTGAGGGAAAAAAGCCCTGGCACATTGCCAAACAATGTACTGTGTGAAATAAGCTAGGTCAGTTGAAGGAATCAGTTGTTTTCCTATGAAGAAGGTTGAGTGCAGCAAGTTCAAACATTCCTTGGTAATGTAATCTAAAAAGATGGACAACTTAGTAGATTGGCGTCATTTCTTCAGTACTTTATTTAGAAAACAAACATCTTCATTGCCGAACCCTGTAATGTGTGAAAGTAGGTAGTTCGTTTCTAGGAATCAGTTGCTTTCCTATGAAGAAGGTTGAGTGCAGCAAGTTCAAACTTTCCTTGTTTGTGTAATCTAACAAGATGTACAAGTTGTTGGATTCGCCTCATTTCTAAACTACTTTGTTTAGAAAATGAACACCTTCATTGCCAAATATTGTACTGAGTGAAATAAGCTGTTTTGGTTGTAGGAATCAGTTGCTTTCCTGCGAAGAAGGTTGAGTGCAGCAAGTACAAAGTTTCCTAGTTTGTGTAATCTAATAAGATGTATGTGTAAGTTGATTCTCCTCATTTCTAAAGTACTTTGTGTAGAAAACAAACATCTTCATTGCTAAACCCTATGCTGTCTGAAATAAACTAGTTCGGTCTAGGAATCAGTTGCTTTCCTACGAAGAAGGTTGAGTGCAACAAGTACAAACTTTCTTTGTTAATGTAATCTACAAAGATGTAAAATTTAATAGATTCACCTCATTTCTAAAATAGTTTGTTGAGAAAACAAACATCTTCATTGCCGAACACTGTACTGTGTGAAATAAGGTAGTTCAGTTCTAGGAATCAGTTGCTTTCCGAAGAAGAAGGTTGAGTGCAGCTAGTTCAAACTTTCCTTGTTTGTGTAATCTGACAAGATGTACAACTTACAAGTATTGCTTCATTTCTAAACTTCTTTGTTTAGAAAACAAACATCTTCATTTCCAAACACTGTATTGTGTGAAATAAGTTTTTCCTTTCAAGGAATCAGTTGCTTTTCTACGGAGATGGTTGAGTGCATCAAGTTCAAACTTTCCTTGTTAATATAATCTAAAAAGATGTATAAGTTAATAGATTCACCTCCGTTCTAAAGTAGTTTGTTGAGAAAACAAACATCTTCATTGCCAAACACTGTACTTCGTGAAATAAGCTAGTTCGGTTCCAGGGATCAGTTGCTTTCCCACAAAGAAGGTTGAGTGCAACAAGTTCAAACTTTCCTAGTTTGTGTAATCTCACAAGATGTATAAGTTAGTAGATTCTCCTCATTTCTAAAGTAGTTTGTTTAGAACACAAACATCTTCACTGCCAAACTCTATTCTGTGTGAAATAAGCTAGTTCGGTTCTAGGAATCAGTGGTTTTCTCGGAAGAAGTTTGAGTGCAACAAGTTCAAACTTTCCTTGTTATGTAATCTAAAACGATGTACAACTTAGTAGATTGGGCTCATTTCTACAGTAGTTTCTTTAAAAAACAATCATCTTCCTTGCCAAACACTATACTGTGTGAAATAAGCTAGTTCGGTTCTAGGAATCAGTTGCTTTCCTGCGAAGAAGGTTGAGTGCAGCAAGTTCAAACTTTCCTTGTTTGTGTAATGTTAGAAGACGTACAACTTACAAGTTTTCGCTTCATTTCTAAACTACTTTGTTTAGAAAAGAGACATCTTCATTGCTGAACACTGAACTGTGTGAAATGAGCTAGTTAGGTTCGAGGAATCACTTGTTTTCCTACTGAGAAGGTTGAGTGCAGCAGGTTCAAACATTCCTTGTTAATGTAATCTAAAAATATGTACAACTTAGTAAAGTGGCGTCATTTCTTCAGCAGTTTCTTTAGAAAACAAACATGTTCATTGCTGAATCCTGTACTGTGTGAAAATAGCTAGTCATTTCGAGGAATCAGTTGCTTTCCTAGGAAGAACGTTCAGTGCAGTAAATTCAAACTTTCCTTGTTTGTGCAATCCAATAAGATGTACAACATATTAGATTCGCCTCATTTCTAAACTACTTTGTTTAGAAAACAAACACCTTCATTGCCAAATATTGTACTGTGTGAAATAAGCTGTTTCGGTTCTAGGAATCAGTGGCTTTCTTACAAAGAAGGTTGAGTGCAGCAAGTTCAAACATTCCTAGTTTGTGAAATCTAAAAAGATGTACAAGTTAGTAGATTCGCCTCATTTATAAAGCAGTTTGTTTAGAAAACAAACATCTTCATTGCCAAACCCTATACTGTGTGAAATAAGCTAGTGCAGTTCGAGGAATCATTTGCTTTCCTACGAAGAAGGTTGAGTGCAACAAGCTCAAACTTTCCTTGTTAATGTAATATAAAAAGATGTACAACTTAGTAGATTTGCCTCATTTCTACAATACTTTGTTTAGAAAACAAACATCTTCATTGCCGAACCCTATTCTTTGTGAAATAAGCTAGTTCGGTTCTAGGAATCAGTTGCTTTCCTACGAAGAAGGTTGAGTGCAGCAAGTTCAAACTTTCCTTGTTTGTGTAATCTAACAACATGTACAACTTAGTAGTTTCCCTTCATTTCTAAACTACTTTGTTTAGAAAACAAATACCTTCCTTGCCAAATATTGTATTGTGCGAAATAAGCTGTTTAGGTTCTAGGAATCAGTAGCTTTTCTCAGCAGATGGTTGAGTGTAGCAAGTTCAAACTTTCCTTGTTAATGTAATCTAAAACGATGTACAACTTACAGATTCACCTCATTTTTAAAATAGTTTGTTGAGAAAACAAACATCTTCATTGCTGAACAATGTACTGTGTGAAATAACATAGTTCGGTTCTAGGAATTACTTGCTTTCCTAAAAGATGGTTGAGTGCAGAAAGTGTAAACTTTCCATGTTTGTGGAATCTACCAAGATATACAACTTATTAGATTCGCCTCATTTTCTAAAGTAGTTTGTTTAGAAAAGAAACATCTTCATTGCCAAACACTATACTTTGTGAAATAAACTAGTTGGTTTTAGGAATCATTTCCTTTCCTCTGAAGAAGGTTGAGTGCAGAAAGTACAAACTGTCCTTGTTAATGTAATCTAAAAAGATGTACTCCTTATTACATTGGCCTAATTTCTACAGTAGTTTGTTTAGAAAACAAACATCTTCATTGACGAACACTGTACTGTGTGAAAAAGCTAGTTCTGTTTCTAGGAATCAGTTGCTTTCCTACAAAGAAGGTTGAGTGCAGCAAGTTCAAACTTTCTCCTTGTTTGTGTAACCTAACAAGATGTACAACTTACAAGTTTCGATTCATTTCTAATCTACTTTGTTTAGAAAAGAAACATCTTCATTGCCAAGAACTGTAATGCATGAAATAAGGTATTTCCGTTCTAGGAATCAGGTGCTTTCCTAAGAAGAAGGTTGAGTGCAGCAAGTTGAAACTTTCCTTGTTCATGTAATCTAACAAGATGTACAAGGTAGTAGATTCACCACATTTCTAAACTATTTTGTTTAGAAAACAAACACCTTCATTGCCAAATATTTTACTGTGTGAAATAAGCTGTTTTAGTTATAGAAATCAGTTGCTTTCCTAAGAAGAAGGTTGAGTGTACAAATTCAAACTTTCCTTGTTTGTGTAATCTAACAAGATGTATAAGTTAGTAGATTCGCCTCATTTCTACTGTAGTTTGTTTAGAAAACAAACATTTTCATTGTCTAACACTGTACTGTGTGAAATAAGGTATTTTGGTTCCAGGATTCAGTTGCTTTCCTACGAAGAAAGTTGAGTGCAGCAAGTTCAAACTTTCCTAGTTTTTGTAATCTAACAAGATGTACAAGTTAGTAGATCCGCCTCATTTGTACAGTAGTTTGTTTAGAAAAACAAACATCTTCATTGGCGAACCATATACTGTGTGAAATAAGCTAGTTCGGTTCTGGGAATTAGTAGCTTTCCTACGAAGAAGGTTGAGTGCAGGAAGTTCAAACTTTCCTTGTTAATGTAATCTAAAAACATGTACAATTTAGTAGATTGTCGTCATTTCTAAAGTAGTTTGTTTACAAAACAAACATCTGCATTGCTGAACATTGAACTGTGTGAAAATAGATAGTTCTTTTCTAGGAATCAGTTTCTTTCCTACAAAGAAGGTTGAGTGCAGCAAGTTAAAACTTTTCTTTGTTTGTGTAATCTAACAAGATGTACAACTTACAAGTTTCACTTCATTTCTAAACTTCTTTGTTTAGAAAACAAACATCTTCATTGCGAACATTGTACTTTGTGAAATAAAGTAGTTCGTTTCTAGGAATCAGTTGCTTTCCTACGAAGAAGGTTGAGTGCAAGTTCAAACATTCCTAGTTTAATGTAATCTAAAAAGAGGTACAACTTAGTAGATTGGCCTAATTTCTACAGCAGTTTGTTTAGAAAACAAACATCTTCATTTCCGAACACTGTACTGTGTATAAAAAGCTACTTCCTTTCTAGGAATCATTGCTTTCTTAAGAAGAAAGTTGAGTGCAGCAAGTTCAAACTTTCCTTGTTTGTGGAAGCTAAGAAGATGTAAAACTTACAGGTTTCGATTCATATCTAAACTACTTCTCAACATTTGGCCTCTGCCCGCTTGTGACGGTTCTGGGAGCCCAGCACAATCTTGAAACTGCCTCCAGGCAGAAAGTGGTTAGCCCAGCCAATCTTGGCTCATTCACCTAGCTGAAAAGGCCTAGTCGAGCCTGAGTACTGCCCTTGACTCAGCACCTAAGCTGAAACTGCAACATAAATATCTCCCCTGACAATAAACGACGAGTTTCGCTTTAGACGTTTCTCCCGCGACTCAATGTGGTTTTCTTTTCCCGGTGATTTGGGAGGTTTGAGTTGCCGACACCTGTCTTCTCGCTCAGCCTCAAGAGAGAAACGGCTGGCCCGGCTCTCTCTCTCTTTTGCTCTACCTGCCGGTGGTGAGGGAAAAAGCCCGGCATATATTCTAATCTTTACTTCTATAATCTGTGCTTATTTCAACTTCCTTTCTCTTTCCTTCCATTTCCGGTTTGCCGCCATTTCTAATGAAATGCGTTCATGGCGGACACACCACGTGGACAGACCTAAAGGAGACTTTAAACGTTTGTCTCCTCTTTTAAAAAAAAACTCTGTCCCAAACTTCAAGATCTCTTGTTCTTTTTCTTTTCTCTCATTTTTTGGTTTCCGACAGACCGCTTCTTTTTTGCCGATTTTGTCCTGCCCCATTTTGAATGGGGCGCCATCTTTGAAGCACCACGTGGGCAGACCTAAAAACAAAACTCACCACGGGTAGAAACTCACCACGTGGACAACCTAAAAGAAACTCACCGTGGGTAGACCTAAAAGAAAAACTCACCGTGGACAAACCTAGAGGCTCACCACGTAGGCAAACCCTGGAGAACTCTCAAAGTGTCCTGCCCCCTCATTGGAGTGGGGCGCCATCTTAGAAAAATTCTACAACATGTTTTAGCTACTTTTTGGGACCTTGTGCTTGTGTTGTATTCTTATGCATTACTGTTACCCTGATGTTAAAGATACTCTTCCCTCAACTTTATAACATGGGACAATCCTTATCTAAGCTAAATCCTGCCTTAGGGTCACTACAGATTCTGCTCAAAAGTAAAGGCCTTAATCTATCTGATAATCAGGCCCTCCAGATATGGGGCTGTTTACTCAAGATTGCTCCTGGTTGCCGGAGTAATCTTTTGACTGGGACACCTGGGATAAAATTGAAGATCTGATAAAAAAAGCTCAGATAGAAAAAGGGGGAGATCCACCCTTTGGGCCCTCCCGGCTGTGTTGGCCTTAAAGGGCTGTTTTTCCACCTCAGCCTCCGAGGTCGAAAGGTGGCGACACCCTGGCCCAGGAAGGGGACAGAGAGCAATCTCAGCCCTCGCCCAGCCTGAGTCCTCAGATTCACCTAAATCCTTTTTGAGAGTGCCCTCAGCCCTCTAAAGGTCCATCGCCTCCAGATCCCCTACTAATCCATTTCTGAGCGCCTCTGCCCCTCCCGCCCTACCATGGGGAGGGCTGACCCGGGGAAGAATAGTCGATCTCTTCCCTGTTAACGTTAATCCTGACGGTAATCGCCCTGCAGCCTGGTATCCTTGGGAAGCTCACAATTTTAAAAGATCTTAAAAAGGCTGTCTCAGGACGGGCCTAACTCCCCTGGGCAGAGACCATCCTTCGGGTTAGTTCATTATCATTGTACCACTCAAGATTGGAAGAACCTTGCTATAGCTGTTCTCTCTGGCTCACAGTACATAAAATGGTGTGCTTTTTTTCAGGATGAGTGTGCTTCTTCAAGCTGAGGAAACCAAGTCGCTCAGCCCCCAGTACCAATCACCTTTGGAATGCTCTCGGCACTGTTGACAGTTCTCTACTGGTCTTCAGCAGGCTGCCATTCCTGATCCATATCGAGATCAGAGTCTCACGTGGCTTTGGGAATGGCTGCATGGAAAAAGTTAGAGGAGGACCCCTCTGAACCCCATTACAGGAGTCACCCAAAAGTCCGGTGATTTGGCCACTTTCATAGAGAGTCGAAAAAGCCTACAAAGAAAGTTCCCCCTGGCCCCCTGCGAGACCAATTTGCAAAAATGCTGGTCTGAAGGCATGACAGGCGATCATAAGTTGCCTGGCGCTGGACTCAAGGACCGCTCTATGAGTAGATGGGTTGTAGCCACCAAGATGTAGGTCCCCTCTCATCAGATCAAAGTTATGACATCAGCCTTACAGGCTTCTCGCCGTGAGGACATGGCTGCACTAGAATGTGCACTCCAACAGGTCTCAGGGGAGAGGGACAATCTTGCTTTTGGAGTGCGGCAAGAGGTCATTTTAAAAAGGAATGCCCCAATAGGAAAACACCCCAATAACTCCCTCAACCCCTAGCTTGCCCGCACGCCATGTCCTCGATGCAAAAGGGACTTCACTGCCAGAGATTGCAAGTCCAAGTTTAGCCTTCATGGTGAACCTTTAAACTTCCCAGGGCTATCCCCAGCCCCGTTAAATAAGGGGAAAAAAGGTAATCAAAACACACTGGACTGTGCCTTTGACACGGATTTAGACCAAAAAATGAACCTAACAGTCGATTGGAAAAACTTTCAAATTTCTCAACGACACTGGGGCTGGACCGTACTGTGATAAGAAAAAGAGAGGTCCCTCCCTCAAAACAGTTAGTCCCGGGTCCACCCCTACTGGGTGTGGGCGGACAATCTACGTCATGGGAAACTGCTAACTGGCAGACCTGGATTGACCTGATAATAGTGGGAGGTACTCTAGTGGTGCTTCTTCAGGGCCTAACAGCCAACCTCCTAGGCCAGGATATACTTGGGGAAGCTGAGGCTTATATTACTACTAATCATAGGGCTTTCTGTGAAGATAGACTTGACCAGAAAGAAAAATAAACAGTTTAAGGAAGGAAGGACCTACCATCCTAACTATAGAGATGATCCTCATTTTAAAAAAATTAAACAAAAACATTCTCAGGTTCACCCCAATCCCTAAGGGGCCACTGCTCACCCCCCAGTTCCTAGATTCAATGGGGGTGCCTGGGGGGACCCGGTATGGGTCGAGCAGTGGCCTATACCTACCCCTAAACTAAAACAACTTCATATACTCGTTAAGCAACAATTGCTTCAGGACATGTGCGACCTTCAACAAGTCCTTGGAACTCTCCGTTTTATTATAAAAAGCCTAATGGCTCTTGGAGACTTTTACATGATTTGAAAAAAATAAATGAGAGAATGATAGCTTTTGGGACCCCAGAGAGGGCTCCCTTGGATTCCAGCCATTCCCAACACCATTACTTAACCATTATCGATATTAAAGATTGTTTTTCTCTATTCCATTACATCCAGATGATATAAAAATTTGCATTCTCCATACCCTCAACAAACTTTCATGGACCAGACCAAGTTTTGAATGGACCGTCTTACCTCAAGGCATGGCTAACAGCCGTCTCATATCTTTTCTTCCTTGATTAATCATCCTAATATTTTATTATTATTATTTTAGGTCATTCCAACCCATCTGATCTCCAAGACCTTACTGCTAAATGCCTTGCCATTTTACAGGTGTCTCCAGAAAAGATTCAAACTGCCTCCCTTCAAGATTTTGGGCTCCAGGTTATCTCTTGATACTGTTTCTCCTGTCAAACCCCAGCTCCATATTCAAAAATCCTATACTTTGCCTCAACTCCAAAAAGGTGCTGGGAGAAATTAATTGGATGAGGCCCTGGATACCCATAACTACTGAGGAACTGTCCCTTTATTTGACCTCTTAAAGGGTCTTACTCTCCTCTCAGATAACCTTGCCCCCTCATCATGAACAAATTCTACATAAGGTACAACGGGCCATTGATGCTGCTGTCCTAAAGAGGTTTGATCCTAACTTACCTATCTCCCTCTGTATTTTCTCTGGGAAACATTATGCACTGTGCTGTTGGCCCAGGAAGGAGAACCCATCCAATGGATTCACCTCTCCCTTGGTGGAGTCCCCAGAGTTTACTCTATAACTAACCAGATTGCAGACTGCATTATAAAGGGCAGGGACACCTCTGTCCGATTGTTTGGCATGGAGCCTCATGTCATTGTCACCCCTTTAAGGTAACAGACTTCACTTGGCTTCAGAGAAATAACAACAGGGTTGCTATTGCCCTCGAGGGTTTCTGGGTATAATTGATTGTCACTATGGTCCTTATAAATGGATGAGCTCCTTCTCTAGGTTGGAATGGAGACCCCCAGACTTTTTTTTTTTTTATCTAAACCCAACCCTGATTTTCTTACTGTATTCACTGATGGGGGCACTTGGGAGCTTCCCTAGTTGTTTACCCTCCCTAAGGAGGGGGAAAAGTCTATACCCATAAAGTCTATCTCCCATGAGGTCACAGGATCAACACATGCTGGGAAAAAACTAAACATGCTATTAGCCATATGCTTCAATGCTTTGCCACCCTTGGATTGCCAGATCAAATCAAAACCAATAATGGTCCCTGCTTCATAAGCAAAACTTTTATAGATTTCCTCCAAACCTGAAAAATCTCACTTTCCACAGGCATCCCATATATTTTTGGGCCAAGCCATCGTGAAAGATATCATCAAACTCTCAAATCTCAATTACAAAAACAAAGGGGAATCTCTACCCCACATGACCAACTAAAAAGGCATTATTAACCTAAATATTTTAAATTTTTCTAAAGAAGATAGACACTTGTCCCTTTTCAAAAACATTGGACCTCAGCTGTCACCTACAGCTCCATCTGGGTCAAATGGAGGGACCCATTAACTGGGGCCTGGAGGGGACCAGACCCCCCTCCTCACAGCAGGGAGAGGATTTGATGTGTCTTTCCTCAAGAGGAAAAAGACCTATTTGGGTACCAGCAAGAGACTTAAAATATTTACCCCAACAAGGGATGATAATAATCAATCTTCCAGGAGTGTCACACCCTGAGAACTATGCCTCTATTTCTTCCCAGGAACAACTGAAGGTATGGATGCTACTAGACCTGAATGAAGCCAGAAAAGCTCCAGAAAGATTTACAGAAGAGGAGTCGGGACTCCTAAGACAACCTGCTGTAGACGAGCTCACATGGCTTTTAATCCACCTTCTCCCTCCCCTGGACCCCTCCTTCTTCTTGCTCAAACCTGGAAAATCTCACTTTCCCCTGACAGGCATCCTTCTTCTTATCCTCAAGCGGGCCCTGTGAAAAGATTAATCAAACTCTCAAATCTCATTCACCAACAGCTTGAGGCAATTAAACCACATGACCAACTAAACCACAGGTTTATTAACCTAAACAATTTTAAATTTTTCTAATCCACCTAACACTTGTCCCCTTTTCAAAAACATTGGACCTCAGCTAAGATCCTACAGCTCCATCTGGAGTCAAATGGAGGGACCCATTAACTGGGGCCTGGAGGGGACCAGACCCCCTCCCTCACAGCAGGGAGAGGATTTGGATGTGTCTTTCCTCAAGAGGAAAAAAAAGACCTATTTGGGTACCAGCCAAGAGACTTAAAATATTTACCCCAACAAGGGGATGATAATAATCAATTTTCCAGGGAGTGTCACACCCTGAGAACTATGCCTCTGTTTCTTCCCAGGAACAACTGAAGGTGTGGATGCTACTAGACCTGAATGAAGCCAAAAAAGCTCCAGAAAGATTTACAGAAGAGGAGTCGGGACTCCTAAGACAACCTGCTGTAGACAAAGCTTACATGGCTTTTTATTCCACCTTCTCCCTCCCCTTGGACCCCTCCTTCTTCTTGCTCTTTACCCTACCTTCTCCCTCCCCTGAACCCCTCCTTCTTCTTATCCTCACTCTCGGGCCCTGTGTAATTAATAAGATTACACAATTCATTCCCTTCCTCTTGAGGCAATAACAACTTGAGGCAATTAAACTTCATCAGGCCAAGGCACCACAGGTTTTGCGACTCAAAGCAATGGCTTTTCCACTTACTGGCTATCCACCTAACATCCCTCCCCACCCTCCATCGAGACCAACGACTGGGGTAAGCTCTCAGACAGGCTGAGACAACCTAAGACAGGGCGTGGAGTGGTCCAGGCTAGAGGCATGGTGCCCAGCAGCAGGTAAGGTTCCCAGAGGGGAACAACCTAGGACAGGGACTATGCCATCCACCGTTCTTACAAAAACAAAAGGGGAGATGTTGGAACCTGCCCGGTGTGAAGCAGTGGTTAGCCCAGCCAATCTTGGCCTATTCCCGGTAAGGCCTAGTCGAGCCTGAGTACCTGCCCTTGACTCAGCACCTAAGCTGAAACTGCCTCCACCCAGCTGCTGCTGGCGTGATGAAATACTGTTGGCCCTTATACCTTTCTCTCATCCCCTCTTCCCACCCCCTTCCTCAAAGTATATTGGCCCTTATACCTTTCTCTCATCCCCTCTTCCCACCCCCTTCCTCAAAGTATATTGGCCCTTATACCTTTCTCTCATCCCCTCTTCCCGCCCCCTTCCTCAAAACACATAAATATCTCCCCTGACAATAAGCGACGAGTTCCGCCCTTAGACGTTTCTCCGCGACTCAATGTGGTTTTTCTCCCGGTGTTTTAGTGGGGAGGGTTTGAGTCGCCGACACCTGTCTTCTCGCTCAGCCTCAAGAGAGAAAAAATCTTGGCCCGGCTCTCTCTCTCTTTTGCTTAACCTGCCGGTGGTGAAAAAAATGAGTTGCTTAAAAAGTGGGTTGCAAAATTTCCAACTTTCCTTGTTTGTAACTAACAAGATATACCATATGTAGTAGATTATTTATATTTTTTCAAAAAAAGTTTTTTTAGAAAACAAACATCTTCATTACTTAGAACCAATTGTACTGTGTGAAATAAGCTAGTTGAATTCTCAGGAATGAGTTGCTTTCTTACAAGAATTCTCAAGTGCAGCAAGTTCAAACTTTCCTTGTTTGTGTAATCTAACAAGATGTACAACTTAGTATGATTCTCTTCATTTCTAAAGTATTTTGTTTAGAAAACAAACATCTTCAGTCCTAACACTGTACTGTGTGAAATAAGTTTTTAAGTTCTGTTCTAGGAATCAGTTGCTTTCCTACGAAGAAGGTTGAGTACAGCAAGTTCAAACTTTCCTTGTTTGTCTAATCTAACAAGATGTACAACTTAGTAGATTTTTGCTCATTTCTAAAGTAGTTTGTTTAGAAAACAAACATCTTCATTTCTTAACACTGTACTGGGTGTAATAAGCTAGTTCATTTCTGGAATGAGTTGTTTTCTAAGAACAAGGTTGAGTGCAACAAGTTCAAACTTTCCTTGTTTGTGTAATCCAACAAGATGTACAACTTAGTAGATTCACCTCATCTCTAAAGTAGTTTGTTTAGAAAACAAACATCTTCATTGCCGAACAGTGTACTGTGTGAAATAAGCTAGTTTGGTTCTGGAATCAGTTGCTTTCCTACAAAGAAGGTTGAGTGCAGCAATTCAAACTTTCCTTGTTTGTGTAATCTAAGAAGATGTACAATTTAGTAGATTCACCTCATTTCTAAAGTAGTTTGTTTAGAAAACAAACATCTTCATTGCGAACACTGTACTGTGTGAAATAAGCTAGTTCAATTCTTGGAATTAGTTGCTTTCCACGAAGAAGGTTGAGTGCAGTAAGACCAAACTTTCCTTGTTTGTGTAATCTAACAAGATGTACAACTTAGTAGATTCACTTCATTTCTAAAGTAGTTTGTTTGAGAAAACAAACATCTTCACTGCCAAACACTGTAATGTGTGAAATAAGCTAGTTCTGTTCTTGAATGAGTTGCTTTTCCTACTGAAGAAGGTTGAGTGCAGCAAGTTCAAACTTTCCTTGTTTGTGTAATCTAACAAGATGTACAACTTAGTAGATTCACCTCAATTCTAAAGTAGTTTGTTTAGAAAAACAAACATCTTCATTGCATATTGAACATGTACTGTGTGAAATAAATAGTTCTGTTCTAGGAATCAGTTGCTTTCCTACAAAGATGGTTGACTGCAGCAAGTTCAAACTTTGAGATATTTGTAATCTAACAAGATGTACAACTTAGTAGATTCGTTTCATTTCTAAAGTATTTTGTTTAGAAAACAAACATCTTCATTGACAAACACTGTAATCACAAAATAAGCTATTTCCGTTCTTTGAATCAGTTGCTTTCCTTTGAACAAGGTTGAGTGCAGCAAGTTCAAACTTTCCTTGTTTGTGTAATCTAACAAGATGTACAAGTTAGTAGATTCGTCTCATTTCTATGCTGAGTTTGTTTAGAAAACAAACATCTTCATTGCGTAACCTATAATGTGTGAAATAAGCTAATTCGGTTCTGGAATTTGCTTTTAAAATACAAATAAAGAAGGTTGAGTGCAGCAAGTTCAAACTTTTCCTTGTTTGTGTAATCTAACAAGATGTACAAGTTAGTAGATTCGCCTCATTTCTAAAGTAGTTTGTTTAGAAACAAACATCTTATTGCAAACATTGTACTGTGTTAAATAAGCTGTTTTCTGTTCTAGGAATCAGTTGCTTTCCTCTGGACTGGGTTGAGTGCAGCAAGTTCAAACTTTCCTTGTTTTGTGTAATCCAAAGATGTACAACTTAACAGATTCACTTCATTTCTAAAGTAGTTTGTTAAAAAAACAAACATCTTCATTGCTGAACACTGTACTGTGTGAAATAAGCTAGTTTTGTTCTCAGGAATCAGTTGCTTTCCTAATGAAGATGGTTGAGTGCAGCAAGTTCAAACTTTCCTATGTTTTGTAATCTAACAAGATGTACAACTTATGTAGATTCCTCATTTCTAAAGTAGTTTGTTTAGAAAACAAACATCTTCATTTAAAAACACTGTACTTTGTGAAATAAGCTAGTTTGTTTCTAGGAATCAGTTGCTTGTATAACAAAGAAGGTTGAGTGCAGCAAGTTCAAACTTTCCTTGTTTGTGTAATCTAACAAGATGTACAAGTTATTAGATTCATTTCTCAAGTACTACTTTTTTAGAAAACAAACATCTTCATTAAATTGAACATGTACTTTGTGAAATAAGCTGTTTCTGTTCTAGGAATCAGTTGCAGAAAGATGAAAGAAGGTTGAGTGCAGCAAGTTCAAACTTTCTAGTTTGTGTAATCTAACAAGATGTACAAGTCAGTAGATTCGCCTCATTTCTCAAAAGTAGTTTGTTTAGAAAACAAACATCTTCATTGCCGAACATTGTACTGTGTGAAATAAGCTAGTTCTGTTCTAGGAATCAGTTTGCTTTCCTACAAAGAAGTTTGAGTGCAGCAAGTTCAAACTTTCCTGGTTTGTGTAATCTAACAAGATGTACAAATTAGTAGAATTGCCTCATTTCTAAAAAAGTTTGTTTAGAAAACAAACATCTTCATTGCCGAACAAAAATGTACTGTGTGAAATAAGCTAGTTCGGTTATAGGAATCATATTGCTTGTCCAATGAAGAAGGTTGAATTGCAGCAAGTTCAAAATTTCCTAGTTTGTGTAATCTAACAAGATGTACAACTTAGTAGATTCGCCTCATTTCTAAAAAAGTAGTTTCTTGAGAAAACAAACATCTTCATTGCAAACATTTGTACTGTGTGAAATAAGCTAGTTCGGTTCTAGGAATCACTTGCTTTCCTACAAAGAAGGGCAGTGCAGCAAGTTCAAACTTTCCTAGTTTGTGTAATCTAACAAGATGTACAAGTTAGTAGATTCAGCCTCATTTCAAAAGTTAGTTTCTTGAAAACAAACATCTTCATTGCCGAACACTGTACTGTGTGAAATAAAGCTAGTTCGGTTCACAGGAATCAGTTGTTTTCCTACAAAAAGAAGGTTGAGTGCAGCAAGTTCAAACTTTCCTAGTTTGTGTAATCTAACAAGATGTACAAGTTAGTAGATTCGCCTCATTTCTAAAGTAGTTTCTTGAGAAAACAAACATCTTCGTTGCCGAACATTGTACTGTGTGAAATAAGCTAATTTGGTTCTAGGAATCACTTGCTTTCACAACAAAGAAGGTTGAGTGCAGCAAGTTCAAACTTTCCTAGTTTGTGTAATCTAACAAGATGTACAAGTTAGTAGATTCGCCTCATTTCTAAAGTAGTTTCTTGAGAAAACAAACATCTTCATTGCCGAACATTGTACTGTGTGAAATAAGCTAATTCGGTTCTAGGAATCACCTGCTTTCCTCTAAAGAAGGTTGAGTGCAGCAAGTTCAAACTTTCCTAGTTTGTGTAATCTAACAAGATGTACAAGTTAGTAGATTCGCCTCATTTCTAAAGTAGTTTCTTGAGAAAACAAACATCTTCATTGCCGAACATTGTACTGTGTGAAATAAGCTAATTCGGTTCTAGGAATCACTTGCTTTCCTACAAAGAAGGTTGAGTGCAGCAAGTTCAAACTTTCCTAGTTTGTGTAATCTAACAAGATGTACAAGTTAGTAGATTCGCCTCATTTCTAAAGTAGTTTCTTCAAAAACAAACATCTTCATTGCCGAACATTGTACTGTGTGAAATAAGCTAATTTGGTTCTAGGAATCACTTGCTTTCCTCCAAAGAAGGTTGAGTGCAGCAAGTTCAAACTTTCCTAGTTTGTGTAATCTAACAAGATGTACAAGTTAGTAGATTCGCCTCATTTCTAAAGTAGTTTGTTTAGAAAACAAACATCTTCATTTGAACCCTATCCTGTGTGAAATAAGCTAGTTTTGTTCTAGGAATCAGTATCTTTCCCAGAAGAAGGTGCATCAAGTGATACTTTCCTGGTTTTTGTAATGTAACAAGATGCCTAGTTTCGCTTCATTTCTAAACTACTTGTTTAGAAAAGTCATTTCTTGGCACCAGCTGAGCTGAATCTTGCCCTCCCACCCAGCTGCTGTGCCGTGATGAAATACTGTTGGCCCTTATGCCTTTCTCTCATCCCCTGTTCTTCCCACCCCTTCCTCAAAGTATATTGGCCCTTATACCTTTCTCTCATCCCCTCTTCCCACCCTCTTCCTCAAAGCACGTAAATATCTCCCCTCACAATAAACGAAGAGTTCCGCTTAGACGCGTTTCTCCAGCGACTCAATGTGGTTTTCCCCGGTGTTTTATTGGGGAGGTTTGAGTCGCCAACACCTGTCTTCTCGCTCAGCCTCAAAGAGAAACGGCTGGCCCAGTTTTCTCTCTCTTTGCTCTACCTGCGGTGGTGAGGGAAAAAGCCCGGCATTCTGGCGCCCAGACGTGGGGCACAACAACTGCTGCCCCATGTGAGGACGTATGGGGATTCAAAACGGACTACAGACTGACGACGTGACGAAGAAAAAATTCAAAATTAAGCTGACGGGCTAATCGGACTGCTGACGGGTGTATCCTCATAAGTTATGAGGTAATCTTCATATTTAATATTCTAACCTTTACTTCTATAATCTGTGCTTACTTCAACTTCCTTTCTCTTTCCTTCCATTTCCGGTTTGCCGCCATTTCTAAACGGGTACATTCATGACAGACACACCACGTGGACAGACCTAGAGGAGACTTTAAATGTTTTGCCTCCTCATTTAAATAAAAACTCCGTCCCAAACTTCAACATCTCTTGTTCTTTTCTCTTTTCTCTCATTTTTGGGTTTCTGACAGACCGCTTCTGCGGTGCAGCCATTTTTGTCCTGCCCCCATTTGAATGGGGTGCCATCTTAGAAGCACCACGTGGGCAGACCTAAAAACAAGAAACTCACCACGTGGGTAGAGACTCACCACGTGGACAAACCTAAAAAAGAAACTCACCACGTGGGTAGACCTAAAAAGAAAACTCACCACGTGGACAAACCTAGAGGAGGCTCACCACGTGGGCAAACCTGGAGAACTCTCAAAGTGTCCTGCCCCTCATTGGAGTGGGGCGCCATCTTAGAAAAATTCTACAACATGTTTAGCTATTTTTTGGGACCTTATGCTTGTGTTGTATTCTTATGTATTACTGTTACGCTGATGTTAAAGATACTCTTCCCTCAACTGTATAACATGGGACAATCCTTATCTAAGCTAAATCCTGCCTTAGGGTCACTACAGATTCTGCTCAAAAGTAAAGGCCTTAATCTATCTGATAATCAGGCCCTCCAGATATGGGGCTGTTTACTCACGATTGCTCCCTGGTTGCCGGAGAGTAATCTTTTTGACTGGGACACCTGGGATAAAATTGAAAATCTGATAAAAAAAGCTCAGATAGAAAAAGGGGAGATCCACCCTTTGGAGGCCCTCCCGGCTGTGTTGGCCTTAAAGGGCTGTTTTCCACCTCAACCTCCGAGGTCGAAAGGCGACACCCTGACCCAGGAAGGGACAGAGAGCAATCTCAGCCCCTCGGGCCAGCCTGAGTCCTCAGATTCACCCCTAAATCCTTTTGAGAGTGCCCCTCGGCCCTCTAAAGGTCCATCGCCTCCAGATCCCCCTACTAATCCATTTCTGAGCGCCTCTGCCCCTCCGCCCTACCATGGGGAGGACGCCCCCGGGGGAAAAATAGTCGATCTCTTCCCTGTTAACGTTAATCCTGGCAGTAACCACCCTGCAGCCTGGTATCCTTGGGAAGCTCACAATTTAAAAGATCTTAAAAAGGCTGTCTCAGAGGATGGGCCTAACTCCCCCTGGGCAGAGACCATCCTTCAGGGTTTGGTTCATTATCATTGTACCACTCAAGATTGGAAGAACCTTGCTAAAGCTGTTCTCTCTGGCTCGCTGTACATAAAATGTTGTGCATTTTTTCAGGATGAGTGTCACCTTCAAGCTGAGCGAAACCAAGTTGCTCAGCCCCCAGTACCAATCACCTTTGGAATGCTCTCAGGCACTGCTGACCAGTTCTCTACCGGTCTTCAGCAGGCTGCCATTCCTGATCCATATCGAGATCAAGTATGGGCTTTGGGAATGGCTGCATGGAAAAAGTTAGAGGAGGGCCCCTCTGAACCCCCCATTACAGGAGTCACACAAAAGACCAGTGAGGATTTGGCCACTTTCATAGAGAGAGTCGAAAAAAGCCTACAAAGAAAGTTCCCCCCTGGCCCCCCGAGAGACCAATTTGCAAAAATGCTGGTCTGGGAAGGCATGACAGGCGATCATAAGTTGGCCTGCGCTGGACTCAAGGACCGCTCTATGAGTAGATGGGTTGTAGCCACCCAAGATGTAGGGTCCCCCTCTCATCAGATGAAAGTTATGACATCAGCCTTACAGGCTTCTCGCCGTGAGGACATGGCTGCACTAGAATGTGCACTCCAACAGGTCTCAGGGGGAAAGGGACGATCTTGTTTTGGGTGCAGCAAAGAGGGTCATTTTAAAAAGGAATGCCCCAATAGGAAAAGCACCCCAATAGCTCCCTCAACCCCTAACTTGCCCCGCACGCCATGTCCTCGATGCAAAAAGGGATTTCACTGGGCTAGAGATTGCAAATCCAAGTTTAGCCTTCATGGTGAACCTTTAAACTTCCCCAGGGGCTATCCCCAGCCCCGTTAAATAAGGGGAAAAAGGTAATCAAAACACACTGGACTGTGCCTTTGACACCCGGACTTAGACCAAAAATGAACCTAACAGTCGGTGGAAAAACTTTCAAATTTCTCATCGACACTGGGGCTTACCGTACTGTGATAAGAAAAGAGGAGGTCCCTCCCCTCCTGGCAGTTAGTCCCGGGTCCACCCCTACTGGGTGTGGGCGGACAATCTACATCATGGGAAACTGCTAACTGGCAGACCTGGATTGACCCTGACAATAATAGTGGGAGGTGCGCCCTCTAGTGGTGTCGGGCCTAACAGCCAACCTCCTAGGCCAGGATATACTTGGGAAGCTGAGGCTTATATTACTACTAATCATAGGGCTTTCTGTGAAGATAGACTTGACCAGAAAGAAAATAAACAGTTTGAGGAAGGAAGGACCTACCATCCTAACTATAGAGATGATCCTCATTTTGAAAAAATTAAACAAAAACATTCTCAGGTTCACCCCCAATCCTAAGGGCCACTGCTCACCCCCAGTTCCTAAGATTCAATGGGTGCCTGGGGACCCCTGTATGGGTCGAGCAGTGGCCTATACCTACCCCTAAACTAAAACAACTTCATATACTCGTTAAACAACAATTGGCTTCAGGACATATGCGACCTTCAACAAGTCCTTGGAACTCTCCGGTTTTTTTATAAAAAGCCTAATGGCTCTTGGAGACTTTTACATGATTTGAGAAAAATAAATGAGAGAATAATAGCTTTTGGGACCCCCAGAGAGGGCTCCCTTGGATTCCAGCCATTCCCAACACCCATTACTTAACCATTATCGATATTAAAGATTGTTTTTTCTCTATTCCATTACATCCAGATGATATAGAAAAATTTGCATTCTCCATACCCTCAACAAACTTTCATGGACCAGACCTAAGGTTTGAATGGACCGTCTTACCTCAAGGCATGGCTAACAGCCCCCCCATTTGTCAATATTACATGTCTCATATCTTTTCTTCCTTGATTAATCAACCTAACGTTTTATTCTACATTTATATGGATGATATTATTTTAGGTCATTCCAACCCATCTGATCTCCAAGACCTTACTGCTAAATGCCTTGCCATTTTACAGGCCAATGATTTTAAAGTGGCTCCAGAAAAGGTACAGACTGCCTCTCCCTTCAAGATTTTGGGCTCCAGGTTATTCCTTGATACTGTTTCTCCTGTCAAACCCCAACTCCATATTCAAAAATTCTATACTTTGCCTCAACTCCAAAAAGTGCTGGGGGAAATTAATTGGATGAGGCCCTAGATACCCATAACTACTGAGGAACTGTCCCCTTTATTTGACCTCTTAAAGGGTCTTACTCTCTCCTCTCAGATAACCTTGCCCCCTCGTCATAAACAAATTCTACATAAGGTACAACGGGCTATTGATGCTGCTGTCCTAAAGAGGTTTGATCCTAACTTACCTATCTCCCTCTGTATTTTCTCTGGGGAAACATTATGCACTGCGCTGTTGGCCCAGGAAGGAGAACCCATCCAATGGATTCACCTCTCCCTTGGTGGAGTCCCCAGAGTTTACTCTACAACTAACCAGATTGCAGACTGCATTATAAAGGGCAGGGACACCTCTGTCCGATTGTTTGGCACGGAGCCTCATGTCATTGTCACCCCCTTTAAGGCAACAGACTTCACTTGGCTTCAGAGAAATAACAACAGGGTTGCTATTGCCCTTGAGGGTTTTCTGGGTATAATTGATTGTCACTATGGTCCTTATAAATGGATGAGCTCCTTCTCTAGGTTGGAATGGAGACCCCCCAGACTTTTTTTATCTAAACCCAACCCTGATTTTCTTACTGTATTCACTGATGGGGCGCTTGGGAGCTTCCCTAGTTGTTTACCCTCCCCTAAGGAGGTGAGAAAAGTCTATACCCATAAAGTCTATCTCCCATGAGGTCACAGGATCAGCACAATTGAAAGAACTATTTGCTGTTGTTTTGGCTTTGGACACTATTCAGGAGCCATTTAACTTATTTTCTGACAGCCTTTATGTTGTTAACCTGTTACCCAACCTAATTGAGGCCCATATTAGACTGGACTCCAATTATAACATAACCCCATTGATGATTCAAGCCCGCTCCTACTTAAACAAAGAATTAACCCCATTTTCCTTCAACATCTCAGAGGCCATCAAAATTTACCAGGATTCCTCTCTAAAGGAAACAATTTGGCTGACAAACTGGCCTCTCAGCCTCAATGTAATACAGTCTCAGAAGCTACACACTTCCACTTATTAACTCATATAAATTGGAGGGGCCTTAAACATAAATATCCCCATGTGCCAGTCAAGGACCTTAAAAAAATTGTCCGAACTTGCAAATCCTGTCAGCCTTTCCTCCAGGTACCTCCGCTTCAAACTACAGGAGCCAATCCTAGAGGACTACACCCTAATCACCTTTGGCAGATTGACGTTACTCACTATTCTCCATTTGGAAAACTGAAGTATATTTTTCTCTCAGTTGATACTTTCTCCCATGCTTGCTGGGCATCAGCACATGCTGGGGAAAAAACTAAAAATGCTATTAGCCATATGCTTCAATGCTTTGCCACCCTTGGATTGCCAGATAAAATCAAAACCGATAATGGTCCCTGCTTCGTAAGCAGGACTTTTATAGATTTCCTCCAAACCTGGAAAATCTCACTTTCCACAGGCATCCCATATAACCCGCGGGGCCAAGCCATCGTGGAAAGATATCATCAAACTCTCAAATCTCAATTACAAAAACAAAAGGGGGAATCTCTACCCCCACATGACCAACTAAAAAAGGCATTATTAACCCTAAATATTTTAAATTTTTCTAAAGAAGATAGACACTTGTCCCCTTTTCAAAAACATTGGACCTCAGCTGTCATCTGGGTCAAATGGAGGGACCCATTAACTGGGGCCTGGAAGGGACCAGACCCCCTCCTCACAGCAGGGAGAGGATTTGGATGTGTCTTTCCTCAAGAGGAAAAAGACCTATTTGGGTACCGGCAAGAGACTTAAAATATTTACCCCAACAAGGGGATGATAATAATCAATTTTCCAGGAGTGTCACACCCTGAGAATTATGTCTCTGTTTCTTCCCAGGAACAACTGAAGGTGTGGATGCTACTAGACCTGAATGAAGCCAGAAAAGCTCCAGAAAGATTTACAGAAGAGGAGTCGGGACTCCTAAGACAACCTGCTGTAGACGTGCTTACATGGCTTTTTATCCCACCTTCTCCCTCCTCTTGGACCCCTCCTTCTTCTTGCTGTTTACCCTACCTTCTCCCTCCCCCTGAACCCCTCCTTCTTCTTATCCTCACTCTCGGGCCCTGTGTAATTAATAAGATTACACAATTCATTCACCAACAGCTTGAGGCAATTAAACTTCATCAGGCCAAGGCACACAGGTTTACGACTCAAAGACAATGGCTTTTCCACTTACTGGCTATCCACCTAACATCCCTCCCCCGCCCTCCATCGAACCAATGACGGGTAAGTTCTCAGACAGGCTGAGACAACCTAAGACAGGGCGTGGGGTGGTCAGCAGGCTAGAGGCATAGTGCCCAGAGGCGGGTAAGGTTCCCAGAGGGAACAATCTAGGACAGGGACTATGCCATCCACCGTTCTTACAAAAACAAAGGGGGAGATGTTGGGCCCTGCCGGTGTGAAGCCCAGTGGTTAGCCCAGCCAATCTTGGCCTACTCCCGGTAAGGCCTAGTCGAGCCTGAGTACCTGCCCCTGACTCAGCACCTAAGCTGAAACTGCCTCCACCCAGCTGCTGCTGACATGATGAAATACTGTTGGCCTTATACCTTAGTTTCATTGAGAAAAACAAACCCTTCCTCAAAGTACTGTTGGCCCTTATACCTTTCTCTCATCCCTCTTCCTACGAAAGGTTCCTCAGCAACATAAATATCTCTAGTTTGACAATAAATGAAGAGTTACAAGTTAGACGTTTCTCTCATTTCAATGTAGTTTCTTGAGAAAACAAACATTTTGAACATTGTACTGTGTGAAATAAGGGGGGTTTTGAAGGTTGAGTGCAGCCGACACCAAACTTTCTAGTTTCAGCCTCTAACAAGATGTACAAGTTTTCTCTCTCTTTTGCTCTACCTGCCAGTGGTGAGGGAAAAAAGCCCTGGCACATTGCCAAACAATGTACTGTGTGAAATAAGCTAGGTCAGTTGAAGGAATCAGTTGTTTTCCTATGAAGAAGGTTGAGTGCAGCAAGTTCAAACATTCCTTGGTAATGTAATCTAAAAAGATGGACAACTTAGTAGATTGGCGTCATTTCTTCAGTACTTTATTTAGAAAACAAACATCTTCATTGCCGAACCCTGTAATGTGTGAAAGTAGGTAGTTCGTTTCTAGGAATCAGTTGCTTTCCTATGAAGAAGGTTGAGTGCAGCAAGTTCAAACTTTCCTTGTTTGTGTAATCTAACAAGATGTACAAGTTGTTGGATTCGCCTCATTTCTAAACTACTTTGTTTAGAAAATGAACACCTTCATTGCCAAATATTGTACTGAGTGAAATAAGCTGTTTTGGTTGTAGGAATCAGTTGCTTTCCTACAAAAGAAGGTTGAGTGCAGCAAGTACAAAGTTTCCTAGTTTGTGTAATCTAATAAGATGTATGTGTAAGTTGATTCTCCTCATTTCTAAAGTACTTTGTTGAGAAAACAAACATCTTCATTGCTAAACCCTATGCTGTCTGAAATAAACTAGTTCGGTCTAGGAATCAGTTGCTTTCCTACGAAGAAGGTTGAGTGCAACAAGTACAAACTTTCTTTGTTAATGTAATCTACAAAGATGTAAAATTTAATAGATTCACCTCATTTCTAAAATAGTTTGTTGAGAAAACAAACATCTTCATTGCCGAACACTGTACTGTGTGAAATAAGGTAGTTCAGTTCTAGGAATCAGTTGCTTTCGAAGAAGAAGAAGGTTGAGTGCAGCTAGTTCAAACTTTCCTTGTTTGTGTAATCTGACAAGATGTACAACTTACAAGTATTGCTTCATTTCTAAACTTCTTTGTTTAGAAAACAAACATCTTCATTTCCAAACACTGTATTGTGTGAAATAAGTTTTTCCTTTCAAAGGAATCAGTTGCTTTCTACGGAGATGGTTGAGTGCATCAAGTTCAAACTTTCCTTGTTAATATAATCTAAAAAGATGTATAAGTTAATAGATTCACCTCCGTTCTAAAGTAGTTTGTTGAGAAAACAAACATCTTCATTGCCAAACACTGTACTTCGTGAAATAAGCTAGTTCGGTTCCAGGGATCAGTTGCTTTCCCACAAAGAAGGTTGAGTGCAACAAGTTCAAACTTTCCTAGTTTGTGTAATCTCACAAGATGTATAAGTTAGTAGATTCTCCTCATTTCTAAAGTAGTTTGTTTAGAACACAAACATCTTCACTGCCAAACTCTATTCTGTGTGAAATAAGCTAGTTCGGTTCTAGGAATCAGTGGTTTTCTCGGAAGAAGTTTGAGTGCAACAAGTTCAAACTTTCCTTGTTATGTAATCTAAAACGATGTACAACTTAGTAGATTGGGCTCATTTCTACAGTAGTTTCTTTAAAAAACAATCATCTTCCTTGCCAAACACTATACTGTGTGAAATAAGCTAGTTCGGTTCTAGGAATCAGTTGCTTTCCTGCGAAGAAGGTTGAGTGCAGCAAGTTCAAACTTTCCTTGTTTGTGTAATGTTAGAAGACGTACAACTTACAAGTTTCGCTTCATTTCTAAACTACTTTGTTTAGAAAAGAGACATCTTCATTGCTGAACACTGAACTGTGTGAAATGAGCTAGTTAGGTTCGAGGAATCACTTGTTTTCCTACTGAGAAGGTTGAGTGCAGCAGGTTCAAACATTCCTTGTTAATGTAATCTAAAAATATGTACAACTTAGTAAAGTGGCGTCATTTCTTCAGCAGTTTCTTTAGAAAACAAACATGTTCATTGCTGAATCCTGTACTGTGTGAAAATAGCTAGTCATTTCGAGGAATCAGTTGCTTTCCTAGGAAGAACGTTCAGTGCAGTAAATTCAAACTTTCCTTGTTTGTGCAATCCAATAAGATGTACAACATATTAGATTCGCCTCATTTCTAAACTACTTTGTTTAGAAAACAAACACCTTCATTGCCAAATATTGTACTGTGTGAAATAAGCTGTTTTGGTTCTAGGAATCAGTGGCTTTCTTACAAAGAAGGTTGAGTGCAGCAAGTTCAAACATTCCTAGTTTGTGAAATCTAAAAAGATGTACAAGTTAGTAGATTCGCCTCATTTATAAAGCAGTTTGTTTAGAAAACAAACATCTTCATTGCCAAACCCTATACTGTGTGAAATAAGCTAGTGCAGTTCGAGGAATCATTTGCTTTCCTACGAAGAAGGTTGAGTGCAACAAGCTCAAACTTTCCTTGTTAATGTAATATAAAAGATGTACAACTTAGTAGATTTGCCTCATTTCTACAATACTTTGTTTAGAAAACAAACATCTTCATTGCCGAACCCTATTCTTTGTGAAATAAGCTAGTTCGGTTCTAGGAATCAGTTGCTTTCCTACGAAGAAGGTTGAGTGCAGCAAGTTCAAACTTTCCTTGTTTGTGTAATCTAACAACATGTACAACTTAGTAGTTTCCCTTCATTTCTAAACTACTTTGTTTAGAAAACAAATACCTTCCTTGCCAAATATTGTATTGTGCGAAATAAGCTGTTTAGGTTCTAGGAATCAGTAGCTTTTCTCAGCAGATGGTTGAGTGTAGCAAGTTCAAACTTTCCTTGTTAATGTAATCTAAAACGATGTACAACTTCACAGATTCACCTCATTTTTAAAATAGTTTGTTGAGAAAACAAACATCTTCATTGCTGAACAATGTACTGTGTGAAATAACATAGTTCGGTTCTAGGAATTACTTGCTTTCCTACGAAGATGGTTGAGTGCAGAAAGTGTAAACTTTCCATGTTTGTGGAATCTACCAAGATATACAACTTATTAGATTCGCCTCATTTCTACAGTAGTTTGTTTAGAAAAGAAACATCTTCATTGCCAAACACTATACTTTGTGAAATAAACTAGTTCGTTTTTAGGAATCATTTCCTTTCCTACGAAGAAGGTTGAGTGCAGAAAGTACAAACTGTCCTTGTTAATGTAATCTAAAAAGAGGTACTCCTTATTACATTGGCCTAATTTCTACAGTAGTTTGTTTAGAAAACAAACATCTTCATTGACGAACACTGTACTGTGTGTAAAAAGCTAGTTCGTTTCTAGGAATCAGTTGCTTTCCTACGAAGAAGGTTGAGTGCAGCAAGTTCAAACTTTCCTTGTTTGTGTAACCTAACAAGATGTACAACTTACAAGTTTCGATTCATTTCTAATCTACTTTGTTTAGAAAAGAAACATCTTCATTGCCAAGAACTGTAATGCATGAAATAAGGTATTTCCGTTCTAGGAATCAGGTGCTTTCCTAAGAAGAAGGTTGAGTGCAGCAAGTTGAAACTTTCCTTGTTCATGTAATCTAACAAGATGTACAAGGTAGTAGATTCACCACATTTCTAAACTACTTTGTTTAGAAAACAAACACCTTCATTGCCAAATATTTTACTGTGTGAAATAAGCTGTTTTGGTTATAGAAATCAGTTGCTTTCCTAAGAAGAAGGTTGAGTGTACAAATTCAAACTTTCCTTGTTTGTGTAATCTAACAAGATGTATAAGTTAGTAGATTCGCCTCATTTCTACTGTAGTTTGTTTAGAAAACAAACATTTTCATTGTCGAACACTGTACTGTGTGAAATAAGGTATTTTGGTTCCAGGATTCAGTTGCTTTCCTACGAAGAAAGTTGAGTGCAGCAAGTTCAAACTTTCCTAGTTTTTGTAATCTAACGAGATGTACAAGTTAGTAGATCCGCCTCATTTGTACAGTAGTTTGTTTAGAAAACAAACATCTTCATTGGCGAACCATATACTGTGTGAAATAAGCTAGTTCGGTTCTGGGAATTAGTAGCTTTCCTACGAAGAAGGTTGAGTGCAGGAAGTTCAAACTTTCCTTGTTAATGTAATCTAAAAACATGTACAATTTAGTAGATTGTCGTCATTTCTACAGTAGTTTGTTTACAAAACAAACATCTGCATTGCTGAACCCTGAACTGTGTGAAAATAGATAGTTCTTTTCTAGGAATCAGTTTCTTTCCTACGAAGAAGGTTGAGTGCAGCAAGTTAAAACTTTCTTTGTTTGTGTAATCTAACAAGATGTACAACTTACAAGTTTCACTTCATTTCTAAACTTCTTTGTTTAGAAAACAAACATCTTCATTGCCGAACACGGTACTTTGTGAAATAAAGTAGTTCGTTTCTAGGAATCAGTTGCTTTCCTACGAAGAAGGTTGAGTGCAGAAAGTTCAAACATTCCTTGTTAATGTAATCTAAAAAGAGGTACAACTTAGTAGATTGGCCTAATTTCTACAGCAGTTTGTTTAGAAAACAAACATCTTCATTTCCGAACACTGTACTGTGTATAAAAAGCTACTTCCTTTCTAGGAATCAGTTGCTTTCTTAAGAAGAAAGTTGAGTGCAGCAAGTTCAAACTTTCCTTGTTTGTGGAAGCTAAGAAGATGTAAAACTTACAGGTTTCGATTCATATCTAAACTACTTTGTTTAGAAAACAAACATCTTCATTGCCAAACACTCTAATGTGTGAAATAAGGTAGTTCAGTTGTAGGTATCAGTTGCTTTTCTACGGAGATGGTTGAGTGTAACAAATTCAAACTTTCCTTGTTAATGTAATCTACAAAGATGTATAGCTTGACAGATTCACGTCATTTCTAAAGTAGTTTGTTGAGAAAACAAACATCTTCATTGCCCAACACTGTACTGTGTGAAAATAGCTAGTTCATTTGTAGGAATCACTTCCTTTCCTATGAAAAAGTTGAGTGCAGCAAGTTCAAACTCTCCTAGTTTGTGTAATCTAACAAGATGTATAAGTTAGTTGATTCACTTCATTACTAAACTACTTTATTTAGAAAAAAACACCTTCATTGCCAAATATTGTACTGTGTGAAATAAACTGTTCCGTTACTAGAAATCAGTTACTTTCCTACGAAGAAGGTTGAGTGCAGCAAGTTCAAACTTTCCTAGTTTGTGTAATCTAACAAGATGTATATGTTAATTGATTCACCTCATTTCTACAGTAGTTTGTTTAGAAAACCAACATCTTCATTGCCGGACCCTATACTGTGTGAAATAAGCTAGTTCGGCCTATGAATCGGTTGCTTTCCTACAAAGAAGGTTGAGTGCAACAAGTTTAAACTTTCCTTGTTAATGTAATATAAAAAGATGTCTAACTTAGTAGGTGGGTCTCATTTCTGCAGAAATTTGTTTAGAAAACAAACATATTCATTGTGGAACACTGTACTGTGTGAAATAAGCTAGTTCAGTTCTTGGAATCAGTTGCTTTCCTACAAAGAAGGTTGAGTGCAGCAAGTTCAAATTTTCCTTGTTTGTCTAATCTAACAAGATATACAACTTACAAATTTCGCTTCATTTCTAAACAACTTTGTTTAGAAGAGACACATCTTCATTGCCGAACACTGTACTGTGTGAAATAAACTAGTTCGGTTCTAGGAATCAGTTGCTTTCCTACGACGAAGGTTGAGTGCTGCAAGTTCAAACTTTCCTTGTTTGTGTAATTTAACAAGATGTACAACTTACAAGTTTCGCTTCATTTCTATACTACTTTGTTTAGAAAAAAACACCTTCATTGCCAAATATTGTACTGTGTGAAATAAAATGTTCCGGTTCTAGAAATCAGTTGCTTTCCTACGAGGACGGTTGAGTGCAGCAAGTTCAAACTTTCCTAGTTTGTGTAATCTAACAGGATGTATTAGTTAATTGATTTGCCTCATTTCTACAGTAGTTTGTTTAGATAACCAACATCTTCATTGCCAGACCCTATATTGTGTGAAATAAGCTAGTTTGGCCTATGAATCAGTTGCTTTCGTACAAAGAAGGTTGAATGCAACAAGTTCAAACTTTCCTTGTTAATGTAATCTAAAAAGATGTACAACTTAGTAGGTGGGTCACATTTCTACAGAAATTTGTTTAGAAAACAGACATCTTCATTGCACAACACTGTAATGTGTGAAATAAGCTAGTTCAGTTCTAGGAATCAGTTGCTTTCCTACGAAGAAGGTTGAGTACAGCAAGTTCAAATTTTCCTTGTTTGTCTAATCTAACAAGATATACAACTTACAAATTTCGCTAAATTTCTAAACTACTTTGTTTAGAAGAGAAACATCTTCATTACCAAACACTGTAATGTGTTCAATAAGCTATTTCAGTTCTAGGAATCAGTTGCTTTTATACGGAGATGGTTGAGTGCAACAAGTTCAAACGTTCCTTGTTAATGTAATCTAAAAAGATGTACAACTTAATAGATTCAACTCATTTCTAAAGTAGTTTGTTGAGAAAGCAAACATCTTCATTGCCAAACACTGTACTGTGTGAAACAAGCTAGTTCGATTCTCGGAATCAGTTGTTTTCCAGCGAAGAAGGTTGAGTTCAGCAAGATTAAACTTTCCTTGTTAATGTAATCTTAAAAGATATACAACATAGTAGATTGGCCTCATATCTACGGTAGTTTGTTTACAAAACAACCATTTCATTGCCAAACCCTGTACTGTGTGAAAATAGGTAGTTCGTTTCTCAGAATCAGATGCTTTCCTACGAAGAAGCTTGAGTGCAGCAAGTTCAAACTTTTCTTGTTTGTGGAATCTAACAAGATGTACAATGTCGTCGCCCAGTCCGACCAGCAGAATAAGGCAATGACCACAGGAACTCTTCTTGAAGCAGTTTATCCAGGAACCTTTTACAACAGGAAGCCCCGACTCCCAGCCCTCCACCCTAGATATATCCTCGCCTGATCCAATCAGCAGTAGCCACGTAGGCGTTAACTATAGGGCACAAACAACCACCTGCTGGTGGACTATCTTACGTAACAAGGTACATGCGCACATCTGCAGTGTGAACGTGACTATACAAGGGCAGAAGCAGGAAATGGCGCCTAGTCATAAGACTTGGCAGTCAGCCAAGGCGCCATCTTGGAATGGCCGCCACACTGGTTCCCCACAGTTCCCCCTTTTTGTTTATAAACAGCAATTAGATCCCAAATGCAGTGTCTAAATAGACAGAGGGCATTAACCAACAGGGGGGAACAGTGGTCTGATTCCTCTAAAGTTTTGACATCTTTTGTAGAGGGGAGGCAAAATTAAGGATGCCAACCTCCATGCTAATCAGACATGTTCCTCAAGAAAGTCAGAAGCAGTCTGAAATGACTTTCCTTTGCAGTGCTTGCCTCACACCCAGCTTGGTACCCATTCTCAGTGACAACTGAGATACACAGGTCTGACACCTCGTGCGGTTCCCGAAGCAGAGGAGCTGCATGGTTCCATTAAGGGTCCAGCAAATTAATACACACTTGAGGAGAAGAACCCATGTTGATGGCAATAAGCATTCTTGAATTTGGCTTTGGCGTGTTTTCCATAGGCACCAGATACAACAGGCTGATACAACACATAGCAAGTAGCCTAAAGCAAGAAAACCAAACCAATTATTTTTCCCCAATTAATCACAGATTGAAAGAAAGAGACAATTTACATTACAGAAGCAACCTCTATACAGGTACTATTAATAGCAATTATTTGACCCCTTAACGTCCTAGTAAGATTATCAAATTTGTGGTCCCAAGTCCCATTGAGATACAACAATGTCCATCTGTTCTTGTAAGAGATCAACTCGTTGGTTTACTAGCAGAATGTCTGCATGAAACTGTTGGTTGATTTCTGCCTGGGCATCAGGGCCAAAGCAGTCCTCTCGGATAAGCTGTTTATTGTTTGGGCCGCTGGGATGGCCTTAGCTAGAGCTGCAGCAGCTACCGCAGCAGTGGCAGCAGAAGCTGCAAGAGCAGCCACGATAGCTGCAGTAATTCTAAAGTCTCTCTTAGGCCGTAGCAACACCGACAGTTCTTACTCTTGAATGACCACAGGAACAGGCAGGTCAGCATGCCCAATGGAAATTGAGTGGCATTCCAGCATTCTGAAAGAAAACAAGAACTCGCTTGACAAGCAAGAGTGTTATTAATAACAGTTTGATTGCTCACTAGAAACATAAAAGGAGGTCTTACACATATAGGTGTGGATCTAAAGTCGATGGTCAAAAGGAACCTGCTAGGAAATAGAAGCCATTATTAAAAAAGGCTAATTTAGTGGAAAAAAAGGCACCATAGGTAACCCTAGTGTGGAGTTAGTGTAAAAAGAGCAGGGAGGAGACTAGAATTTGAAAGCAGTAAAGGAAAAGGCCACGTTTTTACAATGCTCCAAAACATCTTCTTAAGCCCTCAGCCCTCTGTAGAGAGGTCATCTCCAAAAATTCGCCCTGCAGTTTGAATAAGTCTATCAACAAAATCTGCATAGGGTTCATTATTGCCCTGAATAACCTTAGACAGTTGTCCTTGTAAATCCCACACCCGAAAGAGTTCTCCATGCTTTAGTGGCTGCTACACTAATCTGTTCATACACTGCTGGATGGTCTTACTACAATTTACCTTCACATTCTCTTCAAACGTGGCAGAAAAGTTCTGTTGGTAAAAGGAGTTTTTCCACGGCCCTCCAGATAACATAGACATTGAAGATATATCTGTGCATGCGCCCATGGGGTTGCATCAAAGGGATCTGGAGTGATCACTTGGGTGGGATTTTGTTTAGTGAAATTATATCTACCAAAGGACTCATTCTTATAAGTAAGAAAGTTTGGAGAAAAGGTGAGGTAATGCCCTTTGTCAAGAAACACTGATTGCGTTGTGGCTTGACATCCAGTCCATACTGGAGTCACCTGTTAACATATCTAGATTGAGGATTATCGGCAGCTGCATTGCCAGGCAGTGTCAGCGCATAACTCTTGGTTGGCTACTTTCCACATCAGATATTGTCCCCCAGACAAGCATGCCCTTGCTAGATTAGCCCAATCATCGGGGGTAAGATTCTGGTTAGTCATACTCTCTAATAATGAAAGGGTGAAGGCTGCATGTACCCCGTAAGTCATCACTGACTCCTTAAGCTGTTTCACTGTCTTCAGATCAACGGCCTGATGATATCTTTGCTGATTTTGATCCTCCAGCACTGGAAAAGCAGATCTAAAATCAAGATCCTTCCACTGTTCAAATTGTGGGAGTGAACTGCAAGCACAAACAGCCTGACAGCTCCAAAGAACACCTTCAGTAGGATTATACGCTGGAGGGCGTGGGGCATAAGGGGTTAAATGCAATTGGCTAAACCTTTTTTTTTTCCTCCCTGAAAGCTCCGGCTCCTCCTCATTGTTTTGTTTTGAGTCTGAATTTTTACTTTTTCTTTTAGATGTTTTACTCGAGCGCTCTTCTCTCACTTCCTCTAAAATTTTTTTCCCCTTCTTTTAACTGCTTCTGAATTCTAGGTTTTGGAGACTTTAAATAAGAACGAATTAGGGCCCATATGGGCAGGGTCCCCAAGGGGAGAGGCTCATTCTCGTTTGCCCTATGTAATATGACTAGACACACTACAACACAAATACACCGCATGAGGTTAACCAACTTTTATACACTAATAAAACACACGAACAAATATACATTAATTGGCCGGCTATCATTCCATCTTAAGAAATCTTCTCACTGCGTTTCCTCTAAGGAAACCTTATTGTGGTGCCTTTTAACCCTAATCCTTCCGCTTTCAAAAGATCTTTTAATGCAGACGCCACAGTCTTACTGGAAGATGTATTGCCAATTTTGCTATGGGACCTTATCGTCTCTCTACCGGAGAACTTGCCTTTACCCTTTTTGTCCACTTACCTGGAAGTTACCAGCTAGCTACCCTGACCACTTCAAGTTCTGAGTCCCCGCATGGGCCACCACTTGTCGTCACCCAGTCCGACCAGCAGAATAAGGCAACAACCACAGGAACTCTTCTTGAAGCAGTTTATTCAGGAACCTTTTACAACAGGAAGCCCCCGACTCCCAGCCCTCCACCCTAGATATAGCCTCGCCTGATCCAATCAGCAGTAGCCATGTAGGCGTTAGCTATAGGGCACAAACAACCACCTGCAGGTGGACTGATCTTACATAACAAGGTACATGTGCACATCGGCAGTATGAACGTGACTATACAAGGGCAGAAGCAGGAAATGGCGCCTAGTCATAAGACTTGGCAGTCAGCCAAGGTGCCATCTTGGAATGGCCGCCACACTGGTTCCCCACAGTACAACTTATTAGTTTCACCTCATTTATAAACTACTTTGTTAAGAGAACAAACACCTTCATTGCCAAATATGGTACTGTGTGAAATAAGCTGTTTTGGTTCTATGAATCAATTGCTTTCCTACAAAGAAGGTTGAGTGCAGCAAGTTCAAACTTTCCTAGTTTGTGTAATCTACGAAGAAGTATAAGTTAGTAGATTTGCCTCATTTCTAAACTACTTTGTTTAGAAAACAAACATCTTCATTGCAGAACACTGTACTGTGTGACATAAGCTAGTTCGGTTCGAGGAATCTGTTGTTTTCCTACGAAGAAGGTTGAATGCAGCAAGTTCAAACATTCCTTGTTAATGTAATCTAAAAAGATGTACAACTTAGTAGATTGGCGTCATTGCTTCAGTAGTTTGTTTAGGAAACAAAAATCTTCATTGCTGAACACTGTACTGTGTGAAAAAAGCTAGTTCGTTTCTAGGAATCAGTTGCTTTCCTACGAGGAAGGTTGAGGGCAGCAAGTTCAAACTTTCCTTGTTTGTGTAATCTAACAAGATGTACAACGTACAAGTTTCGCTTCATTTCTAAACTACTTTGTTTAGAAAACAAACATCTTCAATGGCAAACACTGTAGTGTGTGAAATAAGCTAGTTCGGTTCTAGGACTCAGTAGCTTTTCTACGGAGATGGTTGAGTGCAACAAGTTCAAACTTTCCTTCTTAATGTAATCTAAGAAGATGTACAGCTTAACAGATTCACCTCATTTCTAAAGTAGTTTGTTGAGGAAACAAACATCTTCATTTTCAAACACTGTACTGTGTGAAAATAGCTAGTTCATTTCTAGGAATCACTTGATTTCCTAGGAAAAAGTTGTGTGCAGCAAGTTCAAACTTTCCTAGTGTGTGTAATGTAACAAGATGTATAAGTTAGTTGATTCACCTCATTTCTAAACTACTTTGTTTAGAAAACAAACATCTTCATTGCCAAACACTGCAATGTGTGAAATAAACTAGTTCTGTTCTAGGAATCAGTTGCTTTTCTACGGAGATGGTTGAGTGCAACAAGTTCAAACTTTCCATGTTTGTGTCATCTGACAAGATATACAACGTATTAGATTCACCTCATTTCTACAGTACTTTGTTTAGAAAACAAACATCTTCGTTGCCGAATACTGTACTTTGCGAAATAAGCTAGTTCATTCCAAGGAAGCAGTTGCTTTCCTATGAAGAAGATTGAGTGCAGCAATTTCAAACTTTCCTTGTTAATGCAATCTAAAAAGAGGTATAACTTAGTAGATTGGATTAATTTCTACAGTAGTTTGTTTACTAAACAAACATCTTCATTGCTGAACACTGTACTGTGTAAAATAAGCTAGTTCGGTTCTAGTAATCAGTTCCTTTCCTATGAAGAAGGTTGAGTGCAGCAAGTTCAGACTTTCCTAATTCGTGTAATCTAACAAGATATACAACTTAGAAGTTTCGCTCCTTTCTAAACTACCGTGTTTAGAAAACGAACACCTTCATTGCCAAATATTTTACTGTGTGAAATAAGCTCCTTCAGTTCTAGGAATAAGTTGCTTTTCTCCGGAGATGGTTGAGTGTAGTAAGTTCAAACGATCCTTGTTAATGTAATCTAAAAAGATGTACAACTTAACAGCTTCACCTCATTTCTAAAGTAGTTTCTTGAGAAAACAAACATCTTCATTGCCGAATACTGTACTGTGTGAAATAAGCTAGTTTGGTTCTAGGAATCACTTGCTTTCCTAGGAAGATGGTTGAGTGCAGAAAGTTCAAACATTCCATGTTTGTGCAATCTAACAAGATGTACAAGTTAGTATATGCGGCTCATTTCTAAACTACTTTGTTTAGAAAACAAACACCTTCATTGCCAAATATTGTACTGTGCGAAATAAGCTGTTTCGTTTTTCGGAATCAGTTGCGTTCCTATGAAGAAGGTTGAGTGCACCAAGTTCAAACTTTCCTAGTTTGTGTAATCTAACAAGATGTATAAGTTAGTAGATTTGCCTCATTTCCAATGTAGTTTGTTTGGAAAACAAACATCTTCATTGCCAAACTCTATACTGTGTGAAATAAGCTTGTTCAGTTCTAGGAATCATTTGCTTTCCTACGAAGAAGGTTGAGTGCAACAGTTCAAACTTTCCTTCTTAGTGTAAACTAAAAAGATGTACAACTTAGTAGATTCACCTCATTTGTACAGTAGTTTGTTTAGAAAACCAACATCTTCATTGCCGAACACTGTACTGTGTGAAATAAGCTAGTTCGGTTCTAGGAATCAGTGGCTTTCCTACGAAGAAGGTTGAGTGCAGCAAGTTCAAACTTTCCTTGTTTGTGTAATCTAACAAGATATACATCTTACAAGTTTCGCTTCATTTCTGAACTACTTTGTTTAGAAATCAAACATCTTCATTGCCAAACAGTGTAGTGTGTCAAATAAGCTAGTTTGGTTCATGGAATCAGTTGCTTTTCTCAGGAGATGGTTGAGTGCAACAAGTTCAAAATTTCCTTGGTAATGTAATCTAAAAAGAAGTACAACTTAATAGATTCATCTCATTTCTAAAGTAGTTTGTTGATCAAACGAACATCTTCATTGACGAACACTGAACTGTGTGAAATAAGCTAGTTCGGGTTTAGGAATCAGTTTTTTTCCTACAAAGAATGTTGAGTGAAAAAGTTCAAACTTTTCTTGTTAATGTAATCTAAAAATATGTACAACTTAGTAGATTAGCCTCATTTCTACCGTATTTTGTTTAGAAAACAAACATTTTCATTGCCTAACACTGTACTGTGTGAAATAAGCTAGATCGGTTCTTGTAATCAGTTCCTTTCCTACGAAGAAGATTGAGTGCAGCAAATTCAAAATTTCCTTGTTTGTGTAATCTAACAAGATGTACAACTTACAAGTTTAGCTTCATTTCTAAACTACTTCGTTTAGGAAACAAACACCTCCATTGCCAAATAGTGAACTGTGTGTTTTGGTTCGAGGAATCATTTGCTTTTCTCCGGAGGTGGTTGAGTTCAGCAAGTTCAAACTTTCCTTGTTAATGTATTCTAAAAAGAGGTACAACTTAGTAGATCGGCCTAATTTCTACAATAGTTTGTTCAGAAAAAAACATCTTCATTGTCAAAAACTATACTGTGTGTAAAAACCTAGTTCATTTCTAGGAATCACTTGTTTTCCTACGAAGAAGATTGAGTGCAGCAAGTTCAAACTTTCCTTGTTTGTGTAATCTAACAAGATATATAAGTTAGTTGATTCTCCTCATTTCTAAAGTAGTTTGTTTAGAAAACAAACATCTTCATTGCCGAACCCTATACTGTGTGAAATAAGCTAGTTCGGTCTAGGAATCAGTTGCCTTCCTACGAAGATGGTTGAGTGCAACAAGTTCAAACTTTCCTTCTTAATATAATCTAAAAAGATGTATAACTTAGTACATTGGTCTAATTTCTACAGTAGTTTGTTTAGAAAACAAACATATTCATTGCCAAACACTGTACTGTGTGAAATACGCTAGTTGGTTCTAGGAATCAGTTGCTTTCCTACGATGAAGGTTGATTGCAGCAAGTTCAAACTTTCCCTGTTTGTGTAATCTAACAAGATGTACAAGTTAGAATATTCGAGTCATTTCTAAAGTAGTTTGTTTAGAAAACAAATATCTTCATTGCGGAACACTGTACTGTGTGAAAATAGCTAGTTTATTTCTAGGAATCAGTTGCTTTCCTACGAAGTAGGTTGAGTGCAGCAAGTTCAAACTTTCCTTGTTTGTGTAATCTAACAAGATGTACAACTTACTAGACTCACCTCATTTCTAAACTACTTTGTTCAGAAAACAAACACCTTCAATGAGAAATATTGTACTTTGTGAAATAAGCTTTTTTTGTTCTAGAAATCAGTTGCTTTCCTATGGAGAATGTTGAGTGAAGCAAGTTCAAACTTTCCCACTTTGTGTAATCTACCAAGATATATAAGTTAGTTGTTTCTCCTCATTTCTAAAGTAGTTTTTCTAGAAAACAAACATCTTCATTGCCGAACCCTATACTGTGTGAAATAAGATACTTTGGTCTAGGAATCAGTTGCTTTCCAACGAAGAAGGTTCAGTGCAGTAAGTTCAAACTTTCCTTGTTTGTGTAATCTATCAAGATGTACAAGTTAGTAGATTGGCCTCATTTCTACAGTAGTTTGTTTAAAAAACCAACATCTTCATTTCCGATCAGTTTACTGTGTGAAATAAGCTAGTTCAGTTCTAGGAATCAGTTGCTGTTCTGCGAAGAAGGTTGAGTGCAGCAAGTTCAAACTTTCCTGGTTAGTGTAATCTAACAAGATGTACAACTTACATGTTTTGCTTCATTTCTCAATTACTTTCTTTAGAAAACAAACATCTTCATTTCCAAATATTGTACTGTGTGAAATAAGCTGTTTCGGTTATAGGTATCAGTTGCTTTTTACGAAGAAGGTTGAGTGCAGCACGTTGAAACTTTTCCTGTTAGTATAATCTAACAAGATGTACAACTTACAAGTTTCGCTTCACTTCCAAACTACTTTGTATAGAAAACAAACATCTTGATTGCTGAACGCTATACTGTGTGAAATAAGTTAGTTCGGTTCTATGAATCATTTGCTTTCCTACGACGAAGGTTGAGTGCAGAAAGTTCAAACTTTCCTTGTTTGTGTAATCTAACAAGATATAAACTCATTAGATTCGCCTAATTTCTAAATTACTTTGTTTAGAAAACAAACATCTTCATTGCAGACACTGCAGTGTGTGAAATAAGCTAGTTCCCTTCTTCGAAACAGTGGCTTTTCTACGGAGATAGCTGAGAGCAACAAGTTCAAACTTTCCTTGTTAATGTAATCTCAAAAGATGTACAACTTAATAGATTCACCTCAGTTCTAAAGTAGTTTGTTGAGAAAACGAACATCCTCATTGCCGAAAACTGTACTCTGTGAAATACGCTAGTTCGGTTCCAGGAATCAGATGCTTTCCTACAAAGAAGGTTGATTGCAGCAAGTTCGAACTTTCCTAGTTTGTGTAATCTCACAAGATGTATAAGTTAGAAGATTCGCCTCATTTCTAACCTAGTTTGTTTAGAAAACAAACATCTTCATTGCAGAACCCTACACTGTGTGAAATAAGGTAGTTCGGTTGTAGGAATCAGTATTTTCCTACGAACAACGTTGAGTGCAATAAGTTCAGACTTTCCTTGTTAATGTAATCTAAAAAGATGTACAACTTAGTAGATTGGCCTCATTTCTACAGTAGTTAGTTTAAAAAACAAACATCTTCATTGCCAAACACTATACTGTGTGAAATAAGCTAGTTGGTTTCTCAGAATCAGTTGCTTTCCTACGAAGAAGGTTGAGTGCAGCCACGTCGAAATTTCCTTGTTTGTGTAATCTAACAAGATGTACAACTTACAAGTTACGCTTCCTTTCTAAACTACTTTGTTTAGAAAACAAACATCTTCATCGGCGAAGACTGTACTGTGTGAAATAAGATAGTTAGCTTCGAGGAATCAGTTGTTTTCCTACGAAGAAGGATGAGTGTAGAAAATTCAAACATTCCTTGTTAATGTAATCTAAAAAGATGTACAACTTAGTAGTTTGGCATCATTTCTTCAGTAGTTTGGTTAGAAAACAAACATCTTCATTGCGGAACACTGTACTGTGTGAAATCAGCTAGTTCGGTTCTAGTAATCAGTTGCTTTCCTACGAAGAAGGTTGAGTGCAGCAAGATCAAACTTTCCTAGTTTGTGTAATCTCACAAGATGCATAAGTCAGTAGATTGGCCTCATTTCTGACGTCATTTCAAAAGTAGTTAGTTTGTTTAGAAAACAAACATCTTTATTGCCAAACCCTGTACTGTGTGAAAATAGGTAGTTCAGTTTCTAGGAATCAGTTGTTTTCCCTTAATAGATTGGCCTCATTTCGAAGAAGGTTGAGTGCAGCAAGTTAAAACTTTCCTAGTTTGTGTAATATAACAAGATGTACAAATTAAAAGTTTCGCTTCATTTCTAAACTACTTTGTTTAGAAAACAACCACCTTCATTGCCAATTTTGTACTGTGTGAAATAAGCTGTTTCGGATCTAGAAATCAGTTGCTTTCCTACGAAGAAGGTTGAGTGCAGCAAGTTCAAACGTTCCTAGTTTGTTTAATCTAACAAGATGTATAAGTTAGTTGATTCGCCTCATTTCTACAGTAGCTTGTTTAGCAAACAAACATCTTCATTGCCGAACCCTATACTGTGTGAAATAAGCTTGTTCGGTCTAGGAATCAGTTGCTTTCTTACGAAGAAGGTTGTGTGCAACAAGTTCAAACTTTCCTAGTTTGTGTAATCTAACAAGATATACAACTTACAAGTTTCTCTTCATTTCTAAACTACTTTGTTCAGAAAACATGCACATTCATTGCCAAATATTGTACTGTGTGAAATAAGCTGTTTCCGTTCTAGAAATCAGTTGCTTTCCTACGAAGAAGGTTGAGTGCAGCAAGTTAAAACTTTCCTACTTTGTGTAATCTAACAAGATGTATAAGTGAGTATATTGGTCCTCATTTCTAAAGTATTTTGTTTAGAAAACAAAGATCTTCATTGCTGAACCCTCTACTGTGTGAAATAAGGTTGTTGTGTTCTAGGAATCAGTTGCTTTCATTCAAAAAAGGTTGATTGCAGGAAGTTCAAACTTTCCTTTTTTGTGTAATCTAACAAGATGTACAACTTACAAGATTCGCTTCATTTCTAAAATACTTTGTTTAAAAAAACAAACACCTTCATTGCCAAATATTGTACTGTGTGAAATAAGCTGTTTCGGTACTAGGAATCAGTTGCTTTTCTCCGAAGACGGTTGAGTGCAGCAAGTTCAAACTTTCCTTGTTAACGTAATCTAAAAAGAGGTACAACTTAGTAGATTTGCTTAATTTCTACAGTTGTTTGTCTCCAAAGCAAACATCTTCATTGTCAAAAACTGTAATGTATGAAATAACCTAGTTCGGTTATAGGAATCAGTTGCTTTCTTGCGAAAAAGGTTGAGCGCAGCAAGTTCAAACTAACATTGTTTGCGAAATCTGGCAAGATGTACAAGTTAGTAGATTCGGCCCATTTCTAAAGCAGTTTGGTTAGAAAACAAACATCTTCATTGCCGAACACTGTACTCTGTGAAATAAGCTAGTTCGGTTCTAGGAATCAGTTGCTTTCCTATGAAGAAGGTTGAGTGCAGCAAGTTTAAACTTTCCTTCTTTGTGTAACCTAACAAGATGTACAACTTACAAGTTTCGTTTCATTTTTAATCTACTTTATTTGGAAAACAAACATCTTCATTGCCAAACACTGTAATGTGTGAAATAAACTAGTTCGGTTCTAGGAATCAGTTTCTTTCCTATGAAGAAGGTTGAGTGTGGCAAGTTCAAACTTTCCTTCTTTGTGTATTCTAACAAGATGTACAAATTACAAGTTTCTCTTCATTTCTAAACTACTTTGTTTAGAAAACAAACATCTTAATTGACAAACACTATAATGTGTGAAATAAGCTAGTTCAGTTCTAGGAATCAGTTGCTTTCCTACGAAGAAGGTGGAGTTCAGCAAGTTCAAACTTTCCTAATTTGTGCAATCTAAAAAGATGTATAAGTTAGTAGATTCGCCTCATTTCTAAAGTACTTTGTTTAGAAAACAAACAATTTCATTGCCGAACCCTATACTGTGTCAAATAAGCTAGTTCGGTTGTTGGAATTAGTTGCTTTCCTACGAAGAAGGTAGAGTGCAGCAAGTTCAAACGTTCCTTGTTTGTGTAATCTAACAAGATGTACAACTTACAAGTTTCACTTCATTTCTAAACTACTTTGTTTAGAAAACAAACACCTTCATTGCCAAATATTGCACTCTGTGAAATTAACTGTTTCGGTTCTATAAATCAGTTGCTTTTCTACAGAAATGTTGGGTGCAGCATGTTCAAACTTTCCTTGTTAATGTAATCTAAAAAGAGGTACAACTTAGTAGATTTGCCTAATTTCTACATTAGTTTGTTTCAAAAACAAACATCTCCATTGCCGAACACTAAACTGTGTGAAATAAGCTAGTTCGGTTCTAGGAATCACTCGCTTTCCTGCGAAGAAGGTTGAGTGCAGCAAGTTAAAACTAACCTTGTTTGCGTAATCTAACAAGATGTACAAGTTAGTAGATTCGCCTCTTTCTAACGTAGTTTGTATAGAAAACAAACATCTTCATTGCTGAACACTGTACTGTGTGAAATAAGCTTGTTCTGTTCAAGGAATCAGTTGCTTTCCTATGAAGAAGGGTGAGTGCCGCAAGTTCAAACTAACCTTGTTTGTGTAATCTAAAAATATATACAAGGTAGTAGATATGCCTCATTTCTAAAGTAGTTTGTTTAGAAAACAAACATCTTCATTGCCGAACACTGTACTGTGTGAAATAAGCTTGTTCGGTTCTAGGAATCAGTTAGTATCTTATGAACTAGGATGAGTGAGCAAGTTCAAACAATCATTGTTTGTGTAATCTAACAAGATGTACAACTTACAAGTTTCGTTTCATTTCTAAACAACTTTGTTTGGAAAACATACACTTTCATTGCCGAACACTGTACTGTGTGAAATAAGCTAGTTCAGTTCTAGGAATCAGTTGCTTTCCTACGAAGAAGGTTCAGTGCAGCAAGTTCAAACTTTCCTAGTTTGTGTAATCTAAGAAGATGTATAAGTTAGTAGGTTAGCCTCATTTCTAAAGTAGTTTGTTTAGAAAACAAACATCTTCATTGCCGAACCCTATTCTGTTTGAAATAAGCTAGTTTGGTTCTAGGAAAGAGTTGCTTTCCAAGAAGAAGGTTGACTGCAGCAAGTTCAAACTTTCCTTGTTAGTGTAATCTAACAATATGTACAACTTACAAGTTTCAGTTCTTTTCTAAAATACTTTGTTTAGAAAACAAACACCTTCCTTGCAAAATATTTTACTGTGTGAAATAAGTTGTTTCAGTTCTAGGAATCAGTTGCTTTTCTCCGGAGATGGTTAAGTGTAGCAAGTTCAAACTTTCCTTGTTAATGTAATCTAAAAAGGTGTACAACTTAACAGATTCGCCTAATGTCTACATTAGTTTGTTGAGAAAACAAACATCTCCATTGTCGAACACTGTACTGTGTGAAATTAGCTAGTTCGGTTCTAGGAAACAATTGCTTTCCTGCAAGGAAGGTTGAGTGCAGGAAGTTAAAACTAACCTTGTTTGCGTAATCTAACAAGATGTACAAGTTAGTAGATTTGCCTCATGTCTAAAGTAGTTTGTTTAGAAAACAAACATCTTTATTGCCGAACACTGTACTGTGTGAAAAAAGCTTGTTCGGTTCTAGGAATCCGTTGCTTTCCTACGAAGAAGGTTGAGTGCAGCAAGTTCAAACCTTCCTTGTTTGTGTAATCTAACAAGATGTACAACTTACAAGTTTCGCTTTATTTCTAAACTACTTGTTTAGAAAACAAACATCTTCATTGACAAACACTGTAGTGTGTGAAATAAGGTAGTTCGGTTCTAGGAATCAGTTGCTTTTCTACGGAGAAGGTTGAGTGCAAGAAGTTCAAGCTTTCCTTGTTAATGTAATATAAAAATATGTACAACTTAATAGATAAACCTCATTTCTGAAGTAGTTTGTTGAGAAAACAAACATCTTCATTGCCGAACAATGTACTGTGTGAAATAAGCTAGTTTGTTTCTAGGAATCAGTTGCTTTCCTACGAAGAAGGTTGAGTGCAGCAAGTTCAAACTTTCCTTGTTTGAGTAACCTAACATGTTGTACAACTTACAAGTTTCGTTTCATTTCTAAACTACTTTGTTTAGAAAACAAACATCTTTATTGCCAAATACTATAATGTGTTAAATCAGGTATTTCGGTTCCAGGAATCAGTTGGTTTTCGTTTGAGTGCAGCAAATTCAAACTTTCCCTGTTTGTGTAAATTAACAAGATGTACAAGTTAGTAAATAAGCCTCATTTGTACTTTGTTTAGAAAACAAACACCTTCATTGCCAAATACTGTACTGTGTGAAATAAGCTGCTTCGGTTCTAGGAATCAGTTGCTCTTCTCAGGAGATGGTTGAGTGCAGCAAGTTCAAACATTCCTTGTTGATGTAATCTAAAAAGTTGAAGAACTTAACAGATTTACCGCATTTCTAAAGTAGTTAGTTGAGAAAACAAACATCTTCATTGCGAACACTGTAATGTTTGAAATAAGCTAGATCGTTTCTAGGAATCAGTTGCTTTCCTATCAAGAAGTTTGAGTGAAGCAAGTTCAAACTTTCCTTTCTAATGTAATCTAAAAATATGTACAACTTAGTAGATTGGCCTCTTTTCTACAGTAGTTTGTTTAGAAAACAAACATCTTCATTGCCAAACCGTGTACTGGTGAGATAAGCTAGTTCGGTTCTTGTAATCAGTTCCTTTCCTACAAAGAAGGTTGAGTGCAGCAAGTTCAAACTTTCCTTGTTTGTGTAATCTAACAAGATATACAACGTACAACTTTCGCTTCATTTCTAAACTGCTATGTTTAGAAAATAAAAACACCTTCATTGCCAAACACTGTAATGTGTGAAATAATCTAGTGGCGTTGTGGGAATCAGTTGGCTTTCTACGGAGATGGTTGAGTGCAACAAGTTCAAACGTCCCTTGTTAATGTAATGCAAGAAGATGTACAACTTAACAGGCTCACCCCATTTCTAAAGTGGTTTGTTTTGAAAACAAACATCTTCATTCCGAACACTGTACTGTGTGACATAAGCTAGTCCGGTTCTAAGAACCAGTTGCTTTCCTACAAGGAAGGTTGAGTGCAGCAAGTTCAAACTTTCCATGTTTGTGTAATCTAACAAGATGTACAACTTACAAGTTTCGCTTCATTTCTAAACTACTTTGTTTAGAAAACAAACACCTTCATTGCTAAATATTGTAATGGGTGAAATAAGCTGTTTCAGTTCTAGGAATGAGTTGCTTTTCTGAAGAGATGGTTGAGTGTAGCAACTTCAAACTTTCCTTGTTAATGTAATCTAACAAGAGGTACAGCTTAACAGATTCACCTCATTTCTAAACTAGTTTGTTGAGAAAACAAACATCTTCATTGCCTATCACTGTACTGTGTGAAATAAGCTCCTTCAGTTCTAGGAATAAGTTGCTTTTTTCTGAGAGATGGTTGAGTTGAAAGTTCAAAACCTTGTTAATGTAATGTAACAAGATGTACAAGTTAGTAGATTCACCTCATGTCTAAAGTAGTTTGTTTTAGAAAACAAACATCTTCATTGCCGAAGACTGTACTGTGTGAAAAAAGCTAGTTTGGTTCTAGGAATCAGTTTTTTTTTTTTTTCCTACGAAGATGGTTGAGTGCAGCAAGTTCAAACTTTCCTTGTTTGTGTAATCTAACAAGATATACAACTTACAAGTTCTGCTTTATTTCTAAACTACTTGTTTAGAAAATAAACATCTTCATTGCCAAACATTGTAGTGTGTGAAATAAGGTAGTTCGGTTTAGGAATCAGTTGCTTTTGTCCTATGGAGATGGTTGAGTGCAGCAAGTTCAAATTTTCCTTGTCAATGTAATCTAAAAAGATGTACAAATTAACAGATTCACCTCATTTCTAAAGTAAAATGTTGAGAAAACAAACATCTTCATTGCCAAAAACTGTACTGTGTGAAATAAGCTTGTTCTGTTCTAGGAATCATTTGCTTTCCTACGAAGTAGGTTGAGTGCAACAAGTTCAAACTTTCCTTGTTTGTGTAATCTAACAAGATGTACAACTTAGTAGATTCACCTCATTTCTAAACTACTTTGTTTAGAAAAAGAAACATCTTCATTGCCAAACACTGTACTGTGTGAAATAAGCTAGTTTGGTTCTAGGAATCAGTGGCTTTCCTACGAAGAAGGTTGAGTGCAGCAAGTTCAAACTTTCCTTGTTTGTGTAATCTAACAAGATATACATCTTACAAGTTTCGCTTCATTTCTGAACTACTTTGTTTAGAAATCAAACATCTTCATTGCCAAACAGTGTAGTGTGTCAAATAAGCTAGTTCGGTTCATGGAATCAGTTGCTTTTCTCAGGAGATGGTTGAGTGCAACAAGTTCAAAATTTCCTTGGTAATGTAATCTAAAAAGAGGTACAACTTAATAGATTCATCTCATTTCTAAAGTAGTTTGTTGATCAAACGAACATCTTCATTGACGAACACTGAACTGTGTGAAATAAGCTAGTTCGGTTTTAGGAATCAGTTTTTTTCCTACAAAGAATGTTGAGTGAAAAAGTTCAAACTTTCCTTGTTAATGTAATCTAAAAAGATGTACAACTTAGTAGATTAGCCTCATTTCTACCGTATTTTGTTTAGAAAACAAACATTTTCATTGCCTAACACTGTACTGTGTGAAATAAGCTAGATCGGTTCTTGTAATCAGTTCCTTTCCTACGAAGAAGATTGAGTGCAGCAAATTCAAAATTTCCTTGTTTGTGTAATCTAACAAGATGTACAACTTACAAGTTTAGCTTCATTTCTAAACTACTTCGTTTAGGAAACAAACACCTCCATTGCCAAATAGTGAACTGTGTGTTTTGGTTCGAGGAATCATTTGCTTTTCTCCGGAGATGGTTGAGTTCAGCAAGTTCAAACTTTCCTTGTTAATGTATTCTAAAAAGAGGTACAACTTAGTAGATCGGCCTAATTTCTACAATAGTTTGTTTAGAAAAGAAAAAAACATCTTCATTGTCAAAAACCATACTGTGTGTAAAAAGCTTGTTCATTTCTAGGAATCAGTTGCTTTCCTACGAAGAAGATTGAGTGCAGCAAGTTCAAACTTTCCTTGTTTGTGTAATCTAACAAGATACATAAGTTAGTTGATTCTCCTCATTACTAAAGCAGTTTGTTTAGAAAACAAACATCTTCATTGCCGAACCCTATACTGTGTGAAATAAGCTAGTTCAGTCTAGGAATCAGTTGCCTTCCTACGAAGATGGTTGAGTGCAACAAGTTCAAACTTTCCTTCTTAATATAATCTAAAAAGGTGTATAACTTAGTACATTGGTCTAATTTCTACAGTAGTTTGTTTAGAAAACAAACATATTCATTGCCGAACACTGTACTGTGTGAAATACGCTAGTTGGTTCTAGGAATCAGTTGCTTTCCTACGATGAAGGTTGATTGCAGCAAGTTCAAACTTTCCCTGTTTGTGTAATCTAACAAGATGTACAAGTTAGTATATTCGAGTCATTTCTAAAGTAGTTTGTTTAGAAAACAAATATCTTCATTATGAACACTGTACTGTGTGAAAATAGCTAGTTCATTTCTAGGAATCAGTTGCTTTCCTACGAAGTAGGTTGAGTGCAGCAAGTTCAAACTTTCCTTGTTTGTGTAATCTAACAAGATGTACAATTTACTAGACTCACCTCATTTCTAAACTACTTTGTTCAGAAAACAAACACCTTCAATGAGAAATATTGTACTTTGTGAAATAAGCTTTTTTTGGTTCTAGAAATCAGTTGCTTTCCTATGGAGAATGTTGAGTGAAACAAGTTCAAACTTTCCCACTTTGTGTAATCTACCAAGATATATAAGTTAGTTGATTCTCCTCATTTCTAAAGTAGTTTGTCTAGAAAACAAACATCTTCATTGCCGAACGCTATGCTGTGTGAAATAAGCTACTTTGGTCTAGGAATCAGTAGCTTTCCTACGAAGAAGGTTGAGTGCAACAAGTTCAAAGTTTCCTAGTTAATGTAATCTAAAAAGATGTACATTTTAGTAGATTGGCCTCATTTCTACAGTAGTTTGTTTAAAAAACCAACATCTTCATTTCCGTTCAGTTTACTGTGTTAAATAAGCTAGTTCCGTTCTAGGAATCAGTTGCTTTTCTGCGAAGAAGGTTGGGTGCAGCAAGTTTAAACATTCCTTGTTAATGTAATCTAAAAAGATGTACAACTTAGTAGATTGGCGTCATTTCTTCAGTAGTTTGTTTAGAAAAAAAAAAATCTTCATTGCCGAAACCTGTACTGTGTGAAAATAGCTAGTTCTTTTCTCCGAATCAGTGGCTTTAATAAGAAGAAGGTTGAGTGCAGCAAGTTCAAACTTTCCTGGTTAGTGTAATCTAACAAGATGTACAACTTACATGTTTCGCTTCATTTCTCAATTACTTTCTTTAGAAAACAAACATCTTAATTTCCAAATATTGTACTGTGTGAAATATGCTGTTTTGGTTATAGGTATCAGTTGCTTTTTACGAAGAAGGTTGAGTGCAGCACGTTGAAACTTTCCCTGTTAGTATAATCTAATAAGATGTACAACTTACAAGTTTCGCTTCATTTCCAAACTACTTTGTATAGAAAACAAACATCTTGATTGCTGAACGCTATACTGTGTGAAATAAGTTAGTTCGGTTCTATGAATCATTTGCTTTCCTACGAAGAAGGATGAGTGCAGAAAGTTCAAACTTTCCTTGTTTGTGTAATCTAACAAGATATAAACTTATTAGATTCGCCTAATTTCTAAATTACTTTGTTTAGAAAACAAACATCTTCATTGCAGACACTGCAGTGTGTGAAATGAGCTAGTTCCCTTCTTCGAAACAGTGGCTTTTCTACGGAGATAGCTGACAGCAACAAGTTCAAACTTTCCTTGTTAATGTAATCTCAAAAGATGTACAACTTAATAGATTCACCTCAGTTCTAAAGTAGTTTGTTGAGAAAACGAACATCCTCATTGTTTAAAAACTGTACTCTGTGAAATACGCTAGTTCGGTTCCAGGAATCAGATGCTTTCCTACAAAGAAGGTTGATTGCAGCAAGCTCAAACTTTCCTAGTTTGTGTAATCTCACAAGATGTATAAGTTAGAAGATTCGCCTCATTTCTAACCTAGTTTGTTTAGAAAACAAACATCTTCATTGCCGAACCCTACACTGTGTGAAATAAGGTAGTTCGGTTGTAGGAATAAGTATTTTCCTACGAACAACGTTGAGTGCAATAAGTTCAGACTTTCCTTGTTAATGTAATCTAAAAAGATGTACAACTTAGTAGATTGGCCTCATTTCTACAGTAGTTAGTTTAAAAAACAAACATCTTCATTGCCAAACACTATACTGTGTGAAATAAGCTAGTTGGTTTCTCAGAATCAGTTTCTTTCCTACGAAGAAGGTTGAGTGCAGCCACATCGAAATTTCCTTGTTTGTGTAATCTAACAAGATGTACAACTTACAAGTTACGCTTCCTTTCTAAACTACTTTGTTTAGAAAACAAACATCTTCATCGCCGAAGACTGTACTGTGTGAAATAAGATAGTTAGCTTCGAGGAATCAGTTGTTTTCCTACGAAGAAGGTTGAGTGCAGACAATTCAAACAATCCTTGTTAATGTAATCTAAAAAGATGTACAACTTAGTAGATTGGCATCATTTCTTCAGTAGTTTGTTTAGAAAACAAACATCTTCATTGCCGAACACTGTACTGTGTGAAATCAGCTAGTTCAGTTCTAGTAATCAGTTGCTTTCCTATGAAGAAGGTTGAGTGCAGCAAGATCAAACTTTCCTAGTTTGTGTAATCTCACAAGATGCATAAGTCAGTAGATTGGCCTCATTTCTGAAGTAGTTTGAAAACAAACATCTTAGAAAACAAACATCTTTCATTGCCAAACCCTGTACTGTGTGAAAATAGTAGTAGTTCATTTCTACAGTACTTTGAATCAGTTGTTTTCCTCAGAATCAGTTGAAGAAGAAGGTTGAGTGCAGCAAGTTAAAACTTTCCTAAGTTTGTGTAATATAACAAGATGTACAAATTAAAAGTTTCGCTGAATCATTTCTAAACTCAAACTAAAGTAGTTTGTTTAGAAAACAAACACCTTCATTGCCAATTTTGTACTGTGTGAAATAAGCTGTTTTAGGATCTAGAAATCAGTTGCTTTGTTTTCCTACGAAGAAGGTTGAGTGCAGCAAGTTCAAACTTTCCTAGTTTGTTTAATCTAACAAGATGTACAAATTAAGTTTCGCTTCATTTCTAAACTACTTTGTTTGAATTTTTACTGCCTGAAATTTCTATCTAGAAAGCTTGTTTAGCAAACAAACAATCTTCAGTTTGTTTAATCTAACAAGATGTATAAGTTAGTTGACCCTACATACTTGTTTGTGAAATAAGCTTGTTCGGTCTAGGAATCAGTTGCTTTCTTACGAAGAAGGTTGTGTGCAACAAGTTCAAACTTTCCTAGTTTGTGTAATCTAACAAGATATACAACTTACAAGTTTCGCTTCATTTCTAAACTACTTTGTTCCGAAAACATGCACATTCATTGCCAAATATTGTACTGTGTGAAATAAGCTGTTTCCGTTCTAGAAATCAGTTGCTTTCCTACGAAGAAGGTTGAGTGCAGCAAGTTAAAACTTTCCTACTTTGTGTAATCTAACAAGATGTATAAGTGAGTATATTGGTCCTCATTTCTAAAGTATTTTGTTTAGAAAACAAAGATCTTCATTGCTGAACCCTCTACTGTGTGAAATAAGGTTGTTGTGTTCTAGGAATCAGTTGCTTTCATTCAAAAAAGGTTGATTTCAGGAAGTTCAAACTTTCCTTTTTTGTGTAATCTAACAAGATGTACAACTTACAAGATTCGCTTCATTTCTAAACTACTTTGTTTAAAAAAAAAAATACCTTCATTGCCAAATATTGTACTGTGTGAAATAAGCTGTTTCGGTACTAGGAATCAGTTGCTTTTCTCCGAAGACGGTTGAGTGCCGCAAGTTCAAACTTTCCTTGTTAACGTAATCTAAAAAGAGGTACAACTTAGTAGATTTGCTTAATTTCTACAGTTGTTTGTCTCCAAAGCAAACATCTTCATTGTCAAAAACTGTAATGTATGAAATAACCTAGTTCGGTTATAGGAATCAGTTGCTTTCTTGCAAAAAAGGTTGAGTGCAGCAAGTTCAAACTAACATTGTTTGCGAAATCTGACAAGATGTACAAGTTAGTAGATTCGGCCCATTTCTAAAGCAGTTTGGTTAGAAAAGAAACATCTTCATTGCCGAACACTGTACTCTGTGAAATAAGCTAGTTCGGTTCTAGGAATCAGTTGCTTTCCTACGAAGAAGGTTGAGTGCAGCAAGTTTAAACTTTCCTTCTTTGTGTAACCTAACAAGGTGTGCAACTTACAAGTTTCGTTTCATTTTTAAACTACTTTATTTGAAAAACAAACATCTTCATTGCCAAACACTGTAATGTGTGAAATAAACTAGTTCGGTTCTAGGAATCAGTTTCTTTCCTACGAAGAAGGTTGAGTGTGGCAAGTTCAAACTTTCCTTCTTTGTGTATTCTAACAAGGTGTACAAATTACAAGTTTCTCTTCATTTCTAAACTACTTTGTTTAGAAAACAAACATCTTAATTGACAAACACTATAATGTGTGAAATAAGCTAGTTCAGTTCTAGGAATCAGTTGCTTTCCTACGAAGAAGGTGGAGTTCAGCAAGTTCAAACTTTCCTAGTTTGTGCAATCTAAAGAGATGTATAAGTTAGTAGATTCGCCTCATTTCTAAAGTACTTTGTTTAGAAAACAAACAATTTCATTGCCGAACCTTATACTGTGTCAAATAAGCTAGTTCGGTTGTTGGAATTAGTTGCTTTCCTACGAAGAAGGTAGAGTGCAGCAAGTTCAAACGTTCCTTGTTTGTGTAATCTAGCAAGATGTACAACTTACAAGTTTCACTTCATTTCTAAACTACTTTGTTTAGAAAACAAACACCTTCATTGCCAAATATTGTACTGTGTGAAATTAACTGTTTTGGTTCTATAAATCAGTTGCTTTTCTACGGAAATGGTTGGGTGCAGCATGTTCAAACTTTCCTTGTTAATGTAATCTAAAAAGAGGTACAACTTAGTAGATTTGCCTCATTTCTACATTAGTTTGTTTCGAAAACAAACATCTCCATTGCCGAACACTGTACTGTGTGAAATAAGCTAGTTCGGTTCTAGGAATCACTCGCTTTCCTGCGAAGAAGGTTGAGTGCAGCAAGTTAAAACTAACCTTGTTTGCGTAATCTAACAAGATGTACAAGTTAGTAGATTCGCCTCTTTCTAACGTAGTTTGTATAGAAAACAAACATCTTCATTGCTGAACACTGTACTGTGTGAAATAAGCTTGTTCTGTTCAAGGAATCAGTTGCTTTCCCTGAAGAAGGGTGAGTGCAGCAAGTTCAAACTAACCTTGTTTGTGTAATCTAAAAATATATACAAGGTAGTAGATATGCCTCATTTCTAAAGTAGTTTGTTTAGAAAACAAACATCTTCATTGTTTAACACTGTACTGTGTGAAATAAGCTTGTTCAGTTCTAGGAATCAGTTAGTATCTTACGAACTAGGATGAGTGAGCAAGTTCAAACAATCCTTGTTTGTGTAATCTAACAAGATGTATAACTTACAAGTTTCGTTTCATTTCTAAACAACTTTGTTTGGAAAACATACACTTTCATTTCTGAACACTGTACTGTGTGAAATAAGCTAGTTCAGTTCTAGGAATCAGTTGCTTTCCTACGAAGAAGGTTCAGTGCAGCAAGTTCAAACTTTCCTAGGTTGTGTAATCTAAGTAGTAGGTTAGCCTCATTTCTAAAGTAGTTTGTTTACAAAACAAACATCTTCATTGCTGAACCCTATTCTGTTTGAAATAAGCTAGTTCGGTTCTAGGAAAGAGTTGCTTTCCAAGAAGAAGGTTGACTGCAGCAAGTTCAAACTTTCCTTATTTGTGTAATCTAACAATATGTACAACTTACCAGTTTCAGTTCTTTTCTAAAATACTTTGTTTAGAAAACAAACCCCTTCCTTGCAAAATATTTTACTGTGTGAAATAAGTTGTTTTGGTTCTAGGAATCAGTTGCTTTTCTCCGGAGATGGTTGAGTGTAGCAAGTGCAAACTTTCCTTGTTAATGTAATCTAAAAAGGTGTACAACTTAACAGATTCGCCTAATTTCTACATTAGTTTGTTGAGAAAACAAACATCTCCATTGTCGAACACTGTACTGTGTGAAATTAACTAGTTCGGTTCTAGGAATCACTTGCTTTCCTGCAAGGAAGGTTGAGTGCAGGAAGTTAAAACTAACCTTGTTTGTGTAATCTAACAAGATGTACAAGTTAGTAGATTCGCCTCATGTCTAAAGTAGTTTGTTTAGAAAACAAACATCTTTATTGCCGAACACAGTACTGTGTGAAAAAAGCTTGTTCGGTTCTAGGAATCCGTTGCTTTCCTACGAAGAAGGTTGAGTGCAGCAAGTTCAAACCTTCCTTGTTTGTGTAATCTAACAAATTGTACAACTTACAAGTTTCGCTTTATTTCTAAACTACTTGTTTAGAAAACAAACATCTTCATTGACAAACACTGTAGTGTGTGAAATAAGGTAGTTCGGTTCTAGGAATCAGTTGCTTTTCTACGGAGAAGGTTGAGTGCAAGAAGTTCAAGCTTTCCTTGTTAATGTAATATAAAAATATGTACAACTTAATAGATAAACCTCATTTCTGAAGTAGTTTGTTGAGAAAACAAACATCTTCATTGCCAAACAATGTACTGTGTGAAATAAGCTAGTTTGTTTCTAGGAATCAGTTGCTTTCCTACGAAGAAGGTTGAGTGCAGCAAGTTCAAACTTTCCTTGTTTGAGTAACCTAACATGTTGTACAACTTACAAGTTTCATTTCTAAACTACTTTGTTTAGAAAACAAACATCTTTATTGCCAAATACTATAATGTGTTAAATCAGGTATTTCGGTTCCAGGAATCAGTTGGTTTACTACGACGTTTGAGTGCAGCAAATTCAAACTTTCCCTGTTTGTGTAAATTAACAAGATGTACAAGTTAGTAAATAAGCCTCATTTGTACTTTGTTTAGAAAACAAACACCTTCATTGCCAAATACTGTACTGTGTGAAATAAGCTGCTTCGGTTCTAGGAATCAGTTGCTCTTCTCAGGAGATGGTTGAGTGCAGCAAGTTCAAACATTCCTTGTTGATGTAATCTAAAAAGTTGAAGAACTTAACAGATTTACCGCATTTCTAAAGTAGTTAGTTGAGAAAACAAACATCTTCATTGCCGAACACTGTAATGTTTGAAATAAGCTAGATCGTTTCTAGGAATCAGTTGCTTTCCTATCAAGAAGTTTGAGTGAAGCAAGTTCAAACTTTCCTTTTTAATGTAATCTAAAAATATGTACAACTTAGTAGATTGGCCTCTTTTCTACAGTAGTTTGTTTAGAAAACAAACATCTTCATTGCCAAACCGTGTACTGGTGAGATAAGCTAGTTCGGTTCTTGTAATCAGTTCCTTTCCTACAAAGAAGGATGAGTGCAGCAAGTTCAAACTTTCCTTGTTTGTGTAATCTAACAAGATATACAACGTACAACTTTCGCTTCATTTCTAAACTGCTATGTTTAGAAAATAAAAACACCTTCATTGCCAAACACTGTAATGTGTGAAATAATCTAGTGGCGTTGTAGGAATCAGTTGCCTTTCTACGGAGATGGTTGAGTGCAACAAGTTCAAACGTTCCTTGTTAATGTAATGTAAGAAGATGTACAACTTAACAGGCTCACCCCATTTCTAAAGTGGTTTGTTTTGAAAAGAAACATCTTCATTCCGAACACTGTACTGTGTGACATAAGCTAGTTTGGTTCTAAGAACGAGTTGCTTTCCTACAAGGAAGGTTGAGTGCAGCAAGTTCAAACTTTCCATGTTTGTGTAATCTAACAAGATGTACAACTTACAAGTTTCGCTTCATTTCTAAACTACTTTGTTTAGAAAACAAACACCTTCATTGCTAAATATTGTAATGGGTGAAATAAGCTGTTTCAGTTCTAGGAATGAGTTGCTTTTCTCCAGAGATGGTTGAGTGTAGCAACTTCAAACTTTCCTTGTTAATGTAATCTGAAAAGAGGTACAGCTTAACACATTCACCTCATTTCTAAAGTAGTTTGTTGAGAAAACAAACATCTTCATTGCCTATCACTGTACTGTGTGAAATAAGCTTTACTGCAAAGAAGGTTGAGTGCAGCAAGTTGAAACTAACCTTGTTTGCGTAATGTAACAAGATGTAGAAGTTAGTAGATTCGCCTCATGTCTAAAGTAGTTTGTTTAGAAAACAAACATCTTCATTGCCGAAGACTGTACTGTGTGAAAAAAGCTTCTTTGGTTCTAGGAATCAGTTGCTTTTTTTTTTTTTCCTACGAAGAAGGTTGAGTGCAGCAAGTTCAAACTTTCCTTGTTTGTGTAATCTAAAAAGATATACAACTTACAAGTTCTGCTTTATTTCTAAACTACTTGTTTAGAAAATAAACATCTTCATTGCCAAACACTGTAGTGTGTGAAATAAGGTAGTTCGGATCTAGGAATGAGTTGCTTTTGTCCGGAGATGGTTTAGTGTAGCAAGTTCAAATTTTCCTTGTCAATGTAATCTAAAAAGAGGTACAAATTAACAGATTCACCTCATTTCTAAAGTAAAATGTTGAGAAAACAAACATCTTCATTGCCGAAAACTGTACTGTGTGAAATAAGCTAGTTCTGTTCTAGGGATCAGTTGCTTTCCTACGAAGTAGCTTGAGTGCAGCAAGTTCAAACTTTCCTTGTTTGTGTAATCTAACAAGATGTATAACTTACAAGTTTCGCTTCATTTCTAAACTACTTTGTTTAGAAAAGAAACATCTTCATTGCCGAACACTGTACTGTGTGTAAAAAGCTAGTTGGTTTCTAGGAATCAGTTGCTTTCCTACAAAGAAGGTTGAGTGCAGCAAGTTCAAACTTTCCTTGTTTGTGTCACCCAACGAGATGTACAACTTACAAGTTTCGATTCATTTCTCAACTACTTTGTTTAGAAAACAAACATCTTCATTGCCAAATAATGTAATGCGTGAAATAAGCTATTTCGGTTCTAGGAATAAGTTCGTTTCCTACAAAGAAGATTGAGTGCAGCAAGTTCAAACTATCCTTGTTTGTGTAACACAAAGAGATGTACAACGTACAAGTTTTGATTCATTTCTAAACTACTTTGCTTAGAAAACAAACACTGTAATGCGTGAAATAAGCTAGTTCGGTTCTAGGAATCATTTGCTTTCCTAGGAAGATGGTTGAGTGCAACAAGTTGAAAATTTCCTTGTTAATGTAATCTAAAAAGATGTACAAGTTAGTAGATTGGCCTCATTTCTACAGTAGTTTGTTTAAAAAAGCAAATATCTTCATTGGGGAACACTATACTGTGTGAAATAAGGTAGTTTGGTCTAGGAATCAGTTCCTTTCCTACGAAGAAGGTTGAGTGCAACAAGTTCAAACTTTCCTTGTTAATGTAATCTAAAAGGATGTACAACTTGGTAGATTGGCGTCATTTCTATAGTAGCTTGTTTAGAAAACAAACATCTTCATTGCCTAACACTGTTCTGTGTGAAATAAGCTGGTTCGGTTCTATAAATCAATTGCTTTCCTACGAAGAAGCTTGAGTGCAGCAAGTTCACACTTTCTTGGTTTTTGTAATCTCACAAAATGTATAAGTTTGTAGATTCACCTCATTTCTAAAGTAGTTTGATTAGAAAACAAACAGCTTCATTGCCGAACATTGTACTGTGTTATATAAGCTAATTCGGTTCAAGGAATCAGTTGTTTTCCTCCGAAGAAGGTTGAGTGCAGGAAGTTCAAACATTCTTTGTTAATGTAATCTAAAAATATGTACAACCTAGTAGATTGGCGTCATTTCTTCAGTACTTTATTTAGAAAACAAACATCTTCATTGCCGAACCCTGTACTGTGTGAAAATACCTAGTTCGTTTCTAGGAATCAGTTGAAGTTTGAGTGCAGCAAGTTCAAACTCTCCTTGTTTGTGTAATCTAACAAGATATACAACTTGTTAGATTCGCCTCATTTCTAAACTTCTTTGTTTAGAAAACAAACACCTTCATTGCCAAATATTGTACTGTGAAATAAGCGGTTTCGGTACTAGGAATCAGTTGCTTTCCTATATAGAAGGTTGAGTGCAGCAAGTTCAAAATTTCCTAGTTTGTGTAATCTAACAAGATGTATAAGTTAGTTTATTCGCCTCATTTCTAAAGTAGTTTTTTTAGAAAACAAACATCTTTATTTCCGAACCCTATACTGTGTGAAATAAGCTAGTTCGGTTCTAGGAATCATTTGCTTTCATACGAAGAAGGTTGATTGCAACAAGTTCAAACTTTCCTTGTTAATTTAATTTAAGAAGATGTACAACTTAGTAGATTGGCCTCATTTCTAAAGTAGTTTGTTGAGTAAACAAACGTCTTCAATGCCGAACATTGTCCTGTGTGAAATAAGCTAGTTCGGTTCTAGGAATCAGTTGTTTTCCTACGAAGAAGGTTGAGTGCAGGAAGTTCAAACTTTCCTTATTTGTGTAATCTAACAAGATGTACAACTTACAAGTTTCGCTTCATTTCTAAAGTACTTTGTTTAGAAAACAAACATCTTCATTGCCGAACACTGTCCTATGTGTAATAAGCTAGTTCGGTTCAAGGAATCAGTTGTTTTCCTACAAAGAAGGTTGAGTGCAGCAAGTTGAAATTTTCCTTGTTTGTGTAATATAACAAGATGTACAACTTATTAGATTCCCCTCATTTCTAAACTACTTCGTTTAGAAAACAAACACCTTCATTTCCAAATATTGTCCCTTTTGAAATAAGCTAGTTCGGTCTAGGAATCAGTTGCTTTCCTACGAAGAAGGTTGAGTGCAACAAGTTCAAACTTTCCTTGTTAATATTATCTAAAAAGGTATACAAGATAGTAGATTGGTCTCATTTCTCCAGTAGTTTGCTTAGGAAACAAACATCTTCATTTCCGAACACTGTACTGTGTGAAATAAGCTAGTTCGGTTCTAGGAATCAATTTCTTTCCTAAGAAGAAGGTTGAGTACAGGAAGTTCAAACTTTCCTAGTTTGTGTAATCTAACAAGATGTACAACTTACAAGTTTAGCTTCATTTCTAAACTACTTTGTTTAGAAAAGAAACATCTTCATTGCCAAACACTGTAATGTGTGAAATAAGCTAGTTCGGTTCCAGCAATCAGTTGCTTTTTTACGTAGATGGTGGAGTGCATCAAGTTCAAACTTTCCTTGTTAATGTAATCTAAAAACATGTACAACTTTATAGATTCACCTCATTTCAAATGTAGTTTGTTGAGAAAACAAACATCTTCATTGCTGAACACTGTACTGTGTGAAAAAAAGCTTGTTCGGTTCTAGGAATCATTTGCTTTCCTACGAAGAAGGTTGAGTGCAACAAGTTCAAACTTTCCTTGTTAATGTAATCTAAAAAGATGTACCACTTAATAGATTGGCCTCATTTCTACCGTAGCTTTTTAGAAAACAAACATCTTCATTGCCGAACTCTGTACTGTGTGAAATAAGCTAGTTCGGTTCTAGGAATCAGTTGCTTTCCTAGGAAGAAGCTTGAGTGCAGCAAGTTCAAACTTTCCTTGTTAATATAATCTAAAAAGATGTACAAGGTAATAGATTCACCTCATTTATGAAGTAGTTTCTTGAGAAAACAAACATCTTCATTGCCGAACACTGTACTGTTAGATATGAGCTATTTCGGTTCTAGGAATCAGTTGCTTTCCTACGAAGAAAGTTGAGTGCAGCAAGTTCAAATTTTCCGAGTTTGTGTCTCTAACAAGATATATAAGTTTGTAGATCCACCTCATTTCTAAAGTGGTTTGTTTATAAAACAAACATCTTCATTGCCGAACCCTGTACTGTGTCAAATAAGCTAGTTCAGTCTAGGAATCAGTTGCTTTCCTACGAAGAAGGTAGAGTGCAGCAAGTTCAAACTTTCCTTGTTTGTGTAATCTAACCAGATATACAACTTATTAGATTCGCCTCATTTCTAAACTACTTTGTTTGAAAACAAACATCTTCATTGCCGAACCCTGTACTGTGTGAAATAAGCTAGTTCAGTTCTATGAATCATTTGCTTTCCTACGAAGAAGATTGAGTGCAACAAGTTCAAACTTTGCTTCTTAATGTAATCTGAATAGATGTACAACTTAGTAGATTGGCCTCATTTCTACAGTAGTTTGTTTAGAGAACAAACATCTTCATTGCCGAACACTGTACTATGTGAAATAAGTTAGTTTTTTTCATGGAATCAGTTGCACACTGTAGTGTGTGAAATAAGGTAGTTCGGATCTAGGAATGAGTTGCTTTTGTCCGGAGATGGTTTAGTGTACCAAGTTCAAGTTTTCCTTGTCAATGTAATCTAAAAAGAGGTACAAATTAACAGATTCACCTCATTTCTAAAGTAAAATGTTGAGAAAACAAACATCTTCATTGCCAAAAACTGTACTGTGTGAAATAAGCTAGTTCTGTTCTAGGGATCAGTTGCTTTCCTACGAAGTAGCATGAGTGCAGCAAGTTGAAACTTTCCTTGTTTGTGCAATCTAACAAGATGTATAACTTACAAGTTTCGCTTCATTTCTAAACTACTTTGTTTAGAAAAGAAACATCTTCTTTGCCAAACACTGTGATGCGTGAACTAAGCTAGTTCAGTTCTAGGCGTCAGTTGCTTTCCTATGGAGAAGGTTGAGTACAACAGTTTCAAACTTTCCTTGTTAATGTAATCTAAAAAGATGTACAACTTAATAGATTCACCTCATTTCTAAAGAAGATTGTTGAGAAAACAAAGATCTTCATTGCAGAACAATGTACTGAGTGAAATAAGCTAGTTTGGTTCTAGGAATCAGGTGCTTTTGTACAAAAACGTTTTGTGCAGCAAGTTCAACGTTTCCTTGTTTGTGCAGTGTAACAAGATGTACAACTTACAAGTTTCGCTTCATTTCTAAACTACTTTGTTTAGAAATCAAACACCTTCATTGCCAAATACTGTACTGTGTGAAATAAGCTGCTTCGGTTCTAGGAATCAGTTGCTTTTCTCCGGAGATGTTGAGTGCAGAAAGTTCAGCCTTTCCTTGTTAATGTAATCTAAAAAGTTGAACAACATAACAGATTTACCGCTTTTCTAAAGTAGTTAGTTGAGAAAACAAACATCTTCATTGCCGAACACTGTAATGTTTGAAATAAGCTAGTTCATTTCTAGGAAACAATTGCTTTCCTACGAAGAAGGTTGAGTGCAGCAAGTTCGAACTTTCCTTCTTAATGTAATCTAAAAAGAGGTACAACTTAGTCGGTTGGCCTAATTTCTACATTAGTTTGTTTAGTAAACAAACATCTTCATTGTCGAACATGGTAATGTGTGTAAAAAGTTGTTGATTTCTAGGAATCTGTTGCTTTCCTACGAAAAAGGGGGAGTGCAACAAGTTCAAAGTTTCCTTGTTAATGTAATCTAAAAAGATGTACAACTTAGTAGATTAGCCTCATTTCTACAGTAGTTTGTTTAGAAAACAAACATCTTCATTGCCAAACCCTGTACTGGTGAAATAAGCTAGTTCACTGATAGTAATCAGTTCCTTTCCTACAAAGAAGGTTGAGTGCAGCAAGTTCAAACTTTCCTTGTTTGTGCAGTATAACAAGATGTACAACGTACAACTTTCGCTTCATTTCTAAACTGCTTTGTTTAGAAAAAAAACATCTTCATTTCCCAACACTGTAATGTGTGAAATAATCTAGTTCCATTGTAGGAATCAGCTGCTTTTCTACGGAGATGGTTGAGTGCAACAAGTTCAAACTTTCCTTGTTAATGAAATCCAAAAATATGTACAACCTAATAGACTCACCCCATTTCTAAAGTAGTTTGTTTAGAAAACAAACATCTTCAGTGCCAAACACTCTAATGTGTGGAGTAAGCTAGTTCGGTTCTAAGAATCAGTTGCTTTCCTGCAAAGAAGGTTGAGTGCAGCAAGTTCAAAATTTCCTTCTTTGTGTAGTCTAACAAGATGTACAACTTTCAAGTTTCGCTTCATTTCTAAACTACTTTGTTTAGAAAACAAACACCTTCATTGCCAAATATTGTAATGGGTGAAATAAGATGTTTCAGTTCTAGGAATGAGTTGCTTTTCTCCGGAGATGGTTGAGTGTAGCAAGTTCAAACTTTCATTGTTAATGTAATCTAAAAAGAGGTACAACTTAAAAGATTCACCTCATTTCTAAAGTAGTTTGTTGAGAAAACAAACATATTCATTGCTGAACATTGTACTCTGTGAAATAAGCTAGTTAGGTCTAGGAATCAGTTGCTTTCCTGCAAAGAATGTTGACTGCAGCAAGTTCAAACTAACCTTGTTTGCGTAATCTAACAAGATGTACAAGTTAGTAGATTCGCCTCATTTCTAAAGTAGTTTGTTAAGAAAACAAACATCTTCATTGCCAAACACTGTACTGTGTGAAGAAACCTTGTTCAGTTCTAGGAGTCAGTTGATTTCCTACGAAGAAGGTTGAATGCAGCAAGTTCAAACTTTCCTTGTTTGTGTAACCTAACAAGATGTACAACTTAATAGGTTTACCTCATTTCTAAAGTACTTTGTTGAGAAAACAAACATCTTCATTGCCAAACACTGTACTGTGTGAAATAAGCTAGTTCTGTTCTAGGAATCAGTTGCTTTCATAGGAAGAAGGTTGAGTGCAGGAAGTTCAAACGTTACTTGTTTGTGTAATCTAACAAGATGTACAACTTACAAGTTTCGCTTCATTTCCAAACTACTTTGTTTAGAAAACAAACATCTTCCTTTCCGAACACTGTACTGTGTGAAATAAGCTGGTTCGGTTCTGGGAATCACTTGCTTTCCTATAAGAAGGTTGAGTCCAGCAAGTTCAAACTTTCCTTGTTAATGTAATCTAAAAATATGTACAAATTAGTAGATTGGCATCATTTCTACAGCAGTTTGTGTAAAAACAAAAATTGTCATTGCCGAACCCTACACTGTGTGAAATTAGCTAGTTCGGTCTACGAATCAGTTGCTTTTCTACGGAGATGGTTGAGTGCAACAAGTTCAAACTTTCCTTGCTAATATAAACTAAAAATATGTACAACATAATAGATTCACCTCATTTCTAAAGCAGTTTGTTGAGAAAACAAACATCTTCATTGTTGAACACTGTACTGTGTGAAATGAGCTAGTTCCGTTCTACGAAGAAGGTTGAGTGCAGCAAGTTTAAACGTTCCATGTTTGTGTAATCTACCAAGATTTACAATGTATTAGATTTGCCTCATTTCTACAGTAGTTTGTTTAGAAAACAAAAATCTTAATTGCTGAACACTGTAGTTTGTGAAATATACTGCTTCGTTTCTAGGAATCAGTTGCTGTCCTACGATGAAGTTTGAGTGCAGCAAGTTCAAACTTTCCTTCTAAATGTAATCTAAAAAGATGTACAACTTAGTAGATTGGCCTAATTTCTACAGTAATTTGTTTAGTAAACAAACATCTTCATTGCCGAACACTGTACTGTTTTAAAAAGCTAGTTCATTTCTAGGAATCTGTTGCTTTCCTATGAAGAAGTTTGAGGGCAACAACTTCAAACTTTCCTACTTTGTGTAATCTAACAAGATGTATCAGTTAGTAGATTCGCCTCATTTCTGAAATAGTTTGTTGAGAAAACAAACATCTTCATTGATGAACCCTATACTGTGTGAAATAAGCTAGTTCTGTTCTAGGAATCAGTTGCTTTCCTAAGAAGAAGGTTCAGTGCAGCAAGTTCCAAACTTTACTTGTTTGTGTAATCTAACAAGATGTACAACTTACAAGTTTCGCTTCATTTCTAAACTACTTTGTTTGGAAGAGAAACATCTTCATTGCCAAACACTGTACTGTGTGAAATAAGCTAGTTCGGATAAAGGAATCATTTCTAAACTGGTTTGATTAGAAAGCAAACATCTTCATTGCCGAATACTGTAGTGTGTGAAATAAGTTAGTTCAGTGCTAGGAATCAGTTGCTTTCCCATGAAGGTGGTTGTGTGCAGTAAGTTCAAACTTTCCTTGTTTGTGTAATCTAACAAGATGTACAACTTACAAGTTTCCTTCATTTCTAAACTACTGTGTTTAGAAAACAAACATCTTCATTCCTGAACACTGTACTGTGTGAAATAAGCTGGTTTTGTTCTAGGAATCAGGTGTTTTCCTATGATGAAGGTTGAGTGCAGCAAGTTCAAACATTCCTTGCTTATGTAATCTAAAAAGATGTACAACTTAGTAGATTGGAGTCATTTCTTCAGTAGTTTGTTTAGAAAACAAACATCTTCATTGCTGAATCCTATACTGTGTGCAATAAGCTAGTTCAGTCTACGAATCAGTTGCTTTCTTACGAAGAAGGTTGAGTGCAGCAAGCTCAAACTTTCCTTGTTTGTGTAATCTAACAAGATGTACAACTGAAAAGTTTCGCTTCATTTCTATACTACTTTGTTTACAAGAGAAACATCTTCATTGCCAAACACTGTAATGTGTGAAATAGCCTAGTTCGGTTCTAGGAACCAGTTGCTTTCCTACGAAGAATGTTGAGTGCAGCTAGTTCAAACTTTCCTTGTTAATGTAAGCTAAAAAGATTTACAATTTAGTAGATTAGCCTGATTTCTCCAGTAGCTTGTTTAGAAAACAAACATCTTCAATGCCGAACACTGTACTGTGTGAAATATGCTAGTTCGATTCTTGGCATCAGTTGCTTTCCTCCGAAGAAGGTTGAGTGCAGCAAGTGAAAACTTTACTTGTTTGTATAATCTAACAAGATGTACAACTTACTACATTCGGCTCATTTCTAAACAACTATGTTTAGAAAACAAACACCTTCATTGCCAAATATTGTACTGTGTGATATGACCTATTTCGGTTCTAGGAATCAGTTGCTTTCCTACGAAGAAGGTTGATTGCAGCAAGTTCAAACGTTCCTAGGTTGTGTAATCTCACAAGATGTATACGTTAGTAGATTCGCCTCATTTCTAAAGTAGTTTGTTTATAAAACAAATATCTTCATTTCCGAACCCTACACTTTATGAAATAAGCTAGTTCGGTTCTAGGAATCATTTGCTTTCCTACGAAGAAGGTTGAGTGCAACAAGTTCAAACTTTCCTTGTTTGTGTAATCTAAGAAGATATATGACTTACAAGTTTCACTCTATTTCTAAACTACTTTGTTCAGAAAAGAAACATCTTTATGGCCAAACACTGTAATGTGTGAAAAAAGCTAGTTCGGTTCTAGGAATCAGTTGCTTTTCTACGGAGATGGTTGAGTGCAACAAGTTCAAACTTTCCTTGTTAAAGTAATCTAAAAAGATGTATAACTTTATATATTCACCTCATTTCTGAAGTAGTTTGTTTAGATAAAAAACATCTTCATTGCCGAACACTGTACTGTGTGAAATAAGCTTGTTCAGTTCTGGGAAGCAGTTGCTTTCCTACGAAGAAGGTTGAGTGCAGCAAGTTCAAACTTTCCTTGTTTGTGTAATCAAACAAGATGTACAAGTTAGTAGATTCACCTAATTTCTAAAGTAGTTTGTTTAGAAAACAAACATCTTCATTGCCGAACACTGTACTGTGTGAAATATGCTTCTTCGTTTCTAGGAATCAGTTGCTTTCTTATGAATGAGGTTGACTGAGCAAGTTCAAACTATGCTTGTTTGTGTAATCCAACAAGATGTACAACTTAAAAGTTTCGCTTCATTTCTGAACATCTTTGTTTGGAAAACAAACACCTTCATTGCCAAATACTGTAATGTGTGAAATAAGCTAGTTCGGTTCTCGGAATCAGTTTCTTTCCTACAAAGAAGGTAGAGTGGGGCAAGTTCAAACTTTCCTTGTTAATGTAATCTAAAAAGATGTACAACTGAATAGATTCACCTGATTTCTAAAGTAGTTTGTTGAGGAAACAAACATCTTCCTTGCCGAACACTGAACTCTGTGAAATAAGCTAGTTCAGTTCTATGAATCAGTTGCTTTCCTACGAAGAAGGTTGAGTGCAGCAAGTTCCAACTCTCCTAGTTTGTGTAATCTAACAAGATGTATAAGTTAGTAGATTCGCCTCATTTCTAAACTGGTTTGTTTAGAAAACAAACATCTTCATTGCCGAACACTGTACTGTGTGAAATAAACGAGTTCGGTTCTAGGAATCAGTTGCTTTCCTAAGAACAAGATTGAGTGCAGAAAGTTCAAACTTTCCTTGTTAATGTAATCTAAAAAGATGTACAACTTAGTAGATTGGTGTCATTTCTACAGTAGTTTGTTTAGAAAACAAACATCTTCATTGCCGAACACTGTACTGTGTGAAATATGCTTCTTCGTTTCTAGGAATCAGTTGCTTTCTTACGAATAAGGTTGACTGAGCAAGTTCAAACTATGCTTGTTTGTGTAATCCAACAAGATGTACAACTTAAAAGTTTCGCTTCATTTCTGAACATCTTTGTTTGGAAAACAAACACCTTCATTGCCAAATACTGTAATGTGTGAAATAAGCTAGTTCGGTTCTCGGAATCAGTTTCTTTCCTACAAAGAAGGTAGAGTGGGGCAAGTTCAAACTTTCCTTGTTAATGTAATCTAAAAAGATGTACAACTGAATAGATTCACCTGATTTCTAAAGTAGTTTGTTTAGAAAACAAACACCTTCATTGCCAAATATTGTACTGTGTGAAATAAGCTGTTTCGGTTATAGAAATCAGTTGCTTTCCTAAGAAGAAGGTTGAGTGTAGCAAGTTCAAACTTTCCTTGTTTGTGTAATCTAACAAGATTTATCAGTTAGTAGATTCGCCTCATTTCTACTGTAGTTTGTTTCGAAAACAAACATCTTCATTGGTGAACACTGTACTGTGTGAAATAAGCTGCTTTGGTTCTAGGATTCAGTTGCTTTCCTACGAAGAAAGTTGAGTGCATCAAGTTCAAACTTTCCTAGTTTGTGTAATCTAACAAGATGTATAAGTTAGTAGATTCGCCTAATTTCTAAAGTAGTTTGTTTAGAAAACAAACATCTTCATTGGCAAACCCTATTCTTTGTGAAATAAGCTAGTTCGGTTCTGGGAATCAGTAGCTTTCCTACGAAGAAGGTTGAGTGTAGGAAGTTCAAACTTTCCTTGTTAATGTAATCTAAAAACATGTACAACTTAGTAGATTGTCGTCATTTCTACAGTAGTTTGTTTACAAAACAAACATCTTCATTGTCGAACCCTGAACTGTGTGAAAATAGCTAGTTCATTTCTAGGAATCAATTGCTTTCCTACGAAAAAGGTTGAGTGCAGCAAGTTAAAACTTTCCTTGTTTGCATAATCTAACAAGATGTACAACTCATTAGATTCGCCTCATTTCTAAACTACTTTGTTAAAAAAAAAAATCTTCATTGCCAAACACTGTAGTTTGTGAAATAAGCTAGTTCTGTTCTAGGATTCAGTTGCTTTGCTACGGAGATCGTTGAGTGCAACAAGTTCAATCTTTCGTTTTTAATGTAATCTAAAAAGATATACAACATAATAGATTCACCTCATTTCTAAAGTAGTTTCTAGAGAAAACAAATATCTTCATTGCCAAACACTGTACTGTTTGAAATAAGATTTTTCGCTTCAAGGAATCACCTGCTTTCCTATGAAGAAGGTTGAGTGCAGCAACTTCAAACTTTCCTTGTTTGTGTAACCTAACAAGATGTACAACTTACAAGTTTCGATTCATTTCTAGACTACTTTATTTAGAAAACGAACATTTTCATTGCCGAACACTGTACTGTGTGAAATAAGCTAGTCGGTTCAAGGAACCAGTTGTTTTCCTACGAAGAAGGTTGAGTGCAGCAAGTTCAAACATTCCTTGTTAATGTAATCTAAAAAGATGTACAACTTAGTAGATTCACCTCATTTCTAAAGTAGTTTATTGAGAAAACAAACATCTTCATTGCCGAATACTGTTCTGTGTGACGTAAGCTGGTTCGGTTCTAGGAATCAGTTCTTTCCTACGAAGAAGTTTGAGTGCAGCAAGTTCAAACTTTCCAAGTTTGTGTCATCTCACAAGATGTATAAGTTAGTAGATTCACCTCATTTCTACAGTAGTTTGTTTAGAAAACAAACATCTTCATTGCCGAACCCTGTACTGTGTGAAAATAGCTAGTTCGTTTCTAGGAATCAGTTGCTTTCCTACGAAGAAGGTTGAGTGCAGCAAGTTAAAACTTTCCTTGTTTGTGTAATCTAACAAGATGTACAACTTATTATATTCGCCTCATTTCAAAACTACTTTGTTTAGAAAACAAACATCTTCATTGCCAAACACTCTAATGTGTGAAATAAGCTAGTTCCGTTCTAGGAATAAGTTCCTTTTCTATGGAGATGGTTGAGAGCAACAAGTTCAAACTTTCCTTGTTAATGTAATCTAAAAAGATGTACAACTTAATAGACTCAACTCTTTTCTAAAGTAGTTTGTTTAGAAAACAAACATCTTCATTGCAGAACCCTATACTGTGTGAAATAAGCAAGTTCTTTTCTAGGAATCATTTGCTTTCCTACGAAGAAGTTTGAGTGCAACAAGTTCAAATATTCCCTGTTAATGTAATCTGAAACGATGTACAACTTAATAGATTGACCTAATTTCTAAAGTAGTTTGTTGAGAAAACAAACATCTTCATTGATGAACACTGTACTGTGTAAAATAAGCTAGTTTGGTTCTAGGAATCAGTTGCCCTCCTACGAAGAAGGTTGAGTACAGCAAGTTCAAAATTTTCTTGTTTGTATATTCTAACAAGATGTACAACTTCCAAGTTTCTCTTCATTTCTAAACTACTTTGTTTAGAAAACAAACACCTTCATTGCCAAATATTGTAGTGTGTGAAATAAGGTGTTTCGGTTCTAGGAATCAGTTGCTTTCATACGAAGAACGTTGAGTGCAGCAAGTTCAAACGTTCCCAGTTTGTGTAATCTAACAACATGTATAACTTACAAGTTTTGCTTCATTTCTACACTACTTTGTTTACAATAAAAATATCTTCATTGCCAAACACTGTAATGTGTGAAATAAGCTAGTTCGGTACTAGGAATCATTTGCTTTCTTGGAAGAAGTTTGAGGTCAACAAGTTCAAACTTCCCATGTTAATTGAATCTGAAAAGATGTACAACTTAATAGATTCACCTCATTTCTAATGTAGTTTGTTTAGAAAACAAACATCTTCATCGCCGAACACTGTACTGTGTGAAATAAGCTAGGTCGGTTCTGGGAATCACTTGCTTTCCTTCGAAGAAGGTTGAGTGCAGCAAGTTCAAACTTTCCAAATCTGAGTAACCTAACAAGATGTACAATTTACAACTTTCGTTTCAATTCTAAACGACTGTGTTTGGAAAACAAACATCTTCATTGCCAAATACCATAATGAGTGAAATATGCTATTTCGGTTGTCGGAATCAGTAGCTTTCCTACAAAGAGGGTTGAGTGCAGCAAGTTCAAACTTTCTTAGTTTGTGTAATCTAACAAGATGTACAACTTATTAGATTCGCATCATTTCTAAACTACTTTGTTTAGAAAACAATCACCTTCATTCCCAAATACTGTACTGTGTGAAATAAGCTAGTTCGTTTCTAGGAATTTATTGCTATCCTACGAAGAAGGTTGAGTGCAGCAAGTTAAAACTTTCCTTGTTTGTGTAATCTAACAAGATGTACACCTTAGAAGTTTAGCTTCATTTCTAAACTCCTTTGTTTAGAAAACAAACATCTTCATTGCCAAATATTGTACTGTGTGAAATAAGCTGTTTTGGTTCTAGGAATAAGTAGTTTCCTACAAAGAAGGTTGAGTGCAGCAAGTTCAAACTTTCCTAGCTTGTGTAATCTAACAAGATGTACAAGTTAGTAAATTCGCCTCATTTCTAAAGTAGTTTGTTTAGAAAACAAACATCTTCATTTCTGAACCCTACACTGTGTGAAAGAAGCTAATTCGGTTCTAGGAATCATTTGCATTCCTACAAAGAAGGTTGAGTGCAACAACTTCAAACTTTGCTTGTTAATGTAATCTAAAAATATGTACAACTTAGTAGATTTGCCTCATTTCTACAGTAGTTTGTTTTGAAAACAAACATCTTCATAGCCAAACACAGTACTGTGTGAAATAATCTAGTTCGGTTCTAGGAATCAGTAGCTTTCCTACGAAGAAGGTTGAGTGCAGCAAGTTCAAACATTCCTAGTTAATGTAATCTAAAAAGATGTACCACTTAGTAGATTGGCCTCATTTCTACAGTAGTTTGTTTAAAAAACAAACATCGTCATTGCCGAACCCTGTACTGTGTGAAAATAGCTTGGTCTTTTCTAGGAATCAGTTGCTTTCCTTCGAAGAAAGTTGAGTACAGCGAGTTAAAACTTTCCTTGTTTGTGTAATCTAGGAAAATGTACAACTTATTAGATTCGCCTCATTTCAAAACTACTTTGTTTAGAAAACAAACATCTTCATTGCCAAACACTCTAATGTGTGAAATAAGCTAGTTCCGTTCTAGGAATTAGTTGCTTTTCTATGGAGATGGTTGAGTGCAACAAGTTCAAACTTTCCTTGTTAATGTAATCTAAAAATATATACAACTTAATAGACTCAACTCATTTCTAAAGTAGTTTGTTTAGAAAACAAACATCTTCATTGCTGAACCCTATACTGTGTGTAATAAGCAAGTTCAGTTCTAGGAATCATTTGCTTTCCTACAAAGAAGGTTAAGTGCAACAAGTTCAAGCATTCCCTGTTAAGGTAATGTGAAACGATGTACAACTTAATAGATTCACCTAATTTCTAAAGTAGTTTGTTGAGAAAACAAACATCTTCATTGCTGAACACTGTACTGTGTGAAATAAGCTAGTTCGGTTCTAGGAATCAGTTGCTTTCCTACGACGAAGGTTGAGTGCTGCAATTCAAACTTTCCTTGTTTGTGTAATCTAACAAGATGTACAACTTACAAGTTTCGCTTCATTTCTAAACTACTTTGTTTACAAAAAAACACCTTCAATGCCAAATATAGTACTGTGTGAAATAAAATGTTCCAGTTCTAGAAATCAGTTGCTTTCCTACGAGGAAGGTTGAGTGCAGCAAGTTCAAACTTTCCTAGTTTGTGTAATCTAACAAGATGTATAAATTAATTGATTCGCCTCATTTCTACAGTAGTTTGTTTAGAAAACCAACATCTTCATTGCCGGACCCTATACTGTGTGAAATTAGCTAGTTCGGCCTTTGAATTAGTTGCTTTCCTACGAAGAAGGTTGAGTGCAACAACTTCAAACTTTCCTTGTTAATGTAATCTAAAAAGATGTACAACTTTATAGGTGGGTCACATTTCTACAGAAATTTGTTTAGAAAACAGACATCTTCATTGCCGAACCCTGTATTGTGTGAAAATAGCTAGTTCATTTCTAGGAATCAGTTGCTTTCATACGGAGATGTTTGAGTGCAACAAGTTCAAACGTTCCTTGTTAATGTAATCTAAAAAGATGTACAACTTAATCGATTCAACTCATTTCTAAAGTAGTTTGTTGAGAGAAAGCAAACATCTTCATTGCCGAACACTGTACTGTGTGAAATAAGCCAGTTCGGTTCTAGGAATCAGTTATTTTCCAGCGAAGAAGGTTGAGTTCAGCAAGATTAAACTTTCCTTTTTAATGTAATCTAAAAAGATGTACAACATAGTAGATTGGCCTCATTTCTACAGTAGTTTGTTTACAAAACAACCATCTTAATTGCTAAACCCTGTACTGTGTGAAAATAGGTAGTTCGTTTCTAAGAATCAGATGCTTTCCTTAGGAGAAGGTTCAGTGCACCAAGTTCATCCTTTCCTTGTTTGTGGAATCTAACAAGGTACAACTTATTAGATTCACCTCACTTATAAACTACTTTGTTTAGAGAACAAACACCTTCATTGCCATATATTGTACTGTGTGAAATAAGCTCTTTTGGTTCTATGAATCAATTGCTTTCCTACGAAGAAGGTTGAGTGCAACAAGTTCAAACTTTCCTAGTTTGTGTAATCTACGAAAAAGTATAAGTTAGGAGATTCGCCTCATTTCTAAACTACTTTGTTTAGAAAACAAACATCTTCATTGCAGAACACTGTACTGTGTGAAATAAGCTAGTTCGGTTCAAGGAATCTGTTGTTTTCCTGCGAAGAAGGTTGAATGCAGCAATTTCAAACATTCCTTGTTAATGTAATCTAAAAAGATGTACAACTTAGTAGATTGGTGTCATTTCTTCAGTAGTTCGTTTAGGAAACAAACATCTTCATTGCAGAATATGTACTGTTTGAAAAAAGCTAGATCGTTTCTAGGAATCAGTTGCTTTCCTACGAGGAAGGTTGAGTGCAGCAAGTTAAAAGTTTCCTTGTTTGTGTAATCTAACAAGATGTACAACGTACAAGTTTCACTTCATTTCTAAACTACTTTGTTTAGAAAACAAACATATTCATTGGCAAACACTGTAGTTTGTGAAATAAGCTCGTTCGGTTCTAGGAATCAGTAGCTTTTCTACAGAGATGGTTGAGTGCAACAAGTTCAAACTTTCCTTGTTAATGTAATCTAAAAAGATGTACAGCTTGCCAGGCGTGGTGGCACATGCCTTTAATCCCAGCACTCGGGAGGCAGAGGTAGGAGGATTGCCAAGAGTTCAAGGCCACCCTGAGACTACATAGTTAATTTCAGGTCAGCCTGGACCACAGTGAGACCCTACCTTGCAAAACCAAAAAAATAAAAAAATAAAAAAAAAGATGTACAGCTTAACAGATTCACCCCATTTCTAAAGTAGTTTGTTGAGGAAACAAACATCTTCATTTCCGAACACTCTATTGTGTGAAAATAGCTAGTTGATTTTTAGGAATCACTTGCTTTCCTGGAAAAAGTTGTGTACAGCAAGTTCAAACTTTCCTAGTTTGTGTAATGTAACAAGATGTATAAGTTAGTTGATTCACCTCATTTCTAAACTACTTTGTTTAGAAAACAAACATTGCCAAACACTGTAATGTGTGAAATAAACTAGTTCTGTTCTAGGAATCAGTTGCTTTTCTACGGAGATGGTTGAGTGCAACAAGTTCAAACTTTCCATGTTTGTGTCATCTGACAAGATGTACAACGTGATTAGATTCACATCATTTCTACAGTACTTTATTTAGAAAACAAACATCTTCATTGCCGAATACTGTACTGTGTGAAATAAGCTAGTTTAGTTCTAGGAATCACTTGCTTTCCTACGAAGATGGTTGAGTGCAGAAAGTTCAAACATTCCATGTTTGTGCAATCTAACAAGATGTACAAGTTAGTATATGCGGCTCATTTCTAAACTGCTTTGTTTAGGAAACAAACACCTTCATTGCCAAATATTGTACTGTGTGAAATAAGCTGTTTCGGTTCTAGGAATCAGTTATGTTCCTATGAAGAAGGTTGAGTGCAGCAAGTTCAAACTTTCCTAGTTTGTGTAATCTAACAAGATGTATAAGTTGGTAGATTTGCCTCATTTCAAATGTAGTTTGTTTAGAAAACAAACATCTTTATTGCCAAACCCTATACTGTGTGAAATAAGCTTGTTCGGTTCTAGGAATCATTTGCTTTCCTACGAAGAAGGTTGAGTGCAACAGTTCAAACTTTCCTTCTTAGTGTAATCTAAAAAGTTGTACAACTTAGTAGATTCACCTATTTATACAGTAGTTTGTTTAGAAAACAAACATCTTCATTGCCGAACACTGTACTGTGTGAAATAAGCTAGTATGGTTCCAGGAATCAGTGGCTTTCCTACGAAGAAGGTTGAGTGCATCAAGTGCAACCTTTCCTTGTTTGTGTAGTCTAACAAGATGTACAACTTACTAGATTCGCCTCATTTCTAAACTACTTTTTCAGAAAACAAACACCTTCAATGAGAAATATTGTACTTTGTGAAATAAGCTTTTTGGTTCTATAAATCAGTTGCTTGCCTATGAAGAATGTTGAGTGAAGCAAGTTCAAACTTTCCCAATTTGTGTAATCTAACAAGATATATAAGTTAGTTGATTCTCCTCATTTCTAAAGTAGTTTGTTTAGAAAACAAACATCTTCATTGCCAAACCCTATACTGTGTGAAATAAGCAAGTTCGGTCTAGGAATCATTTGCTTTCATATGAAGAAGGTTGAATGCAACAAGTTCAAACTTTCTTTATTCATGTAATCTAATAAGATGTACATTTTAGTAGATTGGCCTCATTTCTACAGTAGTTTGTTTAAAAACCAACATCTTCATTTGCAAACAGTATACTGTGTGAAATAAGCTAGTTCGGTTCTAGGAATCAGTTGCTTTTCTTCGAAGAAGGTTGGGTGCAGCAAGTTCAAACATTCAAATCTGGTTGATGTAATCTTAAAAGATGTACAACTTAGTAGATTGAAATATCATTTCTTCAGTAGTTTGTTTAGCAAAAAAAAATCTTCATTGCCAAACTTTCCTTGTTTGTTCATTTCTAAACACCTTCAAAACCTGTACTGTGTGAAAATAACTAGTTTTTTTTCTCCGAATCAGTGGCTTTCCTACAAAGAAGGTTGAGTGCAGCAAGTTCAAACTTTCCTGGTTAGTGTAATCTAACAAGATGTACAACTTACAAGTTTCTCTTCATTTCTCAATTACTTTGTTTAGAAAACAAACATCATCATTTCCAAATATTATACTGTGTGAAATAAGCTGTTTTGGTTATAGGTATCAGTTAGTTTTTTACGAAGAAGGTTGAGTGCAGCAACGTTGAAACTTTCCCTGTTAGTATAATCTAACAAGATGTACAACTTACAAGTTTCGCTTCATTTTCTAAACTACTTTGTTTAGAAAACAAACATCTTCATTCCTGAACGCTGTACTGTGTGAAATAAGCTAGTTAGGTTCTAGGAATCAGTTGCTTTCCTACAAAGAAGGTTGAGTGCAGAAAGTTCAAACTTTCCTTATTTGTGTAATCTAAGAAGATATAAACTTATTAGATTTGCCTAATTTCTAAACTACTTTGTTTAGAAAACAAACATCTTCACTGCAGACACTGCAGTGTGTGAAATAAGCTAGTTCCATTCTTGGATATAGTGGCTTTTCTACAGAGATGGCTGAGAGCAACAAGTTCAAACTTTCCTTGTTAATGTAATCTAAAAAGATGTACAACTTAATAGATTCACCTCAGTTTTAAAGTACTTTGTTGAGAAAACGAACATCCTCATTCATTTCAAACACTGTACTGTGTGAAATACGCTAGTTCGGTTCTAGGAACCAGATGCTTTCCTACAAAGAAGGTTGAGTGCAGCAAGTTCAAACTTTCCTAGTTAATGTAATCTAACAAGATGCATACAAGTTAGAAGATTTGCCTCATTTCTAACCTAGTTTGTTAAGAAAACAAACATCTTCATTGCTGAACCCTACACTGTGTGAAATAAGGTAGTTCTGTTTTAGGAATCAGTATTTTCCTACGAATAACGTTGAGTGCAATAAGTTCAGACTTTCCCTGTTAATGTAATCTAAAAAGATGTACAACTTAGTAGATTGGCCTCATTTCTACAGTAGTTAGTTTAAAAAACAAACATCTTCATTGCCAAACACTATACTGTGTGAAATAAGCTAGTTCGTTTCTCAGAATCAGTTTCTTTCCTACGAAGAAGGTTGAGTGCAGCAACATCGAAATTTCCTTGTTTGTGTAATCTAACAAGATGTACAACTTACAAGTTTCGCTTCCTTACTAAACTACTTTGTTTAGAAAACAAACATCTTCATCGCCAAACACTGTACTGTGTGAAATAAGATAGGTTAGAGGAATCAGTTGTTTTCCTATGAAGGTTGAGTGCAGCAAGTTCAAACGTTCCTTGCTAATGTAATCTAAAAAGATGTACAACTTAGTAGATTGGCATCATTTCTTCAGTAGTTTGTTTAGAAAACAAACATCTTCATTGCCGAACACTGTACAGTGTGAAATAAGCTGGTTCGGTTCTAGGAATCAGTTGCTTTCCTACGAAGAAGGTTGAGTGCAGCAAGTTCAAACTGTCCTAGTTTGTGTAATCTCACAAGATGTATAAGTTAGTAGATTCGCCTCATTTCTAAAGTAGTTGGTTTAGAAAACAACCATATTCATTGCCACACTGTATACTGTGTAAAATAAGCTGGTTCAGTACTAGGAATCAGTTGCTTTCCTACGACGAAGGTTGAGTGCAGCAAGTTCAAACATTCCTAGTTTGTGTAATCTAACAAGATGTACAAGTTAGTAGATTCGCCTCATTTCTAAAGTAGTTTGTTGAGAGAAACAAACATCTTCATTGCCGAACACTGTACAGTGTGAAATAAGCTAGTTGGTTCTAGGAATCAGTTGCTTTCCTACGAAGAAGGTTGAGTGCAGCAAGTTCAAACTGTCCTAGTTTGTGTAATCTAACAAGATGTACAAGTTAGTAGATTGGCCTCATTTCTAAAGTAGTTTGTTTAGAAAACAACCATCTTCATTGCTAAACACTGTATACTGTGTGAAAATAAGCTGGTTCAGTTCTAGGAATCAGTTGCTTTCCTATGGAGAAGGTTGAGTGCAGCAAGTTCAAACATTCCTTGTTTGTGTAATCTAACAAGATGTACAACTTAGTAGATTCGCCTCATTTCTAAAGTAGTTTGTTGAGAAAACAAACATCTTCATTGCCGAACACTGTACTGTGTGAAATAAGCTCTTTTGGTTCTAGGAATCAGTTGCTTTCCCTACGAAGAAGGTTGAGTGCAGCAAGTTCAAACTTTCCTAGTTTGTGTAATCTAACAAGATGTATAAGTTAGTTGATTCGTCTCATTTCTAAACTACTTTGTTTAGAAAACAAACATCTTCATTGCCACACCCTATACTGTGTGAAATAAGCTAGTTCGGTTCTAAGAATCAGTTGTTTTCCTACAGAAGAAGGTTGAGTGCAGCAAGTTCAAACTTTCCTTGTTAATGTAATCTAAAAAGATGTACAACTTAGTAGATTGGTGTCATTTCTACAGTAGTTTGTTTAGAAAACAAACATCTTCATTGCAGAACCCTGAACTGTGTGAAAATAGATATTTCGTTTCTAGGAATCAGTTGCTTTCCCTACGAAGAAGGTTGAGTGCAGCAAGTTAAAACTTTCCTTGTTTGTGTAATCTAACAAGATGTACAACTTACAAGTTTCGCTTCATTTCTAAACTACTTTGTTTAGAAAACAAACATCTTCATTGCCAAACACTGTAGTGTGTGAAATAAGCTAGTTCGGTTCTAGGAATCTGTTGCTTTTCTACGGAGATGGTTGAGTGCAACAAGTTCAAACTTTCCTTGTTAATGTAATCTAAAATGATGTACCACTTAATAGGTTCACCTCATTTCTAAAGTACTTTGTTGAGAAAACAAACATCTTCATTGCTTAACAGAACACTGTACTTTGTTGAAAATAAGCTAGTTCGGTTATAGGAATAGAGTTGATTTTTTCCTACCAAGAAGGTTGAGTGCAGCAAGTTCAAACTTTCCTTGTTTGTGTAATCTAACAAGATGTACAAGTTACAAGATTCACTTCATTTCTAAACTACTTTGTTTAGAAAACAAACATCTTCATTTCAAACACTGTACTGTGTGAAATAAGCTAGTGTGGTTCTTGGAATCAGTTGCTTTCCCTACGAAGAAGGTTGAGTGCAGCAAGTTCAAACTTTCCTTGTTAATGTAATCTAAAAAGATGTACAAATTAGTAGATTCACATCATTTCTACAGTAGTTTGTTTAATAACAAACATCTTCATTGCCGAACCCTGTACTGTGTGGAAAATAGGTAGTTATGGTTTCTAGGAATCAGTTGCTTTCCTACTAAGAAGGTTGAGTGCAGCAGGTTCAAACTTTCCTTGTTTGTGTAATCTAACAAGATATACAACTTATTAGATTCGCCTCATTTCTAAGCTACTTTGTTTAGAAAACAAACACCTTCATTGCCAAATATTGTACTGTGTGAAATAAGCTGTTTGGTTCTAGAAATCAATTGCTTTCCTATGAAGAAGGTTGAGTGCAGCAAGTTCAAACTTTCCTAGTTTGTGTAATCTAACAAGATGTATAAGTTAGTTGATTTGCCTCATTTCTAAAGTAGTTTGTTGAGAAAACAAACATCTTCATTGCCAAACCCTTTACTGTGTGAAATAAGCTAGTTCGGTTCTAGGAATCAGTTGCTTTTCTACGGAAGATGGTTGAATGCAACAAGTTCAAACTTTCCTTCTTAATGTAATCTAAAAAGATGTACAACTTATTAGATTCACCTCATTTCTAAAGTAGTTTGTTTAGAAAAACAAACATCTTCATTTGCAAACACTGTACTGTGTGAAATAAGCTAGTATTTTTCATGGAATCAGTTGCTTTCCTATGAAGAAGGTTGAGTGCAGCAAGTTCAAACCTTTCCTTGTTTGTGTAATCTAACAAGATGTACAAATTACAAGTTTCGCTTCATTTCTAAACTACTTTGTTTAGAAAAGAAACATCTTCTTTGCTAAACACTGTAATGTGGGAAATAAGCTAGTTCGGTTCTAGGAATCAGTTGCTTTCCTATGAAGAAGGTTGAGTGCAGCAAGTTCAAACTTTCCTTGTTTGTGTAATGTAACAAGATGTACAACTTACAAGTTTCTCTTCATTTCTAAACTACTTTGTTTAGAAAACAAACATCTTCATTGCCAAATACTATACTGTGTGAAATAAGCTGCTTTGGTTCTAGGAATCAGTTGCTTTTCTCCGAAGATGGTTGAGTGCAGCAAGTTCAAACTTTCTTTGTTAATGTAATCTAAAAAGATGAACAACTTAACAGATTTACCTCATTTCTAAAGTAGTTTGTTGAGAAAAACAAACATCTTCAATGCAAACACTGTAATGTTTGAAATAAGCTAGTTCTTTTCTAGGAATCAGTTGCTTTCCTACGAAGAAGGTTGAGTGCAGCAAGTTCAAACTTTCCTTCTTAATGTAATCTAAAAAGAGGTACAACTTAGTAGATTGGCCTAATTTCTACAGTAGTTTGTTTAGAAAACAAACATCTTCATTGCCAAACATGGTACTGTGTGTGAAGAAAGCTAGTTCATTTTAGGAATCTTTTGCTTTTCTATGAAGAAGGGGGAGTGCAACAAGTTCAAACTTTCCTTGTTAATGTAATCTAAAAAGATGTACAACTTAGTAGATTTGCCTCATTTCTAAAGTTGTTTGTTTAGAAAACCAACATCTTCATTGCCGAACTCTTTACTGTGTGAAATAAGCTAGTTTGGTTCTAGTAATCAGTTCCTTTCCTACAAAGAAGGTTGAGTGCAGCAAGTTCAAACTTTCCTTGTTTGTTTAATCTAGAAGATGTACAACTTACAAGATTTGCTTCATTTCTAAACTGCTTTGTTTAAAAAAAAAATCTTCATTGCCAAAAACTGTAATGTGTGAAATAATCTAGTTGCATTCTAGGAATCAGTTGCTTTTCTACAGAGATGGTTGAGTGCAACAAGTTCAAACTTTCCTTGTTAATTTAATCTAAGAAGATGTACAACTTAATAGATTCACCTCATTTCTAAAGTAGTTTGTTTAGAAAACAAACATCTTCATTCCAAACACTACTGTGTGAAATACGCTAGTTCGGTTCTCAGAATCAGTTGCTTTCCTTCAAAGAAGGTTGAGTGCAGCAAGTTCAAACTTTCCATGTTTGTGTAATCTAACAAGATGTACAACTTAGAAGTTTTGCTTCATTTCTAAACTACTTTGTTTAGAAAACAAACATCTTCATTGCCAAATATTGTAATGGGTGAAATAAGATGTTTCAGTTCTAGGAATGAGTTGCTTTTCTCCGGAGATGGTTGAGTGCAGCAAGTTCAAACTTTCCTTGTTAATGTAATCTAAAAAGATGTACAACTTAGTAGATTGGCCTCATTTCTTCAGTAGTTTGTTGAGAAAACAAACATCTTCATTGCCAAACACTGTACTGTGTGAAATAAGCTAGTTCGGTTCTAGGAATCAGTTGCTTTACTCGAAGAAGAAGGTTGAGTGTACACAAACACTGTACTGTGTGAAATAAGATGTGAAATCAAGTTTTCCTATGAAGGTTGAGTGCAGCAAGTTCAAACTAACCTTGTTTGTGTAATGTAACAAGATGTATAAGTTAGTAGATTAGCCTCATTTCTAAAGTAGTTTGTTTAGAAAACAAACATCTTCATTGCCAAACATTGTACTGTGTGAAAAAAGCTTGTTCGGTTCTAGGAATCAGTTATTTTCCTACGAAGAAGGTTGAGTGCAGCAAGTTCAAACTTTCCTTGTTTGTGTAATCTAACAAGATGTATAAGTTAGTAGTTTTGCCTCATTTCTAAAGTAGTTTGTTTAGAAAACAAACATCTTCATTGCCAAACAATGTAGTGTGTGAAATAAGCTAGTTCAGTTCTAGGAATCAGTTGCTTTTGTCCGGAGATGGTTGAGTGCAGCAAGTTCAAACTTTCCTTGTTTGTGTAATCTCAAAAGATGTAAAAGTTAGTAGATTCAACTCATTTCTAAAGTAGTTTGTTAGAGAAAACAAACATCTTCATTGCCGAACACTGTAATGTGTTAAATAAGCTAGTTCCTTTCTAGGAATCAGTTGCTTTCCCCTACTAAGAAGGTTGAGTGCAGCAAGTTCAAACTTTCCTTGTTTGTGTAATCTCACAAGATGTACAAGTTAGTAGTTTCGCCTCATTTCTAAAGTAGTTTGTTTAGAAAACAAACATCTTCATTGCCAAAAACTGTACTGTGTGAAATAAGCTGGTTCGGTTCTAGGAATCAGTTGCTTTCCTACGAAGAAGGTTGAGTGCAGCAAGTTCAAACTTTCCTTGTTTGTGTAATCTAACAAGATGTACAAGTTAGTTGATTCATCTCATTTCTAAAGTAGTTTGTTTAGAAAACAAACATCTTCATTGCCAAACCCATACTGTGTGAAATAAGCTAGTTCAGTTCTAGGAATCACCTGCTTTTCCTACAAAGAAGGTTGAGTGCAGCAAGTTCAAACTTTCCTTGTTTGTGTAATCTAACAAGATGTATAAGTTAGTAGATTCGCCTCATTTCTACAGTGGTTTTTTTAGAAAACAAACATCTTCATTGCTGAACCCTATACTGTGTGAAATGAGCTATTTCGGTTCTAGGAATCAGTTGCTTTCCTACGAAGAAGGTTGAGTGCAGCAAGTTCAAACTTTCCTTGTTAATGTAATCTAAAAACATGTACAACTTACAAAGTTTGGCTTCATTTCTAAACTACTTTGTTTAGAAAACAAACATCTTCATTGCCAACACTGTACTGTGTGAAATAAGCTGTTTCGGTTCTAGAATCAGTTGCTTTTCTACGGAGATGGTTGAGTGCAGCAAGTTACAAACTTTCCTTGTTAATGTAATCTATAAAGATGTACAACTTAGTAGATTTGCTTAATTTCTAAAGTACTTTGTTTGAAAACAAACATCTTCATTGCCAAACACTGTACTGTGTGAAATAAGCTAGTTCGGTTCTAGGAATCAGTTGCTTTCCTACCAAGAAGGTTGAGTGCAACAAGTTCAAACTTTCCTTGTTAATGTAATCTAACCAAGATGTACAACTTAATAACTTTCACCTCATTTCTAAAGTACTTTGTTGAGAAAACAAACATCTTCATTGCAGAACACTGTACTGTGTGAAATAAGCTTGTTCGGTTCTAGGAATCAGTTGCTTTCCTACAAAGAAGGTTGAGTGCAACAAGTTCAAACTTTCCTTGTTAATGTAATCTAACAAGATGTACAAGTTAGTAGATTTGCTTCATTTCTTAAGTAGTTTGTTTAGAAAACAAACATCTTCATTTCAGAACACTGTACTGTGTGAAATAAGCTAGTGTCGTTTTCTTGGAATCAGTTGTTTTTCCTACGAAGAAGGTTGAGTGCAGCAAGTTCAAACTTTCCTTGTTAATGTAATCTAAAAAGATGTACAAATTAGTAGATTGGCGTCATTTCTACAGTATTTTGTTTAAAAACAAACATCTTCATTGCCCAACCCTGTACTGTGTGAAAATAGGTAGTTCATTTCTAGGAATCAATTGCTTTCCTACTAAGAAGGTTGAGTGCAGCAAGTTCAAACTTTCCTTGTTTGTGTAATCTAACAAGATGTACAATTTATTAGATTCGCCTCATTTCTAAACTACTTTGTTGAGAAAACAAACACCTTCATTGCCAAATATTGTACTGTGTGAAATAAGCTGTTTGGGTTCTAGGAATCAGTTGCTTTTCTACGAAGAAGGTTGAGTGCAGCAAGTTCAAACTTTCCTAGTTTGTGTAATCTAAGAAGAAGTATAAGTTAGTAGATTTGCCTCATTTCTAAAGTAGTTTGTTTAGAAAACAAACATCTTCATTGCAGAACCCTCTACTGTGTGAAATAAGCTAGTTTTCTAGGAATCAGTTGCTTTTCTACAAAGAAGGTTGAGTGCAACAAGTTCAAACTTTCCTTGTTAATGTAATCTAAAAAGATGTACATCTTAGTAGATTGGCCTCATTTCTAAAGTAGTTTTTTTTAAAAACAAACATCTTCATTGCTAAACACTGTACTGTGTGAAATAAGCTAGGTTGGTTCTAGGAATCAGTTGCTTTCCTACGAAGAATGTTGATTGCAGCAAGTTCAAACTTTTCTTGTTTGTGTAATCTAACAAGATGTACAACTTACAAGTTTTGCTTCATTTCTAAACTACTTTGTTTAGAAAACAAACACCTTCGTTGCCAAACACTGTACTGTGTGAAATAAGCTAGTTTGGTTCTAGGAATCAGTTGCTTTTCACTAAGATGGTTGAGTGCAGCAAGTTCAAACATTCCTTGTTAATGTAATCTAAAAGATGTACAACTTAGTAGATTTGCTTCATTTCTAAAGTAGTTTGTTTAGAAAACAAACATCTTCATTGCAAAACACTGTACTGTTTGAAATAAGCTGCTTTGGTTCTAGGAATCAGTTGCTTTCCTACAAAGAAGGTTGAGTGCAGCAAGTTCAAACTTTCCTTGTTAATGTAATCTAAAGAGATGTACAACTTAGTAGATTGGCCTCATTTCTACAGTAGTTTGTTTAGAAAACAAACATCTTCATTGCCAAACACTGTACTGTGTGAAATAAGCTAGTTCCTTTTCAGGAATCTTTTGTTTTAGATTGAAGAAGGGGAGTGCAACAAGTTCAAACTTTCCTTGTTAATGTAATCTAAAAAGATGTACAACTTAGTAGTTTTGCCTCATTTCTACAGTTGTTTGTTTAGAAAACCAACATCTTCATTGCTGAACTCTTTACTTGTGAAATAAGCTAGTTTGCCTCTAGTAATCAGTTCCTTTCCTACAAAGAAGATTGAGTCCAGCAAGTTCAAACTTTCCTTGTTTGTTTAATCTAACAAGATGTACAACTTACAAGTTTCGCTTCATTTCTAAACTGCTTTGTTTAGAAAAAAAATCTTCATTGCCAAAAACTGTAATGTGTGAAATAATCTAGTTGCATTGTAGGAATCAGTTGCTTTTCTACCGAGATGGTTGAGTTCAACAAGTTCAAACGTCCCTTGTTAATTTAATCTAAGAAGATGTACGACTTAATAGGCTCACCCCATTTCTAAAGTAGTTTGTTTAGAAAACAAACATCTTCATTCCGAACACTACTGTGTGAAATACGCTAGTTCGGTTCTCAGAATCAGTTGCTTTCCTTCAAAGAAGGTTGAGTGCAGCAAGTTCAAACTTTCCATGTTTGTGTAATCTAACAAGATGTACAACTTAGAAGTTTCGCTTCATTTCTAAACTACTTTGTTTAGAAAAAAAACACCTTCATTGCCAAATATTGTAATGGGTGAAATAAGCTGTTTCAGTTCTAGGAATGAGTTGCTTTTCTCCGGAGATGGTTGAGTGTAGCAAGTTCAAACTTTCCTTGTTAATGTAATCTAAAAAGAGGTACAGCTTAACAGATTCACCTCATTTCTAAAGTAGTTTGTTGAGAAAAGAAACATCTTCATTGCCGAACACTGTACTGTGTGAAATAAGCTAGTTCGGTTCTAGGAATCAGTTGCTTTACTGCGAAGAAGGTTGAGTGCAGCAAGTTCAAACTAACCTTGTTTGCGTAATGTAACAAGATGTAGAAGTTAGTAGATTAGCCTCATGTCTAAAGTAGTTTGTTTAGAAAACAAACATCTTCATTGCCAAACATTGTACTGTGTGAAAAATTGCTTGGTTGTTTCTAGGAATCAGTTATTTTCCTACGAAGAAGGTTGAGTGCAGCAAGTTCAAACTTTCCTTGTTTGTGTAATCTAACAAGATGTACAACTTACAAGTTTTGCTTTATTTCTAACCTACTTTTTTAGAAAACAAACATCTTAATTGCCAAACAATGTAGTGTGTGAAATAAGGTAGTTCAGTTCTAGGAATGAGTTGCTTTTGTCCGGAGATGGTTGAGTGTAGCAAGTTCAAACTTTCCTTGTCAATGTAATCTAAAAAGAGGTAAAACTTAACAGATTCAACTCATTTCTAAAGTACTTTGTAGAGAAAACAAACATCTTCATTGCCGAACACTGTAATGTGTTAAATAAGCTAGTTCCTTTCTAGGAATTTGTTGCTTTCCTACTAAGAAGGTTGAGCGCAGCAAGTTCAAACTTTCCTTGTTTGTGTAATCTAACAAGTTGTACACCTTACATGTTTCGATTCATTTCTAAAGTACTTTGTTTAGAAAACAAACATCTTCATTGCCAAAAACTGTGAATGCGTGAAATAAGCTCTTTCGGTTCTAGGAAGCAGATGCTTTCCTACGAAGTAGGTTGAGTTCAGCAAGTTCAAACTTTCCTTGCTTGTGTAATCTAGCAAGATGTACAAGTTAGTTGATTCATCACATTTCTAAAGTAGTTTGTTTAGAAAACAAACATCTTCATTTCCGAAACCCATACTGTGTGAAATAAGCTAGTTCAGTTCTAGGAATCACCTGCTTTCCTACAAAGAAGGTTGAGTGCAGCAAGTTGAAACTTTCCTTGTTTGTGTAATCTAACAAGATGTATAAGTTAGTAGATTCGCCTCATTTCTAAAGTGGTTTTTTTAGAAAACAAACATATTCATTGCTGAACCCTATACATTGTGAAATGAGCTAGTTCGGTTCTAGGAATCAGTTGCTTTCCTACGAAGAAGGTTGAGTGCAGCAAGTTCAAACTTTCCTTGTTTGTGTAATCTAACTAGATTTACAACTTACAAATTTCGCTTCATTTCTAAACTACTTTGTTTAGAAAACAAACGCCTTCTTTGCCAAATATTGTACTGTGTGAAATAAGCTGTTTCGGTTCTAGAAATCAGTTGCTTTTCTACGGAGATGGTTGAGTGCAGCAAGTACAAACTTTCCTTGTTAATGTAATCTATAAAGAGGTACGACTTAGTAGATTTGCTTAATTTCTACAGTACTTTCATTGGAAAACAAACATCTCCATTGCCAAACACTGTACTGTGTGAAATAAGCTAGTTCGGTTCTGGGAATCAGTTGCTTTCCTGCGAAGAAGGTTGAGTGCAGGAAGTTCAAACTAACCTTGTTTGCGTAATCTACCAAGATGTACAAGTTAGTAGATTTGCCTCATTTCTAAAGTAGTTCGTGTAGAAAACAAACATCTTCATTGCCGAACACTGTACTGTGTGAAAAAAGCTTGTTCGGTTCTAGGAATTAGTTGTTTTCCTACAAAGAAGGTTAAGTGCACGAAGTTCAAACTTTCCTTTTTTGTGTAATCTAACCACATGTGCAAGTTAGTATATTTGCCTCATTATTAACGTAGTTTGTTTAGAAAGCAAACATCTTCATTCCTGAATCCTATACTGTGTGAAATAAGATAGGTCGTTTCTAGGAATCAGTTGTTTTTCCTACGAAGAATGTTGAGTGCAGCAAGATGAAGCTTTATGTGTTAATGTAATCTAAAAAGATGTACAACATAGTAGATTGGCGTCATTTCTACTGTATTTTGTTTACAAAACAAACATCTTCATTGCCCAACCCTGTACTGTGTGAATATAGGTAGTTCATTTCTAAGATACGTAAGCTTTCCTACGAAGAAGGTTGACTGCAGCAAGTTCAACCTTTCCTTGTTGGTGGAATCTAACAAGATGTACAATTTATTAGATTCGCCTCATTTATAAACTACTTTGTTGAGAAAACAAACACCTTCATTGCCAAATATTGTACTGTATGAAGTAAGCTGTTTCGGTTCTAGGAATCAGTTGCTTTCCTACGAAGAAGGTTGAGTGCAGCAAGTTCAAACTTTCCTAGTTTGTGTAATCTACGAAGAAGTATAAGTTAGTAGATTTGCCTCATTTCTAAAGTAGTTTGTTTAGAAAACAAGCATCTTCATTGCAGAACCCTATACTGTGTGAAATAAGCTAGTTCGGTTCTAGGAATCAGCTGTTTTCCTACAAAGAAGGTTGAGTGCAACAAGTTCAAACTTTCCTCGTTAATGTAATCTAAAAAGATGTACATCTTAGTAGATTGGCCTCATTTCTACAGTAGTTTCTTTAAAAAACAAACATCTTCATGGCCGAACACTATACTGTGTGAAATAAGCTAGTTCGGTAGTAGGAATCAGTTGGTTTCCTACGAAGAAGGTTGAGTGCAGCAAGATCAAACTTTCCTTGTTTGTGTAATCTAACAGGATGTACAAGTTACAAGTTTCGCTTCATTTCTAAACTACTTTGGTTAGGAAACAATCATCTTCATTGCCGAACACTGGACTATGTGAAAGAAGCTAGTTCGGTTCTAGGAATCAGTTGTTTTCCCACTAAGAAAGTTGAGTCAAGCAAGTTCAAAAATTTCTTGTTAATGTAATCTAAAAAGATGTACAACTTAGTAGACTGCCGTCATTTCTTCAGTAGTTTGTTTAGAAAACAAACATCTTCATGGCCGAACACTATACTGTGTGAAATAAGCTAGTTCGGTTCTAGGAATCATTTGCTATCCTACAAAGAAGATTGAGTGCAGCAAGTTCAAACTTTCCTTGTTATTTTAATCGAAAGAGATGTACAACTTAGTTGATTGGCCTCATTTCTACAGTAGTTTGTTTACAAAACAAACATCTTCATTGCCGAACACTGTACTTTGTGAAATAAGCTAGTTCAGTTCCAGGAATCAGTAGTTTTCCTACGAAGAAGGTTGAGTGTAGCAAGTTCAAACTTTCCTTGTTTGTGAAATCTAAGAAGATATACAACGTCCAAGTTTCGCTTCATTTCTAAACTACTGTGTTTAGAAAACAAACATCTTCATTGCTGAAAACTGTACTGTGTGAAATAAGCTAGTTCAGTTCAAGGAATCAGTTGCTTTCCTACAAAGAAGGTTGAGTCCAGGAAGTTCAAACTTTCCTTGTTTGTGTTATCTAACAAGATGTACAACTTACAAGTTTCGCTTCATTTCTAAACTACTTTCTTTAGAAATAAACACCTTCATTGCCAAATATTTTACTGTGTGAAATAAGCTATTTACGTTCTAGAAATCACTTGGTTTCCTACCAAGAAAGTTCGGTACAGCAAGTTGAAACGTTCCTAGTTTGTGTAATCTAACAAGATAGATAAGTTAGTTGCTACGCCTCATTTCTAAAATAGTTTATTTAGAAAAGAAACATCTTCATTGCCGAACCCTATACTGTGTGAAATAAGCCTGTTCGGTCTAGGAATCAGTTGCTTTCCTACAAAGAAGGTTGAGTGCAACAAGGTCAAACTTTCCTTCTTAATGTAATCTAAAAAGATGTATAACTTAGTAGATTGCTCTCATTTCTACAGAAGGTTGTTTAGAAAACAAACATCTTCATTGCTGAAAACTGTACTGTGTGAAATAAGCTAGTTCAGTTCTAGGAATCAGTTGCTTTCCTACGAAGAAGTTGAGTGCAGCAAGTTCAAACTTTCCTTGTTTGTGTAATCTAACAAGAAGTACAACTTACAATTTTCGCTCTATTTCTAAACTACTTTTTTAGTATAGAACATCTTCATTGCCAAACACTGTAATGTGTGAAATAAGGTAGCCTGTTCTAGGAATCAGTTGCTTTCCTAGGAAGAAGGTTGAGTGCAGAAAGTTCAAACTTTCCTTGTTTATGTAATCTAAAAAGATGTACAACTTAGTAGATTGGCGTCATTTCTACAGTAGTTTGTTTGGAAAACAAATTTCTTCATTGCTGAACCTTGTACTGTGTGAAATTGCTAGGTTGTTTCTAGGAATCATTGCTTTCCTAAGAAGAAGGTTGAGTGCAGCAAGTTCAAACTTTCCTTGTTTGCGTAATATGACAAGATATACAACTTATTAGATTCGACTCATTTCTAAACTACTTTGTTGAGAAAACAAACATCTTCATTGGCGAACCGTATACTGTGTGACATAAGCTAGTTCGGTTCTATGAATCAGTTGCTTTTCTACAGAGATGGTTGAGTGCAACAAGTTCAAACTTTCCTTGTTAATATAATCTAAAAAGATATACAACTTAATAGATTCACCTCGTTTCTAAAGTAGTTTCTTGAGAAAACAAACATCTTCATTGCCAAACAGGGTACTGTGTGAAATGAGCTAGTTAAGTTCTAGGAATCAGTTGCTTTCCTATGAAGAAGGTTGAGAGCAGCAAGTTCAAACTTTCCTAGTTTGTGTAATCTCACAATATGTATAAGTTAGTAGATTCGCTTCATTTCTAAAGTAGTTGTTTAGAAAACAAACATCTTCATTTCCGAACCCTATACTGTGTGAAGTAAGCTAGTTCAGTTCTAGGAATCAGTTGTTTTCCTAGGAAGAAGGTTGAGTGCAACAAGTTCAAACTTTCCTTGTTAATGTAATCTAAAAAGATGTACATCTTAGTAGATTGCCCTCATTTCTACAGTAGTTTGTTTAAAACACAAACATCTTCATTCCCGAACACTATACTGTGTGAAATGAGCTAGTTCAGTTCTAGGAATCAGTTGCTTTCCTACGAAGAAGGTTGAGTGCAGCAAGATCAAACATTCCTTGTTTCTGTACTCTAACAAGGTGTACAACTTACATGTTTTGGTTCATTTCTAAACTATTTTGTTTAGAAAACAAACATCTTCATTGCTGAACACTGTACTGTGTGAAATAAGCTAGTTCGGTTCGAGGAATCAGTTGCTTTCCTACAAAGAAGGTTGAGTGCAGCAAGTCCAAACTTTCCTAGTTTGTGTAATCTAACAAGATGTATAAGTTAGTAGATTCGCCTCCTTTCTAAAGCAGTTTGTTTAGAAAATAAACAACTTCATTGCCAAACCCTATACTGTCTGAAATAAGCTAGTTCGGTTCTAGGAATCAGTTGCTACCATACGAAGAAGTTTGAGTGCAACAAGTTCAAACTTTCCTTCTTAATGTAATCTAAAAAGATGTACAAGTTAGTAGATTGGCCCCATTTCTACAGTAGTTTGTTTAGAAAACAGACATCTTCATTTGCAAAACCTGTACTGTATGAAATAATCTAGTTTGGTTCTAGGAATGAGTTGCTTTCCTACGAAGATGTTTGAGGGCAACAAGTTCAAACTTTCCTTGTTTGTGTAATCTAACAAGATATAAAAGTTAGTAGATTCACCTCATTTCTAAAATAGTTTGTTTAGAAAACAAACATCTTCATTCCCGAACCCTATCCTGTGTGAAATAATGTAGTTCGTTCTAGGAATCAGTTGCTTTCCTACGAAGTAGGTTGAGAGCAACAAGTTCAAACTTTCCTTGTTAATATTATCTAAAAAGATGTACAACGTAGTAGATTGGTCTCATTTCTACTGTAGTTTGTTTAGAAAACAAACATCTTCATAACCGAACACTGTACTCTGTGAAAATAGGTAGTTCGTTTTTGGAATTAGTTGCTTTCCTACGAAGAAAGTTGAGTGCAGCAAGTTCCAACTTTCCTTGTTTGTGTAATCTAAGAAGATGTACAACTTATTAGATTCGCCTCATTTCTAAACTACTTTGTTTAGAAAACAAACATCTTCATTGCCAAATATTGTACTGTGTGAAATAAGCTGTTCTGGTTCTAGTAATCAGATGCTTTCCTGAGAAGAAGGTTGAATGCAGCAAGTTCAAACTTTCCCAGTTTGGGTAATCTAACAAGATGTATAAGGTAATTGATTCGCCTCATTCCTAAAGTATTTTGTTTAGAAAACAAACATCTTCATTGCCGAACCCTATACTGTGTGAAATAAGCTAGTTCGGTCTAGGAATCAGTTGCTTTCCTGAGAAGAAGGTTGAGTTCAGCAAGTTCAAACTTTCCTAGTTTGTGTAATATAACAAGATATACAACTTAGTAGATTGGCCTCATTTCTACAGTAGCTTGTTTAGAAAACAAACATCTTTATTGCCTAACACTGTACAGTATGAAATAAGCTAGTTCGGTTCTAGGAATCAATTGCTTTCCTACGAAGAAGGTTGAGTGCAAAAAATTCAAACTTTCTTTGTTAATGTAATCTAAAAAGATGTACAACTTAGTAGATTGCCCTTATTTCTACAGTAGTTCGTTTAGAAAACAAATATCTTCATTGGAGAACTCTGTATGTGTGAAATAAGCTAGTTCGGTTCTAGGAATCAGTTTCTTTCCTACCGAGAAGGTTGAGTGCAGCAAGTTCAAACTTTCCTTGTTTGTGTAATCTAAGAAGATATACAACTTACAAGTTTCGATCCATTTCTAAACTATTTTGATTAGAAAACAAAGATCTTCATTGCCAAACACTGTAGTGTGTGAAATAAGCTAGTTCAGTTCTAAGAATCAATTGCTTTCCTACGGAGATGGTTGAGTGCAACAAGTTCGAACTTTCCTTGTTAATGTAATCTGAAAAGATGTACAACTTAGTAGATTCACCTCATTTCTAATGTAGTTTTTGGAGAAAACAAATACCCTCATTGCCAAATATTGTACTGTGTGAAATAAGCTGTTTTGATTCTAGAAATCAGTTGCTTTCCTACAAAGAAGGTTGAGTGCAGCAAGTTCAAACTTTCCTAGTTTGTGTAATCTAACAAGATGTATAAGTTAGGTGATTCCCCTCATTTCTGAAGTAGTTTATTTTGAAAACAAACATCTTCATTTGCGAACTCTGTATTGCGTGAAATAAGCTAGTTCGGTTCTATGAATCAGTTGCTTTCCTACGAAGAGGCTTGAGTGCAAAAAGTTCAAACTTTCCTTGTTAATGTAATCTAAAAAGATTTACAACTTAGTAGATTGGCCCAATTTCTAGAGTAATTTGTTTAGAAAACAAACATCTTCATTGTCGAACACTGTACTGTGTATAAAAAGCTGGTTCCTTTCCAGGAATCAGTTGCTTTCATACGAAGAAGATTGAGTACAGCAAGTTCAAACTTTCCTTGTTTGTGTAACCTAACAAGATGTACACCTTACAAGTTTCGATTCATTTCTAAACTACTTTGATTAGAAAACAAACATCTTCATTTCCAAATAATGTAATGAGTGAAATAAGCTATTTCGGTTCTAGGAATCAGTTGCTTTCCTAGAAAGAAGGTTGCGTGCAGCAAGTTCAAACTTTCCTAGTTTGTGTAATCTAACAAGATGTATAACTTAGTAGAATCACATCCTTTCTAAAGTAGTTTGTTTAGAAAAGAAACATCCTCATTGCCGAACCCTATACTGTGTGAAATAAACTAGTTCGGTTCTAGGAATCAGTTGCCTTCCTACGAAGAAGGTTGAGTGCAGCAAGTTCAAACTTTCCTTGTTTGTGTAATCTAACAAGATGTACAACTTACAAGTTTTGCTTCATTTCTAAATTACTTTGTTTAGAAAACAAACACCTTCATTGCCAAATATTGTACTGTGTGAAATAAGCTGTTTCGGTTGTAGAAATCAGTTGCTTTTCTACGGAGATGGTTGACTACAGCAAGTTCAAACTTTCCTTGTTAATGTAATCTAAAAAGAGGTACAACTTAGTATATTTGTTTAATTTCACCAGTAGTTTCTTTGGAAAACAAACATCTCCATTCCCGAACACTGGACTGTGTGAAATAACCTAGTTCGGTTCTAGGAATCAGTTTCTTTTCTACGGAGATGGTTGAGTGCAACAAGTTCAAACTTTCCTTGTTAATGTAATCTAAAAACTTGTATAACTTATTAGATTCAACTCATTTCTAAAGAAGTGTGTTTAGAAAACAAGCATCTTCATTGCCGAACGCTGTAGTGTGTGAAATAAGCTTGTTAGGTTCTAGGAATCAGTTGCTTTCCTGTGAAGAAGGTTGAGGGCAGCACGTTAAAACTAACCTTGTTTGCGTAATCTAACAAGATGTACAAGTTAGAAGATTCACCTCATTTCTAAAGTACTTTGTTGGGAAAACAAACATCTTTATTGCCTTACACTGTACTGTGTGAAATAAGCTTCTTCAGTTCTAGGAATCTGTTACTTTCCTACGAATAAGTTTGAGTGCAACAAGTTCAAACAAACATCTTCATTCCCGAACAATATACTGTGTGAAATAAGGTAGTTCGGTTCTAGGAATCAGTTACTTTCCTATGAAGTAGGTTGAGTGCAGCAAGTTCAAACTTTCCTTGTTTGTGTAACCTAACAAGATGTATACGTTTCATTTCATTTGTAAACTACTTTGTTTGGAAAACAAACACCTTCATTGATAATTACTGTAATGTGTGAAATAAACAAGTTCGATTCTAGGAATGAGTTGCTTTCCTACGAAGAAGGTTGAGTGCACAAGTTCAAACTTTCCTTGTTTGTGTAATCAAACAAGATGTACAACTTGCAAGTTAAGCTTCATTTCTATACTACTTTCTTTAGAAAACAAACATCTTCATTGCCAAACACTGTAATGTGTGAAATAAGATAGTTCGTTTCTAGGAATCAGTTGCTTTTCTACGGAGATGGTTGAGTGCAACAAGTTCAAACGTTCCTTGTTAATGTAATCTAAAAAGATGTACAACTTAGTAGATTGGCGTCAATTCTACAGTAGTTTGTTTAGAAAACAAACATCTTCATTGCCGAACGCTGTACTGTGTGAAAATAGCTAGTTCGTTTCTAGGATTCAGTTGCTTTCCTACGAAGAAGGTTGAGTGCAGCAAGGTGAAACTTTCCTTATTTGTGTAATCCAACAAGATGTACCACTTAGTAGATTCGCCTCTTTTCTAAACTACTTTGTTTAGAAAACAAACACCTTCATTGCCAAATATTGTACTGTGTGAAATAAGCTGTTTTGGTACTAGAAATCAGTTGCTTTCCTGGGAAGAAGGTTGAGGGAAGCAAGTTCAAACTTTCCTAGTTTATGTAATCTAACAAGATGTATAAGGTAGTAGATTCACCTCATTTCTAAAGTAGTTTGTTTACAAAACAAACATCTTCATTGCAGAACCCTATACTGTGTGAAATAAGCTAGTTCGATTCAGTTGCTTTCCTACGAAGAAGTTCAGTGCAGCAAGTTCAAACTTTCCTTCTTTGTGTAATCTAACAAGATATACAACTTACAACTTTCGCTTCATTTCTAAACTACTTTGTTTAGAAAACAAACAACTTCATTGCAAAACACTGTAGTGTGTGAAATAAGCTGTTTCGGTTCTAGGAATTAGTGGCTTTTCTACGGAGATGGTTGAGTGCAACAAGTGCAAAATTTCCTTGCCAATGTAATCTAAAAAGAGGTACAACTTAGTAGATTCACCTCACTTCTAATGTAGTTTGTTGAGAAACCAAACATCTTCATTGTCGAACGCTGTACTGTGTGAAATAATCTAGTTCGGTTCTAGGAATCAATTGCTTTCCTACGAAGAAGTTGAGTGCAGCAAGTTCAAACTTTCCTAGTTTGTGTAATTTAAAAGGTGTACAACTTAGAATATTATCGTCATTTCCAAAGTAGTTTCTTTAGAGAATAAACACCTTCATTGCTGAATGCTGTATTGTGTGAAATACGCTCGTTCAGTTCTACGAATCAATTGCTTTCCTACGAAGAAGGTTGAGTGCAGCAAGTTCAAACTTCCTTTGTTAATGTAATATAAAAAGATGTACAACTTAGTAGATTGGCATCGTTTGTACAGTAGTTTGTTTAGCAAACAAACATCTTCATTACCGAACCCTGTACTGTGTGAAAATAGCTAGTTCGTTTCTAGGAATCAGTTGTTTTCCAACAAAGAAGGTTGAGTGCAGCAAGTTCAAACTTTCCTTGTTTGTGTAATCTAACAAGATGTACAACATATTAGATTCACCTCATTTCTAAAATATTTTGTTTAGAAAACAAACATCTTCATTGCCGAACACTGTAGTGTGTGAAATAAGCTAGTTCGGATCTAGGAATCAGTTGCTTTCCTACGAAGAAGGTTGAGTGCAGCAAGTTCAAACTTTCCTAGGTTGTGTAATCTCACAAGATGTATAAGTTAGTAGATTCGCCTCATTTCAACAGTAGTTTGTTTAGAAAAAAAAAACATCTTCATTGCCCAACCCTATACTTTGTGAAATAAGCTAGTTCGGTTCTAGGAATCACTTGTTTTCCTACGAAGAAAGTTGAGTGCAACAAGTTCAAATTTTACTTGTTAATGTAATATAAAAAGATGTACATCTTAGTATATTGGCCTCATTTCTACAGTACTTTGTTTAAAAAACAAATATCTTCATGGCCGAACACTATACTGTGCGAAATAAGCTAGTTCGGTTCTAGGAATCAGTTGCTTTCCTATGAACAAGGTTGAGTGCAGTAAGTTCAAACTTTCCTTGTTTGTGTAATCTAAGAAGATGTACAACTTACAAGTTTAGCTTCATTTATAAACTACTTTGTTTAGAAAACAAACATCATCATTGCCCAACACTGTAATGTGTGAAATAAGCTAGTTTGGTTTGAGGAATCAGTTGTTTTTCCACGAAGAAGGTTGTGTAAAGCAAGTTCAAAGTTTCCTTGTTAATGTAATCTAAAAAGATGTACAAATTAGTAGATTGGCCTCATTTCACCACAAGTTTGTTTAGAAAACAAACATCTTCATTACCAAACAGTGTAGTGTGTGAAATAAGCTAGTTCTGTTCTAGGAATCAGTTGCTTTTCTAAGGAGAGGGTTGAGTGCAACAAGTTCAAACATTCCTTGTGAATGTAATCGAAAAGATGTACAACTTAATAGATTCACCTCATTTCTAAACTACTTTGTTTAGAAAACAAACACCTTCATTGCCAAATATTGTACTGTGTGAAAAAAGCTGTTTCGGTTCTAGGAATCAATTGCTTTCCTAAGAAGACGGTTGAGTGCAGCAAGTTCAAACTTTCCTTGTTTGTGTAATCTCACAAGGTGTACAACTTACAAGTTGCGATTCATTTCTAAACTACTTTGTTTAGAAAAGAAACATCTTCATTGCCAAATACTGTACTGGGTGAAATAAGCTAGTTCGGTTCTAGGAATCAGTTGCTTTCCTACGAAGAAGGTTGAGCGCAGCAAGTTCAAACTTTCCTTGTTAAAGTAATCTAAAAAGATGTACAACTTAGTAGATTGGCATCATTTCTACAGTAGTTTGCTTAGAAACCAAACATCTTCATTGCCAAACCCTGTACTGTGTGAAAATATGTAGTTCATTTTTAGGAATCGTTTGCTTTCCTACAAAGAAGGTCGAGTGCAGCAAGTTCAAACTTTCCTTGTTTGTGTAATCTAACAAGATATACAACTTATTAGATTGGCCTCATTTCTAAACTACTTTGTTTAGAAAACAAACACCTTCATGGCCAAATATTGTACTGTGTGAAATAAGCTGTTTCTATTCTAGGAATCAGTTGCTTTCCTCGGAAGAAGGTTGACTGAGGCAAGTTCAAACTTTCCTTGTTTGTCTAATCTAACAAGATGTACAACATAGTGGATTGGCGTCATTTCAGCAGAAGTATGTTTAGAAAACAAACATCTTCTTTGCCGAACCCTATACTGTGTGGAATAAGATAGTTCAGTCTAGGAATCAGTTCCATTCTTACGAAAAAGGTTCAGTGCAACAACTTCAAACTTTACTTGTTAATGTTATCTGAAGAGATGTACAACTTTATAGATTCACCTCATTTCTAAAATGATTTGTTGAGAAAACAAACACCTTCATTGCCGAACACTGTACTGTGTGTCAAAAGCTAGTTCGTTTCTAGGAATCAGTTGCTTTCCTACAAAGAAGGTTGAGTGCAGCAAGTCCAACCATTCGTAGTTTGTGTAATCTAACAAGATGTATAAAGTAGTAGATTCGCCTCATTTCTAAAGTAGTTTGTTTAGAAAACAAACATCTTAATTGCCGAACCCTATAATATGTGAAATAAGCTAGTTTAGTACTAGGAATCAATTCTTTCCTACGAAGAAGGTTGGGTGCAGCAATTTCAAACTTTCCTTGTTAATGTAATCTAAAAATATATACAACTTAGTAGATTGGCATCATTTCTACAGTAGTTTGTCCAGAAAACAAACATCTTCATTGCCGTACCCTGTACTGTGTGAAAATAGGTAGTTTGTTTCTAGGATTCAGTTGCTTTCCTACGAAGAAGGTTGAGTGCAGCAAATTCAAAGTTCCCTTGTTTGTGTAATCTATCAAGATGTACAAGTTAGTAGATTCACCTCATTTCTAAACTAGTTTGTTTAGAAAACAAACATATTCATTCCCGAACCCTATTCTGTGTGAAATAAGGTAGTTTGGATGTAGGAATCACTTGCTTTCCTACGAAGAAGGTTGAGTGCAGCAAGTTCAATCTTTCCTTGTTTGTGTAATCTAACAAGATGTACAACTTAAAAGTTCTGCTTTATTTTTAAACTACTTTGTTTAGAAGACAAACATCTTCATTGCCAATACTGTTCTGCGTGAAATAAGCTTGTTCGGTTCTAGGAATCAGTTGCTTTCCATCGAGGGAGGTTGAGTGCAGGAAATTCAAACTTTCCTTGTCAATGTAATCTAAAAAGATTTACAACTTAGTAGATTGGCATCATTTCTACAGTAGTTTGTTTAGAAAACAAACATCTTCATTGCCGCACCCTGTACTGTGTAAAAATAGGAAGTTCGTTTCTAGGATTCAGTTGCTTTCCTACGAAGAAGGTTGAGTGCAGCAAGTTCAAATTTTCCTTGTTTGCATAATCTAACAAGTTGTACAACTAATTAGTTTGCCCTCATTTCTAAACTACCTTGTTTAGAAAACAAACACCTTCATTTCCAAATATTGTACTGTGTGAAATAAGCTGTTTCGGTTCTAGAAATCAGTTGCATTCCTACGAAGAAGGTTGAGTGCAGCAAGTTCAAACGTTCCAAGTTTCTGTAATCTAACAAGATGTACAACTTACATGTTTCGCTTCATTTCTACACTACTTTCTTTAGAAAAGAAATATCTTCTTTGGCAAACACTGTAATGTGTGAAAGAAGCTAGTTTGGTTCTCGGAATCAGTTGCTTTTGTACGGAGATGGTTGAGTGCAACACGTTCAAACTTTCCCTGTTAATGTAATCTAAAAAGATGTACAACTTAATAGATTCACCTCATATCTAAAGTAGTTTGTTGAGAAAAGAAACATCTTCATTGCCAAATACTGTACTGTGTGAAATAAGATAGTTCGGTTCTAGGAATCAGGTGCTTTCCTAGGAAGAAGGTTGAGTACAGCACGTTCAAACTTTCCTTGTTTGTGTAAACCAACAAGATGTACCACTAACAAGTTTCTCTTCATTTCTAAACTACTTTGTTTAAAAAAGAAACACCTTCATTGCCAAATATTGTACTGTGTGAAATAAGCTGTTTCAGTCTAGGAATCGGTTGCTTTTCTCCGGAGATGGTTGATTGTAGCATGTACAAACTTTCCTTGTTAATGTAATCTGAAAGATGTACAACTTAACAGATTCACCTCATTTCTAAAGTAGTTTGTTGAGAAAACAAACATCTTCGTTACCGAACACTGTACTGTGTGAAACAAACTCGTTCGGTTCTAGGAATCACTGCTTTCCTACGAAGATGGTTGAGACAGAAAGTGCAAACTTTCCATGTTTGTGTAATCTAAGAAGATGTACAACTTATTAGATTCGCCTCATTTCTACAGTAGTTTGTTTAGAAATCAAACATCTTCATGGCCGAACAATGCATTGTGTGAAATAAGACAGTTCGGTTCTAGGAATCAGTTGCTTTCCTACGAAGAAGGTGGAGTGCAGCAAGTTCAAACTTTTCTAGTTAGTGTGATCTAACAAGATGTACAACGTAGTAGTTTCACTTCATTTTTAAAGCAGTTTGTTTAGAAAGCATACATCTTCAATGCCGAAAAATGTACTGTCTGAAATAAGACAGTTCGGTTCTAGGAATCAGTTGCTTTCCTACGAAGAAGGTTTATTTTAGCAACTTCAAACCTTCCTAGATTGTGTAGTCTAACAAGATGTACAACTTACTAGTTTCGCTTCTTTTGTAAAGTAGTTTGTTTAGAAAACAAACATCTTCATTGCCGAACACTGTACTGTGTGAAATAAGCTAGTTCGGTTCTAGGAATCAGTTGCTTTCCTACGAAGAAGCTATAGTGCAGCAAGTTCAAACTTTTCTAGTTAGTGTAATCTAACAAGATGTACAACTTACTAGATTTGCTTCACATCTAAGGTAGTTTTTTTCAAAAACAAATATATTCATTAACGAACACTGTACTGAGATAAATAACCTAATTCCGTTCTAGGAATCAGTTGCTTTCCTACAAAGAAGGTTTAGTGCAGCAAGTTCAAACTTTTCTGTTTAGTGTAGTCTAACAAGATGTACATCTTACCTGTTTCTCTTCTTATCTAAAATAGTTTTTTTCAAAAACAAACATCTTCATAGCCGAACACTGTACTGTGTGAAATAAGCTCGTTCGGTTCTAGGAATCAGTTCCTTTCCTACGAAGAAGGTTTAGTGCAGCAACTTCAAACATTTCTAGTTAGTGTAATCTAAGAAGATGTATAAATTAGTAGTTTCCCTTCATTTCTAAAGCAGTTGGTTTAGAAAACATACATCTTCATTGATGAACACTGTGCTGTGTGAAATAAGGTAGTTTGGTTCTAGGAATCAGTTAATTTCGTACGAAGAAGGTTTAGTGCAGCAAATTCAAACCTTCCTTGTTTGTGTAGTCTAACAAGATGTACAACTTACTAGTTTCGCTTCATTTCTAAAGTAGTTTCTTTAGAAAACAAACATCTTCATTGCCAAACACTGTACTGGCTGAAATAAGCTAGTTCGGTTCTAGGAGTCAGTTCCTTTCCTACGAAGAAGGTTTAGTGCAGCAAGTTCAAACTTTTCTAGTTAGTGTAATCTAACAAGATATACAACTTAGTGGTTTCACTTCATTTCTAAAGCAGTTTGTTTTGAAAACACGCATCCTCATTGCTGAAAACTGTACTGTGTGAAATAAGTTAGTTCGATTCTAGGAATCTGTTGCTTTCTTATGAAGAAGGTTTAGTGCAGCAACTTCAAACATTTCTAATTAGTGTAATCTCAGAAGATGTACAAATTAGTAGTTTCGCTTCATTTCTAAAGCAGTTGGTTTAGAAAACATACATCTTCATTGGCGAACACTGTGCTGTGTGAAATAAGCTAGTTTGGTTCTAGGAATCAGTTGTTTCGTATGAAGAAGATTTAGTGCAGCAACTTCAAACCTTCCTTGTTTGTGTAGTCTAACAAGATGTACAACTTACTAATTTCTCTTCATTTCTAAAGTAGTTTCTTTAGAAAACAAACATCTTCATTGCCGAACACTGTACTGGGTGAAATAAGTAGTACGGTTCTAGGAATCAGTTCCTTTCCTACGAAGAAGGTTTAGTGCAGCAAGTTCAAACTTTTGTAGTTAGTGTAATCTAACAAGATGTACAACTTAGTAATTTCACTTCATTTCTAAAGTAGTTTGTTTAGAAAACAAACATCTTCGTTGCCGAACACTGTACTGTGTGAAATAAGCTCGTTCGGTTCTAGGAATCAGTTCCTTTCCTACGAAGAAGGTTTATTGCAGCAAGTTCCAACATTTCTAGTTAGTATAATCTAAGAACATGTACAAATTAGTAATTTCGCTTCATTTCTAAAGCAGTTGGTTTAGAAAACATACATCTTCATTGGCAAACACTGTGCTGTGTGAAATAAGCTAGTTTGGTTCTAGGAATCAGTTGTTTCGTATGAAGAAGATTTAGTGCAGCAACTTCAAACCTTCCTTGTTTGTGTAGTCTAACAAGATGTACAACTTACTAATTTCTCTTCATTTCTAAAGTAGTTTCCTTAGAAAACAAACATCTTCATTGCCGAACACTGTACTGGGTGAAATAAGTAGTACGGTTCTAGGAATCAGTTCCTTTCCTACGAAGAAGGTTTAGTGCAGCAAGTTCAAACTTTATAGTTAGTGTAATCTAACAAGATGTACAACTTAGTAGTTTCACTTCATTTCTAAAGTAGTTTGTTTAGAAAACATACTTCTTCATTGCCAAACACTGTACTGTGTGAAATAAGCTCGTTCGGTTCTAGGAATCAGTTCCTTTCCTACGAAGAAGGTTTATTGCAGCAAGTTCCAACATTTCTAGTTAGTGTAATCTAAGAACATGTACAAATTAGTAATTTCGCTTCATTTCTAAAGCAGTTGGTTTAGAAAACATATATCTTCATTGGCAAACACTGTGCTGTGTGAAATAAGCTAGTTTGGTTCTAGGAATCAGTTGCTTTCGTACGAAGAAGGTTTAGTGCAGCAACTTCAAACCTTCCTTGTTTGTGTGGTCTAACAAGATGTACAACTTACTAGTTTCGCTTCATTTCTAAAGTAGTTTCTTTAGAAAACAAATATCTTCATTGCCGAACACTATAGTGGCTGAAATAAGCTAGTTCGGTTCTAGGAGTCAGTTCCTTTCCTACGAAGAAGGTTTAGTGCAGCAAGTTCAAACTTTTCTAGTTAGTGTAATCTAACAAGATGTACAACTTACTAGATTCGCTTCATATCTAAAGTAGTTTGTTTCAAAAACAAACATCTTCATTGCCGAACTCTGTACTGTGTGAAATAAGCTAATTCGATTCTAGGAATCAGTTGCTTTCCTACAAAGAATGTTTAGTGCAGCAAGTTCAAACTTTTGCAGTTAGTGTAGTCAAAAGATGTACAACTTACCTGTTTGTATACATATATAAAGTAGTTTTTTTCAAAAACAAACGTCTTCATTGCCAAACACTGTACTGTGTGAAATAAGCTAGTTCGGTTCTAGGAATCAGTTCCTTTCCTCCGAAGAAAGTTTAGTGCAGCAAGTTCAAACTTTTCTAGTTAGTGTAATCTAACAAGATATACAACTTAGTAATTTCACTTCATTTCTAAAGCAGTTTGTTTAGAAAACATACATCTTCATTGCCGAACCCTGTACTGTGTGAAATAAGTTAGTTCGGTTCTAGGAATCAGTTGCTTTCCTACGAAGAAGGTTTAGTGCAGCAACTTCAAACCTTCCTTATTTGTGTAGTCTAACAAGATGTACAACTTACTAGTTTCGTTTCATTTCTAAAGTAGTTTCTTTAGAAAACAAACATCTTCATTGCCGAACACTGTACTGGGTGAAATAAGTAGTATGCTTCTAGGAATCAGTTCCTTTCCTACGAAGAAGGTTTAGTGCAGCAAGTTCAAACTTTTGTAGTTAGTGTAATCTAACAAGATGTACAACTTACTAGTTTCGTTTCATTTCTAAAGTAGTTTCTTTAGAAAACAAACATCTTCATTGCCTCACACTGTACTGTGTGAAATAAGCTAGTTCGGTTCTAGGAATCAGTTGCTTTCCTACGAAGGTTTAGTGCAGCAAGTTCAAACTTTTCTAGTTAGTGTAATCTAACAAGTTGTACAACTTACTAGATTCGCTTCATGTCTAAAGTAGTTTGTTTCCAAAACAAACATCTTCATTGCCGTACACTGTACTGTGTGAAATAAGCTAGTTCGGTTCTAGGAATCAGTTGCTTTCCTACGAAGAAGCTTTAGTGCAGCAAGTTCAAATTTTTCTAGTTAGTTTAATCTAACAAGATGTACAACTTACTAGATTCGCTTCATATCTAAAGTAGTTTGTTTCAAAAACAAACATCTTCATTGCCGAAAACTGTACTGTGTGAAATAAGTTAGTTCGGTTCTAGGAATCAGTTGCTTTCCTACGAAGAAGGTTTAGTGCAGCAAGTTCAAACTTTTCTAGTTAGTGTAGTCTAACAAGATGTACACTTTACTAGATTCGCTTCATATCTAAAGTAGTGTGTTTCAAAAACAAACATCTTCATTGCCGAACTCTGTACTTTGTGAAATAAGCTAATTCGGTTCTAGGAATCAGTTGCTTTCCTACAAAGAAGGTTGAGTGCAGCAAGTTCAAACTTTTCTAGTTAGTGCAGTTTAACAAGATGTACAACTTACCTGTTTGTCTTCATATATAAAGTAGTTTTTTTTCAAAAACACACATCTTCATTGCCGAACACTGTACTGTGTGAAAAAAGCTAGTTTGGTAATAGGAATCAGTTCCATTCTTCCGAAGAAGGTTTAGTGCAGCAAGTTCAAACGTTTCTAGTTAGTGTAATCTAACAAGGTGTACAACTTAGTAGTTTTATTTCATTTCTAAAGCAGTTTGTTTAGAAAACATACATCTTCATTGCCGAAAACTGTACTGTGTGAAATAAGTTAGATCGGTTCTAGGAATCAGTTGCTTTCGTACGAAGAAGGTTTTGTTTAGCAACTCCAAACCTTCCTTGTTTTTGTAGTCTAACAAGATGTACAACTTACTAGTTTCGCTTCATTTGTACAGTAGTTTGTTTAGAAAACAAACATCTTCATTTCCGAACACTGTACTGTGTGAAATAAGCTAGTTCGGTTCTAGGAATCAGTTGCTTTCCTACGAAGAAGGTTTAGTGCAGCAAGTTCAAACTTTTCTAGTTAGTGTAATCTAACAAGATGTACAACTGACTGGATTCGCATCATATCTAAAGTAGTTTTTTTCAAAAACAAACATCTTCATTGCCGAACACTGTAGTGAGTGAAATAAGCTAATTCCGTTCTAGGAATCAGTTGCTTTCCTACAAAGAAGGTTTAATGCAGCAAGTTCAAACTTTTCTGTTTAGTGTAGTCTAACAAGATGTACAACTTACCTGTTTCTCTTCGTATCTAAAGTAGTATTTTTCAAAAACATCTTCATTGCTGAACACTGTACTATGTGAAATAAGCTAGTTCGGTTCTAGGAATCAGTTCTTTTCCTACGAAGAAGGTTTAGTGCAGCAAGTTCAAATTTTTCTAATTAGTGTAATCTAACAAGATGTAGAACTTAGTACTTTCACTTCATTTCTAAAGCAGTTGGTTTAGAAAACATAGATCTTCATTGGCGAACACTGTGCTGTGTGAAATAAGCTAGTTTGGTTAGGAATCAGTTGTTTCGTATGAAGAAGATTTAGTGCAGCAACTTCAAACCTTCCTCGTTTGTGTAGTCTAACAAGATGTACAACTTACTAGTTTCTCTTCATTTCTAAAGTAGTTTCTTTAGAAAACAAACATCTTCATTGCCGAACACTGTACTGGGTGAAATAAGCTAGTACGGTTCTAGGAATCAGTTCCTTTCCTACGAAGAAGGTTTAGTGCAGCAAGTTCAAATTTTTGTAGTTAGTGTAATCTAACAAGATGTACAACTTAGTAGTTTCACTTCATTTCTAAAGCAGTTTGTTTAGAAAACATACATCTTCATTGCCGAACACTGTACTGTGTGAAATAAGTTAGTTCCGTTCTAGGAATCAGTTGCTAAACTACGTAGAAGGTTTAGTGCAGCAACTTCAAACATTTCTAGTTAGTGTAATCTAAGAACATGTACAAATTAGTAATTTCGCTTCATTTCTAAAGCAGTTGGTTTAGAAAACATACATCTTCATTTGCGAACACTGTGCTGTGTGAAATAAGCTAGTTTGGTTCTAGGAATCAGTTGCTTTCCTACGAAGAAGTTTTAGTGCAGCAACTTCAAACCTTCCTTGTTTGTGTGGTCTAACAAGATATACAACTTACTAGTTTCGCTTCATTTCTTAAGTAGTTTCTTTAGAAAACAAACATCTTCATTGCCGAACACCGTACTGTGTGAAATAAGTTAGTTCGGTTCTAGAAATCAGTTGCTTTCCTACGAAGAAGGTTTAGTGCACTAAGTTCAAACTTTTCTAGTTAGTGTAGTCTAACAAGATGTACAACTTACCTGTTTGTCTTCATATGTAAAGTAGTTTTTTTCAAAAACAAACATCTTCATTGCCGAACACTGTACTGTGTGAAATAAGCTAGTTTGGTTCTAGGAATCAGTTCCGTTCCTCCGAAGAAGGTTTAGTGCAGCAAGTTCAAACTTTTCTAGTTAGTGTAATCTAACAAGATGTACAACTTACTAGATTTGCTTCATATCTAAAGTAGTTTGTTTCAAAAACAAACATCTTCATTGACGAACTCTGTACTGTGTGAAATAAGCTAATTCGGTTCTAGGAATCAGTTGCTTTCCTACAAAGAATGTTTAGTGCAGCAAGTTCAAACTTTTCTAGTTAGTTTAGTCAAAAGATGTACAACTTACCTGTTTGTATACATATATAAAGTAGTTTATTTCAAAAACAAACATCTTCATTGCCGAACACTGTGCTGTGTGAAATAAGGTAGTTCGGTTCTAGGAATCAGTTCCTTTCCTCCGAAGAAAGTTTAGTGCAGCAAGTTCAAACTTTTCTAGTTAGTGTAATCTAACAAGATATACAACTTAGTAGTTTCACTTCATTTCTAAAGCAGTTTGTTTAGAAAACATACATCTTCATTGGCGAACATTGTACTGTGTGGAATAAGTTAGTTCAGTTCTAGGAATCTTTTGCTTTCCTACGAAGAAGGTTTAGTGCAGCAACTTCAAACCTTCCTTGTTTGTGTAGTCTAACAAGATGTACTGTAAGACCAAATCGGGAACTCCCCGGGCTCTGTCTCAGGAAAGGCGACACCCCAAATCACCCCAAGAAACGATCTTGATGCAAATTGCAAGAGGGATTTTTATTCCAGCGCGCTGGGGTCCCCAGTCATACGCCACGCAGGGGTAGAGGACTGGAGACCCCGAGGGTAGAATCAGGGCAGTTTTTATTGGGTTCAAACAAAGGAGAGGAGAATTTATAACATGATTGGTTAACAATTAAAAATAATGTACATGTAGTATGCTCATTGGTTATGTGGTTACTATGGCATTTTGAGCCGTCTTATGTATAACTTGAGGATCACAAGTATGTATAACATTTGCTTAGTTTCTTCTGTCTGGCTCATTTCAAGGATTATTTTGGGTACTGGGCAGTCTGGGGTTTTTTCAGTAACTGCAAAAATGCTGTGTCAGTTCAGCCCGGAAATAGAAATTCAGACCTGTGAATATTCCTAGAGCCTGTCATGGCATTACTTTAGTTCTTGCTTTTCTTTTTTGCTTACATTCTCTATTGTCCTACACCTCTATCTATATACTTTTACATTACAATCTTTCCTTTTATGGTGCAAGCAGTTCACAGAAGCCAGATAAGCAGTTAGTTAGCTCATTTTTGGTTATCTCATTAGGCCAGAGTCACGTACTCAAAAGCCTGTTCTTTTTATTTAGGTTCATGCAGGAAACAGGCTCTGAACCAGCAAGAAGGGTGATCTTCTACCTATTTTCTGGCAGAGAGCCAATTCTGGAATTTGAAGCATTCCTTTCATTCCCCACTTTTTCTCTTGTTAACAGTTCTAATCTTAGAACTGGGAGGACTTGAAGTTAGTTCCCTCCCTGTCCGGAAGACCCCTATACTGTTGTCTGAGCACCATAAGGTGGACCACACTCACCCGTCTTTTAACAAAAGCAATAAATCTCTTGATTATGTAGGGCCCCATTATAAGCAACAAGAGTAGAATTATTAAGGGTCCCATCATTGCAGAAAATAGGGTAGTCATCCAAGGGGACCTGCTGAACCATTCTTTAAATCATCCCTGGTTAGCCTCCCTTTCCCTTCGATGTTTTTTTAGTTTTTCTCTGAGCTTGTTCATGGAGTGTCTAATAGCTCCAGAGTGGTCTACATAAAAACAGCATTTTTTCCTTAAGGCTGCACATAACCCACCTTCTTTCAGAAACAATAGATTTAATCCCCTCCGATTCTGTAGGACCACCTCAGATAAAGGAGTCAGAGATTTTTTTCTAAGTTGCTGATAGATTTTTAGCTACGTGGGGATCCCTTCAACCTTTAAGGAGGTCGGCGTAGTCAGCAGCACGATGTAAGGGCTCTTCCACCGGGTCTCAAGGTTTTCCACACGGTGGCGCCTGACGTAGACTGAATCTCCAACTTGGAAGCAATGTGGGACTTGTAAGTCTCCTGCTTCAGAATAGGCCTTCCATATCTGCTTCCACGTTTGTTGCTTCATCTATTCAAGTGCCTTGAGCCTAGAGAACAAAGGCTGGGAAAGCAGCACATCAGCACTATATACAGAGACAATTTCTACCAGTGGAGGGGCCCCCCGTAGAGCAATTCATAGGGGGTTAGCCCAAACTGTCCAGGGGTGTTCCTAACCCAGAAAAGCACAAAGGGTAGGAGAGCTATTCAATCATTAATGCCAGTCTCTGTGGTCAACTTGGTGAGGGTCTCTTTAATGGTTCTATTTATTCTTTCTATCTGTCCTGAGCTTTGGGGTCTGTATGCACAATATAATTTCCAATCAATCCCCAATGTCTTGGCTAGTCCCTGACTTACCTGGGCAACGAAAGCTGGACCATTGTCAGACCCTATTACCTTTGGTATTCTAAACCTTGGGGAGATTTCTTCCAGTATTTTCTTAGCCACCACAGTTGAGGTCTCCTTCTTGGTAGGATATGCTTCCACCCATCCTGAAAAGATGTCTATGAAAACTAGTAAGTACTTATTGCCATATTTGGCTGGCTTTACCTCAGTGAAGTCCATCTCCCAGTGAGTGCCTGGGTGGCTTCCTTTCAGTCTCTTTCCAGGGGGCATTCTTGAGGGATTTGCATTGACCAGATGGCAGGGCACACAATGTTTAACCACTGAATCAGTCACTCCTGGTAATTTCAGAACATGATATGGGGATGTTCTAACCAGTTTCTACAGATGTTTAGCTCCCAGGTGGGTTAGATGATGTATCTGTCAGACATACTTTGATCCTTCTTTGTGGGGTAGGATTTCCTTTTCATCTGAGGTGTAGCAGGTCCTTTCTGGGGTCCTGGAGAACTGGTCTATCTTTTTTATTTTTTTCAGTCCTCTAGCGTGTACTGCCGTCCAGGTTCTGAGGCCTTGGGCTTTGTCATTACCGGTAGAAGGTTGACACCCTGGGCTGCCTGCTTGGCTACCTGGTCAGCCATCTGGTTTTCTTTCGTGATAAAGTCTTTAGCTTTCTGATGCCCAAGGCAATGTATAATGGCTAGTCTCTTTGGCAAATGTAAAGCCTTCAGTAAGCTTAGAATTTCCTCTTTATTTTTTATTTTTTTCCTGCTGGAGTAAGTAGCCCCCTCTGTCTATAGATGGCTCCATGTACATGTGCAGTCGCAAAAGCATATGAGAGCCATGAGTTTAGCCTTTTGTGCTGAGGTCCCTTCTGGTAGGCTATTGGCCCAGACTGTGTGAGTCCCGTCCACTATCGTTGCCCCAGCTATTCTTTTACCTTCTACCATGTAGCTGCTCCCATCAGTGAACCAGGTCAGTGCTTCTCCGGTCAGCGGGCTGTCTGTAAGGTCCTTATGGCCCCCAGTCTCCTCAACCAATAGTCGGTGACAATCATGAGTCACTGGTTCATCAGACTCTTCAGGTAGAAGAGTGGTGGGGTTGAGGGTGGCTGGTGGAGCGAATATGACTCTCTCTGTGAGAAGCAGGCTTTGATAGTGGGTCATGCGGGCGTTAGTCATACATTGGTCTGGAGGCTTCCGGATAATACTCTCCAGTGCAGGGGGGGCTATTATACTTATGTTTTGTCCCAAAGTCAATTTGTCAGCGCCCTTGACCAGTACAGCCACAGCTGCAATAGCCTTCAGATAGACAGGCCATCCATTGGCTACAGGGTCAAGCTTCTTGGATAGGTAAGCAACAGGTCTTTTCTATGGCCCCAGGGATTGGGTCAAAATTCCCCGTGCTTCTTGGGGCAGTCCCTTGTTTAATGTCCCTTTTCTTTTTACAATAAGCACATTGATCCTTGTCGAGTAGGGTCCTGTTGCCCAGGTTCCCTATCTGCCTAGGGCCTGTCCTGGGTTTCTTAAAATTTCTCTTTCTTTCTCTACTGTTTTTCCCTTCAACTACTGCAGTCAAGATTTTAGTTAACTTCTTTTCCTGCCTTTTATCATGTTTTTCCTCTCTTTTCTCTCTCTCTTTTTCCTTTCTCTGTTCCTTTTCTTCCTCTGTCTCCCTTTTATACACTTTCTCTGTCTCTTTCACCAATTTGCATACCTCTTCTCCCTTTTGTAATACACTTTCTCTGTCTCTTTCATCAATTCACGTACGTCTTCTCCCTTTTGTAATACACTTTCTCTGCCTCTTTTACCAAATCACGTAACTCAGCTTTCTGTAATCCTTCCAATCTCTGAAGTTTTTTCCTGATATCTGGAGCTGACTGCCCTATGAAAGCCAGGGCCATTGAGGCCTTCTGGGCTTTCCGAAATAGGATCAAAAGGAGTGAACTGTCTGAAGGTCTCCATAAGTCTTTTAAGAAAAACTGAGGGAGGCTCGGTTGGTCCCTTTATCATCTCTCTTACCTTGGCCAAATTAGTGGGCCGTCTGGAGGCCCCTTGGAGACCCGCCACCAGAGCCTGGCGATAGATTCTTAAGCTCTCCTTACCTTTAGCTGTATTGTAGTCCCAACTATGGTGAGTCAGAGGGAATCCCATATGTAGGTTGTCCGTCGGCCCCAGGAACATTTTTTCTAGTTTCTAATAAAATTTTCTCCCGTTCCTCAGTTGTGAAGAGCGTCTGCAGCAGCTGTTGGCAATCATCCCAAGTAGGTTGGTACAGGGGGCCCAAAGGTGCACAGCGGTAGTGTCATGATCCCATCTGTCCACTTTGGAGTGGCCCCTCTCTGACTCCCAGGCAGAACATAATTTTTCCCCTCAAAGAAACATGCAACCTGTGTAGAGATATCCTAGGTAATCAACCAGAAGATTTTCCCCTCCTTTTGTCCCTATATCTCATCTGCCATTCCAAAGTCATCATCTTTACCTTCTTTTCAGCTCAATTCTCTAACCTGCTCCATCCATCTGTCTCCTGCCAGGGTGCCCCAAACTTTTTAAATTTATTTTCCTTTTGTTCCCCTCTTTAATCACATTTTTACATCGACACCCTCTATTTTATTTATTTCTATTGCCCATTCACTGTTGCACACACCTTCTGCCTAAACACTTGACATTTTTTTTTCTTAGCCAAATCATAAGACCTTTCTCTGGTCCCCATTTGTTTCTTAAATTCCTCAAATTCAGTTCCTGTTCCAATTGTCCTCCACTTTCTACCTTAGATTTTTCCCCCCTGACACAGGACAAGCATCTGCCTTTCTCTTTTAGCATGTGAACCCCCTCCTGTGTTCTTCCATCCCTTATGGGTCTCTCTCCATGCTCTAGGCTTGCCAACATATACATTTTTTTCTCTTTTCCCAACTTTTTATTATTTTCCATCCCAGGAGAATGTAAGGGTTGGAATGGGACTGGCAAATTAACCTTCCTGCAAAGGATGGTGCCAGGGACTGTGGAGCACCTTTTGGATCTGTCTGGCTGATTGTCCAGAGGCCAGCTTGGAACCTGGAACTGAACCCAGTCTAGGAACCAGGAGCTGACACCTGTGACCCCCACATCCTAAAGTGCCCTCACCAAGACCATCCATAGATGAGGAAGTGGGGGTTCTAGCTTCTTTCCTGAAATTAGACCTCTAGCCTTTTGGTAAAAAGCCCCTTTGTTTTGTCTCCCCTGCGTCCCTCCCCCAATGCGTCCTCCCTTTCTAGGTCAGCCTGGGACTCGGCTCTTTTTGTTTGCCGGCTTGTTGGCTTCCCAAAACCTGGCCAGGAGATCGCAGGCCTGGGGAAGGTCAAAGAAGAGATGGGACTTTTGGACACGGATTTAGAATAAGAATTAAGAATCCCCCCTCCCCAAATTATCCCGTTTTCCCTGCAGGACTCCTTTGGCTAAGAAATGAAGCTGGCGAGTTCAGGGGCTTGATTCCTGGGCTTTTCCTATCCCCCAATTTAAATCTAGTGTGCCCGCACCGGGTCCCTAAGTTTCCGTCTTACTTGTCTCCTGCAGCCCGGGCGCCCCGCGCCTTTTTTTGCGTCTTTCCCCGCGCAGCTTCAGGACCTGCAGGTTGGGCCCATTTTCTCCCTTCTCCCTGACATTCCCCCCCCCCGAATTTCCCTCCCCAGAGGTTAATTTTTCAAGACATCTGTTTCCCCTGGGGCATACCAAGGCTCAGAGCCGTGGGAGGTGGGGAGTTGGAGGAAGGTGCAAGAAAGGACCGCAGATTTGGCTCCCGGAAGGGGCGGATGGGGCCCACATCAGGCAGGGATAGTGCTAGCGGGACCCGCGAGCTGGTGGGAGCCGCCACGCTTGGGGCAGGCGGTGCGCATTTGCCCATGGCCTCACGCTAGTGTGGGGACACCCCCAGGGCTGCGGATTCGTGCGGCCCGGGTGGGAGGAGACTGCTCTCTGCATGCGTCCCAGGACTGCCTTCCACCTGTGTGCATCGGCCCGGCCGCCGTAGCTTTCGTGCCTGGAGAGCCGCTGGTAGCAGAGGAGAGGAGATTGGCCTCCTTTCCCCTGCGACGCTTCGGGCGAGATCGTCTCTCCTCCTGCTGCTCACTGCAAGCTGGTCCTCCCATTGCCGGAGCCTCAGGAGGAGCGGATACAGATGATCCTCTAGTGACACCTTGTGGCGGATAAGAGGGTGGGATGCGAGGAGAAAATTTGGCTTTTTCAAATGAACACCTTTTTTTTTTTTCTTTCACTTTCTAGGGTCAGAACTCGGGAGTCTGGCTCCTTAGATCTGCTTAGTCATGGCTTAACCCCTTGATGGAGGGTTGTTTACCAAATTTCTCCATGTAAGGATGTAGGGCTCCTGATTGGAATGGGAGCCGAGTCCAGCCTGGAAAATAATTGTTTTAACAGCCTGAATAGTTTCAGAATTAAAAGGTCTCTCCAGAGGCCACCCAACATTGAAAGTTGGCCACTCAGAGGCACAAAATGTCTTCTAGGGTCCCTTCCTAACCTCGACTGACAAGTTGTAAGCCCTAGATTTCACTTCAGTCCAATGGTCAAGCGTCAAACTAAGGGGAGTCATCACCGTCTGTCCCATGACAAAAATGTAGACAAAAACACACAAGACAAAGACGCACAGAACTGAGACTAACAGATCCAAACATTTGCGACCTGTCCGCCAATCGGACAGTCGCCCAGAGGAAGCTTCCTAATTCAACAACAGAATTCGGTTCTCCGACCGACAGCAGGAGACCACCAGGGGTACCTGGTTCTACTCTCCTCCTGGGGACTCCCCCAGGGCTACAGCCTGTGATCCTCTTAGCACCTCTGCTGATCACAGTCCTCCGGTCCTTACAGTCGAGAGAACAGATGCAAACCAAAAAGCGCACATTACAGAACAGAGAACAGAAACTCAGAACAAAGACATCGGCCGGCACACACATTCACACATCTTAGGGGGATCCCCTTACCTCCAAGTCGGTTCTAGAGTGTGAGAGGTAGTCGCTGTTTCCCGGTCAGGGAACCAAATGTAAAACCAAATTGGGAACTCCTCGGGCTCTGTCTCAGGAAAGGCGACACCCCAAATCACCCCAAGAAACGATCTTGATGCAAATTGCAAGAGGGATTTTTATTCCAGCGCGCTGGGGTCCCCAGTCATACGCCACGCAGGGGTAGAGGACTGGAGACCCCGAGGGTAGAATCAGGGCAGTTTTTATTGGGTTCAAACAAAGGAGAGGAGAATTTATAACATGATTGGTTAACAATTAAAAATAATGTACATGTAGTATGCTCATTGGTTATGTGGTTACTATGGCATTTTGAGCCGTCTTATGTATAACTTGAGGATCACAAGTATGTATAACATTTGCTTAGTTTCTTCTGTCTGGCTCATTTCAAGGATTATTTTGGGTACTGGGCAGTCTGGGGTTTTTTCAGTAACTGCAAAAATGCTGTGTCAGTTCAGCCCGGAAATAGAAATTCAGACCTGTGAATATTCCTAGAGCCTGTCATGGCATTACTTTAGTTCTTGCTTTTCTTTTTTGCTTACATTCTCTATTGTCCTACACCTCTATCTATATACTTTTACATTACAATCTTTCCTTTTATGGTGCAAGCAGTTCACAGAAGCCAGATAAGCAGTTAGTTAGCTCATTTTTGGTTATGTCATTAGGCCAGAGTCACGTACTCAAAAGCCTGTTCTTTTTATTTAGGTTCATGCAGGAAGCAGGCTCTGAACCAGCAAGAAGGGTGATCTTCTACCTATTTTCTGGCAGAGAGCCAATTCTGGAATTTGAAGCATTCCTTTCAGTACAACTTACTAGTTTCGTTTCATTTCTAAAGTAGTTTCTTTACAAAACAAACATCTTCATTGCCTAACACTGTACTGTGTGAAATAAGCTAGTTCGGTTCTAGGAATCAGAAGCTTTCCTACGAAGAAGGTTTAGTGCAGCAGGTTCAAACTTTCTAGTTAGTGTACTCTAACAAGATGTACAACTTACTAGATTCGCTTCATATCTAAAGTAGTTTGTTTCAAAAACAAACATCTTCATTGCAGAAAACTGTACTGTGTGAAATAAGTTAGTTCGGTTCTAGGAATCAGTTGCTTTCCTACGAAGAAGGTTTAGGGAAGCAACTTCAAACTTTTCTAGTTAGTATAGTCTAACAAGATGTACAACTTACTAGATTCGCTTCATATCTAAAGTAGTGTGTTTCAAAAATAAACATCTTCATTGCCGAACTCTGTACTTTGTGAAATGAGCTAATTCGGTTCTAGGAATCAGTTGCTTTCCTACAAAGAAGGTTGAGTGCAGCAAGTTCAAACTTTTCTAGTTAGTGAAGTTTAAAAAGATGTACAACTTACCTGTTTGTCTTCATTTATAAAGTAGTTTTTTTCAAAAACAAACATCTTCATTGCCGAAGACTGTACTGTGTGAAATAAGCTAGTTCGGTTCTAGGAATCAGTTCCGTTCTTCCGAAGAAGGTTTAGTGCAGCAAGTTCAAACTTTTCTAGTTAGTGTAATCTAACAATATGTACAACGTAGTAGTTTAATTTCATTTCTAAAGCAGTTTGTTTAGAAAACATACATCTTCATTGACGAAAAACTGTACTGTGTGAAATAAGTTAGTTCGGTTCTCGGAATCAGTTGCTTTCCTACGAAGAAGGTTTAGTGCAGCAACTTCAAACATTTCTAGTTAGTGTAATCTAAGAACATGTACAAATTAGTAGTTTTGCTTCATTTCTAAAGAAGTTTGTTTAGAAAACATACATCTTCATTGGCGAACACTGTGCTGTGTGAAATAAGCTAGTTTGGTTCTAGGAATCAGTTCTTTTGCTAGGAAGAAGGTTTAGTGCAGCAACTTCAAACCTTCCTTGTTTGTGTAGTCTAACAAGATGTACAACTTACTAGTTTCGCTTCATTTCTAAAGTAGTTTCTTTAGAAAACAAACATCTTCATTGCCGAACACTGTACTGGGTGAAATAAGCTAGTTCAGTTCTAGGAATCAGTTCCTTTCCTACGAAGAAGGTTTAGTGCAGCAAGTTCAAACTTTGCTAGTTAGTGTAATCTAACAAGATGTACAACTTAGTAGTTTCACTTCATTTCCAAAGCAGTTGGTTTAGAAAACATACATCTTCATTGGCGAACACTGTGCTGTGCGAAATAAGCTAGTTTGGTTCTAGGAATCAGTTGTTTCATATGAAGAAGATTTAGTGCAGCAACTTCAAACCTTCCTTGTTTGTGTAGTCTAACAAGATGTACAACTTACTAGTTTCTCTTCATTTCTAAAGTAGTTTCTTTAGAAAACAAACATATTCATTGCCGAACACTGTACTGGGTGAAATAAGCTAGTACGGTTCTAGGAATCAGTTGCTTTCCTACGAAGAAGGTTTAGTGCAGCAAGTTCAAACTTCTGTAGTTAGTGTAATCTAACAAGATGTACAACTTAGTAGTTTCACTTCATTTCTAAAGCAGTTTGTTTAGAAAACATACATCTTCATTGCCGAACACTGTACTGTGTGAAATAAGTTAGTTCGGTTCTAGGAATCAGTTGCTTTCCTACGAAGAAGGTTTAGTGCAGCAAGTTCATACTTTTCTAGTTAGTGTAGTCTAACAAGATGAACAACTTGCTAGTTTCACTTCATATCTAAAGTAGTTTTTTTCAAAATAAATTTTTTCATTGCCGAAAACTGTACTGTGTGAAATAAGCTAGTTGGGTTCTAGGAATGAGTTGCTTTCCTACAAAGAAGGTTTAGTGCAGCAAGTTCAAACTTTTCTAGTTAGTGTAATCTAATAAGATGTACAACTTAGTAGTTTCACTTCATTTCTAAAGCAGTTTGTTTAGAAAACATACATCTTCATTGTGGAATACTTTACTGTGTGAAATAAGTTAGTTCGGTTCTAGGAATCAGTTGCTTTCCTACGAAGAAGGTTTAGTGCAGCAACTTCACACATTTCTATTTAGTGTAATCTAAGAAGATGTACAACTTAGTAGTTTCACTTCATTTCTAAAGCAGTTTGTGTAGAAAGCATACATCTTCATTGCCGAAAACTGTACTGTGTGAAATAAGCTAATTTGGTTCTAGGAATCAGTTGCTTTCCTATGAAGAAGGTTTAGTGCAGCAAATTCAAACTTTTCTAGTTAGTGTAATCTATTAAGATTTACAACTTAGTAGTTTCACTTCATTTCTAAAGCAGTTTGTTTAGAAAACATACATCTTCATTGCGGAATACTTTACTCTGTGAAATAAGTTAGTTCGCTTCTAGGAATCAGTTGCTTTCCTACGAAGAAGATTTAGTGCAGCAACTTCACACATTTCTATTTAGTGTAATCTAAGAAGATGTACAAATTAGTAGTTTCGCTTCATTTCTAAAGCAATTGGCTTACAAAACATACATCTTCATTGGCGAACACTGTGCTGTGTGAAATAAGCTAGTTTGGTTCTAGGAATCAGTTGCTTTCCTAAGAAGAAGGTTTAGTGCAGCAACTTCAAACCTTCCTTGTTTGTGTAGCCTATCAAGATGTACAAGTTACTATTTTCGCTTCATTTGTACAGTAGTTTGTTTAGAAATCAAACATCTTCATTGCCGAACACTGTAGTGTGTGAAATAAGCTAGTTCGGTTCCAGGAATCAGTTGCGTTCCTACGAAGAAAGTTTAGTTTGGCAAGTTCAAACTTTTCTAGTTAGCATAATCTAACAAGATGTACAACTTAGTAGTTTCACTTCATTTCTAAAGCAGTTTGTTTAGAAAACATACATCTTCATTGCCGAAAACTGTACTGTGTGAAATAAGATAGTTCGGTTCTAGGAATCAGTTGGTTTCCTATGAAGAAGGTTCAGCGCAGCAAGTTCAAACCTTCCTTGTTTGTGTAGTCTAACAAGATGTACAACTTACTAGTTTCGCTTCACTTGTAAAGTAGTTTGTTTAGAAAACCAACATCTTCATTACCGAACACTGTACTGTGTGAAATAAGCTAGTTCGGTTCTAGGAATCAGTTGCTTTCCTACGAAGAAGCTTTAGTGCAGCAAGTTCAAACTTTTCTAGTTAGTGTAATCTACCAAGATGTACAACTTACTAGGTTCGCTTCATATCTAAAGTAGTGTTTTTCAAAAACAAACATCTTCATTGCCGAAAACTGTACTGTGTGAAATAAGTTAGTTCGGTTCTAGGAATCAGTTGCTTTCCTACGAAGAGAGTTCAGTGCAGCAACTTAAACTTTTCTAGTTAGTGTAGTCTAACAAGATGTACAACTTTTTAGTTTCACTTCATTTCTAAAGCAGTTTGTTTAGAAAACATACATCTTCATTTCCGAAAACTGTACTGTGTGATATAAGTTAGTTCGGTTCTAGGAATCAGTTGCTTTCCTACGAAGAAGGTTTAGTGCAGCAACTTCAAACATTTCTAGTTAGTGTAATCTAAGAACATGTACAAATTAGTAGTTTCGCTTCATTTCTAAAGCAGTTGGTTTAGAAAACATACATCATCATTGGCGAACACTGTACTGTGTGAAATAAGCTAGTTTGGTTCTAGGAATCAGTTGCTTTCCTACGAAGAAGGTTTAGTGCAGCAACTTCAAACCTTCCTTGTTTGTGTAGTCTAACAAGATGTACAACTTACTAATTTCGCTTCATTTCTAAAGTAGTTTCTTTAGAAAAGAAACATCTTCATTGCCGAACACTGTACTGTGTGAAATAAGCAAGTTCGGTTCTAGGAATCAGTTGCTTTCCTACGAAGAAGGTTTGGTGCAGCAAGTTCAAACTTTTCTAGTTAGTGTAATCTAACAAGATGTACAATTTACTAGATTCACTTCATATCCAAAGTAGTTTGTTTTAAAAGCAAACATCTTCATTGCCGAACACTGTAATGTGTGAAATAAGCTAGTTCGATTCTAGGAATCAGTTGCTTTCCGACGAAGAAGGTTTATTGCAGCAAGTTCAAACTTTTCTAGTTAGTGTAATCTAACAATATGTACAATTTACTAGATTCACTTCATATCTAAAGTAGTTTGTTTTAAAAACAAACATCTTCATTGCCGAACACTTTAATGTGTGAAATAAGCTAGTTCGATTCTAGGAATCAGTTGCTTTCCTACGAAGAAGGTTTATTGCAGCAAGTTCAAACTTTTCTAGTTAGTGTAATCTAACAAGATATGCAACTTACTAGATTCGCTTCATATCTAAAGTAGTTTGTTTCGAAAACAAACATCTTCATTGCCGAACACTGTAATATGTGAAATAAGCTAATTCGGTTCTAGGAATCAGTGGCTTTCCTATGAAGAAGGTTTAGTGCAGCAAGTTCAAACTTTTCTAGTTAGTGTAATCTAACAGGATATACAACTTACTAGATTAACTTCATATCTAAAGTAGTTTTTTTCAAAAACAAATATCTTCATTACCGAACACTGTACTGTGTACAATAAGCTCGTTCGGTTCTTGGAATCAGTTCCTTTCCTACGAAGAAGGTTTAGTGCAGCAACTTTTAAACATTTCTAGTTAGTGTAATCTAAGAAGATGTATAAATTAGTAGTTTCGCTTCATTTCTAAAGTAGTTTCTTTAGAAAAGAAACATCTTCATTGCCGAACAATGTACTGTATGAAATAAGCTAGTTTGGTTCTAGGAATCAGTTCCTTTCCTACGAAGAAGGTTTATTGCAGCAAGTTCAATCTTTTCTAGTTAGTGTAATCTAACAAGATGTACAACGTAGTAGTTTCACTTCATTTCTAAAGCAGTTTGTTTAGAAATCATACATCTTCATTTCCGAAAACTGTACTGTGTGAAATAAGACAGTTCGGTTCAAGGAATCAGTTGCTTTCCTACGAAGAAGGTTTTGTTTAGCAACTTCAAACTTTCCTTGTTTGTGTAGTCTAACAAGATGTACAACTTACTAGTTTCGCTACATTTGTAAAGTAGTTTCTTTAGAAAACAAACATCTTCATTGCCCAACACTGTATTGTGTGAAATAAGCTAGTTCGGTTCTAGGAATCAGTTGCTTTCCTACGAAGAAGGTTTAGTTCAGCAACTTCAAACTTTTCCAGTTAGTGTAATCTAACAAGATGTACAACTTACTAGATTCACTTCATATCTAAAGTAGTTTTTTTCAAAAACAAACATCTTCATTGCCGAACACTGTACTGAGTGAAATAAGCTAATTCCGTTCTAGGAATCAGTTGCTTTCCTACAAAGAAGGTTTAGTGCAGCAAGTTCAAACTTTTCTATTTAGTGTAGTCTAACAAGATATATAACTTACCTGTTTCTCTTCATATCTAAAGTAGTTTTTTTAAAACAAACAACTTCATTGCCGAACACTGTACTGTGTGAAATAAGCTAGTTCGGTTCTAGGAATCAGTTCTTTTCCTAAAAAGAAGGTTTAGTGCACCAAGTTCAAACTTTTCTAATTAGTGTAATCTAACAAGATGTACAACTTATTACTTTCACTTCATTTCTAAAGCAGTTTGTTTAGAAAACATCCATCTTCATTGATGAAAACTGTCCGCTGTGAAATAAGTTAGTTTGGTTCTAGGAATCAGTTGCTTTCCAACGAAGAAGGTTTAGTGCAGCCACTTCAGACATTTCTAGTTAGTGTAATCTAAGAAGGTGTACAAATTAGTAGTTTCGCTTCATTTCTAAAGCAGTTGGTTTAGAAAACGTACATCTTCCTTGGCGTACACTGTGCTGTGTGAAATAAGCTAGTTTGGTTCTAGGAATCAGTTGCTTTCCTACGAAGAATGTTTTGTTTAGCAACTTCAAACCTTCCTTGTTTGTGTAGTCTAACAAGATGTACAACGTACTAGTTTCGCTTCATTTCTAACGTAGTTTGTTTAGAAAACAAACATCTTCATTGCCGAACTCTGTACTGTGTGAAATAAGCTAGTTTGGTTGTAGGAATCAGTTGCTTTCCGACGAAGAGGGTTTAGTGCAGCAACTTCAAACTTTTCTAGTTAGTGTAATCTAACAATATGTACAACTTCCTAGATTCGCTTCATATCTAAAATTGTTTGTTTCAAAAACAAACATCTTCATTGCCGAACACTGTACTGTATGAAATAAGTTAGTTCGGTTCTATGAATCAGTTGCTTTCCTACGAAGAAAGTTTAGTGCAGCAAGTTCAAACTTTTCTAGTTAGTGTAGTCTAACAAGATGAACAACTTACTAGTTTCTATTCATATCTGAAGTAGTTTTTTCAAAAACAGACATCTTCATTGCCAAACACTGTCCTGTGTGAAATAAGCTAGTTCGTTTCTAAGAATGAGTTGCTTTCCTACAAAGAAGGTTTAGTGCAGCAAGTTCATACTTTTCTAGTTAGTGTACTCTAAGAAGATGTACAACTTAGTAGTTTCACTTCACTTCTAAAGCAGTTTGTTCAGAAAACATACATCTTCATTGCCAAAAACTGTACTGTGTGAAATAAGTTACTTCGGTGGTAGGAATCAGTTGCTATCCTACGAAGAATGTTTAGTGAAGCAACTTCAAACATTTCTAGTTAGTGTAATCTCAGAAGATGTACAAATTAGTAATTTTGCTTCATTTCTAAAGCAGTTGGTTTAGAAAACATACATCTTCATTGGCGAACACTGTGCTATGTGAAATAAGCTAGTTTGGTTCTAGGAATCTGTTGCTTTCCTACGAAAAAGGTTTAGTGCAGCAACTTCAAACCTTCCTTGTTTGTGTAGTCTAACAAGATGTACAACTTACTAGTTTCGCTTCATTTCTAAAGTAGTTTCTTTAGAAAACAAACATCTTCAATGCTGAACACTGTACTGGGTGAAATAAGCTAGTTCGGTTCTAGGAATCAGTTCCTTTCCTAGGAAGAAGGTTTAGTGCAGCATGTTCAAACTTTTCTAGTTACTGTAATCTAACCAGATGTACAACTTAGTAGTTTCACTTCATTTCTAAAGCAGTTTGTTTAGAAAGCATACATCTTCATTGCCGAAAACTGTACTGTGTGAAATAAGCTAGTTTGGTTCTAGGAATCAGTTGCTTTCCTCTGAGAAGAAGGTTCAGTGCAGCAAGTTCAAACTTTTCTAGTTAGTGTAATCTAAGTAAGATATACAACTTAGTAGTTTCACTTCATTTCTAAAGCAGTTTGTTTAGAAAACATACATCTCCATTGCGAATACTGTACTGTGTGAAATAAGTTAGTTTGGTTCTAGGAATCAGATGCTTTTCATATGAAGAAGATTTAGTGCAGCAACTTCAAACCTTCCTTGTTTGTGTAGTGTAACAAGATGTACAACTTACTAGTTTCTCTTCATTTGTAAAGTAGTTTGTTTAGAAAACAAACATCTTCATTACCGAACACTGTACTGTGTGAAATCATCTAGTTCGGTTCTAGGAATCAGTTGCTTTCCTACGAAGAAGGTTTAGTGCAGCAAGTTCAAACTTCTCTAGTTAGTGTAATCTAACAAGATGTACAACTTAGTAGTTTCACTTCATTTCTAAAGCATTTTGTTTTAGAAAACAAACATCTTCATTACCGAACACTGTACTGTGTGAAATAAGTTAATTCAGTTCTAGGAATCAAATGCTTTTCTACAAAGAAGGTTTAGTGCAGCAAGTTCAAACTTTTCTAGTTAGTGTAGTCTAAAAAGATGAACAACTTACCTGTTTGTTCATATCTAAAGTAGTTTTTTCAAAATAAATTTTTTCATTGCCCAAAACTGTACTGTGTGAAATAAGCTAGTTGGGTTCTAGGAATGAGTTGCTTTCCTACAAAGAAGGTTTAGTGCAGCAAGTTCAAACTTTTCTAGTTAGTGTAATCTAATAAGATGTACAACTTAGTAGTTTCACTTCATTTCTAAAGCAGTTTGTTTAGAAAACTAACATCTTCATTGTGGAATACTTTACTGTGTGAAATAAGTTAGTTCGGTTCTAGGAATCAGTTGCTTTCCGACGAAGAAGGTTTAGTGCAGCAACTTTCACATTTCTATTTAGTGTAATCTAAGAAGATGTACAACTTAGTAGTTTCACTTCATTTCTAAAGCAGTTTGTGTAGAAAGCATACATCTTCATTGCTGAAAACTGTACTGTGTGAAATAAGCTAATTTGGTTCTAGGAATCAGTTGCTTTCCTATGAAGAAGGTTTAGTGCAGCAAATTCAAACTTTTCTAGTTAGTGTAATCTATTAAGATTACAACTTAGTAGTTTCACTTCATTTCTAAAGCAGTTTGTTTAGAAAACATACATCTTCATTATGAATACTTTACTCTGTGAAATAAGTTAGTTCGCTTCTAGGAATCAGTTGCTTTCCTACGAAGAAGATTTAGTGCAGCAACTTCACACATTTCTATTTAGTGTAATCTAAGAAGATGTACAAATTAGTAGTTTCCTTCATTTCTAAAGCAATTGGTTTACAAAACATACATCTTCATTGGCGAACACTGTGCTGTGTGAAATAAGCTAGTTTGGTTCTAGGAATCAGTTGCTTTCCTAAGAAGAAGGTTTAGTGCAGCAACTTCAAACCTTCCTTGTTTGTGTAGCCTATCAAGATGTACAAGTTACTATTTTCGCTTCATTTGTACAGTAGTTTGTTTAGAAATCAAACATCTTCATTGCCGAACACTGTAGTGTGTGAAATAAGCTAGTTCGGTTCCAGGAATCAGTTGCGTTCCTACGAAGAAGGTTTAGTTTGGCAAGTTCAAACTTTTCTAGTTAGCATAATCTAACAAGATGTACAACTTAGTAGTTTCACTTCATTTCTAAAGCAGTTTGTTTAGAAAACATACATCTTCATTGCCGAAAACTGTACTGTGTGAAATAAGATAGTTCGGTTCTAGGAATCAGTTGGTTTCCTATGAAGAAGGTTCAGCGCAGCAAGTTCAAACCTTCCTTGTTTGTGTAGTCTAACAAGATGTACAACTTACTAGTTTCGCTTCACTTGTAAAGTAGTTTGTTTAGAAAACCAACATCTTCATTACCGAACACTGTACTGTGTGAAATAAGCTAGTTCGGTTCTAGGAATCAGTTGCTTTCCTACGAAGAAGCTTTAGTGCAGCAAGTTCAAACTTTTCTAGTTAGTGTAATCTACCAAGATGTACAACTTACTAGGTTCGCTTCATATCTAAAGTAGTGTTTTTCAAAAACAAACATCTTCATTGCCGAAAACTGTACTGTGTGAAATAAGTTAGTTTGGTTCTAGGAATCAGTTGCTTTCCTCCAAGAGAGTTCAGTGCAGCAAGTTCAAACTTTTCTAGTTAGTGTAGTCTAACAAGATGTACAACTTTTTAGTTTCACTTCATTTCTAAAGCAGTTTGTTTAGAAAACATACATCTTCATTTCGAAAACTGTACTGTGTGATATAAGTTAGTTCGGTTCTAGGAATCAGTTGCTTTCCCTCTGAAGAAGGTTTAGTGCAGCAACTTCAAACATTTCTAGTTAGTGTAATCTAAGAACATGTACAAATTAGTAGTTTCGCTTCATTTCTAAAGCAGTTGGTTTAGAAAACATACATCATCATTGGCGAACACTGTACTGTGTGAAATAAGCTAGTTTGGTTCTAGGAATCAGTTGCTTTCCTACGAAGAAGGTTTAGTGCAGCAACTTCAAACCTTCCTTGTTTGTGTAGTCTAACAAGATGTACAACTTACTAATTTCGCTTCATTTCTAAAGTAGTTTCTTTAGAAAAGAAACATCTTCATTGCCGAACACTGTACTGTGTGAAATAAGCAAGTTCGGTTCTAGGAATCAGTTGCTTTCCTACGAAGAAGGTTTGGTGCAGCAAGTTCAAACTTTTCTAGTTAGTGTAATCTAACAAGATGTACAATTTACTAGATTCACTTCATATCCAAAGTAGTTTGTTTTAAAAGCAAACATCTTCATTTGCGAACACTGTAATGTGTGAAATAAGCTAGTTCGATTCTAGGAATCAGTTGCTTTCCGACGAAGAAGGTTTATTGCAGCAAGTTCAAACTTTTCTAGTTAGTGTAATCTAACAATATGTACAATTTACTAGATTCACTTCATATCTAAAGTAGTTTGTTTTAAAAACAAACATCTTCATTGTTTAACACTTTAATGTGTGAAATAAGCTAGTTCGATTCTAGGAATCAGTTGCTTTCCTACGAAGAAGGTTTATTGCAGCAAGTTCAAACTTTTCTAGTTAGTGTAATCTAACAAGATATGCAACTTACTAGATTCGCTTCATATCTAAAGTAGTTTGTTTCGAAAACAAACATCTTCATTGCCGAACACTGTAATATGTGAAATAAGCTAATTTGGTTCTAGGAATCAGTGGCTTTCCTATGAAGAAGGTTTAGTGCAGCAAGTTCAAACTTTTCTAGTTAGTGTAATCTAACAGGATATACAACTTACTAGATTAACTTCATATCTAAAGTAGTTTTTTCAAAAACAAATATCTTCATTACGAACACTGTACTGTGTACAATAAGCTCGTTCGGTTCTTGGAATCAGTTCCTTTCCTACGAAGAAGGTTTAGTGCAGCAACTTTTAAACATTTCTAGTTAGTGTAATCTAAGAAGATGTATAAATTAGTAGTTTCGCTTCATTTCTAAAGTAGTTTCTTTAGAAAAGAAACATCTTCATTGCCGAACAATGTACTGTATGAAATAAGCTAGTTTGGTTCTAGGAATCAGTTCCTTTCCTACGAAGAAGGTTTATTGCAGCAAGTTCAATCTTTTCTAGTTAGTGTAATCTAACAAGATGTACAACGTAGTAGTTTCACTTCATTTCTAAAGCAGTTTGTTTAGAAATCATACATCTTCATTTCCTAAAAACTGTACTGTGTGAAATAAGACAGTTCGGTTCAAGGAATCAGTTGCTTTCCTACGAAGAAGGTTTTGTTTAGCAACTTCAAACTTTCCTTGTTTGTGTAGTCTAACAAGATGTACAACTTACTAGTTTCGCTACATTTGTAAAGTAGTTTCTTTAGAAAACAAACATCTTCATTGCCCAACACTGTATTGTGTGAAATAAGCTAGTTCGGTTCTAGGAATCAGTTGCTTTCCTACGAAGAAGGTTTAGTTCAGCAACTTCAAACTTTTCCAGTTAGTGTAATCTAACAAGATGTACAACTTACTAGATTCACTTCATATCTAAAGTAGTTTTTTTCAAAAACAAACATCTTCATTGCCGAACACTGTACTGAGTGAAATAAGCTAATTCCGTTCTAGGAATCAGTTGCTTTCCTACAAAGAAGGTTTAGTGCAGCAAGTTCAAACTTTTCTATTTAGTGTAGTCTAACAAGATATATAACTTACCTGTTTCTCTTCATATCTAAAGTAGTTTTTTTTAAAACAAACATCTTCATTGCCGAACACTGTACTGTGTGAAATAAGCTAGTTCGGTTCTAGGAATCAGTTCTTTTCCTAAAAAGAAGGTTTAGTGCACCAAGTTCAAACTTTTCTAATTAGTGTAATCTAACAAGATGTACAACTTATTACTTTCACTTCATTTCTAAAGCAGTTTGTTTAGAAAACATCCATCTTCATTGATGAAAACTGTCCGCTGTGAAATAAGTTAGTTTGGTTCTAGGAATCAGTTGCTTTCCAACGAAGAAGGTTTAGTGCAGCCACTTCAGACATTTCTAGTTAGTGTAATCTAAGAAGGTGTACAAATTAGTAGTTTCGCTTCATTTCTAAAGCAGTTGGTTTAGAAAACGTACATCTTCCTTGGCGAACACACTGTGCTGTGTGAAATAAGCTAGTTTGGTTCTAGGAATCAGTTGCTTTCCTACGAAGAATGTTTTGTTTAGCAACTTCAAACCTTCCTTGTTTGTGTAGTCTAACAAGATGTACAACGTACTAGTTTCGCTTCATTTCTAACGTAGTTTGTTTAGAAAACAAACATCTTCATTGCCGAACTCTGTACTGTGTGAAATAAGCTAGTTTGGTTGTAGGAATCAGTTGCTTTCCTCTGAAGAGGGTTTAGTGCAGCAACTTCAAACTTTTCTAGTTAGTGTAATCTAACAATATGTACAACTTCCTAGATTCGCTTCATATCTAAAATTGTTTGTTTCAAAAACAAACATCTTCATTGCCGAACACTGTACTGTATGAAATAAGTTAGTTCGGTTCTATGAATCAGTTGCTTTCCTACGAAGAAAGTTTAGTGCAGCAAGTTCAAACTTTTCTAGTTAGTGTAGTCTAACAAGATGAACAACTTACTAGTTTCTATTCATATCTGAAGTAGTTTTTTTTCAAAAACAGACATCTTCATTGCCAAACACTGTCCTGTGTGAAATAAGCTAGTTCGTTTCTAAGAATGAGTTGCTTTCCTACAAAGAAGGTTTAGTGCAGCAAGTTCATACTTTTCTAGTTAGTGTACTCTAAGAAGATGTACAACTTAGTAGTTTCACTTCACTTCTAAAGCAGTTTGTTCAGAAAACATACATCTTCATTGCCAAAAACTGTACTGTGTGAAATAAGTTACTTCGGTGGTAGGAATCAGTTGCTATCCTACGAAGAATGTTTAGTGAAGCAACTTCAAACATTTCTAGTTAGTGTAATCTCAGAAGATGTACAAATTAGTAATTTTGCTTCATTTCTAAAGCAGTTGGTTTAGAAAACATACATCTTCATTGGCGAACACTGTGCTATGTGAAATAAGCTAGTTTGGTTCTAGGAATCTGTTGCTTTCCTACGAAAAAGGTTTAGTGCAGCAACTTCAAACCTTCCTTGTTTGTGTAGTCTAACAAGATGTACAACTTACTAGTTTCGCTTCATTTCTAAAGTAGTTTCTTTAGAAAACAAACATCTTCAATGCTGAACACTGTACTGGGTGAAATAAGCTAGTTCGGTTCTAGGAATCAGTTCCTTTCCTACGAAGAAGGTTTAGTGCAGCATGTTCAAACTTTTCTAGTTACTGTAATCTAACCAGATGTACAACTTAGTAGTTTCACTTCATTTCTAAAGCAGTTTGTTTAGAAAGCATACATCTTCATTGCCGAAAACTGTACTGTGTGAAATAAGCTAGTTTGGTTCTAGGAATCAGTTGCTTTCCTACGAAGAAGGTTCAGCGCAGCAAGTTCAAACTTTTCTAGTTAGTGTAATCTAGTAAGATATACAACTTAGTAGTTTCACTTCATTTCTAAAGCAGTTTGTTTAGAAAACATACATCTCCATTGCCGAATACTGTACTGTGTGAAATAAGTTAGTTCGCTTCTAGGAATCAGATGCTTTCCTACGAAGAAGGTTTAGTGCAGCAACTTCAAACCTTCCTTGTTTGTGTAGTGTAACAAGATGTACAACTTACTAGTTTCGCTTCATTTGTAAAGTAGTTTGTTTAGAAAACCAACATCTTCATTACCGAACACTGTACTGTGTGAAATCATCTAGTTCGGTTCTAGGAATCAGTTCCTTTCCTACGAAGAAGGTTTAGTGCAGCAACTTCAAACTTTTCTAGTTAGTGTAGTCTAACAAGATGTACAACTTTCTTGATTCGCTTCACATCTATAGTATTTTGTTTCAAAAACAAACATCTTCATTACCGAACTCTGTACTGTGTGATATAAACTAATTCAGTTCTAGGAATCAAATGCTTTTCTACAAAGAAGGTTTAGTGCAGCAAGTTCAAACTTTTCTAGTTAGTGTAGTCTAAAAAGATGTACAACTTACCTGTTTGTCTTCATATATCAAGTAGTTTTTTTCAAAAACAAACATCTTCATTGCCCAAAACTCTACTGTGTGAAATAAGCTAGTTCGGTTCTAGGAATCAGTTCCGTTACTCCGAAGAAGGTTTAGTGCAGCAAGTTCAAACTTTTCTAGTTAGTGTAATCTAACAAGATGTACAACTTAGTACTTTCACTTCATTTCTAACATAGTTTGTTTAGAAAACTAACATCTTCATTGCCGAACTCTGTACTGTGTTTAATAAGCTAGTTTAGTTCTAGGAATCAGTTGCTTTCCGACGAAGAAGGTTTAGTGCAGCCACTTCAAACTTTTCTAGTTACTGTAATCTAACAAGATATACAACTTACTAGATTCGCTTCATATCTAAAATAGTTTGTTTCCAAAACAAACATCTTCATTGCTGAACACTGTACTATATGAAATAAGCTAGTTCGGTTCTATGAATCAGTTGCTTTCCTACGAAGAAGGTTTAGTGCAGCAAGTTCAAACTTTTCTAGTTAGTGTAGTCTAACAAGATGAACAACTTACTAGTTTCTATTCATATCTGAAGTAGTTTTTTTCAAAAACAGACATCTTCATTACCCAACACTGTACTGTGTGAAATAAGCCAGTTCCGTTCCAGGAATCAGTTGCTTTCCTACGAAGAAGGTTTAGTGCAGCAACTTTAAACATTTCTAGTTGGTGTAATCTAAGAAGTTGTACAAATTAGTAGTTTCCCTTCATTTCTAAAGCAGTTGGTTTAGAAAACATAAATCTTCATTACCGAACACTGTGCTGTGTGAAATAAGCTAGTTTTATTCTAGGAATCAGTTGCTTTCCTACGAAGAAGGTTTAGTGCAGCAACTTCAAACCTTCCTTGTTTGTGTAGTTTAACAAGGTATACAACATACTAGTTGCGCTTCATTTCTCAAGTAGTTTCTTTAGAAAACAAACATCTTCATTGCCGAACACTGTACTGTGTGAAATAAGCTAGTTCGGTTCTAGGAATCAGTTGCTTTCCGACGAAGAAGGTTTAGTGCAACAAGATCAAACTTTTCTAGTTAGTGTAGTCTAACAAGGTGAACAACTTCCTAGATTCTCCTCATATCTAAGGTAGTTTTTTTCAAAAAAAAAAAATCTTCATTGCCGAAAACTGTACTGTGTGAAATAAGCTAGTGCATTTCTACGAATGAGTTGCTTTCCTACAAAGAAGGTTTAGGGCAGCAAGTTCATACTTTTCTAGTTAGTGTAATCTAACAAGATGTACAACTTAGTATTTTCACTTCATTTCTAATGCAGTTTGTTTCGAAAACACACATCTTCATTGCCGACAACTGTACTGTGTGAAATAAGCTCGTTCTGTTCTAGGAATCAGTTGGTTTCCTACGAAGAAGTTTTAGTACAGCAAGTTCAAACTTTTCTAGTTAGTGTAATCTAACAAGATGTACAACTTACTAGATTCGCTTCATATCTAAAGTAGTTTGTTTCAAAAACAAACATCTTCATTGCCGAAAACTGTACTGTGTGAAATAAGCTAGTTTGATTCTAGGAATCAGTCCCGTTCCTCCATAGAAGGTTTAGTGCAGCTAGTTCAAACTTTTCTAGTTAGTGTAATCTAACAAGATGTACAACTTAGTTCTTTCATTCCATTTCTAAAGCCGTTTGTTTAGAAAACATACATCTTCATTGCCGAAAAATGTACTGTGTGAAATAAGTTAGTTCGGTTCTAGGAATCCTTTGCTTTCCTACGAAGAAGGTTTAGTGCAGCAACTTCAAATATTTCTAGTTAGTGTAATCTAAGAACTTGTACAAATTAGTAGTTTCGCTTCATTTCTAAAGCAGTTTGTTTAGAAAACATACATCTTCATTGGCGAACACTGTGCTGTGTGAAATAAGCTAGTTTGGTCTCGGAATCAGTTGCTTTCCTACAAAGAAGGTTTAGTGCAGCAACTTCAAACCTTCCTTGTTTGTGTAGTCTAACAAGATGTACAACTTACTAGATTCGCTTCATTTCTAAAGTCGTTTCTTTAGAAAACAAACATCTTCATTGCCGAACACTGTACTGTGTGAAATAAGCTAGTTCGGTTCTAGTAATCAGTTGCTTTCCTACGAAGAAGGTTTAGTGCAGCAAGTTCAAACTTTTCTAGTTAGTGTAATCTAACAAGATGTACAACTTACTAGATTCTCTTCATATCTAAAGTAGTTTGTTTCAAAAACAACCATCTTCATTGGCGAACTCTGTACTGTGTGAAATAAGCTAATTCGGTTCTAGGAATCAGTTGCTTTCCTACAAAGAAGGTTTAGTGCAGCAAGTTCAAACTTTTCTAGTTAGTGTATTCTAAAAAGATGTACAACTTACCTTTTTGTCTACATATATAAAGTAGATTTTTTCAAAAACAAACATCTTCATTGCCGAACACTGTACTGTGTGAAATAAGCTAGTTCAGTTCTAGGAATCAGTTCCTTTCCTCCGAAGAAGGTTCATTGCAGCAAGTTCAAACTTTTCTAGTTAGTGTAATCTAACAAGATATACAAGTTAGTAGTTTCACTTCATTTCTAAAGCAGTTTATTTAGAAAACATACCTCTTCATTGTCGAAAACTGTACTGTGTGAAATAAGTTAGTTTGGTTCTAGGAATCAGTTGCTTTCCTACGAAGAAGGTTTAGTGCAGCAACTTCAAACCTTCCTTGTTTGTGTAGTCTAACAAGATGTACAACTAACTAGTTTCGCTTCATTTCTAAAGTAGTTTCTTTAGAAAACAAACGTCTTCATTGCCGAACACTGTACAGTGTGAAATAAGCTAGTTCGATTCTAGGAATCAGTTGCTTTCCTACGAAGAAGGTTTAGAGCAGCAAGGTCAAACTTTTCTAGTTAGTGTAATCTAACAAGATGTACAACCTCCTAGATTCGCTTCATATCTAAAGTAGTTTGTTTCAAAAAGAAACAGCTTTATTGCCGAAAACTGTACTGTGTGAAATAAGTTAGTTTGGTTCTAGGAATCAGTTGCTTCCCTACGAAGAATGTTGAGTGCAGCAAGTTCAAACTTTTCTAGTTAGTGTAATCTAACAAGATATACAACTTAGTAGTTTCATTTCATTTCTAAAGCAGTTTGTTTAGAAAAATTGCCGAAAAATGTACTGTGTGAAATAAGTTAGTTCCGTTCTAGGAATCAGTTGCTTTCCTACGAAGAAGGTTTAGTGCAGCAACTTCAAACATTTCTAGTTAGTGTAATCTAAGAACATGTACAAATTAGTAATTTCGCTTCATTTCTAAAGCAGTTTGTTTAGAAAACACACATCTTCATTGGCAAACACTGTGCTGTGTGAAATAAGCTAGTTTGGTTCTAGGAATCAGTTGCTTTCCTACGAAGAAGGTTTAGAGCAGCAACTTCAAACCTTCCTTGTTTGTGTAGTGTCACAAGATGTACAAGGTACTAGTTTCGCTTCATTTCTAAAGTAGTTTCTTTAGAAAGCAAACATCTTCTTTGCCAAACACTGTACTGTGTGAAATAAGCTAGTTCGGTTCTAGGAATCAGTTGCTTTCCTCCGAAGAAGGTTTAGTGCAGCAAGTTCAAACTTTTCTAGTTAGTGTAATCTAACAAGATGTACAACTTACTAGATTCGCTTCACATCTAAAGGAGTTTTTTCCAAAAACAAACATCTTCATTGCCGAACACTGTACTGTGTGAAATAAGCTCGTTCGGTTCTAGGAATCAGTTCCTTTCCTACAAAGAAGGTTTAGGGCAGCAACTTCAAACATTTCTAGTTTGTGTAATCTAAGAAGATGTACAAATTAGCAGTTTCGCTTCATTTCTAAAGCAGTTGGTTTAGAAAACATTCATCTTCATTGGCGAACACTGTGCTGTGTGAAATAAGCTAGTTTGGTTCTAGGATTCTGTTGCTTTCCTACGAAGAAGGTTTAGTGAAGCAACTTGAAACCTGCCTTGTTTGTGTAGTCTAACAAGATGTACAACTTACTAGTTTCACTTATTTTCTAAACTAGTCTGTTTAGAAAACAAACATCTTCATTGCCGAACATTGTACTGTGTGAAATAAGCCAGTTCGTTTCTAGGAATCAGTTGTTTTCCTACGAAGAAGGTTTAGTGCAGCAACTTCAAACATTTCCAGTTAGTGTAATCTAAGAACATGTACAAATTAGTAGTTTCACTTCATTTCTAAAGCAGTTTGGTTAGAAAACATACATCTTCATTGCCGACAACTGTACTGTGTGAAATTAGTTAGTTCGTTTCTAGGAATCAGTTGCTTTCCTCTGAAGAAGGTTTAGGGCAGCAACTTCAAACATTTCTAGTTTGTGTAATCTAAGAAGATGTACAAATTAGCAGTTTCGCTTCATTTCTAAAGTAGTTGGTTTAGAAAACATACTTCTTCATTGGCGAACACTGTGTTGTGTGAAATAAGCTAGTTTGGTTCTAGGAATCAGTTGCTTTCCTACGAAGAAGGTTTAGTGCAGCAACTTCAAAGCTTCCTTGTTTGTGTAGTCTAACAAGATATACAACTTACTAGTTTTGCTTCATTTCTAAAGTAGTTTGTTTTGAAAAAAAACATCTTCATTGCCGAACTCTGTACTGTGTGAAATAAGGTAGTTCGGTTCTAGGAATCAGTTCCTTTCCTACGAAGAATGTTTAGCGTAGCAACTTCAAACATTTCTCGTTAGTGTAATCTAAGAAGATGTACAAATTAGTAGTTTCGCTTCATTTCTAAAGCAGTTGGTTTAGAAAACATACATCTTCATTGGCGAACACTGCGCTGTGTGAAATAAGCTAGTTTGGTTCTATGTATCAGTTGCTTTCCTACGAAGAAGGTTTAGTGCAGCAACTTCAACCCTTCCTTGTTCGTGTAGTCTAAGAAGATGTACAACTTACTAGTTTCGTTTCATTTCTAAAGTAGTTGGTTTAGAAAACAAACATCTTCATTGCGGAACACTGTACTGTATGAAATAAGCTAGTTCGGTTCTAGGAATCAGTTGCTTTCCGACGAAGAAGGTTTAGTGCAGCAAGTTCAAACTTTTCTAGTTAGTTTAGTCTAACTAGATGAACAACTTACTAGTTTCTCTTCATATCTAAAGTATTTTTTTTCAAAAACAGACATCTTCATTGCCGAACACTGTACTGTGTCAAATAAGCCAGTTTGGTTCCAAAATCAGTTGCTTTCCTACGAAGAAGGTTTAGTGTAGCAACTTCAAATATTCCTAGTTAGTGTAATCTAAGAAGATGTACAAATTAGTCATTTCGCTTCATTTCTAAAGCAGTTGGTTTAGAAAACATACAGCTTCATTAGCGAACACTGTGCTGTGTGAAATAAGCTAGTTTGGTTCTAGGATTCAGTTGCTTTCCTACGAAGATGGTTTAATGCAGCAAGTTCAAACCTTCCTTTTTTGTGTAGTCTAACAAGATGTACAACTTACTAGTTTCGCTTCATTTCTAAAGTAGTTTGTTTCAAAAACAAACATCTTCATTGCCGAACACTGTACTGTGTGAAATAAGCTACTTCGGTTCTAGGAATCAGTTGCTTTCCTACGAAGAAGGTTTAGTGCAGCAAGTTCAAACTTTTCTAGTTAGTGTAATCTAACAAGATGTACAACATAGTAGTTTAACTTCATTTCTAAAGTAGTTTCTTTAGAAAACAAACGTCTTCATTGCCGAACACTGTACTGGTGAAATAAGCTAGTTCGGTTCTAGGAAACAGTTGCTTTCCTACGAAGAAGGTTTAGTGCAGCAAGTTCAAACTTTTCTAGTTAGTGTAATCTAAAAAGATGTACAACTTACTAGATTCACTTCATGTCTAAGGTAGTTTGTTTCAAAAACAGATATCTTCATTGCCGAACACTGTACTGTGTGAAATAAGCTAGTTCGGTTCTAGGAATCAGTTGCTTTCCTACGATGAAGCTTTAGTGCAGCAAGTTCAAACTTTTCTAGTTAGTGTAATCTAAGAAGATGTACAACTTCGTAGTTTCACTTCATTTCTAAAGCAGTTTGTTTAGAAAACATACATCTTCATTGCCAAAAACTGTACTGTGTGAAATAAGTTAGTTCGTTTCTAGGAATCAGTTGCTTTCCTCCGAAGAAGGTTTAATGCAGCAACTTCAAACATTTCTAGTTTGTGTAATCTAAGAAGATGTACAATTTAGTAGTTTCGCTTCATTTCTAAAGCAATTGGTTTAGAAAACATAGACCTTCATTATCGAACACTGTGCTGTGTGAAATAAGCTAGTTTGGTTCTAGGATTCAGTTGCTTTCCTACGAAGAAGGTTTAACGCAGCAAGTTCAAACCTTCCTTGTTTGTGTAGTCTAACAAGATGTACGACTTACCAGTTTTGCTTCATTTCTAAAGTAGTTTGTTTCAAAAACAAACATCTTCATTGACGAACACTGTACTCTGTGAAATAATCTAGTTCGGTTCTAGGAATCAGTTGCTTTCCTACGAAGAAGGTTTAGTGCAGAAATTCAAACTTTTCTAGTTAGTGTAGTCTAACAAGATGAACAACGTACTAGTTTCTCTTCATATCTCAAGTAGTTTTTTTTAAAAAAATCTTCATTGCCCAAAAGTGTACTGTGTGATATAAGTTAGTTCGGTTCTAGGAATCAGTTGCTTTCTAAACAAATACGGTTTAGTGCAGCAAGTTCAAATTTTCTAGTTAGTGTAATCTCACAAGATGTACAACTTAGTAGTTTCACTTCATTTCTAAAGCAGTTTGTTTAGAAAACATACATCTTCATTGCCGAAAACTGTACTGTATGAAATAAGTTAGTTCGGTTCTAGGAATCAGTTGCTTTCCTACGAAGAAGGTTTAGTGCAGCAACTTCAAACATTTCTAGTTAGTGTAATCTAAGAAGATGTACAAATTAGTAATTTTGCTTCATTTCTAAAGCAGTTGGTTTAGAAAACATATATCATCATTGGCGAACACTGTGCTGTGTGAAATAAGCTAGTTTGGTTCTAGGATTCTGTTGCTTTCCTACGAAGAAGGTTTAGTGCAGCAACTTGAAACCTTCCTTGTTTGTGTAGTTTAACAAGATATACAACTTACTAGTTTTGCTTCATTTCTAAAGTAGTTTGTTTAGAAAACAAAAATCTTCATTGCCGAACTCTGTACTGTGTGAAATAAGCTAGTTCGGTTCTAGGAATCAGTTGCTTTCCTACGAAGAAGCTTTAGTGCAGCAAGTTCAAACTTTTCTAGTTAGTGTAATCTAACAAGATGTACAACTTACTTGATTCGCTTCATATCTAAAGTAGTTTTTTTCAAAAACAAACATTTTCATTGCTGAACACTGTACTGTGTGAATTAAGCTAGTTGGGTTCTAGGAATCAGTTGCTTTCCTACGAAGAAGGTTTAGTGCAGCAAGTTCAAACTTTTCTAGTTAGTGTAATCTAACAAGATGTACAACATAGTAGTTTAACTTCATTTCTAAAGCAGTTTGTTTAGAAAACACATATATCTTCATTGCCGAAAACTGTACTGTGTGAAATAAGCTAGTTCGGTTCTAGGAATCAGTTCCTTTCCTCCGAAGATGGTTTAGTGCAGCAAGTTCAAACTTTTGTAGTTAGTGTAATCTAAAAAGATGTACAACATAGCAGTTTCACTTCATTTCTAAAGCATTTTGTTTAGAAAACATACATCTTCATTTCCGAAAACTGTACTGTGTGAAATAAGTCAGTTCGTTTCTAGGAACCAGTGGCTTTCGTAGGAAGAAGGTTTAGTGCAGGAACTTCAAACATTTCTAGTTAATGTAATCTAAGAAGATGTACAAATTAGTAGTTTCGCTTCATTTCTAAAGCAGTTGGTTTAGAAAACATACATCTTCATTGTCGAACACTGTGCTGTGTGAAATAAGCTAGTTTGGTTCTAGTAATCAGTTGCTTTCCTACGAAGAAGTTTTAGTGCAGCAACTTTAAACCTTCCTTTTTTGTGTAGTCTAACAAGATGTACAACTTCCTAGTTTCCCTTCATTTCTAAAGTAGTTTCTTTAGAAAACAAACATCTTCATTGCCGAACTCTGTACTGTGTGAAATAAGCTTGTTTGGTTCTAGGAATCAGTTGCTTTCCTACGAAGAAGGTTTAGTGCAGCAACTTCAAAACTTCCCTGTTTGTGTAGTCGAAAAAGATGTACAATTTACTTCTTTCGCTTCATTTATAAAGTAGTTTCTTTAGAAAATAAACATTTTTATTGCCGAATACTGTACTAAGTGAAATAACCTAGTTCGGTTGTAGGAATCAGTGCCTTTCCTACGAAGAAGGTTTAGTGCCGCAAGTTAAAACTTTTCTAGTTAGTGTAATCTAACAAGATGTACAACTTAGTAGTTTCTCTTCATTTCTAAATCAGTTTGTATAGAAAACATACATCTTCATTGCCGAAAACTGTACTGTGTGAAATAAGTTAGTTCGGTTCTAGGAATCAGTTGCTTTCTTACGAAGAAGGTTTAGTGCAGCAACTTCAAACATTTCTAGTTAGTGTAATCTGAGAAGATGTACAAATTAGTAGTTTCACGTCATTTCTAAAGCAGTTGGTTTAGAAAACATACATCTTCATTTGCGAACACTGCTGTTTGAAATAAGCTAGTTTGGTTTTTGGAATCAGTTGCTTTCCTACGAAGAAGTTTTAGTGCAGCAACTCCAAACCTTCCTTGTTTGTGTAGTCTAAGAAGATATACAACTTACTAGTTTCGCTTCATTTCTATAGTAGTTTGTTTAGAAAAGAAACATCTTCATTGCCGAACACTGTACTGTGTGAAATAAGCTACTTTGGTTTTAGGAATCAGTTCCTTTCCTACAAAGAAGGTTTAGAGCAGCAAGTTCAAACTTTTCTAGTTAGTCTAATCTAACAAGATGTACAACTTACTAGATTCGCTTCATATATAAAATAGTTTGTTTCAAAAACAAATATGTTCATTGCCGAACACTGTACTGTGTGAAATAAGCTAGTTCGTTTCTAGGAATCAGTTCGTTTGCTACGAAGAAGGTTTAGTGCAGCAACTTCAAACATTTCTACTGAGTGTAATCTATCAAGATGTACAACTTACCTGTTTCTCTTCATATCTAAAGTAGTTTTTTTCAAAAGCAAATGTCTTCATTGCCGAACACTGTACTGTGTGAAATAAGCTAGTACGGTTCTAGGAATCAGTTGCTTTCCTACGAAGAAGGTTTAGTGCAGCAACTTCAAACATTTCTAGTTAGTGTTATCTAAGAAGATGTACAAATTAGTAGTTTCGCTTCATTTCTAAAGCAATTGGCTTGCAAAACATACATCTTCATTTGCGAACACTGTGCTGTGTGAAATAAGCTAGTTTGGTTCTAGGAATCAGTTGCTTTCCTATGAAGAAGGTTTAATGCAGCAACTTCAAACCCTCCTTGTTTGTGAAGTCTATGAAGATGTACAAGTTACTAGTTTCGAATCATTTCTAAAGTAGTTTCTTTAGAAAACAAACATCTTCATTGCCAAACACTGTACTCTGTGAAATAAGCTAGTTGGTTTCTAGGAATCAGTTGCTTTCCTACGAAGAAGGTTTAGTGCAGCAATTTAAAACTTTTCTAGTTAGAGTAATCTAACAAGAATGTTTAGCGTAGCAACTTCAAACATGTCTCGTTAGTGTAATCTAAGAAGATGTACAAATTAGTAGTATCGCTTCATTTCGAAAGCACTTGGTTTAGAAAACATACATCTTCATTGGCGAACACTGTGCTGTGCGAAATAAGCTAGTTTGGTTCTAGGAAACAGTTGCTTTCCTACGAAGAAGGTTTAGTGCAGCAACTTCAAACCTTCCTTGTTTGTGTACTCTAACAAGATGTACAACTTACTAGTTTCGTTTCATTTCTAAAGTAGTTTGTTTAAAAAACAAACTTCTTCATTGCCGAACACTGTACTGTGTGAAATAAGCTAGTTCGGTTCTAGGAATCAGTTGCTTTCCTACGAAGAATGTGTGGTACAGCAACTTCAAACTTTTCTAGTTAGTGTAATGTAACAAGATGTACAACTGACTACATTCGCTTCATATCTAAAGTAGTTTGTTTCAAATACAAACATCTTCATTGCCTAACACTGTACTGTGTGAAATAAGCTAGTTTGGTTCTAGGAATCAGTTGCTTTCCTACGAAGAAGGTTTAGTGCAGCAAGTTCAAACTTTTCTAGTTAGTGTAGTCTAAAAAGATGAACAACTTATTAGTTTCTCTTCATATCTAAAGTAGTTTATTTCAAAAACATACATCTTCATTGCCAAATACTGTCCTGTGTGAAATAAGCTAGTTCGGTTCTAGGAATCAGTTCCTTTCCTACGAAGAATGTTTCGCGTAGCAACTTCAACCATTTCTCGTTAGTGTAATCTAAGAAGATGTACAAATTAGTAGTTTCGCTTCTAGGAACCAGTGGCTTTCGTAGGAAGAAGGTTTAGTGCAGGAACTTCAAACATTTCTAGTTAATGTAATCTAAGAAGATGTACAAATTAGTAGTTTCGCTTCATTTCTAAAGCAGTTGGTTTAGAAAACATACATCCTCATTGGCGAACACTGTGCTGTGTGAAATAAGCTAGTTTGGTTCTAGGAATCAGTTGCTTTCCTACGAAGAAGGTTTAGTGCAGCAACTTCAAACCTTCCTTGTTTGTGTAGTCTAACAAGATGTACAACTTACTAGTTTCGCTTCATTTCTAAAGTAGTTTGTTTAGAAAACAAACATCTTCATTGCCGAACACTGTACTGTGTGAAATAAGCTAGTTCTGTTCTAGGAATCAGTTGCTTTCCTACGAAGAATGTTTGGTGCATCAAGTTCAAACTTTTCTAGTTAGTGTAATGTAACAAGATGTAGAACTTACTAGATTCGCTTCATATCTAAAGTAGTTTGTTTCAAATACAAACATCTTCATTGCCTAACACTGTACTGTGTGAAATAAGCTAGTTTGGTTCTAGGAATCAGTTGCTTTCCTACGAAGAAGGTTTAGTGCAGCAAGTTCAAACTTTTCTAGTTAGTGTAGTCTAACGAAGATGAACAACTTATTAGTTTCTCTTCATATCTAAAGTAGTTTATTTCAAAAACATACATCTTCATTGCCAAATACTGTCCTGTGTGAAATAAGCTAGTTTGGTTCTAGGAATCAGTTCCTTTCCTACGAAGAAGGTTTACTGAAGCAAGTTCAAACTTTTCTAGTTAGTGTAATCTAAAAAGATGTACAACTTAGCAGTTTCACTTCATTTCTAAAGTAGTTTGTTTAGAACACATACATCTTCATTGCCGAAAACTGTACTGTGTGAAATAAGTTAGTTGGTTTGTAGGAATCAGTGGCATTCTCTAGGAAGAAGGTTTAGTGCAGCAACTTCAAACATTTCTAGTTAGTGTAATCTAAGAAGATGTACAAATTAGCAGTTTCTCTTGATTTCCAAAGCAGTTGGTTTAGAAAACAGACATCTTCATTGTCGAACACTGTGCTATGTGAAATAAGCTAGTTTGGTTCTAGGAATCAGTTGCTTTCCTACGAATAAGGTTTAGTGCAGCAACTTCAAACCTTCCTTGTTTGTGTAGTCTAACAAGATGTACAACTTACTAGTTGCGCTTCATTTCTAAAGTAGTTTCTTTAGAAAACAAACATCTTCATTGCCGAACACTGTACTGGGTGAAATAAGCTAGTTCAGTTCAAGGAATCAGTTCCTTTCCTACGAAGAAGGTTTAGTACAGCATGTTCAAACTTTTCTAGTTAGTGTAATCTAACAAGATATACAACTTACTAGTTTCACTTCATTTCTAAAGCAATTTGTTTAGAAAGCATACATCTTCATTGCAGAAAAATGTACTGTGTGAAATAAGTTAGTTCGGTTCTAGGAATCAGTTGCTTTCTTATGAAGAAGGTTTAGTGCAGCAACTTTAAACATTTCGAGTTATTGTAATCTAAGAAGATGTACAAATTAGTAGTTTCGCTTAATTTCTAAAGGAGTTGGTTTAGAAAACATACATCTTTATTGGCGAACACTGTGCTGTGAGAAATAAGCTAGTTTGGTTCTCGGAATCAGTTGCTTTCCTACGAAGAAGGTTTAGTGCAGCAACTTCAAACCTTCCTTGTTTGTGTAGTCTAAGAAGATGTACAACTTACTAGTTTCGCTTCATTTCTAGAGTAGTTTGTTTAGAAAACAAACATCTTCATGGCCGAACACTGTACTGTGTGAAATAAGCTAGTTCGTTTCTGGGAATCAGTTGCTTTCCTACGAGGAAGGTTTAATGCAGCAAGTTCAAACTTTTCTACTTAGTGTAATCTAACAAGATGTACAACTTAGTAATTTCACTTCATTTCTAAAGCAGTTTGTTTAGAAACATAGATCTTCATTGCCAAAAACTGTACTGTGTGAAATAAGTTAGTTCGGTTCCAGGAATCAGTTGCTGTCCTACGAAGAAGGTTTAGTGCAGCAACTTCAAACATTTCTAGATAGTGTAATCTAAGAACATGTACAAATTAGTAATTTAGCTTCATTTCTAAAGCAGTTGGTTTAGAAAACATACATCTTCATTGGCGAACACTGTGCTGTGTGAAATAAGCTAGTTTGGTTCTAGGAATCTATTGCTTTCCTACGAAGAAGGTTTAGTGCAGCAACTTCAAACCTTCCTTGTTTGTGTAGTCTAACAAGATGTACAACTTACTAGTTTCGCTTCATTTCTAAAGTAGTTTGTTTAGAATAAAAAAAACATCTTCATTGCCGATCACTGTACTGTGTGGAATAAGCAAGTTCGGTTCTAGGATTCAGTTGCTTTCCTATGAAGAAAGTTTAGTGCAGCAAGTTCAAACTTTTCTAGTTAGTGTAGTCTAACAAGATGAACAACTTACTAGTTTCTCTTCATATCTAAAGTCGTTTTTTTCAAAAACAATCATCTTCATTTCCAAACACTGTACTGTGTGAAATGAGCTAGTTCGGTTCTAGGAATCAGTTGCTTTCCTGCGAAGAAGGTTGTGTGCAGTAACTTCAAACATTCCCTGTTAATGTAATGTAAAAAGATGTGCAACTTAGTAGGTTCCCCTCATTTCTAAAGTAGTTTTTTGAGAAAAGAAACACCTTCATTGCCGAACACTGTACTGTGTGATAAAAGCTAGTTCGCTTCAAGGAATCAGTTATTTTCCTAACAAGAAGGTTGTGTGCAGCAAGTTCAACCATTCCTTGTTAATGTAATGTAAAAAGATGTACAACTTGGTAGGATCACCTCACATCTAAAGTGGTTTGTTGAGAAAACAAACACCTTCATTGCCAAACACTGTACTGTGTGAAATAAGCTGGTTCTGTTCTAGGAATCAGTTGCTTTCCTACGAAGAAGGTTGAGTGCAGCAAGTTCAAACATTCCTTGTTAATGTAATCTAAAAAGATGTACAACTTGGTAGGTTCACCTCATTTCTATTTTGTTGAGAAAACAAACATCTTCATTGCCGAACACTGTACTGTGTGAAATAAGCTGCTTCCATTATAAGGATCAGTTGCTTTCCTACAAAGAAGGTTGAGTGCAGCAAGTTCAAACTGTCCTAGTTTGGGTAAACTCTCACGATGTATAATTTAGTAGATTTGCCTCATTACTAAAGTAGTTGGTTTAGAAAAGAAACATCTTCATTGCCGAACACTGTACTGTGTAAAATAAGCTGGTTCGGTCATAGGAATCAGTTGCTTTCCTACGAAGAAGGTTGAGTGCAGCAAGTTCAAACATTCCTTGTTAATGTAATCCAAAAAGATGTACCACTTGGTAGATTGGCCTCATTTCTACAGCAGTTTGTTTAGAAAACAAACATCTTCATTGCCGAACCCTGTACTGTGTGAAAATAGCTAGTTCGTTTCTAGGAATCAGTTGCTTTCCTACGAACAAGGTTGAGTGCAGCAAGTTCAAACTTTCCTTTTTTGTGTAAACTAACAAGATGTACAACTTATTAGATTCGCCTCATTTCTAAACTACTTTGTGTAGAAAACAAACACCTTCATTGTCAAATATTGTACTGAGTGAAATAAGCTGTTCTGGTTCTAGGAATCAGTTACTTTCCTGTGAAGAAGGTTGAGGGCAGCACGTAAAAACTTTCCTAGCTTGTGTAATCTACCAAGATTTATATGTTAGTTGATTCACCTCATTTCTAAAGTACTTTGTTTAGAAAACAAACATCGTCATTGCTGAACTGAATACTGTGTGAAATAAGCTAGTTCCGTCCAGGAAACAGTTGCTTTCCTACGAAGAAGGTTGAGTACAACAAGTACAAACTTTCTTTGTTAATGTCATCTAAAAAGATGTCCAACTTAAGAGATTCACCTCATTTCTGAAAAGTTTGTTGAGAAAACAAAGATTTTCATTGCCGAACACTGTACTGTGTGAAATAAGCTACTTTGGTTCTAGGAATCAGTTGCTTTCCTATGAAGAGGGTTGAGTGCAGCAAGTTCAAACATTCCTAGTTAATGTAAGCTATAAAGATATACCACTTAGTAGATTGGCCTCATTTCTACAGTAGTTTGTTTAAAAAACAAACATCTTCATTGCCGGACCCTGTACTGTGTGAAAATGGCTAGTACGTTTCTAAGAATCAGTTGCTTTCCTGCAAAGAAGGTTGAGTGCAACAAGTTCAAACTTTCCTTGTTTCTGTAATCTAACAAGATGTACAATTTATTAGATTCTCCTCTTTTCTAAACTACTTTGTGTAGAAAACAAACACCTTCATTGCCAAATATTGTACTGAGTGAAATAAGCTGTTTTGGTTCTACGAATCAGTTGCTTTCCTGCGAAGAAGGTTGAGGGCAGCAAGTACACACTTTCCTAGTTTGTGTAATCTAACAAGATATATATGTTAGTTGATTCACCTCATTTCTAAAGTACTTTGTTTAGAAATCAAACATCTTCATTTCTGAACCGTATACTGTGTGGAATAAGGTAGTTCAGTGTAGGAATCAGATGCTTTCCTACGAAGAAGGTTGAGTGCAGTCAGTTCAAACTTTACTTGTTTGTGCACTCTATCAACATGTACATCTTACAAGTTTCGCTTCTTTTCTAAACTACCTTGTTTAGAAAATAAACACCTTCATTGTCGAACACTGTACTGTGTGAAATAAGCTAGTTTGGTTCAAGGAATCAGTTATTTTCCCACGAAGAGGTTTGTGTGCAGCAAATTCAAACATTCCCTGTTAATGGAATGTAAAAAGATGTACAACTTGGTAGGTTTACCTCATTTCAAAGTAGTTTGTTGAGAAAACAAACACCTTCATTGCCGAACACTGTACTGTGTGAAATAAGCTAGTTCGCTTCAAGGAATCAGTTATTTTCCTACGAAGAAGTTTGTCTGCAGCATGTTCAAACATTCCTTGTTAATGTAATCTAAAAAGATGTACAACCTGGTAGGTTCAACTCATGTCTAAAGTAGTTTGTTGAGAAAACAAACATCTTCATTGCCGAACACTGTACTGTGTGAAATAAGCTGGTTCGGTTCTAGGAATCAGTTGCTTTCCTACAAAGAAGGTTGAGTGCAGCAAGTTCAAACATTCCTTCTTAATGTAATCTAAAAAGATGTACAACTTGGTAGGTTCACCTCATTTCTAAAGTAGTTTGTTTAGAAAACAAACATCTTCATTGCCGAACACTGTACTGTGTGAAATAAGCTGGTTCGGTTCTAGGAATCAGTTGATTTCCTACGAAGAAGGTTGAGTGCAGCAAGTTCAAACTGTCTTAGTTTGGGTAAACTCTAAAGATGTATAAGTTAGTAGATTTGCCTCATTTCTAAAGTAGTTGGTTTAGAAAAAAAACATCTTCATTGCCGAACACTGTACTTTGTAAAATAAGCTGGTTCGGTCATAGGAATCAGTTACTTTCCTACGAAGAAGGTTGAATGCAGCAAGTTCAAACATTACTAGTTAATGTAATCCAAAAAGATGTACCACTTGGTAGATTGGACTCATTTCTACAGTAGTTTGTTTAAAAAACAAACATCTTCATTGCCGAACCCTGTACTGTGTGAAAATAGCTAGTTCATTTCTAGGAATCAGTTGCTTTCCTACGAAGAAGGTTGAGTGCAGCAAGTTCAAACTTTCCTTGTTTGTGTAATCTAACAAGCTGTACAACTTATTAGATTTGCCTCATTTCTAAACTACTTTGTGAAGAAAACAAACACCTTCATTGCCAAATATTGTACTGAGTAAAATAAGCTGTTTTGGTTCTAGGAATCATTTGCTTTCCTTCGAAGAAGGTTGAGGGCAGCACGCTTACAAACTTTCCTAGCTTGTGTAATCTAACGACATGTATATGTTAGTTGATTCACCTCATTTCTAAAGTACTTTGTTTAGAAAACAAACATCGTCATTGCTGAACCCTATACTGTGTGAAATAAGCAAGTTCGGTCTAGGAATCAGTTGCTTTCCTACGAAGAAGGTTGAGTACAACAAGTACAAACTTTCTTTGTAAATGTAATCTAAAAACATGAACAACTTTATAGATTCACCTTATTTCTGAGATAGTTTGTTGAGAAAACAAAGATTTTCATTGCCGAACACTGTACTGTGTGAAATAAGCTAGTTCGGTTCTAGGAATCAGTTGCTTTCCTGAGAAGAAGGTTGAGTGCAGCAAGTTCAAACATTCCTAGTCATTGTAATCTAAAAAGATGTACAACTTGGTAGGTTCACCTCATATCTAAAGTAGTTTGTTGAGAAAACAAACACATTCATTGCCGAACACTGTACTGTGTGAAATGAGCTAGTTCGGGTCTAGGAATCAGTTGCTTTCCTACGAACAAGGTTTTGTGCAGCAAGTTCAAACATTCCTTGTTAATGTAATCTAAAAAGATGTACAACTTGGTAGGTTCACCTCATATCTAAAGTAGTTTGTTGAGAAAACAAAAATCTTCATTGCCGAACACTGTAGTGTGTGAAATAAGCTGGTTGGGTTCTAGGAAACAGTTGCTTTCCTACGAAGAAGGTAAAGTGCAGCAAGTTCAAACTGTCATAGTTTGTGTAATCTCTCACGATGTATAAGTTAGTAGATTCGCCTCATTTCTAAAGTAGTTGGTTTAGAAAACAAACATCTTCATTGCCAAAATGTATAGCGTGTAAAATAAGCTGGTTCGGTCCTAGGAATCAATTGCTTTCCTACGAAGAATGTTGGGTGCATCAAGTTCAAACATTCCTAGTTAATGTAATCTAAAAAGATACACCATTTAGTAGTCTGCCCTCATTTCTACAGTAGTTTGTTTAAAAAACAAACATCTTCATTGCAGGACCCTGTACTGTGTGAAAATAGCTAGTTCGTTTCAGGAATCAGTTGCTTACCTGCGAAGAAGGTTGAGTGCAGCAAGTTCAAATTTGTTTGTGTAATCTAACAAGATGTACAACTTATTAGATTCTCCTCATTTCTAAACTACTTTGTGTAGAAAACAAACACCTTCATTGCCAAATGTTCTGAGTGAAATAAGCTGTTTTGGTTCTAGGAATCAGTTGCTTTCCTGCAAAGAAAGTTGACGGCAGCAAGTAAAAACTTTCCTGGTTTGTGTAATCTAACAAGATGTATATGTTAGTTGATTTGCCTCATTTCTAATGTACTTTGTTTAGAAAACAATCATCTTCATTGCTGAACCCTATACTGTATGAAATAAGCTAGTTCAGTTTAGGAATCAGACACTTTCCTATGAAGAAGGTTGAGTGCAGTCAGTTCAACCTTTCCTTGTTTGTGTAATTTAACAACATGTACATCTTAAAAGTTTCGCTTCATTTCTCAACTACCTTATTTAGAAAACAAACACCTTCATTGCCGAAAACTGTACTGTGTGAAATAAGCTAGTTCGGTTCCAAGAATCAGTTATTTTCCTATGAAGAAGGTTGTGTGCAGCAAGTTCAAACATTCCCTGTTAATGTAATGTAAAAAGATGTACAACTTGGTAGGTTCACCTCATTTCTAAAGTAGTTTGTTGAGAAAACAAACACCTTCATTGCTGAACACTGTACTGTGTGAAATAAGCTAGTTCGTTTCAAGGAATCAGTTATTTTCCTACGAAGAAGGTTGTGTGCAGCAAGTTCAAACATTCCTTGTTAATGTAATCTAAAAAGATGTACAACTTGGTAGGTTCACCTCATATCTAAACTAGTTTGTTCAGAAAACAAACACCTTCATTGCCGAACACTGTACTGTGTGAAATGAGCTGGTTCGGTTCTAGGAATCAGTTGCTTTCCTACGAATAAGGTTGAGTGCAGCAAGTTCAAACATTCCTTGTTAATGTAATCTAAAAAGATGTACAACTTGGTAGGTGCACCTCATTTCTTAAGTAGTTTGTTGAGAAAACAAACATCTTCATTGCCGAACACTGTACTGTGTGAAATATGCTGGTTAGGTTCTAGGAATCAGTTGCTTTCCTACGAAGAAGGTTGAGTGCAGCAAGTTCAAACTGTCCTAGTTTGTGTAACCTCTCAAGATGTATAAGTTAGTAGATTCGCCTCATTTCTAAAGTGGTTGGTTTCAAAAACAAACATCTTCATTGCCAAACCGTATAGTGTGTAAAATAAGCTGGTTCGGTCCTAGGAATCAGTTGCTTTCCTGCGAAGAAGGTTGAGTACAACAAGTACACACTTTCATTGTTCATGTAATCTAAAAAGATGTACAACTTAATAGATTCACCTCATTTCTGAAATAGTATGTTGAGAAAACAAAGATTTTCATTGCCGAACACTGTACTGTGTGAAATAAGCTAGTTCGGTTCTAGGAATCAGTTGCTTTCCTAAGAAGAAGCTTGAGTGCAGCAAGTTCAAACATTCCTAGTTAATGTAATCTAAAAAGATATACCACTTAGTAGATTGGCCTCATTTCTACAGTAGTTTGTTTAAAAAACAAACATCTTCATTCCTGGACCCTGTACTGTGTGAAAGTAGCTAGTTCGTTTCTAGGAATGAGTTGGTTTCCTGCGAAGAAGGTTGAGTGCAGCAAGTTCAAACTTTCCTTGTTTGTGTAATCTAACAAAATGTACAACTCATTAGATTCTCCTCATTTCTAAACTACTTTTTAAAGAAAACAAACACCTTCATTGCCAAATATTGTACTGAGTGAAATAAGCTGTTTTGGTTCTAGGAATCAGTTGCTTTCCTGCGAAGAAGGTGGAGGGCAGCACGTACAAACTTTCCTAGCTTGTGTAATCTAACAAGATGTATATGTTCGTTGATTTGCCTCATTTCTAAAGTACTTTGTTTAGAAAACAAACATCGTCATTGCTGAACCCTATACTGTGTGAAATAAGCTAGTTCGGTCTAGGAATCAGTTGCTTTCCTACGAAGAAGGTTGAGTACAACAAGTACAACCTTTCTTTGTTAATGTAATCTAAAAAGATGTGCAACTTAATAGATTCACCTCATTTCTGAAATAGTTTGTTGAGAAAACAAAGATTTTCATTGCCGAACACTGTACTGTGTGAAATAAGCTTGTTCGGTTCTAGGAATCAGTTGCTTTCCTATGAAGAAGGTTGAGTGCAGCAAGTTCAAACATTCCTTGTTAATGTAATCTAAAAAGATATACCACTTAGTAGATTGGCCTCATTTCTACAGTTGTTTGTTTAAAAAACAAACATCTTCATTGCCGGACCCTGTACTGTTTGAAAATAGCTAGTTCGTTTCTAGGAATCAGTTACTTTCCTGCGAAGAAGGTTGAGTGCAGCAAGTTCAAACTTTCCTTGTTTGTGTAATATAACAAGATGTACAACTTATTAGATTCTCCTCATTTATAAACTACTTGGTGTAGAAAACAAACACCTTCATTGGCAAATATGTTACTGAGTGAAATAAGCTGTTTTGCTTCTAGGAATCAGTTGCTTTCCTGCGAAGAACGTTGAGGGCAGCAAGTACAAACTTTCCTAGTTTGTGTAATCTAACAAGATGTATATGTTAGCTGATTTGCCTCATTTCTAAAGTACGTTGTTTAGAAAACAAACATCTTCATTGCTGAACCGTATACTGTGTGAAATATGCTAGTTCCATTCAGGAATCAGATGCTTTCCTACGAAGAAGGTTGAGTGCAGTCAGTTCAACCTTTCCTTGTTTGTGTAATCTAACAACATGTACATCTTACAAGTTTCGCCTCATTTCTGAACTACCTTGTTTAGAAAACAAACACCTTCATTGCCGGACACTGTACTGTGTGAAATAAGCTAGTTCGGTTCAAGGAATCAGTTATTTTCCTGTGAAGAAGGTTGTGTGCAGCAAGTTCAAACATTTCCTGTTAATGTAATGTAAAAAGATGTACAACTTTGTAGGTTCACCGCATTTCTAAAGTAGTTTGTTGAGAAAACAAACATCTTCATTGCTGAACACTGTGCTGAGTGAAATAAGCTGGTTCGCTCCTAGGAATCAGTTGCTTTCCTACGAAGAAGGTTGAGTGCAGCAAGTTCAAACTGTCCTAGTTTGTGTAATCTCTCAAGATGTATAAGTTAGTAGATTCGCCTCATTTCAAAGGAGTTGGTTTAGAAAACAAACATCTTCATTGCCAAACCGTATACTGTGTTAAATAAGCTGGTTCGATCCTAGGAATCAGTTACTTTCCTACGAAGAAGGTTGAGTGCAGCAAGTTCAAACATTCCTAGTTAATGTAATCCAAAAAGATGTACCACTTAGTAGATTGGCCTCATTTCCACAGTAGTTTGTTTAAAAAACAAACATCTTCATTGCCGAACCCTGTACTGTGTGAAAATAGCTAGTTCGTTTCTAGGAATCAGTTGCTTTCCTACGAAGAAGGTTGAGTGCAGCAAGTTCAAACTTTCCTTGTTTGTGTAATCTAACAAGATGTACAACTTATTAGATTCGACTCATTTCTAAACTACTTTGTGTAGGAAACAAACACCTTCATTGCCAAATATTGGACTGAGTGAAATAAGCTGTTTTGGTTCTAGGAATCAGTTGGTTTCCCACAAAGAAGGTTGAGTGCAGCAAGTTCAAACGTTCCTAGATTGTGAAATCTAAGAAAAGTTAGAAGTTAGTAGATTCACCTAATTTCTAAAGTAGTTTGTTTAGAAAACAACCATCTTCATTGCCGAACACTGTAGTGTGTGAAATAAGCTAGTTCTGTTCTAGGAATCAGTATCTTTCCCATCGAACAAGGTTGAGTGCAGCATATTCAAACATTCCTTGTTTGTGTAATCTAACAAGATGTACAACGTACAAGTTTCACCTTATTTCCATACTAATTTGTTTAGAAAACAGACATCTTCATTGCCAAACACTGTAGTTTGTGAAATAAGCTGGTTCGGTTCTAGGAATCAGTTGCTTTTCTATGGAGAGGGTTGAGTGCAACAAGTTCAAACGTTCCTTGTTAATGTAATCTAAAAAGATGTTCAACTTAATAGATTCATCTCATTTTTAAAGTAGGTTGTTTAGAAAACAAACACCTTCATTGCCAAATATTGTACTGTGTGAAATAAGCTCTTTCAGTTCTAGGAATCATTTGCTTTGCTACGAAAAAGATTTAGTGCAGCAAGTTCAAACGTTCCTTGTTTGTGTAATCTAACAAGATGTACAACTTACAAGTTTCGCTTCATTTCCAAACTACTTTTTTAGACAACAAACATCTTCATAGCCGAACTCTGTACTGTGTGAAATAATCTAGTTCAGTTTTAGGTTTCAGTTGCTTTGCTACGAAGAAGGTTGAGTGTAGCAAGTTCAAACATTCCTTGTTAATGCAATCTAAAAAGATGTACAACCAGGTAGATTGGTGTCCTTTCTACAGTAGTTTGTTTAGAAAACAAACACCTTCATTGCCAAATATTGTAGTGTGTGAAATAAGCTGTTTCGGTTCTAGAAATCAGTTGCTTTACTATTAAGAAGGTTGAGTGCAGCAAGTTTAAACTTTCACAGTTTGTGGAATCTAACACGATGTATAAGTTAGTGGATTAGCCTCACTGCTTCAGTAGTTTGTTTAGAAAACAAACATCTTCATTGCCAAACCCTATACTGTGGGAAAGAAGCTACTTCGGTTCTAGGAATCATTTGCTTTCCTACCAAGAAGGTTGAGTGCAGCAAGTTCAAACTTTCCTTGTTAATGTAATCTAAAAATATGTACAACTTAGTAGATTGGCGTCATTTCTACAGCAGTTTGTTTAGAAAACAAACATCTTCATTGCTGAACCCTGTACTGTGTGAAAATAGCTAGTTCATTTCAAGGAATCAGTTGCTTTCCTACGAAGAAGGTTGATTGGAGCAATTTCAAACTTTCCTAGTTTGTGTAATATCACAAGATGTTAGTAGATTCGACTCATTTCTAAAGTAGTTTGTTTAGAAAACAAACATCTTCAATGCCGAACATATACTTTGTGAAATAAGGTAGTTCAGTTCTAGGAATCATTTTCTTTCCTACAAAGAAGGCTGAGTGCATAAAGTTCAAACTTTCCTTGTTAATGTAATCTAAAAAGATGTACAACCTAGTAGATTGGCCTCATTTCTTCAGTAGTTTGTTTAGAAAAGAAACATCTTCATTGCCGAACACTGTAGTGTGTGAAATAAGCTAGTTTAGTTCCTCTAATTAGTAGGTTTCCTACGAAGAAGGTTGAGTGCAGCAAGTTCAAAATTTCCTTGTTTGTGTAATCTACCAAGATATACAAGGTACAAGTTTTGCTTCATTTCTAAACTACTTTGTTTCGAAAACAAACATCTTCATTGCCAAAAACTGTAGTGTGTGAAAACAGCTAGTTCGGTTCTAGGAATCAGTTGCTTTTCTCCTGAGATGGTTCAGTGCAACAAGTTCAAACTTTCCTTGTTAATTTAATCCAGAAAGATGTTCAACTTAACAGATTCATCTCATTTCTACAGTAGTTTGTTGAGAAAACAAACATCTTCATTCCCGAACACTGTACTGTGTGAAACAAGCTAGTTCGGTTCTAGGAATCAATTGCTTTCCTATGAAGAAGGTTGAGTGCAGCAAGTTCAAACTTTCCTTGTTTGTGTAATCTAAGAAGATGTACAACTGACAAGTTTCACTTCATTTCCAACTACTTTGTTTAGAAAACAAACACCTTCATTGCCAAACAGTGTACTGTGTGAGATAAGCTAGTTCCGTTCTAGGAAGCAGTTGCTTTCCTACGACGAATGTTGAGTGCAGCAAGTTCAAACTTTCCTAGATTGTGTAATCTAACAAGATGTATAAGTTAGTTGACTTGCCTCATTTCTAAAGTAGTTTGTTTAGAAAATAAACATCTTCTTTGCCATCCCTATACTGTGTGACATATGCTAGTGCGGTCTAGGAATAAGTTGCTTTCCTACAAGAAGGTTAAGTGCAGCAAGTTCAATCTTTTCTTGGTAATGTAATCTAAAAAGATGTACAACTTAGAAGATTGGTCTCATTTCTACAGATGTTTCTTTAGAAAACAAACATCTTCATTGGTGAACACTGTACTGTGTGAAATAAGCTAGTTCGGTTCTAGGAATCAGTTGCCTTCCTCCGAAGAAGGTTGAGAGCAGCAAGTACAAACTTTCCTTGTTTGTGTAATCTAACAAGGTGTATATGTTAGTTGATTCGCCTCATTTCTAAAGTAATTTGTTTAGAACACAAACATCTTCATTGCTGAACCCTATACTGTGTGAAATAAGCTAGTTCAGTTTAGGAATCAGATGCTTTCCTACGAAGAAGGTTGAGTGCAGTCAGTTCAAACTTTCCTTGTTTGTGTAATCTAACAACATGTACATCTTACAAGTTTTGCTTCATTTCTAAACTACCTTGTTTAGAAAACAAACACCTTCATTGCCGAACACTGTACTGTGTGAAATAAGCTAGTTCAGTTCGAGGAATCAGTTGTTTTTCTACGAAGAAGGTTGAGTTCAGCAAGTTTAAACTTTCCTTGTTAGTGTAATCACACAAGATGTACAACGTAAAAGTTTCGCTTCATTTCTAAACTACTTTGTTTAGAAAACAAACATCTTCATTGCCAAACACTGTAGCATGTGAAATAAGCTAGTTCGGTTCTAGGAATCAGTTGCTTTTGTAGGGAGATGGTTGAGTACAAGAAGTCCAAACTTTCCTTGTTAATGTAATCTAAAAAGATGTACAACTTAGTAGATCAACCTCCTTTCTAAAGTAGTTTGTTTAAAAAACAAACATCTTCATTGCAGAACACTGTACTGTGTGAAATAATCTAGTTCGTTTCTAGGAATCAGTTGCTTTCCTACGAAGAAGCTTTAGTGCAGCAAGTTCACATTTTCCTTGTTTGTGTAATCTAACCAGATGTACAACTTATTAGATTTGCCTCATTTCTAAACTACTTTGTTTATAAAACAAACACCTTCATTGCCAAATATTGTACTGTGTGAAATAAGTTGTTTTCGTTCTAGGAATCAGTTGCTTTCCTGTGGAGAAGGTAGAGTGCAGCAAGGTCAAACTTTCCTTTTTTGTGTAATCTAACAAGATGTACAATATAGTAGATTGGCGTCATTTCTGCAGTAGTTTGCTTAGAAAACAAACATCGTCATTGCCGAGCACTATACTGTGTGAAAATAGCTAGTTCGTTTCTAAGAATCAGTTGCTTTCCAACGGAGGAGGTTGAGGGCAGCAAGTTCAAACTTTCCTTGTTTGTGTAATCTAACAAGATATACAACTTATTAGATTCGCCTCATTTCTAAACTACTTTGTTTAGAAAACAAACACGTTCATTCCCAAATATTGTACTGTGTGGAATAAGCTGTTTCAGTTCTAGGAATCAGTTGCTTTAGTACAGAGAAGGTTGAGTGCAGCAAGTTCAAACTTTCCTAGTTTGTGTAATCTAACAAGATATAGAAGTTAGTAGATTCGCCTCATTTCTAAAGTAGTTTGTTTAGAAAACAAACATCTTCATTGCCGAACCGTGTACTGTGTGAAATAAGGTAGCTCGGTTCTAGGATTCAGTTGCTTTTCTACGGGCATGGTTGAGTGCAACAAGTTCAAACTTTCCTTGTCAATGTAATCTAAAACGTTGTACAACTTCATAGATTCTCCTCATTTCTAAAGTAATTTGTTGAGAAAACAAACATCTTCCTTGCCGAACACTGTACTGTGTGAAATAAGCTAGTTCAGTTCTAGGAATCAGTTCCTTTCCTACGAAGAAGGTTGAGTGGAGCAAGTTCAAACTTTCCTTGTTTGTGTAATCTAACAAGATATACAACTTACAAGTTTCGCTTCATTTCTAAACTACTCTCTTTAGAAAACAAACATCTTCATTGTTGAACACTGTACTGTGTGAAATAAGCTATTTCGGTTCTTGGAATCAGTTGCTTTCCTACGAAGACGGTTGAGTGCACCAAGTTCAAATTTTCCTTGTTAATGTAATCTAAAAAGATGTACAACTTAGTAGACTAGCTTCATTTCTACAGTAGTTTGTTTAGAAAACAAACATCTTCATTGCCGAACCCTGTACTCTGTGAAAATAGCTAGTTCATTTGTAGGAATCAGTTGGTTTCGTACAAACAAGGTTGAGTGCAGCAATTTCAAACTTTCCTTGTTTGTGTAATCTAACAGGATATACAACTTCTTAGATTCGCCTAATTTATAAACTGCTTTGTTTAGAAAAAAAACACATTCTTTGCAAAATATTGTACTGTGTGAAATAAGCTATTTCGGTTCTAGAATTCAGTTGCTTTCCTACGAAGAAGGTTGAGGGCAGCAAGTTCAAGCTTTCCTAGTTTGTATAAACTAACAAGTTGTATAATTTAGTTGATTTGCCTCATTTCTACAGAAGTTTGTTTAGAAAACAAACATCTTCATTGCCGAACCATAAACTGTGAAATAAGCTAGTTCAGTCTAGGAATCAGATGCTTTTCTCAGGAGATGGTTGAGTGCAGCAAGTTCAAACTTTCCTTGTTCATGTAATCTAAAAAGAGGTACAACTTAGTAGATTGGCTAATTTCTAAACTAGTTTGTTTAGAAAACAAACATCTTGATTGCTGAACCCTATACTGTGTGAAATAAGCTAGTTTGGTCTAGGAATCAGTTGCTTTCCTACGAAAAAGGTTGAGTGCAACAAGTACAAACATTCTTTGTTAATGTAATCGAAGAAGATGTAAAACTTAATAGGTTCACATCATTTCTAAAATAGTTTGTTGAGAAAACAAACATCTTCATTCCAAAAACTGTACTGTGTGAAATAAGCTAGTTCGGTTCTAGGAATCAGTTGCATTTCTAGGGAGATGGTTGAGTGCACCAAGTTCAAACATTCCTTGTTTGTGTAATCTAACAAGATGTACAACTTACAAGTTTCACTTCATTTCTAAACTACTTTGTTTAGAAAAGAAATATCTCCATTGCCAAACACTTTAATGTGTGAAATAAGCTAGTTCGGTTCTAGGAATCAGTTGCATTTCTAGGGAGATGGTTGAGTGCACCAAGTTCAAACTTTCCTTGTTAATGTAATCTAAAAAGATGTACAACCTAATAGATTCTTGCCTCATTTCTAAAGTAGTTTGTTGACAAAACAAATATCTTCATTGCCAACACTGTACTGTGTGAAATAAACTAGTTCAGTTCTAGGAATCAGTTCTTTTCCTACAAGAAGGTTGAGTGCAGCAAGTTCCAACTTTCCTTTTTTGTGTAATCTAACAAGATATACAACTTACAAGTTTGCTCTCATTTCTAAACTACTTTCTTTAGAAAACAAACATCTTCATTGTTGAACACTGTACTGTGTGAAATAAGCTATTTCGGTTCTTGGAATCAGTTGCTTTCCTACGAAGAAGGTTGAGTGGAACAAGTTCAAACTTTCCTTGTTAATGTAATCTAAAAAGATGTACAACTTAGTAGACTAGCGTCATTTCTACAGTAGTTTGTTTAGAAAATAAGCATCTTCATTGCCGAATCCTGTACTCTGTGAAAATAGCTAGTCCATTTGTAGGAATCATTTGTTTTCATACGAACAAGATTGAGTGCAGCAATTTCAAACTTTCCTTCTTTGTGTGATCTAACAAGATATCCAGCTTCTTAGATTCGCCTCATTTATAAACTGCTTTGTTTAGAAAAAAACACATTCTTTGCCAAACATTGTACTGTGTGAAATAAGCTATTTCAGTTCTAGGATTCAGTTGTTTTCCTACAAAGAAGGTGTAGGGCAGCAAGTACAAACTTTCCTAGTTTGTGTAATCTAACAAGTTGCATAATTTAGTTGATTTGCCTCATTTCTAAAGAAGTTTGTTTAGAAAACAAACATCTTCATTGCAAACCATAAACTGTGTGAAATAAGCTAGTTTGGTTCTAGGAATCACGTTGCTTTTGTAGGGAGAAGGTTGAGTGCAACAAGTTCAATCTTTCCTTGTTAATGGAATCTAAAAAGATGTACAACTTAGTAGATTGGCCTCATTTCTACAGTAGTTTGTTGAGAAAAAAACAAACATCTTCATTGCAGAACACTGTACTGTGTGAAATAAGCTAGTTCAGTTCTAGGAATCAGTTGCTTTCCTAGGAAGAAGGTTGAGTGCAGCAAGTTCAAATTTTTCCTTGTTTATGTAATTTAACAAGATGTACAATTACAAGATTTGCCTTCATTTCTAAACTGCTTTCTTTACAAAACAAAAATCTTCATTGCCAAACACTGTACTGTGTGAAATAAGTTGTTTCGGTTCTAGGAATCAGTTGCTTTCCTAGGAAGAAGGTTGAGTGCAGCAAGTTCAAAGTTTCCTTGTTTATGTAAGTTAACAAGATATACAATTACAAGTTTCGCTTCATTTCTAAACTACTTTCTTTAGAAAACAAAAATCTTCATTGCCGAACACTGTACTGTGTGAAATAAGCTAGTTCGTTTCTAAGGAATCAGTTCTTTCCAACGAAGATGGTTGAGTGCAGCAAGTTCAAACTTTCCTAGTTTGTGTAGTCTAACAAGATATATGAGTAAGTTGATTCGCCTCATTTCTAAACTAGTTTGTTTAGAAAACAGACATCTTCATTCCCAACCATATACTCTGTGTAATAAGCTGTTTCGGTTCTAGGAATCAGTTGCTTTTCTCACAGAGATGGTTGAGTGCAGCAAGTTCAAACTTTCCTTGTTCATGTAATCTAAAAAGAGGTACAACTTAGTAGATTGACCTCATTTCTACAGTAGTTTGTTTAGAAAACAAACATCTTGATTGCTGAACCATATACTGTGTGAAATAAGCTAGTTTGGTCTAGGAATCAGTTGCTTTTCCTACGAGGAAGGTTGAGTGCAACAAGTACAAATTTTCTTTGTTAATGCAATTGAAAAAGATGTAAAACTTAATAGATTCACATATTTTCTAAAATAGTTTGTTGAGAAAACAAACATCTTCATTGCTTAAAAACTACTGTGTGAAATAAGCTTGTTCAGTTCTAGGAATCAGTTCCTTTCCTAGGAAGAAGGTTGAGTGCACCAAGTTCAAACATTCCTTGTTTGTGTAATCTAACAAGATGTACAACTTACAAGTTTCGCTTCATTTCTAAACTACTTTGTTTAGAAAAGAAACATCTTCATTGTTGAAACACTGTAATGTTCTAGGAATCAGTTGCATTTCTAGGAGATGGTTGAGTGCAACAAGTTCAAATTTTCCTTGTTAATGTAATCTAAAAAGATGTACAACTTAGTAGATTAGCTTCATTTCTAAAGTAGTTTGTTGAGAAAACAAACATCTTCATTGCCGAACACTGTACTCTGTGAAATAAGCTGGTTCATTTCTATTAATCAGTTGGTTTCCTATGAAGAAGGTTGAGTGCAGCAAGTTCAAACTTTCCTTGTTTCTGTAATCTAACAAAATGTACAAGTTTTAGATTCGACTAATTTATAAACTAGTTTGTTTAGAAAAAAAAACATTCTTTGCAAAATATTGTATTGTTTGAAATAAGCTATTTCGGTTCTAGGATTCAGTTGTTTTCCTACGAAGAAGGTTGAGGGCAACAATTTCAAGCTTTCCTAGTTTGTATAAACTAACAAGTTGTATAATTTAGTTGATTTGCCTCATTTCTACAGAAGTTTGTTTAGAAAACAAACATCTTCATTGCCGAACCATAAACTGTGAAATAAGCTAGTTCAGTCTAGGAATCAGATGCTTTTCTCAGGAGATGGTTGAGTGCAGCAAGTTCAAACTTTCCTTGTTCATGTAATCTAAAAAGAGGTACAACTTAGTAGATTGGCCTAATTTCTACCGTAGTTTGTTTAGAAAACAAACGTATTGATTGCTGAACCCTATACTGTGTGAAATAAGCTAGTTTGGTCTAGGAATCAGTTGCTTTCCTACGAAAAAGTTTGAGTGCAACAAGTACAAACATTCTTTGTTAATGTAATCGAAGAAGATGTAAAACTTAATAGGTTCACATCATTTCTAAAATAGTTTGTTGAGAAAACAAACATCTTCATTTCCGAAAACTGTACTGTGTGAAATAAGCTAGTTCGGTTCTAGGAATCAGTTGCATTTCTAGGGAGATGGTTGAGTGCACCAAGTTCAAACATTCCTTGTTTGTGTAATCTAACAAGATGTACAACTTACAAGTTTCGCTTCATTTCTAAACTACTTTGTTTAGAAAAGAAATATCTCCATTGCCGAACACTTTAATGTGTGAAATAAGCTAGTTCGGTTCTAGGAATCAGTTGCATTTCTAGGGAGATGGTTGAGTGCACCAAGTTCAAACTTTCCTTGTTAATGTAATCTAAAAAGATGTACAACCTAATAGATTCACCTCATTTCTAAAGTAGTTTGTTGACAAAACAAATATCTTCATTGCCGAACACTGTACTGTGTGAAATAAACTAGTTCAGTTCTAGGAATCAGTTCTTTTCCTACGAAGAAGGTTGAGTGCAGCAAGTTCCAACTTTCCTTTTTTGTGTAATCTAACAAGATATACAACTTACAAGTTTCGCTTCATTTCTAAACTACTTTCTTTAGAAAACAAACATCTTCATTGTTGAACACTGTACTGTGTGAAATAAGCTATTTCGGTTCTTGGAATCAGTTGCTTTCCTACGAAGAAGGTTGAGTGGAACAAGTTCAAACTTTCCTTGTTAATGTAATCTAAAAAGATGTACAACTTAGTAGACTAGCGTCATTTCTACAGTAGTTTGTTTAGAAAATAAGCATCTTCATTGCCGAATCCTGTACTCTGTGAAAATAGCTAGTCCATTTGTAGGAATCATTTGTTTTCATACGAACAAGATTGAGTGCAGCAATTTCAAACTTTCCTTCTTTGTGTGATCTAACAAGATATCCAGCTTCTTAGATTCGCCTCATTTATAAACTGCTTTGTTTAGAAAAAAAAACACATTCTTTGCCAAATATTGTACTGTGTGTAATAAGCTATTTCGGTTCTAGGATTCAGTTGCTTTCCTACAAAGAAGGTGTAGGGCAGCAAGTACAAACTTTCCTAGTTTGTGTAAACTAACAAGTTGCATAATTTAGTTGATTTGCCTCATTTCTACAGAAGTTTGTTTAGAAAACAAACATCTTCATTGCCGAACCATAAACTGTGTGAAATAAGCTAGTTTGGTCTAGGAATCACGTGCTTTCCTACGAAGAAGGTTGAGTGCAACAAGTTCAATCTTTCCTTGTTAATGGAATCTAAAAAGATGTACAACTTAGTAGATTGGCCTCATTTCTACAGTAGTTTGTTGAGAAAACAAACATCTTCATTGCCGAACACTGTACTGTGTGAAATAAGCTAGTTCAGTTCTAGGAATCAGTTGCTTTCCTAGGAAGAAGGTTGAGTGCAGCAAGTTCAAAGTTTCCTTGTTTATGTAATTTAACAAGATGTACAATTACAAGTTTCGCTTCATTTCTAAACTGCTTTCTTTACAAAACAAAAATCTTCATTGCCGAACACTGTACTGTGTGAAATAAGCTAGTTCGGTTCTAGGAATCAGTTGCTTTCCTAGGAAGAAGGTTGAGTGCAGCAAGTTCAAAGTTTCCTTGTTTATGTAAGTTAACAAGATATACAATTACAAGTTTCGCTTCATTTCTAAACTACTTTCTTTACAAAACAAAAATCTTCATTGCCGAACACTGTACTGTGTGAAATAAGGTAGTTCGGTTCTAGGAATCAGTTCTTTCCTACGAAGATGGTTGAGTGCAGCAAGTTCAAACTTTCCTAGTTTGTGTAGTCTTACACGACGTATGAGTAAGTTGATTCGCCTCATTTCTAAAGTAGTTTGTTTAGAAAACAGACATCTTCATTGCCGAACCATATACTCTGTGTAATAAGCTAGTTCGGTTCTAGGAATCAGTTGCTTTTCTCAGGAGATGGTTGAGTGCAGCAAGTTCAAACTTTCCTTGTTCATGTAATCTAAAAAGAGGTACAACTTAGTAGATTGACCTAATTTCTACAGTAGTTTGTTTAGAAAACAAACGTATTGATTGCTGAACCATATACTGTGTGAAATAAGCTAGTTTGGTCTAGGAATCAGTTGCTTTCCTACGAGGAAGGTTGAGTGCAACAAGTACAAATTTTCTTTGTTAATGCAATTGAAAAAGATGTAAAACTTAATAGATTCACATATTTTCTAAAATAGTTTGTTGAGAAAACAAACATCTTCATTGCCGAAAACTACTGTGTGAAATAAGCTTGTTCGGTTCTAGGAATCAGTTGCTTTCCTAGGAAGAAGGTTGAGTGCACCAAGTTCAAACATTCCTTGTTTGTGTAATCTAACAAGATGTACAACTTACAAGTTTCGCTTCATTTCTAAACTACTTTGTTTAGAAAAGAAACATCTTCATTGCCAAACACTGTAATGTTCTAGGAATCAGTTGCATTTCTAGGGAGATGGTTGAGTGCAACAAGTTCAAACTTTCCTTGTTAATGTAATCTAAAAAGATGTACAACTTAATAGATTCACCTCATTTCTAAAGTAGTTTGTTGAGAAAACAAACATCTTCATTGCCGAACACTGTACTGTGTGAAATAAGCTGGTTCAGTTCTATTAATCAGTTGCTTTCCTATGAAGAAGGTTGAGTGCAGCAAGTTCAAACTTTCCTAGTTTCTGTAATCTCACAAAATGTATAAGTTTGTAGATTCGACTCATTTCTAAAGTAGTTTCTTTAGAAAACAAACATCTTCATTGCAGACCCCTATATTGTTTGAAATAAGCTAGTTCGGTTCTAGGAATCAGTTGTTTTCCTACGAACAAGGTTGAGTGCAACAATTTCAAACTTTCCTTGTAAATGTAATCTAAAAAGATGTACAACTTAGTAGATTGGCCTCATTTCTACAGAAGTTTGTTTAAAAAACAAACATCGTCATTGAAGAACACTATACTGTGTGAAATTAGCTACTCCGGTTCTCGGAATCAGTAGCTTTCCAACGAAGAAGGTTGAGTGCACCAAGTTCAAACACTCCTTCTTAATGTAATCTGAAAAGATGTACAACTTCGTATATTGGTTTCTTTTCTTCAGTAGTTTGTTTAGAAAAGAAACATCTTCATTGCAAAATATTGTACGGTGAGAAATAAGCTCTTTTGGTTCCAGGAATCACTTGCTTTCCTACAAAGAGAGTTGAGTGCAGCAATTTCAATCTTTCCTAGTTTGCGTAATCTAACAAGATGTATCAGTTAGTAGATTCCCTTCATTTTTGAAGTTTTTTCTTGAGAAAACAAACATCTTAATTGCCGAACCGTATACTGTGTGAAATAAGCTAGTTCGGTTCTAGAAAGCATTTGCGTTCCTAGGAAGAAGGTTGAGTGAGGCAAGTTCAAACTTTCCTTGTTTGTGTAATCTAACAAGATGTACACCTTACAAGTTTCGCTTCATTTCTAAACTACTTTGTGTACAAAACAAACACCTTCATTGCCGAACACTGTACTGTGTGAAATAAGCTAGTTCGGTTCAAGGAATCAGTTATTTTCCTACGAAGAAGGTTGAGTGCAGCAGGTTCAAACATTCCTAGTTAATATAATCTAAAAAGAGGTACCACTAAGTAGATTGGCCTCATTTCTACAGTAGTTTGTGCAAAAAACAAACATCTTCTTTACTGAACACTATAGTGTGTGAAATAAGCTATTTCGATTCTAGGAATCAGATTCTTTCCTACGAAGAAAGTTGAGGGCAGAAAGTTCAAACTTTCCTCGTTTGTGTAATCTAGCAAGATGTACAACTTACAAGTTTCACTTCATTTCTAAACTGCTTTGGTTAGAAAGCAAACATCTTCATTGCCCAACACTGTAGTGTTTGAAATAAGCTAGTTCGGTTCAAGGAATCAGTTATTCTCCTACGAAGAAGATTGTGGGCAGCAATTTCAAACATTCCTTGGTAATGTAATCTAACAAGATGTACAACTAATAAGTTTCGCTTCCTATCTAAACTACTTTGTTTACAAAAGAAACACCTTCATTGCCAAACACTGTACTGTGTGAAATAAGCTGGGTTGGTTCTAGGAATCAGTTGCTTTCCTAAGAAGAAGGTTGAGTGCAGCAAGTTCAAACTTTCCTAGATTGTGTAAACTCACAAGATGTATAAGGTAGTAGATTCACCTCATTTCTAAAGTAGTTGGTTTAGAAAACAAACATCTTCATTGCCAAACCCTATACTGTGTGAAATGAGCTAGTTCAGTTCTAGGAATCAGTTGTTTTCCTACAAAGAAGTTTGAGTGCAACAAGTTCAAACATTCCTTGTTAATGTAATCTAAAAAGATGTACAACTTAATAGATTCACCTCATTTCTAAAGTAGTTTGTTGAGAAAACAAACATCTTTATTGCCCAACACTATACTGTGTGAAATAAGCTAGTACGGTGCAAGGAATCAGTTGCTTTCCAACGAAGATGGTTGAGTGCAACAAGTTCAAACTTTCCTCGTTTGTGTATCCTAACAAGATGTAAACCTTACAAGTTTCGCTTCATTTCTAAACTAATTTGTTTAGAAAACAAACACCTTCATTGCCGAACACTGTACTGTGTGAAATACGCTGGTTCGGTTCAAGCAATCAGTTATTTTCCTAAGAAGAAGATTGAGTGCAGCACTTTCAAACATTCCTAGTTAATGTAATCTAAAAAGATGTACACTTAGTAGATTGGCCTCATTTGTACAGTAGTTTGTTTAAAAAACAATCATCTTCATTGCCGAACCCTGTACTGTGTGAAAATAGCTAGTTCGTTTCTAGGAATCAGTTACTTTCCTACGAAAAAGGTTGAGTGCAGCAAGTTCAAACTTTCCTTGTTTGTGTAATTTAACAAGATGTACAACTTTTTCGATTCGCCTCATTTCTAAACTACTTTGTGTAGAAAATAAACACCTTCATACCCAAATATTGTACTGAGTGAAATAAGCTCTTTTGGTTCTAGGAATCAGTTGCTTTCCTGCAAAGAAGGTTTAGGGCAGCAAGTACAACCTTTCCTAGTTGTGTAATCTAACAAGATGTATATGTTAGTTGATTTCCCTCATTTCTAAAGTACTGTGATTAGAAAACAAACATCTTCATTGCTGAACCCTATACTGTGTTAAATAAGCTAGTTCGGTCTAGGAATCAGTTGCTTTCCTACGAAGAAGGTTGAGTGCAACAAGTACAAACTTTCTTTGTTAATGTAATCTAAAAAGATGTACAACTTAATAGAGTCACCTCAATTCTAAAATAGTTTGTTCAGAAAACAAAGATCTTCATGGCTGAACACTGTACTGTGTGAACTAAGCTAGTTCGGTTCTAGGAATCAGTTGCTTTTCTACGAAGAAGGTTAAGTGCAGCAAGTTCAAACATTCCTTGTTTGTGTAATCTAACAAGATTTACAACTAACAAGTTTTGCCTCATTTCTAAATTACTTGGTTTACAAAACAAACACCTTCATTGCCGAACACTGTACTGTGTAAAATAAGCTAGTTCGGTTCAAGGAATCAGTTACTTTCCTATGAAGAAGGTTGTGTGCAGCAAGTTCAAACATTCCTTGTTAATGTAATCTAAAAAGATGTACAACTTAGTAGGTTCACCTCATTTCTAAAGTAGTTTCTTGAGAAAACAAACATCTTCATTGCTGAACACTGTACTGTGTGAAATAAGCTGGTTCGCTCCTAGGAATCAGTTGCTTTCCTACAAAGAAGGTTGAGTGCAGCAAGTTCAAACTTTCCCAGTTTGTGTAATCTAGGAAGATGTATAACTCAGTAGATTTGCCTTATTTCTAAAGTAGTTGGTTTGGAAAACAAACATGTTCATTGCCAAACCCTATACTGTTTGAAATAAGCTAGTTCGGTTCTAGGAATCAGTTGTTTTCCTACGAAGAAGGTTGAGTGCAACAAGTACAAACATTCCTTGTTAATGTAATCTAAAAAGATGTACCACTTAGTACATTGGCCTCATTTCTACAGTAGTTTGTTTAAAAAACCAACATCTTCATTCCCGAACACTATACTGTGTGAAATAAGCTAGTTCATTTCTAGGAATCAGTTGCATTTCTACAGAGATGGTTGAGTGCAACAAGTTCAAATTTTTCTTGTTAATGTAATCTAAAAAGATGTACAACTTAATAGATTCACCTCATTTGTGAAGTAGTTTGTTGAGAAAACAAACATCTTCATTGTCGAACACTTTACTGTTTGAAATAAGCTGGTTTGCTTCAAGGAATCACTTGCTTTCCTACGAAGAAGGTTGAGTGCAGCAAGTTCAAACTTTCCTTGTGTGTTTAACCTAACAAGATGTACAACTTACAAGTTTCGATTCATTTCTAGACTACTTTATTTAGAAAACAAACACCTTCATTGCCGAACACTGTACTGTGTGAAATAAGCTAGTCTGTTCAAGGAACCAGTTGTTTTCCTACGAAGAAGGTTGAGTGCAGCAAGTTCAAACATTCCTTGTTAATGTAATCTAAAAAGATGTACAACTTAGTAGATTCACCTCATTTCTAAAGTAGTTTGTTGAGAAAACAAACATCTTCATGGCCGAACACTGTTCTGTGTGAAGTAAGCTGGTTCGGTTCTAGGAATCAGTTCCTTCCTACGAAGAAGTTTGAGTGCAGCAAGTTTAAACTTTCAAAGTTTGTGTCATCTCAAAAGATGTATAAGTTAGTAGATTCGCCTCATTTCTACAGTAGTTTGTTTAGAAAACAAACATCTTCATTGCCGAACCATGTACTGTGTGAAAATAGCTAGTTCGTTTCTAGGAATCAGTTCCTTTCCTACGAAGAAGGTTGAGTGCAGCAAGTTCAAACTTTCCTTGTTTGTGTAATGTAACAAGAAGTACAACTTATTATATTCGCCTCATTTCTAAACTACTTTGTTTAGAAAACAAACACCTTCATTTTCAAATATTATACTGGGTGAAATAAGCTGTTTCGGTTCTAGGAATCAGTTGCTTTCCTATGAAGAAACTTGAGTGCAGCAATTTCAAACTTTCCATGTTTGTGTAATCTAAGAAGATGTACAACTTTTTAGATTCGCCTCATTTCAACAGTACTTTGTTTAGAAAACAAACATCTTCATTGCCGAACACAGTATCTTGTGAAATAAACTAGTTCGTTTCTAGGAATCAGTTGCTTTCCTATGAAGACGGTTGAGTGCAGAAAGTTCAAACTTTCCTTGTTAATGTAATCTAAAAAGAGGTACAATGTAGTAGATTGGCCTAATTTCTACAGTAGTTTGTTTAGAAAACAAATATCTTCATTTCCGAACACTGTACTGTGTGTAAAAAGCTATTTCCTTTCTAGGAATCAGTTGCTTTCTTACGAAGGTTGAGTTCAGCAAGTTCAAACTTTCCTTGTTTGTATATTCTAACAAGATGTACAACCTCCAAGTTTCTCTTCATTTCTAAACTACTTTGTTTAGAGAACAAACACCTTCATTGCCAAATATTGTAGTGTGTGAAATAAGGTGTTTCGGTTCTAGGAATCAGTTGCTTTCCTACCAAGAACGTTGAGTGCAGCAGGTTCAAACGTTCCCAGTTTGTGTAATCTAACAACATGTATAAGTTAGTTGATTCACCTCATTTCAAAAGTAGTTTGTTTAGAAAACAATCATCTCCATTGCCAAAGCCTATACTGTGTGAAATAGGCTAGTTCGGTTCTAGGAATCAGTTGCTTTCCTTTGAAGAAGATTGAGTCCAGTAAGTTCAAACTTTCCTTGTTTGTGTAATCTAACAAGATGTACAACTTACAAGTTTTGCTTCATTTCAAATCTACTTTGTTTAGAATAAAAATATCTTCATTGCCAAACACTGTAATGTGTGAAATAAGCTAGTTCGGTACTAGGAATTATTTGCTTTCTTGGAAGAAGTTTGAGGTCAACAAGTTCAAACTTCCCATGTTAATTTAATCTGAAAAGATGTACAACTTAATAGATTCACCTCATTTCTAATGTAGTTTGTTTAGAAAACAAACATCTTCATTGCCGAACACTGTACTGTGTGAAATAAGCTAGTTCAGTTCTAGGAATCAGTTGCTTTCCTTCGAAGAAGGTTGAGGGCAGCAAGTTCAAACTTTCCAAATCTGAGTAACCTAACAAGATGTACAGTTTACAAGTTTCGTTTCAATTCTAAATGACTGTGTTTGGAAAACAAACATCTTCATTGCCAAATACCATAATGAGTGAAATATGCTATTTTGGTTGTCGGAATCAGTAGCTTTCCTACAAAGAAGGTTGAGTGTAGCAAGTTCAAACTTTCCTAGTTTGTGTAATCTAACAAGATGTACAAGTTATTAGATTCGAATCATTTCTAAACTACTTTGTTTAGAAAACAATCACCTTCATTCGCAAATAATGTACTGTGTGAAATAAGCTAGTTCGTTTCTAGGAATTTATTGCTATCCTGCAAAGAAGGTTGAGTGCAGCAAGTTAAAACTTTCCTTGTTTGTGTAATCTAACAAGATGTACACCTTAGATGTTTAGCTTCATTTCTAAACTCCTTTGTTTAGAAAACAAACATCTTCATTGCCAAATATTGTACTGTGTAAAATAAGCTCTTTTGGTTCTAGGAATCAGTAGTTTCCTACAAAGAAGGTTCAGTGCAGCAAGTTCAAACTTTCCTAGCTTGTGTAATCTAACAAGGTGTACAAGTTAGTATATTCGCCTCATTTCTAAAGTAGTTTGTTAGAAAACAAACATCTTCATTTCCAAACCCTACACTGTGTGAAATAAGCTAATTCGGTTCTAGAAATCATTTGCATTACTACAAAGAAGGTTGAGTGCAACAACTTCAAACTTTGCTTGTTAATGTAATCTAAAAATATGTACAAATTGGTAGATTGGCCTCATTTCTACAGTAGTTTGTTTTGAAAACAAACATCTTCATAGCCAAACACTGTACTGTGTGAAATAATCTAGTTCGGTTCTAGGAATCAGTAGCTTTCCTTCGAAGAAAGTTGAGTACAGCAAGTTAAAACTTTCCTTGTTTGTGTAATCTAGGAAGATGTACAACTTATTAGATTCGCCTCATTTCAAAACTACTTTGTTTAGAAAACAAACATCTTCATTGCCAAACACGCTAATGTGTGAAATAAGCTAGTTCCGTCCTAGGAATCAATTGCTTTTCTATGGAGATGGTTGAGTGCAACAAGTTCAAACTTTCCTTGTTAATGTAATCTAAAAAGATTTACAACTTAATAGATTCACCTCATTTCCAATATAGTTTGTTTAGAAAACAAACATCTTCACTGCCGAACCCTATACTCTGTGAAATAAGCAAGTTCGGTTCTAGGAATCATTTGCTTTCCTACGAAAAAGGTTGAGTAGAGCAACTTCAAACTTTCCTAGTTTGTGTAATATGAAAAGATGTACAACTTTCTAGATTGGCCTCATATCTACAGTATTTTGTTTAGAAAACAAACAACTTCATGACCGAACACTGTACTGTGTGAAATAAGCTAATTCGGTCCTAGGAATCAGTAGCTTTCCTACGAAGAAGGTTGGTTGCAGGAAGTTCAAACTTTCCTTGTTTGTGTAATCTAACAAGATGTACAAGTTACAAGATTCGCTTCATTTCTAAACTACTTTGTTTAGAAAACAAACACCTTCATTGCCAAATATTGTACTGTGTGAAATAAGCTGTTTCGGTACTAGGAATTAGTTGCTATTCTAAGAAGATGGTTGAGTGCAGCAAGTTCAAACTTTCCTTGTTAAGGTAATCTAAAAAAAGGTACAACTTAGTAGATTTTCTTAATTTCTACAGTTGTTTGTTTCCAAAGCAACCATCTTCATTGTTGAAAACTGTAATGTGTGAAATAACCTAGTTCCGTTATAGGAATCAGTTGCTTTGGTGCGAAGAAGGTTGAGTGCAGCAAGTTCAAACTGACATTGTTTGCGAAATCTAACAAGATGTACAAGTTAGTAGATTCGCCCCATTTCTAAAGTAGTTTGGTTAGAAAACAAACATCTTCTTTGCCGAACACTGTACTCTGTGAAATAAGCTAGTTCCGTTCTAGGAATCAGTTGCTTTCCTACAAAGACGGTTGAGTGCAGCAAGTTCAAACTTTCCTACTTTGTGTAATCAAACAAGATGTACACCTTATTAGATTCGCATCATTTCTAAACTACTTTGTTTAGAAAACAATCACCTTCATTGACAAATATTGTACTGTGTGAAATAAGCTAGTTCGTTTCTAGGAATCTATTGCTATCCTACGAAGATGGGTGATTGCAGCAAGTTAAAACTTTCCTTGTTTGTGTAATCTAACAAGATGTATGAGTTAGTTGATTCGTGTCATTTCTACAGGAGCATTTTTAGAAAACAAACATCTTCTTTGGTGCACCCTATACTGTGTGAAATAAGCAAGTTCGGTCTAGGAATCAGTTGCTTACCTCCGAAGAAGGTTCACTGCAACAAGTTCAAACTTTCCTTGTTAATGTAATCTAAAAAGATGTACAACTTTGTAGATTGGCCTCATTTCTACAGTAGTTTGTTTAAAAAACAAACATCTTCATTGTCAAACACTGTACTGTGTGAAATAAGCGAGTTCGGTTCTAGGAATCAGTTGCTTTCCTAAGAACTAGATTGAATGCAGAAAGTTCAAACTTTCCTTGTTAATTTAATCTAAAAAGATGTACAACTTAGTAGATTGGCGTCATTTCTATAGTAGTTTGTTTAGAAAACAAACATCTTCATTGCCCAACCCTGTACTGTGTGAAAATAGCTAGTTCGTTTCTAGGAATCAGTTGTTTTCCTTCAAAGAAGTTTGAGTACAGCAAGTTAAAACTTTCCTTGATGTGTAATCTAGGAAGATGTACAACTTATTAGATTCGCCTCATTTCAAAACTACTTTGTTTAGAAAACGAACATCTTCATTGCCAAACACTCTAATGTGTGAAATAAGCTAGTTCCGTCCTAGGAATCAGTTGCTTTTCTATGGAGATGGTTGAGTGCAACAAGTTCAAACTTTCCTTGTTAATGTAATCTAAAAAGATGTACAACTTAATAGACTCAACTCATTTCTAATGTAGTTTGTTTAGAAAACAAACATCTTCATTGCTGAACCCTATGCTGTGTGAAATAAGCAAGTTCGGTTCTAGGAATCATTTGCTTTCCTACGAAAAAGTTGAGTGCAGCAAGTTCAACTGTTCCCTGTTAAGGTAATGTGAAACGATGTACAACTTAAGAGATTCACCTAATTTCTAAAGTAGTTTGTTGAGAAAACAAACATCTTCATTGCCGAACACTGTACTGTGTGAAATAAGCTAGTTAAGTTCTAGGAATCAGTTGTTTTCTATCGAAGAAGGTTTAGTGCAGCAAGATGAAACTTTCCTTGTTAATGTAATCTAAAAAGATGTACAACACAGTAGATTGGCCTCATTTCTACACTCCTTTGTTTACAAAACAAACATCTTCATTGAAAACCCTCTACTGTGTGAAAATAGGTAGTTCGTTTGTACGAATCTGATGCTTTCCTACGAAGAAGGTTGAGTGCAGCAAGTTCAAACTTTCCTTGCTTGTGTAATCTAACAAAATGTACAATGTACAAGTTTCGCTTCATTTCTAATCTACTTTGTTTAGAAAACAAACATCTTCATTGCCAAATAATGTACTGTGTGAAATAAGCTGTTTCGGTTCTAGGAATCAGTTGCTTTCCTACAAAGAAGGTTGAGTGCAGCAAATTCAAACTTTCCTAGTTTGTGTAATCTAACAAGATGTATAGATTAGTAGATCCACCTCATTTCGGAAGTAGTTTGTTTAGAAAACAAACATCTTCATTGCCGAACCCTATACTGTGTGAAATAAGCTAGTTCCGTTCTAGGAATCATTTGCTATCCTACCAAGAAGGTTGAGTGCAAAAAGTTCAAACTTTCCCTGTTAATGTCATCGAAAAAGATGTACAACTTAATAGATTGGCCTCATTTCTACAGTAGTTTGTTTAGAAAACAAACATCTTCATTGCCGAACACTGTACTGTTTGAAATAAGCTAGTTCGGTTCTCGGAATCAGTAGTTTTCCTACGAAGAAGGTTGAGTGTAGCAAGTTCAAACTTTCTTTGTTTGTGTAATCTAACAAGGTGTACAACGTACAAGTTTCGCTTCATTTCTAAACTACTTTGTTTATAAAACAAACATCTTCATTGTCAAACAGTGTAGTGTGTGAAATAAGGTAGTTCGGTTCTAGGAATCAGTTGCTTTTCTACGGAGATGGTTGAGTGCAACAAATTCAAACTTTCCTTGTTAATGTAATCTCAAAAGATGCACAGCTTGACAGATTCAGGTCATTTCTGAAGTAGTTTGTTGAGAAAACAAACATCTTCATTGCCCAACACTGTACTGTGTGAAAATAGCTAGTTCATTTCTAGGAATCACTTGCTTTCCTACGAAAAAGTTGAGTGCAGCAAGTTCAAACTCTCCTAGTTTGTGTAATCTAACAAGATGTATAAGTTAGTTGATGTTTAGAAGAGAAACATCTTCATTGCCGAACACTGTACTGTGTGAAATAAGCTAGTTCGGTTCTAGGAATCAGTTGCTTTCCTACGACGAAGGTTGAGTGCGGCAATTCCAACTTTCCTTGTTTGTGTAATCTAACAAGATGTACAACTTACAAGTTTCGCTTCATTTCTAAACTACTTTGTTTACAAAAAAACACCTTCAATGCCAAGTATAGTACTGTGTGAAATAAAATGTTCCGGTTCTAGAAATCAGTTGCTTTCCTACGAGGAAGGGTGAGTGCAGCAAGTTCAAACTTGCCTAGTTTGTGTAATCTAACAAGATGTATAAGTTAATTGATTCGCCTCATTTCTACAGTAGTTTGTTTAGAAAACCAACATCTTCATTGGCGGACCCTATACTGTGTGAAATAAGCTATTTTGGCCTATGAATCAGTTGCTTTCCTACGAAGAAGGTTGAGTGCAACAACTTCAAACTTTCCTTGTTAATGTAATCTAAAAAGATGTACAACTTAGTAGGTGGGTCACATTTCTACAGAAATTTGTTTAGAAAACAAACATCTTCATTGCGGAACACTGTACTGTGTGAAATAAGCTAGTTCAGTTCTAGGAATCAGTTGCTTTCCTACGAAGAAGGTTGAGTGCAGCAAGTTCAAATTTTCCTTGTTTCTCTAATCTAACAAGATATACAACTTACAAATTTCGCTTCATTTCTAAACTACTTTGTTTAGAAGAGAAACATCTTAATTGCCTAACACTGTAATATGTGAAATAAGCTATTTCGGTTCTAGAAATCAGTTGCTTTTTTATGGAGATGGTTGAGTGCAACAAGTTCAAACATTCCTTGATAATGTAATCTAAAAAGATGTACAACTTAATATATTCAACTCATTTCAAAGTAGTTTGTTGAGAAAGCAAACATCTCCCTTGCCGAACACTGTACTGTGTGAAATAAGCTGTTTTTTGTTCTACGAATCAGTTGCTTTCCTGCGAAGAAGGTTGAGGGCAGCAAGTACAAACTTTCCTAGTTTGTGTAATCTGACAAGATGTATATGTTAGTTGATTCACCTCATTTCTAAAGTACTTTGTTTAGAAAACAAACATCTTCATTGCTGAACCCTATACTGTGTGAAATAAGTTAGTTCAGTTTAGGAATCAGATGCTTTCCTACGAAGAAGGTTGAGTGCAGTCAGTTCAAACTTTCCTTGTTTGTGTAATCTAAAAACAGGTAGATCTTACAAGTTTCGCTTCATTTCTAAACTACCTTGTTTAGAAAACAAACACCTTCATTGCCGAACACTGTACTATGTGAAATAAGCTAGTTCGGTTCTAGGAATCAGTTGTTTTCCAGCGAAGAAGATTGAGTGCAGCAAGATTAAACTTTACTTGTTAATGTAATCTAAAAAGATGTACAACATAGTAGATTGGCCTCATTTCTACAGTAGTTTGTTTACAAAACAAACATCTTCATTGCCAAACCCTGCACTGTGTAAAAATAGGTAGTTCGTTTCTAAGAATCAGATGCATTCCTACGAAGAAGGTTGAGTGCAGCAAGTTCAAACTTTCCTTGTTTGTGGATTCTAACAAGATGTACAACTTATTAGATTCACCTCATTTATAAACTACTTTGTGTACAGAACAAACACTTTCATTTCCAAATATTGTACTGTGTGAAATAAGCTGTTTCGGTTCTGTGAATCAATTGCTTTCCTACGAAGAAGGTTGAGTGCAGCAAGTTAAAACTTTCCTAGTTTGTGTAATCTACGAAGAAGTTTAAGTTAGTAGATTCGACTCATTTCTAAACTACTTTGTTTAGAAAACAAACATCTTCATTGCAGAACACTGTACTGTGCAAAGTAAGCTAGTTCCGTTCGAGGTATCAGTTGTTTTCCTAAGAAGAAGGTTGAATGCAGCAAGTTCAAACATTCCTTGTTAATGTAATCTAAAAATATGTACAACTTAGATGATTGGCGTCATTTCTTCAGTAGTTTGTTTAGGAAACAAATATCTTCATTGCCGAACCCTGTACTGTGTGAAAAGAGCTAGTTCGTTTCTAGGAATCACTTGCATTCCTAGGAAAAAGTTGAGTGCAGCAAGTTCAAACTTTCCTAGTTTGTGTAATGTAACAAGATATATAAGTTAGTTGATTCACCTCATTTCTAAACTACTTTGTTTAGAAAACAAACATCTCATTGCCAAACACTGTAATGTGTGAAATAAGCTAGTTCGGTTCTAGGAATAAGTTGCTTTTTTATGGAGATGGTTGAGTGCAACAAGTTCATACTTTCCTTGTTTGAGTCATTTGACAAGATGTACAACGTATTATATTCACCTCATTTCTACAGTACTTTGTTTAGAAAACAAACATCTTCATTGCCGAACACTGTACTTTGTGAAATAAGCTAGTTCATTTCTAGGAATCAGTTGCTTTCCTACGAAGAAGATTGAGTGCAGCAATTTCAAACTTTCCTTGTTAATGTAATCTAAAAAGAGGTACAACTTATTAGATTGGCCTAATTTCTACATTAGTTTCTTTACTATAAAAACATCTTCATTGCCGAACACGGTACTGTGTGAAATAAGCTAGTTCGGTTCTAGTAATCAGTTCCTTTCCTACGAAGAAGGTTGAGTGCAGCAATTTCAAACTTTCCTAGTTTGTGTAATCTAACAAGATGTACAACTTAGAAGTTTTGATTCTTTCTAAACTACCTTGTTTAGAAAACAAACACCTTCATTGCCAAATATTGTACTGTGTGAAATAAGCTGCTTCGGTTCTAGGAATCAGTTGCTTTTTTCCGGAAATGGTTGAGTGTAGCAAGTTCAAACGTTCCTGGTTAATGTAATCTAATAAGATGTACAGCTTAACAGAATCACCTCATTTCTAAAGTAGTTTGTGGAGAAAACAAACATCTTCATTGCCAAATACTGTACTGTGTGAAATAAGCTAGTTCGGTTCTAGGAATCACTTGCTTTCCTAATCAGAAGGTTGAGTGCAGAAAGTTCAAACATTCCATGTTTGTGCAATCTAACAAGATGTACAAGTTAGTATATTCAGCTCATTTCTAAACTACTTTGTTTAGAAAACAAACACCTTCATTGCCAAATATTGTACTGTGTGAAATAAGCTGTTTCGGTTCTAGGAATCAGTTGCGTTCCTATGAAGAAGGTTGAGTGCAGCAAGTCCAAACTTTATTAGTTTGTGTAATCTCACAAGATGTACAAGTTCATAGATTCGTCTCATTTCTAAACTGGTTTGTTTAGAAAACAAACATCTTCATTGCTGAACCCTATACTGTGTGAAATAAGCTAGTTTGGTCTAGGAATCAGATGCTTTCCTACGAAGAAGGCCGAGTGCAACAAGTTCAAGCTTTCTTTGTTAATATTATCTAAAAAGATATATAACTTAGTAGATTGGTCTCATTTCTACAGTAGTTTCTTTACAAAACAAACATCTTCATTGCTGAACACTGTACTGTGTGAAATAAGCTAGTTCGGTTCTAGGAATCAGTTGCTTTTCTGCAAAGAAGGTTGAGTGCAGCAAGTTCAAACGTTCCTTGTTTGTGTAATCTAACAAGATGTACAACTTACAAGTTTCGCTTCATTTCTAAACTACTTTGTTTAGAAAACAAACATCTTCATTGCCGTACACTGTACTGTGTGAAATAATCTAGCTCGGTTCTAGGATTCAGTTGCTTTCCTATGAAGACGGTTGAGTGCAGTAAGTTCAAACTTTCCCAGTTTGGGTAATATAACAAGATGTATAAGTTAGTTGATTTGCCTCATTTCTAAAGTAGTTTGTTAGAAAACAAACATCTTCGTTTCTGAACCCTATACTGTGTGAAATAAGCTAGTTCGGTCTAGGAATCACTTGCTTTCCTACAGAGAAGGTTGAGTGCAACAAGTTCAAATTTTCCTTGTTAATGTAATCTAAAAAGATGTACAACTTGGTAGATTGCCGTCATTTCTACAGTAGTATGTGTAGAAAACAAACATCTTCATTGCCAAATCCTTTGCTGTGTGTAAATAGCTAGTTCGTTTGTAGGAATCAGTTGTTTTCCTACGAACAAGGTTTAGTACAGCAAGTTCAAACGTTCCTTGTTTGTGTAATCTAATAACATGTACAACTTATAAGACTCACCTCACTTCTAAAGTGCTTTGTTTAGAAAACGAACACCTTCATTACCAAATACTGTATTGTGTGAAATAAGCTATTTCGGTTGTAGGAATCAGTTGCTTTCCTACGACTAAGGTTGAGTGCAGCAAGTTCAAACTTTCCTAGTTTGTATAATCTAACAACAAGTATAATTTATTTGATTCGCCTCATTTCCAAAGTAGTTTGTTTAGAAAACAAACATCTTCATTGCTAAACCATATACTGAGTGAAATAAGCTAGTTCGGTCTAGGAAACATTTGCTTTCCTACAAAGAAGGTTGAGTGCTACAAGTTCAAACTTTCCTTGTTAATGTAATCTAAAAAGATGTACACCTTAGTAGAGGAGCCTCATTTCTACAGTAGTTTGTTTAGAAAACAAACATCTTCATTACCAAACACTGTACTGTGTGAAATAAGATAGTTCGGACCTGGGAATTGGTACCTTCCTACGAAGATGGTTGAGTACAGCAAGTGCAAACTTTCCTTGTTTGTGCAATCTAACAAGATGTACAACTTACAAGTTTCGCTTCATTTCTAAACTACTTTGTTTAGAAAACAAACATCTTCATCGCCGAACACCGTACTGTGTAAAATAAGCTAGTTCGGTTCTAGGAATCAGTAGCTTTCCTATGAAGAAAGTTGAGTGCAGCAAGTTCAAACATTCCTTGTTAATGTAATTTAAAAAGATGTACGACTTAGTAGATTGCCGTCATCTCTACAGTAGTTTGTTTAGAAAAGAAACATGTTCATTGCCGAGCCCTGTACTGTGTTAAAATAGCAAGTTCGTTTCTAGGAATCAGTTTCTTTCCTAAGAAGGTTGAGTACAGCAAGTTCAAACTTTCCTTGTTTCCGTAATCTAACAAGATGTACAATTTATTAGATTTGCCTCATTTCTAAACTACTTTGTTCAGAAAACAAACACCTTCATTGCCAAATATTGTACTGTGTGAAATAAGCTGTTTTTTGTTCTACGAATCAGTTGCTTTCCTGCGAAGAAGGTTGAGGGCAGCAAGTACAAACTTTCCTAGTTTGTGTAATCTGACAAGATGTATATGTTAGTTGATTCGCCTCATTTCTAAAGTACTTTGTTTAGAAAACAAACATCTTCATTGCTGAACCCTATACTGTGTGAAATAAGTTAGTTCAGTTTAGGAATCAGATGCTTTCCTACGAAGAAGGTTGCGGGCAGTCAGTTCAAACTTTCCTTGTTTGTGTAATCTAACAACATGTACACTTTACAAGTTTAGATTCATTTCTAAACTACCTTGTTTAGAAAACAAACACCTTCATTGCCGAACAATGTACTGTGTGAAATAAGCTAGTTCGGTTCAAGTAATCAGTTATTTTCCTCCGAAGAAGGTTGTGTATAGCAAGTTCAAACATTCCTTGTTAATGTAATCTAAAAAGATGTACAACTTGGTAGGTTCACCTCATTTCTAAAGTAGTTTGTTGAGAAAACAAACCCCTTCATTGCGAACACTGTACTGTGTGAAATAAGCTGGTTCGGTTCTAGGAATCAGTTGCTTTCCTACGAAGAAGGTTGAGTGGAGCAACTTCAAACTGTCCTAGTTTGTGTAATCTCACAAGATGTATAAGTTAGTAGATTCGCCTCATTTTGAAAGTAGTTGGTTTAGAAAACAAACACCTTCATTGCCGAACACTGTACTGTGTGAAATAAGCTAGTTCGGTTCCAGGAATCAGTTATTTTCCTACGAAGAAGGTTGAGTGCAGCAAGTTCAAACATTCCTAGTTAATGTAATCTAAAAAGATGTACCACTTAGTAGATTGGCCTCATTTCTACAGTAGTTGTTTAAAAAACAAACATCTTCCTTGCCGGACCCTGTACTGTGAAAATAGCTAGTTCGTTTCTAGGAATCAGTTGCTTTCCCGCGTAGAAGGTTGAGCGCAGCAAGTTCAAACTTTCCTTGTTTGTGTATTTTAACAAGATGTACAACATATAAGATTCGCCTCATTTCTAAACTACTTTGTGTAGAAAAAAAACACCTTTATTGCCAAATATTGTACTGAGTGAAATAAGCTGTTTTGGTTCTAGGAATCAGTTACTTTCCTGCGAAGAAGATTGAGGGCAACAAGTACCAACTTTCCTAGCTTGTGTAATCTAACAAGATGTATATGTTAGTTGATTCACCTCATTTCTAAAGTACTTTGTTTAAAAACAAACATCATCATTGCTGAACCCTATACTGTGTAAAATAAGCTAGTTCGGTCTAGGAATCAGTTGCTTTCCTACGATGAAGGTTGAGTACAACAAGTACAAACTTTCTTTGTTAATGTAATCTACAAAGATGTACAACTTAATAGATTCACCTCATTTCTAAAATAGTTTGTTGAGAAAACAAAGATTTTCATTGCCGAACACTGTACTGTGTGAAATAAGCTAGTTCGGTTCTAGGAATCAGTTGCTTTCCTATGAAGACTTTTGAGTGCAGCAAGTTCAAACATTCCTAGTTAATGTAATCTAAAAAGATATACCACTTAGTAGATTGGCCTCATTTCTACAATAGTTTGTTTAAAAAACAAACATCTTCATTGCCGGACGCTGTACTGTGTGAAAATAGCTAGTTCGTTTCTAGGAATCAGTTGCTTTCCTGCGAAGAAGGTTGAGTGCAGCGAGTTCAAACATTCCTTGTTAATGTAGTCTAAAAAGATGTACAACGTGGTAGGTTCACCTCATTTATAAAGTAGTTTGTTGAGAAAACAAACATCTTCATTGCCGAACACTGTACTGTGTGAAATAAGCTGGTTCGGTTCTAGGAATCAGTTGCTTTCCTACAAAGAAGGTCGTTTGCAGCAAGTTCAAATTGTACTAGTTTGTGTAATCTCACAAGATGTATAAGTTAGTAGATTCGCCTCATTTCTAAAGTACTTGGTTTAGAAAACAAATATGTTCATTGCCGAACCATATACTGTGTAAAATAAGCTGGTTCGGTTCTAGGAATCAGTTGCTTTCCTGTGAAGAACGTTGAGGGCAGCAAGTACAAACTTTCCTAGTTTTTGTAATCTAACAAGATGTATATGTTAGTTGATTCGCCTCATTTCTAAAGTACTTGGTTTAGAAAACAAACATCTTCATTGCCGAACCATATACTGTGTAAAATAAGCTGGTTCGGTTCTAGGAATCAGTTGCTTTCCTAGGAAGAAGGTTGAGTGCAGCAAGATCAAACTTTCCTTGTTTGTGTAATCTAACAAAATGTACAACTTATTAGGTTTGCCTCATTTCTAAACTACTTTGTATACAAAACAAACACTTTCATTGCCAAATATTGTTCTGAGTGAAATAAGCTGTTTTGATTCTAGGAATCAGTAGCTTTCGGGCGAAGAACGTTGAGGGCAGCAAGTACAAACTTTCCTAGTTTTTGTAATCTAACAAGATGTATATGTTAGTTGATTCGCCTCATTTCTAAAGTACTTTGTTTAGAAAACAAACGTCTTCATTGCTGAACCCTATACTGTGTGAAATGAGCTAGTTCAGTTTAGGAATTAGATGCTTTCCTACGAAGAAGGTTGAGTGCAGGCAGTTCAAACTTTCCTTGTTTTTGTAATCTAACACCATGTCCATCTTACAAGTTTCGCATCATTTCTAAACTACCTTGTTTAGAAAACAAACACCTTCATTGCAGAACACTGTACTGTGTGAAATAAGCTAGTTCGGTTCAAGGAATCAGTTATTTTCCTACGAAGAAGGTTGTGTGCAGCAAGTTCAAACATTACTTGTTAATGCAATCTAAAAAGATGTACAACTTGGAAGGTTCACCTAATTTCTGAAGTAGTTTGTTGAGAAAACAAACACCTTCATTGCCGAACACTGTACTGTGTGAAATTACCTAGTTCGGTTCAAGGAATCAGTTATTTTCCTACGAAGAAGGTTGTGTGCAACAAGTTCCAACATTCCTTGTTAATGTAATCCAAAAAGATGTACAACTTGGTAGGTTCACCTCATTTCTAATGTAGTTTGTTGAGAAAGCAAACACCTTCATTGCCGAACACTGTACTGTGTGAAATAAGCTGGTTCGGTTCTAGGAATCAGTTGCTTTCCTACGAAGAAGGTTGAGTGCAGCAAGTTCAAACATTCCTTGTTAATGTAATCTTAAAAGATGTACAACTTGGTAGGTTCACCTCATTTCTAAAGTAGTTTGTTGAGAAAACAAACATCTTCATTGCCAAACCATATACTGTGTGAAATAAGCTAGTTCGGTTTTAGGAAAAAGTTCCTTTCCTAAGAAGAAGGTTGAGCGCAGCAAGTTCAAACTTTCCTTGTTTCTGTATTGTAACAACATGTACAACTGATTAGATTCGCCTCATTTCTAAACTAGTTCGTGTAGAAAACAAACACCTTCATTCCCAAATATTGTACTGAGTGAAATAAGCTGTTTTGGTTCTAGGAAACAGTTGCTTTCCTACAAAGAAGGTTGAGTGCAGCAAGTTCAAACTGTCCTCGTTTGTGTAATCTCACAAGATGTATAAGTTAGTAGATTCGCCTCATTACTAAAGTAGTTGGTTTAGAAAATAAACATCTACATTGCCAAACCGTATACTGTGTAAAATAAGCTGGTTCGGTTCTAGGAATCAGTTGCTTTCCTACGAAGAAGGTTGAATGCAGCAAGTTCAAACATTCCTAGTTAATGTAATCTAACAAGATATACCACTTAGTAGATTGGCCTCATTTCTACAGTAGTTTGTTTAAAAGACAAACATCTTCATTGCCGGCCCCTGTACTGTGTGAAAATATCTAGTTCGTTTCTAGGAATCATTTGCTTTCCTGCGAAGAAGGTTGAGTGCAGCAAGTTCAAACTTTCCTTGTTTGTGTAATCTATCAAGATGTACAACTTACTAGATTCGCCTCATTTTTAAACTACTTCGTGTAGAAAACAAACACCTTCATTTCGAAATATTGTACTGAGTGAAATAAGCTCTTTTGGTTCTAGGAATCAGTTGCTTTCCAGCGAAGAAGGTTTAGGGCAGCAAGTACAAACTTTCCTAGTTTGTGTAATCTAACAAGATGTATATGTTTGTTGTTTCGCCTCATTTCTAAAGTACTTTGTTTAGAAAACAAACTTCGTCATTGCTGAACCCTATACTGTGTGAAAGAAGCTAGTTCAGTTTAGGAATCAGATGCTTTCCTACGAAGAAGGTTGAGTGCACTCACTTCAAACTTTCCTTGTTTGTGTAATCTAACAAAATGTACACTTTACAAGTTTCGCTTCATTGCTAAACTACCTTGTTTAGAAAACAAACACCTTCATTGCCGAACACTGTACTGTTTGAAATAAGCTAGGTCAGTTCAAGGAATCAGTTATTTTCCTACGAAGAAGGTTGTGTGCAGCAAGTTCAAACGTTCCTTGTTAATGTAATCTAAAAAGATTTACAACTTGGTAGGTTCACCTCATTTCTAAAGTAGTTTGTTGAGAAAACAAACATCTTCATTGCCGAACACTGTACTGTGTGAAATAAGCTGGTTCGGTTCTAGGAATCAGTTGCTTTCCTACGAAGAAGGTTGAGTGGAGCAAGATCAAACTGTCCTAGTTTGTGTAATCTCACAAGATGTATGAGTTAGTATATTCTCCTCATTTCTAAAGTAGTTGGTTTAGAAAACAAACATCTTCATTGCCAAACTGTATACTGTGTGAAATCAGCTAGTTCGGTTCTAGGAATCATTTATTGTCCTACGAAGAAGGTTGACTGCAGCAAGTTCAAACATTCCTAGTTAATGTAATCTAAAACGATGTACCACTTAGTAGATTGGCCTCGTTTCTACAGTAGTTTGTTTAAAAAACAAACATCTTCATTGCCGGACCCTGTACTGTGAAAATAGCTAGTTCGGTTCTAGGAATCAGTTGCTTTCCTGCGAAGAAGGTTGAACGCAGCAAGTGCAAACTTTCCTGGTTTGTGTATTTTAACAAGATGGACAATTTATTTGATTCGGCTCATTTCTAAACTACTTTGTTTAGAAAACGAACAACTTCATTGCCAAATATTGTACTGAGTGAAATAAGCTATTTTATTTCTAGGAATCAGATGCTTTCCTGCGAATTAGGTTGAGGGCAGCCAGTACAAAAGTTCCTAGCTTGTGTAATCTAACAAGATGTATATGGTAGTTGATTCGCCTCATTTCTAAAGTACTTTCTTTAGAAAAAAACTTCTTCATTGCTGAACCCTATACTGTGTGAAATAAGCTAGTTCGGTCCAGGAATCAGTTGCTTTCCTACGAAGAAGGTTGAGTACAACAAGTACAAACTTTGTTTGTTAATGTAATCTAAAAAGATGTACAACTTAATAGATTCACCTCATTTCTAAAATAGTTTGTTGTGTAAACAAACATTTTCATTGCCGAACACTGTACTGTGTGAAATAAGCTAGTTCGGTTCTTGGAATCAGTTGCTTTCCTACGAAGAAGGTTGAGTGCAGCAAGTTCAAACATTCCTAGTTAATGTAATCTAAAAAGATATACCACGTAGTAGGTTGGCCTCATTTCTACAGTAGTTTGTTTAAAAACAAACATCTTCATTGCCGGACCCTGTACTGTGTGAAAATAGCTAGTTCCTTTCTAGGAATCAGTTGCTTTCCTGCGAAGAAGGTTGAGTGCAGCAAGTTCAAACTTTCCTTGTTTGTATAATCTAACAACATGTACATCCTACAAGTTTCTCTTCATTTCTAAACTACCTTGTTTAGAAAACAAACACCTTCATTGCCAAACACTGTACTGTGTGAAATAAGCTAGTTCGGTTGAAGGAATCAGTTATTTTCCTACAAAGAAGGTTGGGTGCCGCAAGTTCAAACTTTCCTTGTTAATGTAATCTAAAAAGATGTACAACTTGGTCGGTTCACCTCATTTCTAAAGTAGTTTGTTGAGCAAACAAACCCCTTCATTGCCGAACAATGTACTGTGTGAAATAAGCTGTTTCGGTTGTAGGAATCAGTTGCTTTCCTACGAAGAAGGTTGAGTGCAGCAAGTTCAAACTGTTCTAGTTTGTTTAATCTCACAAGATGTATAAGGTAGTAGATTAGCCTCATTTCTAAAGTGGTTGGTTTACAAAACAAACATCTTCATTGCCAAACCGTATACTGTGTATCATAAGCTGGTTCGGTTCTAGGAATCATTTGCTTTCCTACGAAGAAGGTTGAGTGTAGCAAGCTCAAACATTCCTAGTTAATGTATTCTAAAAAGGTGTACCACTTAGGAGATTGGCCTCATTTCTACAGTAGTTTGTTGAGAAAACAAACATCTTCATTGCCAGACCCTGTACTGTGTGAAAATAGCTTGTTTGTTTCTAGGAATCAGTTGCTTTCCTGCGAAGAAGATTGTGTGCAGCAAGTTCAAACATTCCTTGTTAATGTAATGTAAAAAGATGTACAAATAGGTAGGTTCACCTCATTTCTAAAGTAGTTTGTTGAGAAAACAAACACGTTCATTGCCGATAACTGTACTGTGTGAAATAAGCTAGTTCGTTTCAAGGAAACAGTGATTTTCCTAAGAAGAAGGTTGTGTGCAGCAAGTTCAAACATTCCTTGTTAATGTAATCTAACAAAATGTACAACTTGGTAGGTTCACCTAATTTCTAAAGTAGTTTGTTGAAAAAACATACATCTTCATTGCTGAACCCTGTACTGTGTGAAATAAGCTAGTTCGGTAAGGAATCAGTTGCTTTCCTAAGAAGAAGGTTGAGTTCAAGTACAAAATTTTTTTGTTAATGTAATCTAAAAAGATGTACAACTTAAAAGATTCACCTCTTTCTAAAATAGTTTGTTGAGAAAACAAAGATTTTCATTGCCGAACACTGTACTGTGTGAGATAAGGTAGTTCGGTTCTAGGAATCAGTTGCTTTCCTACGAGGAAAGTTGAGTGCAGCAAGTTCAAACATTCCTAGTTAATGTAATCTAAAAATATATACCACTTAGTAGATTGGCCTCATTTCTACAGTAGTTTGTTTAAAAAACAAACATCTTCATTGCCGGACCCTGTACTGTGAGAAAATAGCTAGTTCGTTTCTAGGAATCAGTTGGTTTCCTGCGAAGAAGGTTGAGTGCAGCAAGTTCAAACATTCCTAGTTAATGTAATCTAAAAAGATATACCACTTAGTATATTGGCCTCATTTCTACAGTAGTTTGTTTAAAAATCAAACATCTTCATTGCCGGACCCTGTACTGTGAAAATAGCTAGTTCGTTTCTAGGAATCAGTTGGTTTCCTGCGAAGAAGGTTGAGCACAGCAAGTTCAAACTTTCCTTGTTTGTGTATTGTAACAACATGTACAACTGATTAGATTCGCCTCATTTCTAAACTAGTTTGTGTAGAAAACAAACACCTTCATTGCCAAATATTGTACTGAGTGAAATAAGCTGTTTGGTTCTAGGAATCAGTTGCTTTCCTGCGAAGAAGGTTGAGGGCAGCAATTACAAACTTTCCTAGCTTGTGTAATCTAACAAGATGTATATGTTAGTTGATTCGCCTCATTTCTAAAGTACTTTGTATAGAAAACAAACATCTTCATTGCTGAACCCTATACTGTGTGAAATAAGCTAGTTCGGTAACGAACCAGTTGCTTTCCTAAGAAGAAGGTTGAGTACAAGTACAAACTTTCTTTGTTAATGCAATCTAAAAATATGTTCCACTTAGTATATTGTCCTCATTTCTACAGTAGTTTGTTTAAAAAATAAACATTTTCATTGCCGAACCCTGTACTGTGTGAAAATAGCTAGTTCCTTTCTAGGAATCAGTTGCTTTCCTGCGAAGAAGGTTGAGTGCAGCAAGTTCAAACATTCCTTGTTAATGTAATCTAAAAAGATGTACCACTTAGTAGATTGGACTCATTTCTACAGTAGTTTGTTTAACAAACAAACATCTTCATTGCCGAACCCTGTACAGTGTGAAAATAGCTAGTTCGTTTCTAGGAATTAGTTACTTTCCTACGAAGAAGGTTGAGTGCAGCAAGTTCAAACTTTCCTTGTTTATGTAATCTAACACCATGTACATCTTACAAGTTTCGCTTCATTTCTAAACTACCTTGTTTAGAAAACAAACACCTTCATTTCCGAACACTGTACTGTGTGAAATAAGCTAGTTCGGTTCCTGGAATCAGTTATTTTCCTACGAAGAAGGTTGTGTGCAGCAAGTTCAAACATTCATTGTTAATGTAATCTAAAAAGATGTACAACTCGTTAGGTTCACCTCATATCTAAAGTAGTTTGTTGAGAAAAGAAACACCTTCATTGCCGAACACTGTACTTGGTGAAATGAGCTGGTTCGGTTCTAGGAAGCAGGTGCTGTCCTATGAAGAAGGTTGAGTGCAGCAAGTTCAAACATTGCTAGTTAATGTAATCTAAAAAGATGTACAACTTGGTAGGTTCACCTCATTTCTAAAGTAGTTTGTTGAGAAAACAAACATCTTCATTGCCAAACACTGTACTGTGTGAAATAAGCTGGTTCGGTTCTAGGAATCAGTTGCTTTCCTACGAAGAAGGTTGAGTGCAGCAAGTTCAAACTGTCCGAGTTTGTGTAATCTCTCAAGATGTATTAGTTAGTAGATTTGCCTCATTTCTAAAGTACTTGGTTTAGAAAACAAACATCTCCTTTGCCGAACACTGTACTGTGTAAAATAAGCTGGTTCGGTCCTAGGAATCAGTTGGTTTCCTACGAAGAAGGTTGAGTGCAGCAAGTTCAAACATTCCTAGTTAATGTAATCCAAAAAGATCTACCACTTAGTAGATTGTCCTCATTTCTACAGTAGTTTGTTTAAAAAACAAACATCTTCATTGCCGAACCTTGTACTGTTTGAAAATAGCTAGTTCGTTTCTAGGAATCAGTTGCTTTCCTGCGAAGAAGGTTGAGTGCAGCAAGTTCAAACTTTCCTTGTTTGTGTAATCTAAGAAGATGTACAACTTATTCGATTCTCCTCCTTTCTAAACTACTTTGTGTAGAAAACAAACACCTTCATTGCCAAATGTACTGAGTGAAATAAGCTGTTTTGGTTCTAGGAATCAGTTGCTTTCCTGCGAAGAAGGTTGAGGGCAGCAAGTACAAACTTTACTAGTTTGTGTAATCTAACAAGATCTATATGTTAGTTGACTCGCCTCATTTCTAAAGTACTTTGTTTAGAAAACAAACATCTTCATTGCTGAACCCTATACTGTATGAAATAAGCTAGTTCAGTTTAGGAATGAGATGCTTTCCTACAAGGAAGGTTGAGTGCAGTCAGTTCACACTTTCATTGTTTCTGTAATCTAACAACATGTACATCTTACAAGTTTCACTTCATTTCTAAACTACCTTGTTTAGAAAACAAACACCTTCATTGCCGAACACTGTACTGTGTGAAAAAAGCTAGTTCGGTTCAAGGAATCAGTTATTTTCCTACGAAGAATGTTGTGTGCAGCAAGTTCAAACATTCTCTGTTAATGTAATGTAAAAAAATGTACAACTTGGTAGGTTCACCTCATTTCTAAAGTAGGTTGTTGAGAAAACAAACATCTTCATTGCCGAACACTGTACTGTGTGAAATAAGCTGGTTCGGTTCTAGGAATCAGTTGCTTTCCAACGAAGAAGGTTGAGTGCAGCAAGTTCAAACTGTCCTACTTTGGGTAACCTCTCAAGATGTATATGTTAGTAGATTTGCCTCATTTCTAAAGTAGTTGGTTTAGAAAACAAACATCTTCATTGCCAAACCGTATACTGTGTAAAATAAGCTGGTTTGGTCCTAGTAATCAGTTGCTTTCCTACGAAGAAAGTTGAGTGCAGCAAGTTCAAACATTTCTAGTTAATGTAATCCAAAAAGATCTACCACTTAGTCGATTGGCCTCATTTCTACAGTAGTTTCTTTAAAAAACAAACATCTTCATTGCCGAAACCTGTACTGTGTGAAAATAGCTAGTTCGTTTCTAGGAATCAGTTGCTTTCCTACGAAGAAGGTTGAGTGCAGCAAGTTCAAACTTTCGTTGTTTGTGTAATCTAACACGATGTACAACTTATTACATTCGCCTCATTTCTAAACTACTTTGTGTAGAAAACAAACACCTTCATTGCCTAATATTGTACTGAGTGAAATAAGCTGTTTTGGTTCTAGGAATCAGTTGCTTTCCTGCGAAGAAGGTTGAGGGCAGCACGTACAAACTTTCCTAGCTTGTGTAATCTAACACGATGTATATGTTAGTTGATTCGCCTCATTTCTAAAGTTGTTTGTATAGAAAACAAACATCGTCATTGCTGAACCCTATACTGTGTGAAATAAGCTAGTTCGGTCTAGGAATCAGTTACTTTCCTACGAAGAAGGTTGAGTACAACAAGTACAAACTTTCTTTGTTAATATAATCTAAAAATATGTACAACTTAATAGATTCACCTCATTTCTGAAATAGTTTGTTGAGAAAACAAAGATTTTCATTGCCGAACACTATACGGTGTGAAATAAGCTTGTTCGGTTCTAGGAATCAGTTGCTTTCCTTCGAAGAAGGTTGAGTGCAGCAAGTTCAAACATTCCTAGTAAATGTAATCTAAAAAGATATACCACTTATTATATTGGCCTCATTCCTACAGTAGTTTGTTTAAAAAACAGACATCTTCATTGCCGGAACCTGTACTGTGTGAAAAATAGCTAGTTTGTTTCAAGAATCAGTTGCTTTCCTGCGAAGAAGGTTGAGTGCAGCAAGTTCAACCTTTCCTTGTTTGTGTAATTTAAAAAGATGTACAATTCATTAGATTCTCCTCATTTCTACACTACTTTGTGCAGAAAACAAACACCTTCATTTCCAAATATTGTACTGAGTGAAATAAGCTGTTTTGCTTCTAGGAATCAGTTGCTTTCCTGCGAAGAAAGTTGAGGGCAGCAAGTACAAACTTTCCTAGTCTGTGTAATCTAACAAGATGTATATGTTAGTTGATTCACCTCATTTCTAAAGTACTTTGTTTAGAAAACAAACATCTTCATTGCTGAACCGTATACTGTGTGAAATTAGGTAGTTCCGTTTGGAATCAGATGCTTTCCTATGAAGAAGGTTGAGTGCAGTCAGTTCAACCTTTCCTTGTTTATGTAATCTAACAACATGTACATCTTACAAGTTTCGCTTCATTTCTAACTACCTTGTTTAGAAAACAAACACCTTCATTGCCGAACACTGTACTGTGTGAAATAAGCTAGTTCGGTTCCAGGAATCAGTTATTTTCCTACGAAGAAGGGTGTGTGCAGCAAGTTCAAACATTCCCTGATAATGTAAGGTAAAAAGATGTACAACTTGGTTGGTTCACCTCTTTTCTAAAGTAGTTTGTTGAGAAAGCAAACACCTTCATTGCCGAACACTGTACTGTGTGAAATAAGCTAGTTTGCTTCAAGGAATCAGTTATTTTCCTATGAAGAAGGTTGTGTGCAGTAAGTTCAAGCACTCCTTGTTAATGTAATCTGAAAAGATGTACAGCTTGGTAGGTTCACCTCATATCTAAAGTAGTTTGTTGAGAAAACAAACACCTTCATTGCCGAACACTGTACTGCGTGAAATAAGCTGGTTCGGTTCTAGGAATCCGGTGCTTTCCTACGAAGAAGGTTGAGTGCAGCAAGTTCAAACATTGCTTGTTAATGTAATCTAAAAAGATGTACAACTTGGTAGGTTCACCTCATTTCTAAAGTAGTTTGTTGACAAAACAAAAACCTTCATTGCCTAACACTGTACTGTGTGAAATAAGCTAGTTCGCTTCAAGGAATCAGTTATTTTCCAACGAAGAAGGTTGTGTGCAGCAAGTTCAAACATTCATTGTTAATGTAATCTAAAAAGATGTACAATTTGGTAGGTTCGCCTCATATCTAAAGTAGTTTGTTGAGAAAACAAACACCTTTATTGCCGAACAATGTACTGTGTGAAATAAGCTGGTTCGGTCCTAGGAATCAGTTGCTTTCCTACGAAGAAGGTTGAGTGCAGCAAGTTCAAACATTCCTTGTTAATGTAATCTAAAAAGATGTACAACTTGGTAGGTTCACCTCATTTCTAAAGTAGTTTGTTGAGAAAACAAACATCTTCATTGCCGAACACTGTACTGTGTGAAATAAGCTGGTTCGGTTCTAGGAATTAGTTGCTTTCCTACAAAGAAGGTTGAGTGCACCAAGTTCAAACTGTCCTAATTTGTGTAATCTCTCAAGATGTATAAGTTAGTAGATTCCCCTCATTTCTAACGTAGTTGGTTTAGAAAACAAACATCTTCTTTGCCAAAGCGTATACTGTGTAAAATAAGCTCGTTCGGTCCTAGGAATCAGTTGCTTTCGTACGAAGAAGGTTGAGTGCAGCAAGTTGAAACATTCCTAGTTAATATCATCCAAAAAGATGTACCACTTAGTAGATTGGCTTCATTTCTACAGTAGTTTGTTTAAAAAACAAACATCTTCATTGCCGAAATCTGTACTGTGTGAAAATAGCTAGTTCATTTCTAGGAATCAGTTGCTTTCCTACGAAGAAGGTTGAGTGCAACAAGTTCAAACTTTCCTTGTTTGTGTAATCTAACAACATGTACATCTTCCAAGTTTTGCTTCATTTCTAATCTACCTTGGTTAGAAAACAAACACCTTCATTGCCGAACACTGTACTGTGTGAAATAAGCTACTTTGGTTCAAGGAATCAGTAATTTTCCTACGAAGAAGGTTGTGTGCAGCAAGTTCAAACATTCCCTGTTAATGTAATGTAAAAAGATGTACAACTTGGTAGGTTCACCTCATTTCTAAAGTAGTTTCTTGAGAAAACAAACACCTTCATTGCCGAACACTGTACTGTGTGAAATAAGCTAGTTCTCTTCAAGGAATCCGTTATTTTCCAACAACGAAGGTTGTGTGCAGCAAGTTCAAACATTCCTTGTTAATGTAATCTAAAACGATGTACAACTTGGTAGGTTCATCTCATATCTAAAGTAGTTTCTTGAGAAAACAACCACCTTCATTGCCGAACACTGTACTGTGTGAAATAAACTGGTTCGGTTCTAGGAATCAGTTGCTTTCCTACGAAGAAGGTTGAGTGCAGCAAGTTCAAACATTCCTTGTTAATGTAATCTAAAAAGATGTACAACTTGGTAGGTTCACCTCATTTCTAAAGTAGTTTGTTGAGAAAACAAACATCTTCATTGCCGAACACTGTACTGTGTGAAATAAGCTGGTTTGGTTCTAGGAATCAGTTGCTTTCCTACGAAGAAGGTTGAGTGCAGCAAGTTCAAACTGTCCTAGTTTGTGAAATCTCTCAAGATGTATAAGTTAGTAGATTCGCCTCATTTCTAAAGTAATTGGTTTAGAAAACAAACATCTTCATTGCCAGACCATATACTGTGTAAAATAAGCTGGTTCGGTACTAGGAATCAGTAGCTTTCCTACGAAGAAGGTTGAGTGCAGCCAGTTCAAACTTTCCTAGTAAATGTAATCTAAAAAGATGTACAACCTCGTAGATTGGCCTCATTTCTACAGTACTTTGTTTTGAAAACAAACATCTTCAGTGCTGAACCCTATACTGTGTGAAATCAGCTAGTTCAGTTTAACAATCAGATGCTTTCCTACGAAGAAGGTTGAGTGCAGTCAGATCAAACTTTCCTTGTTTGTGTCATCTAACAACATGTACATCTTACAAGTTTCGCTTCATTTCTAAACTACCTTGTTTAGAAAACAAACACCTTCATTGCCGAACACTGTACTGTGTGAAATAAGCTAGTTCGGTTCAAGGAATCAGTTATTTTCCTAGAAGAAGGTTGTGTGCAGCAAGTTCAAACATTCCCTGTTAATGTAATGGAAAAAGATGTACAACTTGGTAGGTTCACCTCATTTCTAAAGTATTTGTTAAGAAAACAAACACCTTCATTGACGAACACTGTACTGTGTGAAATAAGCTGGTTCAGTTCTATGAATCAGTTGCTTTCGTACGAAGAAGGTTGAGTGCAGCAAGTTCAAACTGTCCTAGTTTGTGTAATCTCTCAAGATGTATAAGTTAGTAGATTCGCCTCATTTCTAAAGTAGTTGGTTTAGAAAACAAACATCTTCATTGCCAGACCGTATACTGTGTAAAATAAGCGGGTTCGGTACTAGAAATCAGTAGCTTTCCTTGTTTGCGTAATCTAACAAGATGTACAACTTATTAGATTCTACTCATTTCTAAACTACTTTGTTTAGAAAACAAACACCCTCATTGTCAAATATTGTAGTGTGTAAAATAAGCTGTTTTAGATCTAGGAATCAGTTGCTTTGCTGCGAAGAACGTTGAGTGCAGCAAGTTCAAACTTACCTAGTTTGTGTAATCTAACAAGATGTATATGTTAGTTGATTCACATCATTTCTACAGTAGCTTGTTTAGAAAACAAACATCTTCATTGCCGAACATCGTACTGTGTGAAAATAGCTAGTGCATATCTAGAAATCAGTTGCTTCCTAAGAAGAAGGTTGAGTGCAGCAAGTTCAAACTTTCCTTGTTTGTGTAATCTAACAAGATGTACAACTTATTAGATTCGCCTCATTTCTAAACTACTTTGTTTAGAAAACAAACACATTCATTGCCAAATATTTTACTGTGTGAAATAAGCTGTTTATATTCTAGGAATCAGTTGCTTTCCTACAAAGAAGGTTGACTGCAGGAAGTTCAAACTTTCCTAGCTTGTGTAATCTCACAAGATATATAAGATAGTAGATTTGCCTCATTTCTAAAGTAGTTTGTTTAGAAAACAAACATCTTCATTCCCGAACCCTATACTGTGTGAAATAAGTGAGTTCGGTTCTAGGAGTCATTTTCTATCCTACGAAGAACGTTGAGTGCAATAAGTTCAAACTTTCCTTGTTAATGTAAAATGAAAAGATGTACATCTTAGTAGATTGGCCTCTGTAGCAGACAGCTTCAGGTTCGCTGAGATGAACATCCAGACCAGGCACAGTTATGGAGGAAGGGATATTATTTTTTGAAGCTTACAGATCCAGGGGAAGTTCCATAATGGCAGGAGAAGCAGCCTGCTCTCCACAGGGCCAAGCAGAGAGAGAGAGAGAAACCAACCAGCCACCACCGCACACAGAGCAAAAACTACAGCCAAAAGGTCACACAGCACACTTCAGGAACTCTTGCTAGGCACATTTGCATATCTTTACAACGGAATCTCAAACCCACACCATTAACACCTTAAGACCAGCCCCCAGTGACATTGCCTCTAGCAAGGTGATTGCATATGCAAAGTATAACTAGTAAAACACTGAATATTTTGGGGGACATATATTCAAACTACCACATTCCACCCCTGGCCCCCAATATATTTAGCTCTTGGCCCCCAATAGATTTATAACTATCACACATTGTAAATTGTACTCAGTCCAATTTCAAAGGTTCTCACAGTCTTGATCAACTTAAGATAGTGAGTCCTGTAAAATCAAACAAGTTAAACACTTTCAACATGTAAAGGCACAGAGTAAACATTTTAACTGTATAAGGAATAGCAAGGAGAGAATAGAACAATGCAAACTCAACCACCATCAGCCGTCATCAATCTTCTGCAGTTCAAGTTCAATATAACCATAGGCTGACAGTGTCCAGGTTTTCCAATTCCGCCCCTCCAGCTGGGCAGAGTCGCCAGGGAAAACTTTTATCCCATGCCAACACTGCACTCCATGGTAGCCCTTTTGCACATTTCTGGTATATCCAAAACATCTTCAGTTCTCCATGCAAACCATGGCCCATCTTCCAAAGTCTCTTGCAGCCTATTCCTGAGGGTCTTCATGCCCTCAGAATGAGTTGCTTCCTTTCGCAGATTCTTCAGTGCAGCAAGATCAAACTTTGCTAGTTTGTGTAATCTAACAAGATGTAGATTCGCTTCATTTCAAACGTAGTTTGCCTAGGAAACAAAAAAAAAAAAAAAAAAAAAAAAAAAAACCTTCATTGCCGAACACTGTAACTGTGTGAAATAAGCTAGTTCTCTTCTCGGAATGAGTTGCTTTCTTACGAAGAGTCTTCAGGGCAGCAAGATCAATTTTCCTAGTTTATGTAATCTAACAAGATGTACAACTTAGCAGGTTAGCTTCATTTCCAACGTAGTTTGTTTAGAAAGCAAACACCTTCACTCAATAATACCATACTGTATGAAACAAGCTAGTTGTGTTCCGGGAATGAGTTGCTTTCTTACGAAGATTCTTCAGTGCAGCAAGATCAAACTTTCCCAGGTTGTGTGACCTAACAAGATATACAACTTAGTAGATTCACCTCATTTCTAACGTAGTTACTTTCAAAAACAAGCATCTTCATTTCCGAACACTCTACTGTGTGAAATAAGCTAGTTCTGTTCTCGGAATGAGTTGCTTTCGTAAAAAGAGTCTTCAGTGCAGCAAGATCAAACTTTCCCAGGTTCTGTAACCTATCAAGATGTACAACGTAGTAGATTCACCTCATTTCAAACGTAGTTTCTTTAGAAAACAAACATCTTCATTACTGAACACTGTACTGGGTGAAATAAGCTAGTTCTGTTCCCGGAATTAGTTGCTTTCTTACGAAGAGTCTTCAGGGCAGCAAGATCAAACTTTCCCAGGTTGTGTAACCTATCAAGATGTTCAACTTAGTAGATTCACCTCATTTCAAACGTAGTTTCTTTAGAAAACAAACATCTTCATTACTGAACACTGTACTGGGTGAAATAAGCTAGTTCTGTTCCCGGAATTAGTTGCTTTCTTACGAAGAGTCTTCAGTGCAGCAAGATCAAACTTTCCCAGGTTGTGTAACCTATCAAGATGTACAACTTAGTAGATTCACCTCATTTCAAACGTAGTTTCTTTAGAAAACAAACATCTTCATTACTGAACACTGCAGTGTGTGAAATAAGCTAGGTCTGTTTTCGGAACGAGTTCCTTTCTTACGAAGGGTCTTCAGTGCAGCAAGATCAAACTTTCCCAGGTTGTGTTACCTATCAAGATGTACAACTTAGTAGATTCACCTCATTTCAAACGTAGTTTCTTTAGAAAACAAACATCTTCATTACTGAACACTGCAGTGTGTGAAATAAGCTAGGTCTGTTTTCGGAACGAGTTCCTTTCTTACGAAGGGTCTTCAGTGCAGCAAGATCAAACTTTCCTTATTTCTGTATTCTAACAAGATGTAGAAGTTAGTAGATTCTCTTCATTTCTAACGTACTTTGTTTAGAAAACAAACACCTTGATTCCCCTACGCTGTACCTTGTGAAATAAGCTACTTCTGTTCTCATAATGAGGTGTTTTCTTACGATCCGTCTTCACTGCAGCAAGATCAAACTGCTAGTTTGTGTAACCAAACAAGATGTACAACTTAGTAGATTAATTTCATTTTCACGTAGTTTGTTTAAGAAAACAAACATCCTCACTGCCGAACACTGTAATGTGTGAAAAAGCCTAGTTCTGTTCTAGGAATGAGTTGCTCTCTAAAGAATAGTCTTCAGTGCAGCTTGATCAAACTTTGCTAGTTTGTGTAATCTAACAAGATGTACAACTTAGTAGGTTAGCTTCATTTGTAACGTAGTTTGTTGAGAAAACAAAAACCTTGAATCCCCAACTACTGTGTGAAATAAGGTAGTCTTTCCTCAGAATGAGTTGCTTCCTTTCGCAGAGTCTTCAGTGCAGCAAGATCAAACTTTGCTAGTTTGTGTAATCTAACAAGATGTAGATTCGCTTCATTTCAAACGTAGTTTGCCTAGGAAACAAAAAAAAAAAAAAAAAAAAAAACCTTCATTGCCGAACACTGTAACTGTGTGAAATAAGCTTGTTCTCTTCTCGGAATGAGTTGCTTTCTTACAAAGAGTCTTCAGGGCAGCAAGATCAATTTTCCTAGTTTATGTAATCTAACAAGATGTACAACTTAGCAGGTTAGCTTCATTTCCAACGTAGTTTGTTTAGAAAGCAAACACCTTCACTCAATAATACCGTACTGTATGAAACAAGCTAGTTGTGTTCCAGGAATGAGTTGCTTTCTAACGAAGATTCTTCAGTGAAGTAAGATCAAACTTTCCCAGGTTGTGTGACCTAACAAGATATACAACTTAGTAGATTCACCTCATTTCTAACGTAGTTACTTTCAAAAACAAACATCTTCATTTCTGAACACTCTACTGTGTGAAATAAGCTAGTTCTGTTCTCGGAATGAGTTGCTTTCTTGCAAAGAGTCTTCAAGGCAGCAAGATCAAACTTTCCCAGGTTGTGTAACCTATCAAGATGTTCAACTTAGTAGATTCACCTCATTTCAAACGTAGTTTCTTTAGAAAACAAACATCTTCATTACTGAACACTGTACTGGGTGAAATAAGCTAGTTCTGTTCCCGGAATTAGTTGCTTTCTTACGAAGAGTCTTCAGGGCAGCAAGATCAAACTTGCCCAGTTTGTGTAATCTAACAAGATGTACAACTTAGTAGATTCACCTCATTTCTAACGTAGTTACTTTAAAAAACAAGCATCTTCATTTCCGAACACTCTACTGTGTGAAATAAGCTAGTTCTGTTCTCGGAATGAGTTGCTTTCTTACAAAGAGTCTTCAGTGCAGCAAGATCAAACTTTCCCAGGTTGTGTAACCTATCAAGATGTACAACTTAGTAGATTCACCTCATTTCAAACGTAGTTTCTTTAGAAAATAAACATCTTCATTACTGAACACTGCAGTGTGTCAAAGAAGCTAGGTCTGTTTTCGGAACGAGTTCCTTTCTTACGAAGGGTCTTCAGTGCAGCAAGATCAAACTTTCCCAGGTTGTGTTACCTATCAAGATGTACAACTTAGTAGATTCACCTCATTTCAAATGTAGTTTCTTTAGAAAACAAACATCTTCATTACTGAACACTGCAGTGTGTGAAATAAGCTAGGTCTGTTTTCGGAACGAGTTCCTTTCTTACGAAGGGTCTTCAGTGCAGCAAGATCAAACTTTCCTTATTTCTGTATTCTAACAAGATGTAGAAGTTAGTAGATTCTCTTCATTTCTAACGTACTTTGTTTAGAAAACAAACACCTTGATTCCCCTACGCTGTACCTTGTGAAATAAGCTTCTTCTGTTCTCATAATGAGGTGTTTTCTTACGATCCGTGTTCACTGCAGCAAGATCAAACTGCTAGTTTGTGTAACCAAACAAGATGTACAACTTAGTAGATTAATTTCATTTTCACGTAGTTTGTTTAAGAAAACAAACATCCTCACTGCTGAACACTGTAATGTGTGAAAAAGCCTAGTTCTGTTCTAGGAATGAGTTGCTCTCTAAAGAATAGTCTTCAGTGCAGCTTGATCAAACTTTGCTAGTTTGTGTAATCTAACAAGATGTACAACTTAGTAGGTTAGCTTCATTTGTAACGTAGTTTGTTGAGAAAACAAAAAACTTGAATCCCCAACTCTGTACTGTGTGAAATAAGGTAGTCTTTCCTCAGAATGAGTTGCTTCCTTTCGCAGAGTCTTCAGTGCAGCAAGATCAAACTTTGCTAGTTTGTGTAATCTAACAAGATGTAGATTCGCTTCATTTCAAACATAGTTTGCCTAGGAAAAAAAAAAAAAAAAAAAACCTTCATTGCCGAACACTGTAACTGTGTGAAATAAGCTAGTTCTCTTCTCGGAATGAGTTGCTTTCTTACGAAGAGTCTTCAGGGCAGCAAGATCAATTTTCCTAGTTTATGTAATCTAACAAGATGTACAACTCAGTAGCTTAGCTTCATGTCCAACGTAGTTTGTTTAGAAAGCAAACACCTTGACTCAACAAGACCGTACTGTATGAAACAAGCTAGTTGTGTTCCGGGAATGAGTTGCTTTCTTACGAAGATTCTTCAGTGCAGCAAGATCAAACTTTCCCAGGTTGTGTGACCTAACAAGATATACAACTTAGTAGATTCACCTCATTTCTAACGTAGTTACTTTAAAAAACAAGCATCTTCATTTCCGAACACTCTACTGTGTGAAATAAGCTAGTTCTGTTCTCGGAATGAGTTGCTTTCTTACAAAGAGTCTTCAGTGCAGCAAGATCAAACTTTCCCAGGTTCTGTAACCTATCAAGATGTACAACTTAGTAGATTCACCTCATTTCAAACGTAGTTTCTTTAGAAAACAAACATCTTCATTACTGAACACTGTACTGGGTGAAATAAGCTAGTTCTGTTCCCGGAATTAGTTGCTTTCTTACGAAGAGTCTTCAGGGCAGCAAGATCAAACTTTCCCAGTCTGTGTAATCTAACAAGATATACAACTTAGATTCATTTCATTTCTAACGTAGTTTGTTGAGAAAACAAACACCTTCATTGCCAAACACTGTACTCTGTGAAATAATCTATTTCTGTTCTCGGAATGAGTTGCTTTCTTACGAAGAGTCTTCAGTGCAACAAGATCAAACTTTGCCAGTTTGTGTAATCTCACAAGATATACAACTTAGTAGGTTAGCATCATTTCTAACGCAGTTTGTTTATAAAACAAACACGATGAATCCCCAACACTGTAGTTTTGTGAAATAAGCTGGTTTTGTTTTCCGAGTGAGTTGCTTTCTTACGAATGGTCTTCAGTGCAGCTAGATCAAACTTTGCTAGTTTGTGTAATCTAACAAGATGTTCAACTTAGCAGGTTATCTTCAATTCTAACGTAGTTTGCTGAGAAGACAAACACCTTGAATCCCCAACAATGTAGTGTGTGAAATAAGCTAGGTCTGTTTTCGGAACGAGTTCCTTTCTTACAAAGAGTCTTCAGTGCAGTAAGATCAAACTTTCCTTATTTGTGTATTCTAACAAGATGTACAAGTTAGTAGATTCTCTTCATTTCTATCGTACTTTGTTTAGAAAACAAACACCCTGATTCCCCTACACTGTACCTTGTGAAATAAGCTACTTCTGTTCTCGTAATGAGGTGTTTTCTTACGAACCATCTTCACTGCAGCAAGATCAAACTGCTAGTTTGTGTAACCGAACAAGATGTACAACTTAGTAGATTCATTTCATTTTCACGTAGTTTGTTTAAGAAAACAAACATCCTCATTGCCGAACACTGTAATGTGTGAAATAACCTAGTTCTGTTCTAGGAATGAGTTGCTCTCTAACGAATAGTCTTCAGTGTAGCTTGATCAAACTTTGCTAGTTTGTGTAATCTAACACGCTGAACAACTTAGTAGGTTAGCTTCATTTGTAACGTAGTTTGTTGAGAAAACAAAAACCTTGAATCCCCAACTCTGTACTGTGTGAAATAAGGTAGTTCTTTCCTCAGAATGAGTTGCTTCCTTTCGCAGAGTCTTCAGTGCAGGAAGGTCAAACTTTGCTAGTTTGTGTAATCTAACAAGATGTAGATTCGCTTCATTTCAAATGTAGTTTGCCTAGGAAACAAACAAACAAAAAAAAAACCTTCATTGCCGAACACTGCAACTGTGTGAAATAAGCTAGTTCTCTTCTCGGAATGAGTTGCTTTCTTACGAAGAGTCTTCAGGGCAGCAAGATCAATTTTCCTAGTTTATGTAATCTAACAAGATGTACAACTTAGTAGCTTAGCTTCATGTCCAACGTAGTTTGTTTAGAAAGCAAAAACCTTGACTCAACAAGACTGTACTGTATGAAACAAGCTAGTTGTGTTCCGGGAATGAGTTGCTTTCTTACGAAGATTCTTCAGTGCAGCAAGATCAAACTTTCCCAGGTTGTGTAACCTAACAAGATATACAACTTAGTAGATTCACCTCATTTCTAACGTAGTTACTTTAAAAAACAAACATCTTCATTTCTGAACACTCTACTGTGTGAAATAAGCTAGTTCTGTTCTCGGAATGAGTTGTTTTCTTACAAAGAGACTTTAGTGCAGCAAGATCAAACTTTCCCAGGTTGTGTAACCTATCAAGATGTACAACTTAGTAGATTCACCTCATTTCAAACGTAGTTTCTTTAGAAAACAAACATCTTCATTACTGAACACTGCACTGGGTGAAATAAGCTAGTTTTGTTCCCGGAATTAGTTGCTTTCTTTCGAAGAGTCTTCAGGGCAGCAAGATCAAACTTTCCCAGTTTGTGTAATCTAGCAAGATGTACCACTTAGTAGATTCATTTCATTTCTAACGTAGTTTGTTGAGAAAACAAACACCTTCATTGCCAAACACTGTACTGTGTGAAATAAGCTATTTCGGTTCTCGGAATCAGTAGCTTTCCTACGAAGAAGGTTCAGTGCAGCAATTTCAAACTTTCCTAGTTTGTGCAAACTAACAAGATGTATAAGTTTGTAGATTCTCTCCATTTCTAAAGTAGTTTGTTTAGAAAACAAACATCTTCATTACTGAACCCTATAATGTGTGAAATAACCTGGTTCGGTTCTAGGAATCATTTGCTTTCCTACGATTCAGGTTGAGTGCAACAAGTTCAAACTTTCCTCTTAATGTAATCTAAAAAGATATACAAATTAGTAGATTGGCCTCATTTCTACAGTAGTTTGTTTAGAAAACAAACATCTTCATTGCCGAACACATTAATGTGTGAAATAAGCTAATTCATTTCTAGGAATCAGTAGCTTTCCTGCAAAGAAGGTTGAGTGCAGAAAGTTCAAACTTTCCTTGTTAATGCAATCTAAAAAGATGGACAACTTAATAGATTCACCTCATTCCTAAAGTCGTTTGTTTAGAAAACAACCATCTTCATTGCCAAACACTATACTGTGTGAAATAAGCTAGTTCGGTTTTAAGAATCAGTTATTTTCCTACGAATAAGGTTGAGTGCATCAAGTTCAAACTTTCCTTGGTAATGCAATCTAAAATGATGTAAAAATTAGTAGATTGGTCTCATGTCTACAGTAGTTTGTTTAAAAAACAAACATCTTCATTGCCGAACACTACATGTGTGAAATAAGCTAGTTTGGATCTAGGAATCAGTTGCTTTCCTACGAAGAAGGTTGAGTGCAGCAAGTTCAAAAATTTCATGTTTGTGTAAACTAACAAGATGTACAACTTATAAGTTTCGTTTCATTTCTAAACTACTTTTTTAGAAAACAAACACCTTCATTGCCAAATATTGTACCGTGTGAAGTAAGCTGTTTCCGTTCTAGGAATCAGTTGCTTTTCTCCGGAGAGGGTTGAGTGTAGCAAGTTCAAACTTTCCTTGTTAATGTAATCTAAAAAGATGCACAACGTAACAGATTCACCTCATTTCTAAAGTAGTTTGTTGAGAAGCAAACATCTTCATTACTGAACACTGCACTGTGTGAAATAAGCTAGTTTGGTTCTAGGAATGAATTGCTTTACTACGAAGAAGGTTGAGTGCAGCAAGTTAAAACTTTCCTAGTTTTTGTAATCGAACAAGATGAATAAGTTCGTAGATTTGCCTCATTTCTACATAGTTTGTTTAGAAAACCAACATCTTCATTGCTGAACCCTATATTGTGTGAAATAAGCTAGTTCGGTTCTAGGAATCAGTTGCTTTCCTACGAAGAAGGTTGAGTGCAGCAAGTTCAAACTTTCCTAATTTGTGTAAACTAACAAGATGTATAAGTTAGTTGATTAGCCTCATTTCTAAAGTAGTTTTTCAAGAAAACAAACATCTCCATTGCCGAACACTATACTGTGTGAAATAAGCTAGTTTGGTCTAGGAATCAGTTGCTTTCCTACGAAGACGGTTGAGTGCAGCAAGTTAAAACTTTCCTTGTTTGTGTAATCTAACAAGATGTACAACGTAAAAGTTTCACTTCATTTCCAAAATACTTTGTTTAGAAAACAAACATCTTCATGGCCGAACGCTGTAGTGTGTGAAATAAGCTAGTTCGGTTCTAGGAATCAGTTGCTTTCCTACGAGGAAGGTTGAGTGTAGCAAGTTCAAACTTTCCTTGTTAATGTAATCTAACAAGATGTGCAACTAATTACATTGACTCATTTCTAAACTACTTTGTTTAGAAAACAAACACCTTCATTGCCAATCATTGTACTGTGTGAAATAAGCTGTTTTGGTTCTAGGAATCAGTTGCTTTGCTACGAAGAAGGTTGAGTGCAGCAAGTTCAAACTTTCCTTGTTTGTGTAATCTAATAAGATATACAACTTACAAGTTTCGCTTTATATCTAAACTTCTTTGATTAGAAAACAAACATCTTCATTGCCGAGCGCTCTACTGTGTGAAATAAGCTAGTTCGGTTCTAGGAATCATTTGCTTTCCTACAAAGAAGGTTGAGTGCAACAAGTTCAAACTTTCCTCTTAATGTATACTAAAAAGATGTACAACTTAGTAGATTGGCCTCATTTCTACAGTAGTTTGTTTAGAAAACAAACATCTTCATTGCCGAACACTGTACGGTGTGAAATAAGCTAATTCGGTTCTAGGAATCAATAGTTTTCCTACAAAGAAGGTTGAGTGTAGCAAGTTCAAACTTTCCTTTTTTGTGTAATCTGTCAAGATGTACCACGTACAAGGTTTGTTTCATTTCTAAACTACTTTGTTTGGAAAACAAACATCATCATTTCCAAACACTGTAGTTTGTGAAATAAGCTAGTTCAGTTCTAGGAATCAGTTGCTTTTCTACCGTGATGGTTGAGTGCAACAAGTTCAAACTTTCCTTGTTAAAGTAATCTAAAAAGATATTCAACTTCATAGATTCACCTCATTTCTAAAGTAGTTTTTTTAGAAAACAAACACCTTCATTGCCAAATATTATATTGTGTGAAATAAGCAGTTTTGGTTCTAGGAATCAGTTGCTTTGCTACGAAGAAGGTTGAGTGCAGCAAGTTCAAACTTTCCTTGTTTGTGTACTCTAATAAGATGTACAACTTACAAGTTTCGCTTTATTTCTAAACTTCTTTGATTAGAAAACAAACATCTTTATTGCTGAGCGCTGTACTGTGTGAAATAAGCTAGTTGGGTTCTAGGAATCTCCTGCTATCCTACGAAGAAGGTTGAGTGCAGCAAGTTCAAACTTTCCTTGTTAATGTAATCTAAAAAGATGTACAACCATGTAGATTCGCGTCATTTCTACAGTAGTTTGTTTAGAAAACAAACATCTTCCTTGCCGTACCCTGTAATGTGTGAAAATAGCTAGTTCGTTTCTAGGAATCAGTTGCTTTCTTACGAAGAAGGTTGAGTGCAGGAAGTTCAAACTTTCCTTGTTTGTGTAATCTAACAAGATGGACAACTTATTATATTCGACTCATTCCTAAACTACTTTGTTTAGAAAAGAAACACCTTCAATGCCAATTATTGTACTGTGTGAAATAAGCTATTTTGGATCTCGGAATCAGTTGCTTTCCTGCAAAGATGTTGAGTGCAGCAAGTTCAAACTTTCTTTGTTTGTGTAATCTAACAAGATGTACACCTTACAAATTTTGCTTCATTTCTAAACTACTTTGTTTAGAATACAAACATCTTCATTGCAAAACACTGTAGCGTGTGAAATAAGCTAGTACCGTTCTAGGAATCAGTTGTTTCCTACGAAGAAGGTTGAGTTCAGCCAGTTCAAACTTTCCTAGTTTGTGTAATCTAACAAGATGTATAAGTTAGTAGATTCACATCATTTCTAAAGTCGTTTGTTTATAAAACAACCATCTTCATTGCCAAACACTATACTGTGTGAAATAAGCTAGTTCGGTTCTAGGAAACAGTTATTTTTCCTATGAAGAAGGTTGAGTGGAACAAGTTAAAACTTTCCTTGGTAATCTAATCTAAAAAGATGTACAACTTAGTAGATTGACCTCATATCTACAGTAGTTTGTTTAAGAAACAAACATCTTCATTGCCGAAAAACTGTGCTGTGTGAAATAATCTAGTTTGGTCTAGGAATCAGTTGCTTTCCTACTAAGAAGGTTGAGTGGAGCAAGTTCAAAAATTTCTTGTTTGTGTAATCTAACAAGATCTACAACTTACAAGTTTCACTTCATTTCTGAACTACTTTGTTTAAAAAAAAAACACCTTCATTGCCAAATATTGTACTGTGTGAAATAAGCTGTTTCAGTTCTAGAAATCAGTTGCTTTCCTACGAAGAAGGTTGAATGCAGCAAGTTCAAACTTTTCTACTTTCTTTATTCTAACAAGATGTGTAAGTTAGTTGATTCGCCTCATTTCTAAAGTACTTTGTTTAAAAAACAAACATCTTCCTTGCCAAACCCTATACTGTGTGAAATACCCTAGTTCAGTCTAGAAATCAGTTCCTTTCCTACGAAGAAGGTTGAGTGCAACAAGTACAAACTTTCCTTGTGAATGTAATCTAAAAAGATTTACAACTTAGTCAACTGGTCTCATTTCAACAGTAGTTTGTTTAAAAAACAAACATCTTCATTGCCGAACAAGATTCTGTGTGAAATAAGCTAGTTTGGTTCTAGGAATCCGTTGCTTTCCTACGAAGAAGGTTGAGTGCAGCAACTTCAAAAATTCCTTGTTTGTGTAATCTAACAAGATGTACAACTTATTAGATTCTACTCATTTCTAAACTACTTTGTTTAGAAAACAAACACCCTCATTGTCAAATATTGTAGTGTGTGAAATAAGCTGTTTTAGATCTAGGAATCAGTTGCTTTCCTGCGAAGAAGGTTGAGTGCAGCAAGTTCAAACTTACCTAGTTTGTGTAATCTAACAAGATGTATAAGTTAGTTGATTCACCTCATTTCTACAGTAGCTTGTTTAGAAAACAAACATCTTCATTGCCGAACACCGTACTGTGTGAAAATAGCTAGTGAGTTTTTAGAAATCAGTTGCTTCCTAAGAAGAAGGTTGAGTGCAGCAAGTTCAAACTTTCCTTGTTTGTGTAATCTAACAAGATGTACAACTTATTAGATTCGCCTCATTTCTAAACTACTTTGTTTAGAAAACAAACACCTTCATTGCCAAATATTTTACTGTGTGAAATAAGCTGTTTATATTCTAGGAATCAGTTGCTTTCCTACAAAGAAGGTTGACTGCAGGAAGTTCAAACTTTCCTAGCTTGTGTAATCTCACAAGATATATAAGATAGTAGATTTGCCTCATTTCTAAAGTAGTTTGTTTAGAAAACAAACCTCTTCATTCCCGAACCCTATACTGTGTGAAATAAGCGAGTTCGGTTCTAGGAGTCATTTTCTATCCTATGAAGAACGTTGAGTGCAATAAGTTCAAACTTTCCTTGTTAATGTAAAATGAAAAGATGTACATCTTAGTAGATTGGCCTCTGTAGCAGACAGCTTCAGGTTCGCTGAGATGAACATCCAGACCAGGCACAGTTATGGAGGAAGGGATATTATTTTTTGAAGCTTACAGATCCAGGGGAAGTTCAATAATGGCAGGAGAAGCAGCCTGCTCTCCACAGGGCCAAGCAGAGAGAGAGAGAGAAACCAACCAGCCACCATCGCACACAGAGCAAAAACTACAGCCAAAAGGTCACACAGCACACTTCAGGAACTCTTGCTAGGCACATTTGCATATCTTTACAACGGAATCTCAAACCCACACCATTAACACCTTAAGACCAGCCCCCAGTGACATTGCCTCTAGCAAGGTGATTGCATATGCAAAGTATAACTAGTAAAACACTGAATATTTTGGGGGACATATATTCAAACTACCACATTCCACCCCTGGCCCGCAATATATTTAGCTCTTGGCCCCCAATAGATTTATAACTATCACACATTGTAAATTGTACTCAGTCCAATTTCAAAGGTTCTCACAGTCTTGATCAACTTAAGATAGTGAGTCCTGTAAAATCAAACAAGATAAACACTTTCAACATGTAAAGGCACAGAGTAAACATTTTAACTGTATAAGGAATAGCAAGGAGAGAGTAGAACAATGCAAACTCAACCACCATCAGCCGTCATCAATCTTCTGCAGTTCAAGTTCAATATAACCATAGACTGACAGTGTCCAGGTTTTCCAATTCCGCCCCTCCAGCTGGGCAGAGTTGCCAGGGAAAACTTTTATCCCATGCCAACACTGCACTCCATGGAAGCCCTTTTGCACATTTCTGGTATATCCAAAACATCTTCAGGTCTCCATGCAAACCACGGCCCATCTTCCAAAGGCTCTTGCAGCCTATTCCTGAGGGTCTTCATGCCCTGCCTCATGCCACATCTCAGCAGCGGCTCCTGGAACCGTGTGCAATTCATGACCACTCCATGCATTTTTCATGCTTCCAAAACTAATACCAGGTGTGCAGGACACAGCCATATTCTTAATCCAGGAAGAAAATAAATCATAGCCTTGAAAATCAGGTTCCTTCTCCAGTCAGCTCTTTCCAAGAATTTGCATTTTTAACAGTCTTTCCTCAGGCATCCTCTCCATTGTTTTAATGCAACTGCAGTAGGGACACCTTCCTTCCACCTTCCTTAAGAATGCTAATGTGTTGACAATAGCAGCTAAACCAGTCTCAATGTCTCTACTTTTAACTTGCTTCAGGTTTTCCAACTTAAAATCTTAAAATCTCAGTCCAATATCTTTAGCCAAGCACATCAGTCCATTACAAATTTAAGTTTGATCAAACACTCTGGGCCTGGATTCCAGAATGTAGCTATCCCTTATGCCAGTAGCCCAGTTCCAATAAAGTCCTCTGCAGTCTTTCCTTCCCCTTAGAAAGCTCATAAGCCAAGCCTTGAAGTTCAATACAGTCTGCACTTAGCATTCTGAAACTCTCATCAGAATAGTCCATAAAACTTGGCTTAACACTCCAGAAGGCATCTTCAGTTGCAAGCACAAAGTCCATGCCCATTCCTCCAAAACAAAAGTTCCAAAAGACAAGCAACCACACGATCAGGTTCATCTCACCCCACACTCCTCGGTACCACTTTACTGTAGCAGACAGCTTCAGGTTCGCTGAGATGAAATTCCAGACCGGGCACAGCTTTGGAGGAAGGGATGTTATTTATTGAAGCTTACAGATCCACGGGAAGTTCAATAATGGCAGGAGAAGCAGCCTGCTCTCCACAGGTCCAAGCAGAGAGAGAGAGAGAAACCAACAAGCCACCACAGCACACAGAGCAAAAACTACAGCCAAAAGGTCACACAGCACACTTCAGGAACTCCTACAAGGCACATTTGCATATCTTTACAATGAATCTCAAACCCACACCATTAACACCTTAAGACCAGTCCCCAGTGACATTGCCTCTAGCAAGGTGATTGCAGATGCAAACTATAACTAGTAAAACCCTGAATATATAGGTGGACATATATTCAAACTACCACAGCCTCATTTCTACAGTAGTTTGCTTAGAAAACAAACATCTTCATTTCCGAACCCTGTACTGTATGAAATAAGCTAGTTAGGTTCGAGGAATCAGTAACTTTCCTACGAAGAAGGTTGAGTGCAGCAAGTTCAAACTTTCCTTGTTTGTGTAATCTAACAAGATGTACAACGTACAAGTTTCGCTTCATTTCTAAACTACTTTGTTTAGAAAACAAACATCTTCATTGCCAAACACTGTAGTGTGTGAAATAAGCTAGTTCTGTTTTGGTAATCAGTTGCTTTTCTAAGGAGATGGTTGAGTGGAACAAGTTCAACCTTTCCATGTTAAAGTAATCTAAAAAGATGTACAACTTAACAGATTCACCTCATTTCTAAAGCAGTTTGTTGAGAAAACAAACATCTTCTTTGTCAAACACTGTACTGTGTGAAATAAGCTAGTTTGGTCTAGGAAACTGTTGCTATCCTACGAACAAGGTTGAGTGCAACAAGTTCAAACTTTCCTAGTTTGTGTAATCTAACAAGATGTATAAGTTAGTTTTTTCGCCTCATTTCTAAAGTAGTTTGTTTAGAAAACAAACTTCCTTGCCGAACGCTGTACTGTGTGAAATAAGCTCGTTCGTTTCTAGGAATCAATTCCTTTATGAAAAAGGTTGAGTGCAGCAAGTTCAAACTAACGTAGTTTGTGTAATCTAAAAAGATATACAAGTTAGTAGATACGCATCATTTCTAAAGTAGTTTGTTAAGAATACAAACATCTTCATTGCCGAACGTTTTACTGTGTGAAAATAACTAGTTAGTTTCTGGGAATCAGTTGCTTTCCTAAGCAGAAGGTTGAGTGCAGCAAGTTCAAACTTTCTTGTTTGCGTAAGCTAAGAAAATGTACAATTTATTAGATTCGACTCATTTTTAAACTACTTTGTTTTGAAAACAAACACCTTCATTGCCAAGTATTATACTGTGTAAAATAAGCTGTTTTGGTTCTAGGAATAAGTTGCTTTCCTGCAAAGAAGTTTGAGTGCACCAAGTTCAAACTTTCCTAGTTTGTGTAATCTAACAAGATGTATAAGTTTGTTGATTCTAACCATTTCTACAGTAGCTTGTTTAGAAAACAAACACCTTCATTGCCGAACACTGTACTGTGTGAAATAAGCTAGTTCAGTTCAAGGAATCAGTTGTTTTCCTTCGAAGAAGGTTGAGTGCAGCAAGTTAAAACATTCCTCGTTAATGTAATCTAAAAACATGTAAAACTTTGTAGATTCACCTCATTTCTAAAGTAGTTTATTGAGAAAACAAACATGTTCATTGCCAAACACTGTTCTGTGTGAAATAAGCTGGTTAGGTTCTAGGAATCACTTCCTTTCCTACGAAGAAGGTTGAGTGCAGCAAGTTCAAACTTTCCTTGTTTGTGTAATCTAACAAGATATACAAGTTAGAAGACTCGCTTCATTTCTAAACTACATTGTTTAGAAAAGAAACATCTTCATTGGCGAACACTGTACTGTGTGAAATAAGCTAGTTCAGTTCAAGGAATCAGTTGTTTTCCTTCGAAGAAGGTTGAGTGCAGCATGTTCAAACATTCCTTGTTAATGAAATCTAGAAAGTTGTACAACTTAGGAGATTGGCGTCATTTCTTCAGTAGTTTGTTTAGAAAACAAACATCTTCATTGCCGAATCCTGTACTGTGTGAAAATAGCTAGTTCGTTTCTAGGATTCAGTTGCTTTCCTACGAAGAAGGTTGAGTGCAGCAAGTTCAAACTTTCCTTGTTTGTGTAATCTAACAAGATGTAAAACTTATTAGATTCGCATCATATCTAAAATTCTTTGTTTAGAAAACAAACACCTTCAATCCCAAATATTGTACTGTGTGAAATAAGTGGTTTCGGGTCTAGGAATCAGTTGCTTTCCTACAAAGAAGGTTGAGTGCAGCAAGTTCAACCTTTCTTAGTTTGTGTAGTCTAAGAAGACGTATATGTTAGTTGATTCGCCTCATTTCTAAAGTACTTTGTTTAGAAAACAAACTTCTTCATTGCCGAACCCTATACTGTGTGAAATAAGCTAGTTCGGTCTAGGAATCAGTTGCTTTCCTACGAAGAAGGTTGAGTGTAACAAGTTGAAACTTTCCTTGTTAATGTAATCTAAAAAGATGTACAACTTAGTAGATTGGCCTCATTTCTATGGTAGTTTGTTTAGAAAACGAACATCTTCATTGCCGACCACTATACTGTGTGAAATAAGCTATTTCGGTTGTAGGAATCAGTTGCTTTCGTACAAAGGAAGTTGAGTGCACCCAGTTCAAACTTTCCTTGTTTGTGTAATCTAACAAGATATACAACTTAGAAGTTTCTCTTCATTTCTAAACTACTTTGTTTAGAAAAAAAAAAAAAAACCTCTTCATTGCCGAACACTGTACTGTGTGAAATAAGCTAGTTCGGTTCAGGTAATGACTTGTTTTTCTACGAAGAATGTTGAGTGCAGCAAGTTCAAACATTCCTTGTTAATGTAATATAAAAAGATGCACAACTTTGTAGATGGTGTCATTTCATCAGTAGTTTGTTTAGAAAACAAACATCTTCATTGCCGAACCCTGTACTGTGTGAAAACAGCTAGTTCGTTTCTATGAATCAGTTGCTTTCCAACGAAGATGGTTGAGTGCAGCAAGTTCAAACTTTCCTAGTTTGTGTAATCTAACAAGATGTATAAGTTAGTAGATTCGCCTCATTTCTAAAGTAGTTTGTTTAGAAAACAAACATCTTCACTTCCGAACCCTATACTGTGTGAAATAAGCTAGTTCGGTTCTAGGAATCAGTTGTTTTCCTACGAAGAAGGTTGAGTGCAACAAGTTCAAACTTTCCTTGTTAATGTAATCTAAAAAGGTGTACAACTTAGTAGATTGGCCTCATTTCTACAGTTGCTTGTTGAGAAAACAAACTTCTTCATTGCCAAACACTGTACTGCATGAAATAAGCTAGTTCGGTTCTAGGAATCAGTAGCTATCCTATGAAGAAGGTTGAATGAAGCAACTTCAAACTTTCCTTGTTTGCGTAATCTAACAAGATGTACAACTTATTAGATTCGCCTCATTTCTAAACTACTTTGTGTAGAAAACAAACACCTTCATTGCCAAATATTGTACTGAGTGAAATAAGCTGTTTTGGTTCCAGGAATCAGTTGCTTTCCTACGAAGAAGGTTGAGTGCAGCAAGTTCAAACTTTCCTTGTTTGTGTAATCTAACAAGATGTAAAACTTATTAGATTCGCATCATATCTAAAATTCTTTGTTTAGAAAACAAACACCTTCAATCCCAAATATTGTACTGTGTGAAATAAGTGGTTTCGGGTCTAGGAATCAGTTGCTTTCCTACAAAGAAGGTTGAGTGCAGCAAGTTCAACCTTTCTTAGTTTGTGTAGTCTAAGAAGATGTATATGTTAGTTGATTCGCCTCATTTCTAAAGTACTTTGTTTAGAAAACAAACATCTTCATTGCCGAACCCTATACTGTGTGAAATAAGCTAGTTCGGTCTAGGAATCAGTTGCTTTCCTACGAAGAAGGTTGAGTGTAACAAGTTGAAACTTTCCTTGTTAATGTAATCTAAAAAGATGTACAACTTAGTAGATTGGCCTCACTTCTACGGTAGTTTGTTTAGAAAACGAACATCTTCATTGCCGACCACTATACTGTGTGAAATAAGCTATTTCGGTTCTAGGAATCAGTTGCTTTCGTACAAAGGAAGTTGAGTGCACCCAGTTCAAACTTTCCTTGTTTGTGTAATCTAACAAGATATACAATTTAGAAGTTTCGCTTCATTTCTAAACTACTTTGTTTAGGAAAAAAAAAAAAACCTCTTCATTGCCGAACACTGTACTGTGTGAAATAAGCTAGTTCGGTTCAGGTAATGACTTGTTTTTCTACGAAGAATGTTGAGTGCAGCAAGTTCAAACATTCCTTGTTAATGTAATATAAAAAGATGCACAACTTTGTAGATGGTGTCATTTCATCAGTAGTTTGTTTAGAAAACAAACATCTTCATTGCCGAACCCTGTACTGTGTGAAAACAGCTAGTTCGTTTCTATGAATCAGTTGCTTTCCAACGAAGATGGTTGAGTGCAGCAAGTTCAAACTTTCCTAGTTTGTGTAATCTAACAAGATGTATAAGTTAGTAGATTCGCCTCATTTCTAAAGTAGTTTGTTTAGAAAACAAACATCTTCATTTCCGAACCCTATACTGTGTGAAATAAGCTAGTTCGGTTCTAGGAATCAGTTGTTTTCCTACGAACAAGGTTGAGTGCAACAAGTTCAAACTTTCCTTGTTAATGTAATCTAAAAAGGTGTACAACTTAGTAGATTGGCCTCATTTCTACAGTAGCTTGTTGAGAAAACAAACTTCTTCATTGCCAAACACTGTAGTGTGAAATAAGCTAGTTTGGTTCTAGGAATCAGTAGCTTTCCTATGAAGAAGGTTGAGTGAAGCAACTTCAAACTTTCCTTGTTTGCGTAATCTAAATCTTATTAACTAAAGATGTTAAAAAACAAACACCTTTATTGCCAAATTTTAATGTGAAATAAGCACTTTTGGTTCTCAGTTGCTTTCCTGCGAAGAAGGTTCTAAAATTCTTTGTTTAGAAAACAAACACCTTCAATCCCAAATTTTGTACTGTGTGAAATAAATCTTTTTGGGTCTAGGAATCAGTTGCTTTCCTACAAAGAAGGTTGAGTGCAGCAAGTTCAAACTTTCTTAGTTTGTGTAATCTAAGAAGATGTATATGTTAGTTGATTCGCCTCATTTCTAAAGTACTTTGTTTAGAAAACAAACTTCTTCATTGCTGAACCCTATACTGTGTGAAATAAGCTAGTTCGGTCTAGGAATCAGTTGCTTTTTCCTGAAGAAGGTTGAGTGTAACAAGTTGAAACTTTCCTTGTTAATGTAATCTAAAAAGATGTACAACTTAGTAGATTGGCCTCATTTCTATGGTAGTTTGTTTAGAAAACAAACATCTTCATTGCCAACCACTATACTGTGTGAAATAAGCTATTTCGGTTGTAGGAATCAGTTGCTTTCCTTACAAAGGAAGTTGAGTGCACCCAGTTCAAACTTTCCTTGTTTGTGTAATCTAACAAGATATACAACTTAGAAGTTTCTCTTCATTTCTAAACTACTTTGTTTGAAAGAAAAAAAAAACTCTTCATTGCTGAACACTGTACTGTGTGAAATAAGCTAGTTCGGTTCAGGTAATGACTTGTTTTTTTTCACGAAGAATGTTGAGTGCAGCAAGTTCAAACATTCCTTGTTAATGTAATATAAAAGATGCACAACTTTGTAGATGGTGTCATTTCATCAGTAGTTTGTTTAGAAAACAAACATCTTCATTGCCGAACCCTGTACTGTGTGAAAACAGCTAGTTCGTTTCTATGAATCAGTTGCTTTCCAACGAAGATGGTTGAGTGCAGCAAGTTCAAACTTTCCTAGTTTGTGTAATCTAACAAGATGTATAAGTTAGTAGATTCGCCTCATTTCTAAAGTAGTTTGTTTAGAAAACAAACATCTTCATTAACGAACCCTATACTGTGTGAAATAAGCTAGTTCGGTTCTAGGAATCAGTTGTTTTCCTACGAAGAAGGTTGAGTGCAACAAGTTCAAACTTTCCTTGTTAATGTAATCTAAAAAGGTGTACAACTTAGTAGATTGGCCTCATTTCTACAGTTGCTTGTTGAGAAAACAAACTTCTTCATTGCCAAACACTGTACTGCATGAAATAAGCTAGTTCGGTTCTAGGAATCAGTAGCTATCCTATGAAGAAGGTTGAATGAAGCAACTTCAAACTTTCCTTGTTAATGTAATCTAACAAGATGTACAACTTATTAGATTGGCCTCATTTCTAAACTACTTTGTGTAGAAAACAAACACCTTCATTGCCAAATATTGTACTGAGTGAAATAAGCTGTTTTGGTTCCAGGAATCAGTTGTTTTCCTATGAAGAAGGTTGAGTGCAGCAAGTTCAAACTTTCCTTGTTTGTGTAATCTAACAAGATGTAAAACTTATTAGATTCGCATCATATCTAAAATTCTTTGTTTAGAAAACAAACACCTTCAATCCCAAATATTGTACTGTGTGAAATAAGTGGTTCGGGTCTAGGAATCAGTTGCTTTCCTACAAAGAAGGTTGAGTGCAGCAAGTTCAAACTTTCTTAGTTTGTGTAGTCTAAGAAGATGTATATGTTAGTTGATTCGCCTCATTTCTAAAGTACTTTGTTTAGAAAACAAACATCTTCATTGCCAAACCCTATACTGTGTGAAATAAGCTAGTTTGGTCTAGGAATCAGTTGCTTTCCTACGAAGAAGGTTGAGTGTAACAAGTTGAAACTTTCCTTGTTAATGTAATCTAAAAAGATGTACAACTTAGTAGATTGGCCTCACTTCTACGGTAGTTTGTTTAGAAAACAAACATCTTCATTGCCGACCACTATACTGTGTGAAATAAGCTATTTCGGTTCTAGGAATCAGTTGCTTTCAACAAAGGAAGTTGAGTGCACCCAGTTCAAACTTTCCTTGTTTGTGTAATCTAACAAGATATACAATTTAGAAGTTTCGCTTCATTTCTAAACTACTTTGTTTAGGAAAAAAAAAAAACCTCTTCATTGCGAACACTGTACTGTGAAAATAAGCTAGTTCGGTTCAGGTAATGACTTGTTTTTTTTCTACGAAGAATGTTGAGTGCAGCAAGTTCAAACATTCCTTGTTAATGTAATATAAAAAGATGCACAACTTTGTAGATGGTGTCATTTCATCAGTAGTTTGTTTAGAAAACAAACATCTTCATTGCCGAACCCTGTACTGTGTGAAAACAGCTAGTTCGTTTCTATGAATCAGTTGCTTTCCAACGAAGATGGTTGAGTGCAGCAAGTTCAAACTTTCCTAGTTTGTGTAATCTAACAAGATGTATAAGTTAGTAGATTCGCCTCATTTCTAAAGTAGTTTGTTTAGAAAACAAACATCTTCATTTCCGAACCCTATACTGTGTGAAATAAGCTAGTTCGGTTCTAGGAATCAGTTGTTTTCCTACGAACAAGGTTGAGTGCAACAAGTTCAAACTTTCCTTGTTAATGTAATCTAAAAAGGTGTACAACTTAGTAGATTGGCCTCATTTCTACAGTAGCTTGTTGAGAAAACAAACTTCTTCATTGCCAAACACTGTAGTGTGAAATAAGCTAGTTTGGTTCTAGGAATCAGTAGCTTTCCTATGAAGAAGGTTGAGTGAAGCAACTTCAAACTTTCCTTGTTTGCGTAATCTAACAAGATGTACAACTTATTAGATTCACCTCATTTCTAAACTACTTTGTTAGAAAACAAACACCTTTATTGCCAAATTTTGTAATGTGTGAAATAAGCACTTTTGGTTCTAGGAATCAGTTGCTTTCCTGCGAAGAAGGTTGAGTGCAGCAAGTTCAAACTTTCCTAGTTTGTGTAATCTAACAAGATGTATACGTTAGTTGATTCGCCTCATTTCAACAGTAGCTTGTTTTAAAAAAAAAAATCTTCATTGCCCAATCCTATACTTTGTGAAATAAGCTAGTTCGGGTCAACCAATCAGTTGTTCTCCTACGAAGAAGGTTGTGTGCAACAAGTTCAAACATTCCTTGTAAAAATGTAATCTTAATAGATGTACAACTTAGTAGATTGTCGTCATTTCTTCAGTAGTTTGTGTAGAAAACAAACATCTTCATTGCTGAACCTTGTACTGTATGAAAATAGTTAGTTCTTTTCTAGGAATCACGTGCTTTCCTACGACGAAAGTTGAGTGCACCAAGTTCAAACTTTCCTTGTTTGTGTAATCTAACACGATGTACAACTTATTAGATTCGACTCATTTTGAAACTTCTTTGTTTAGGAAACAAACACCTTCATTGCCAAATATTGTACTGTGGAAATAAGTGGTTTCGGTATTAGGAATCAGTTGCTCTCCTACGAAGAAGGTTGAGTACAGCAAGTTCAAACGTTCCTTCTTAATGTAATCTAAAAAGATGTACAAATTATTAGATTGGAGTCATTTCTACAATTGTTTGTTGAGAAAACAAACACCTGCATTGCTGAACACTGTACTGTGTGAAATAAGCTAGTTCGGTTCGAGGAATCAGTAGCTTTCACACGAGGAAGGTTGAGTACTGCAAGTTCAAACTTTCCTTGTTAATACAATCTAAAAAGATTTACAACTTAGTAGGTTGGAGTCATTTCTACAGTACTTTGTTTAGAAAACAAACATCTTCATTGCCGAACCATGTGGGAAAATAGCTAGATCTTTTCTAAGAATCAGTTGCTTTCCTATGGAGAATGTTCAGTGCAGCAAGTTCAAACTTTCCTTGTTTGCGAAATCTAACAAGATGTACAACTTATGAGATTCGACTCATTTCTAAACTACTTTGTTTAGAAAATAAACACCTTCATTAACAAATATTGTACTGTGTGAAATAAGCTGTTTTGGATCTAGGAATCAGTTCCTTTCCTGCGAAGAAGGTTGATTGCAGCAAGTTCAAACTTTCCTAGTTTGTGTAATATAACAAGATGTATACCTTACTTGATTCGCCTCATTTCAACAGTAGCTCATTTAAAAAACAAACATCTTCATTGCCGAACCGTATACTTTGTGAAATAAGGTAGTTCGGTCTAAGAATCAGTTGTTTGCCTACGAGGAAGGTTGAGTGCAACAAGTTCCATCTTTCGTTGTTAATGTAATTTAGAAGGATGTACAACTTAGTAGATTGGCCTCATGTCTACAATATCTTGTTTAGAAGACAAACATCTTCATTGCCTAACACTGTACTGTGTGAAATAAGCTAGTTCAGTTCAAGCAATGAGTTGTTTTCCTATGAAGAAGGTTGAGTGCAGCAAGTTCAAATATTCCTTGTTAATGTAATCTAATTTGATGTACAACTTAGTAGTTTGGCGTCATTTCTTCAGTAGTTTGTGTAGAAAACAAACATCTTCATTGCTGAACCCTGTGCTGTGTGAAAATAGTTCTTTTCTAGGAATCAGTTGCTTTCCTACGAAGAAGGTTGAGTGTAGCAAGTTCAAACTTTCCTTGTTTGTGTAATCTAACATGATGTACAACTTATTAGATTCGCCTCATTTCTAAACTTCTTTGTTTCGAAAACAAACACCTTCATTGCCAAATATTGTACTGTGGAAATAAGTGGTTTTGGTCCTAGGAATCAGTAGGTTTCCTACGAAGAAGGTTGAGTGCAACAAGTTCAAACTTTCCTTGTTAATTTAATTTAAAAAGATGTACAACTTAGGAGATTGGCCTCATTTCTACATTAGTTTGTTTAGAAAACAAACATCTTCATTGCCGAACCATTTACTGTGTTAAATAAGCTAGTTCGGTTCTAGGAAACAGTCACTTTCCAACAAAGAAGGCTGAGTGCATCAAGTTCAAACTTTCCTTGTTAATGTAATCTAAAAAGATATACAACTTAGTAGATTGGAGTCATTTCTACAGTAGTTTGTTTAGAAAACAAACATCTTCATTGCCGAACCATGTGTGAAAATAGCTAGTTCGTTTCTAGTAATCAATTGCTTTCCTACGAAGAATGTTGAGTGCAGCAAGTTCAAACTTTCCTTGTTTGCGAAATCAAATAGATGTACAACTTATTAGATTCGACTCATTTCTAAATTTCTTGTTTACAAAATAAACACCTTCATTGCCAAATATTGTACTTTGTGAAATAAGCTATTTTGGTTCTTGGAATCAGTTGCTTTCCTGTGAAGAAGGTTGAGTGCAGCAAGTTCAAACTATCCTAGTTTGTGTAATCTAAGAAGATGTATATGTTAGTTTATTCACCTCATTTCTAAAGTACTTTGTTTCGAAAACAAACATCTTCATGGCCGAATCCTATACTGTGTGAAATAAGCTGCTTCGGTCTAGGAATCAGTTGCTTTCCTATGACAAAGGTTGAGAGCAACAGGGTCAAACTTTCCTTGTTAATGCAATGCAAAAGATGTAAAACTTAGTAGATTGGCCTCATTTCTACAGTAGCTTCTTGAGAAAATGATCATCTTCATTGCCGAACACTGTACTGTCTGAAATAAGCTACTTGGGTTCTTGGAATCAGTTGCTTTCCTATGAAGAAGGTTGTGTGCAGCAAGTTCAAACTTTCGTTTTTTTCTTAATCTAACAAGATGTACAACTTACAAGTCTTGTTCCATTTCTAAACTACTTTGTTTAGAAAATAAACATCTCCATGTTCGAACACTTTAATGTGTGAAATAAGCTAGTTTCGTTCTAGGAATCAGTTGCATTTCTATGGAGATGGTTGAGTGCAACAAGTTCAAAATTTCCTTGTTAATGTAATCTAAAAGATGTACAATTTAATAGATTCACCTCATTTCTAAAGTAGTTTGTTGAGAAAAAAACATCTTCATTGCCGAACACTATGCTGTGTGAAATAAGCTAGTTCGGTGCTAGGAATCAGTTGCTTTCCTACGAAGAAGGTGGAGTGCAGCAAGTTCAAACCTTCTTTGTTTCTGTAATCTAAAATGATGTATATCTTAGAAGTTTCACTTCATTTCTAAACTACTTTGTTTAGAAAACAAACACCTTCATTGCCGAACACTGTACTGTGTGAAATAAGCGAGTTTGGTTCAAGGAATCAGTTGTTTTCATACAAAGAAGGTAGAGTGCAGCAAATTCAAACTTTCCTTGTTTGTGTAACCTAACAAGATGTATACCTTACAAGTTTCGCTTCATTTCTAAACTAGTTTGTTTAGAAAACAAACATCTGCATTGAAGAACACTGTACTGTGTGAAATAAGCTCGTTCGGTGTAGGAATCAGTTGCTTTCCTACGAAGAAGGTTGAGTGCTGCAAGTTCAAACTTTCCTTGTTTCTGTAATCGAACAAGATGTACAACTTGTTTGATCCACCTCATTTCTAAACTACTTTGTTTAGAAAACAGACATCTTCATTGCCAAATATTTCACTGTGTGAAATAAGCTCTTTCGGTTCTAGGAATCAGTTGCTTTCCTGCGAAGAAGGTTGAGTGCAGCAAGTTCAAACTTTCCTACTTTGTGTAATCTAACAAGATGTATCAGTTAGTAGATTCGCCTTATTTCTGAAGTAGTTTGTTTAGAAAACAAACATCTTCATTGCCGAACCCTATACTGTGTGAAATAAGCTAGTTCAGTTCTAGGAATCATTTGCTTTCCTACGAAGATGGTTGAGTGCAACAAGTTGAAACTTTCCTTGTAAATGTAATCTAAAAAGATGTACCAGTTAGTAGATTGGCCTCATTTCTACAGTAGTTTGTTTAGAAAACAGATATCTTCATTGCCGAACACTGTACTGTGTGAAATAAGCTAGTTCAGTTCTAGGAATCAGTAGCTTTTCTATTAAGAAGGTTGAGTGCAGCAAGTTCAAACATTCCTTCTTTAAAAAATATATATATATATATATATATATATATATATATATATATATATATATATATATTTATTTATTTATATTATTTTGATTTTACATTCATAGTAAAGGTTCCATTGTCCTCCTCCCTGTCCTCCCTCTTTCAAAGGGACCCTTGTCAATGGGGAATGTGGGTCAAGCATTGTGAGGTTAGTTAAGAGTTCTGGGGGATTGGCCCCAGTCTCTGTGCATAATGCCCCAACTATGACTCTAACAATCTTTCCGCCCCCTCTTCCGCAAGTTTCCTGAGCCACATTGGGGTCATTTTAGTTCTGCTTCAGTGATGCGGTTTCGGGAGCCTCTGTGTCTCTGGATATCTGGCTTAGTTGGAGTTGGATGTTCTCTGTGTTTATCTCCTTCGGCCTTTTGGTGGTGTGATGATCGCCATGAATACTGAACTCTTGCCCTTCCCCTGCGTTGTTCTATGGTTTCAGCTGGGGCCCTGGTGAGGTGTGGTTAGCTGATCCTCCCTTCAGGTTCAATGTCCACCTGAAAAAAGATAAGCAAATTCTCCATCGGAGAGAAAAGTTAGTACTAGGTAGAAGGGATGACCATCTATGTTTTGGAGGGAAATTTATATGCGTGGGCTCTCTTTTAGCCCACATTTGGTGGTATCTTGATCTTGGAGACTGAGCTCATTTTTTTACCTGGTTTTGACTTATTTCCCAGTTCCAGCAATGAGTTCCATTCCACTGAGTGGATCTATTAGCCAAATCAAGAGCAGTTGGTTACCCACCATGGTTGATTGCCACTACTGCACTTGTATGAGCATTATATCAAGTTGTTTCCTGCTGGGTATCTTAGACTGCCAGTTGTTTGGACAGATGTCTGTCATTTTCCCCCAGTTGCTTGTATAGCGCCCTCTGGTACTAGACTAGCTAACTGTCTGGGGACTGACCCTCTTCCAGATTCTGAACATATCTCTCCTTGTTTGGTCTCACACACGTAAGCTGTCTTCAACAGTAGGGTCTTGCCATTAACCTTTGATGGGTCACCAAGAACTCTGACAGAAGTCTGTCTATTTTGGGAAACCTTGTAGGTGTTTCAGATCAACAGCTCATTGTGGAAGTTCACCCCATGCTGGCACTGGGAGTTATAAGTCTGCACCTAGGAAGGTGAGGGAAGAAAAAGATAATATAGAGGAGAAAGTGAGTATAGAGAGAGGGGAGGAGAGAGAAGAGAGAGAGAGAGAGAGAGAGAAGAGAGAGAGAAGCAGGACAAGATTAAGGTTGGCCTTCATGATGCTCTCTCCAGGTTCCTGTGGTTCGGGTGTTCCCTCTGCGGGCCTGCTGAAGGATCAATATTTTAACCTGTTGTTCAGAATAAAGGGTTTTATAGTATCTTTTCCTTTTGGGTCCCAATTTGTTTCCCCCTTGTCCTCCCCTCCCACGTTCTGATTCCCTCCCACCCTTACCCTCCCTCCCTCCCACCCTCCCTTTTGTCTGGGCTTCAGAGTGTTTATTTGGTTTGGCCACCTGCCACATGGTTTCAAGTTAGGAGCGACAGATAAACGAGACCATGCGACGATTATCTTTTTGTGCTTGGGTGAGCTCACTGAGGATGATCTGTTCCATGTTTGACCATTTTTTTCAAATTTCCTTATTTCATCTTTCCTTACTGCTACGTAGAATTCCATAGTATAGATATACCACATCTTTGTTATCCATTCATCTAGTGATGGACACCTGGGTTGATTCCAGCTCATTGCTATTATGAATTGAGCAGCTATAAACATGGTTGAGCAAATGTTTCTGATCTAAGGCTTGGGGCCTTTAGGATAAATGCCCAATAAGGGAATAACTGGATCCATTGGTAAGTCTATGGCCATCCTTTTCAATAGTCTCCATATAGCTGTCCATAGTGGTTGAACCATTTTACATTCCCACCAACAGTGAAGACTTGTTCCTATTTCTCCACAGCCTCGCCAGCATTTGTTTTCATTGTTTTTTTTTAATGCTAGCCATCCTTACTGGGGTAAGGTGGAATCTCATAGTTGTTTTAATTTGCATTTCCCTGATGATTAGGGATGTTGAACATTTTCTTTAATGTGTGTTTGCTATTTGTATTTCTTCCTCTGAGAACTCCCTGTGCAGTTCTCTGCCCCACTTCGTGAGTGGGTTGTTTGATGATTTGTTTTTTAGGTTTTGGAGTTCTTTGTAGATTCTAGAAATCAGGCCTTTGTCAGTTGTATAGCTGGTGAAAATTTTCTCCCATTCTGTAGGTAATCTGCTGGCTTTGGTTATAGTAGTTTTGTCAGTGAAAAAGCTTTTCAGCTTCATGCTATCCCAATGGTTGAGTGATTGTTCGATTTCCTGAGCTGTTGGGGTTTTGTTCAGGAAATTTTTTCCCACTCCTATATCGTGGGAGGTTCCTCCTATTTTTTCTTCCAGTAGCAGCATAGTTTCTGGTTTTATATTAAGGTCTTTTATCCATTTGGACTGAATTTTTGTGCATGGAGAGATGTGTGGGTCGAGTTTCATTTTCCTACATATGGTTGTCCAGTTTGTCCAGCACCATTTGTTGAAGATGCTGTCCTTTTTCCATTCTACATTGCTGGGGCCTTTTTCAAATATCAAGTAGCTGTAGTTTCTTGACCCAAAATCTGGGTCTTCAATTCTGTTCCATTGGTCTATATTCCTGTTTTTGTGCCTGTACCAGATTGTTTTTATTACAATGGCTTTGTAGTATAACTTTAGATCAGGTATGGTGATGCCTCCAGAGGTGCTTCTTTTGCTGAGGATGAGCTTCGATATCCGAGGACTTCTGCCTTTCCATATGAATTTTGAGATAGTTTTTTCTATCTCATTGAAGAAGGAAGTTGGGATTTTTATTGGCATTTCATTGAATCTATAAAGTGCTTTTGGTAAAATTGCCATTTTCACAATGTTAATTCTACCAATCCAGGAACATGGGAGGTCTTTCCATTTTTGTAGGACTTCCTCAATTTCTTTTTTGAGAGTTTTTATGTTTTCATTGTATAGGTCTTTCACTTCCTTAGTTAATGTTATTCCAAAGTATTTTGTTTTCTTTGTTGCAATTGAAAATGGGACGATGTTAGTTATTTCTTTTTCTGTCTCTTTGTCCTTTGCATACAGAAAGGCTACTGATTTCTGTGCATTGATTTTGTATCCTGCTACTTTGCTGAAGGCGCTAATCACCTTTAAGAGTTTTGAGATGGAAGTTCTCGGGTCACTAATGTATAGAATCATGTCATCTGCAAATAGGGCTAACTTAACTTCTTCATTTCCAATTTGTATCCCTTTGATTTCTTTCTCCTGTCTTATTGCTTGAGCTAATACTTCTAGCACTATGTTGAAGAGCAGAGGTGAGAGTGGACACCCCTAACTTGTTCCTGACCTCAATGGGAATTCCTTCAGTCTCTCCCCATTAAGAATTACTTGGGCTTTAGGTGCTTTATATATCGCCTTTATTATGTTGAGATATAGGCCGTCCATGCCTATTCTCTCCAATGTTTTGATCATGAAGTGATGTTGTATTTTGTCAAAGGCCTTTTCTGCATCTATCGAAATGATCGTGTGGTTTTTGTGTTTCAGCTTGTTTATGTGGTGTTTTACATTGACCGATTTCCGTATGTTGAACCACCCCTGTGTTCCAGGGATGAAGCCTACTTGATCGAGGTGGATAATGCTTTTGATGTACTGTTGAATTCGGTTTGCAAGACTTTTGTTCAGGATCTTTGCGTCTATGTTCATCAGAGAAATGGGCCTATAATTTTCTTTTCTTGTGGCGTCCCTGCCTGGTTTTGGAATTAGGGTGATACTAGCTTCATAGAAGGAGTTGGGGATCTCTCCCTGTTCTCCTGTTGTGTGGCACAGTTTGAGAAGTATTGGTTTCAGTTCTTCCATGAAGGTTTGGTAGAACTCCGCTGAGAATCCATCTGGTCCTGGACTCTTCTTTTTGGGGAGGTGTTTTATTACTTCTTCAATCTCGAAGGGTGTGATGGGTCTGTTTAGGAAATTAATCTGCTCTGGGCTTAGCTTCGGTAGGTGGTATGTGTCTAGGAATTCATCCATTTCCTCCATATTCTCCTGTTTTATGGAGTAGAGGTTTTTGAAATAAGTCCTAATAATTCTTCCTATTTCCCTCATGTCTGTTGTGATCTCTCCTTTTTCATTTCTAATTTTGTTGATTTGAAGTGTTTCTTTTTTTCGCTTAATCAAATTGGCCAGGGGTGTATCAATCTTGTTACGTTTTTCAAAGAACCAGCTCTTTGTTTCATCAATTTTCTTAATTGTCCTCTTAGTTTCCAATTCATTAATTTCTGCTCTGATCTTAATTAGTTCTTTCCGTCTGGAGCTTTTGGGGTTGGGTTCTTCTAGCTTTTCCAATGCCTTTAGTTGGATGGTTAGGTTATTGATTTGGGATCTCTCTGTCTTTGTTATGAGGGCATTTAGTGCTATGATTTTCCCCCTAAGAACTGCCTTCATTGTGTCCCATAAGTTTTGGTATGATGTGTTCTCGTTGTCATTGAATTCTAGAAATTTTGCAATTTCATTCTTTATTTCATCCACAACCCATTTATTGTTTAAAAGTGTGTTGTTCAATTTCCAGGAGGTAGAGGGATTCCTGGTGTACTTTTTGTTGTCAATTTCTAGCATTACAGCATTGTGATCTGATATCATGGCCAGTACATGATCTATTTTAGAGAAGGTCCCATGGGCTGCTGAGAAGTATGTGTAATCTGTAGATTTTGGGTGGAATGTTCTGTATATGTCTGTTAGGTCCAGTTGCTCTATGGTGTTGTTGAGCTCTCTTACTTCCCTGTTAATTTTCTGTTTGGACGATCTATCCATTGTTGATAGTGGAGTATTGAAGTCCCCAACTATGCTGGTGTTGGTGTTTATTTCTGTTTTGTTGCCAAGTAGATTTTGCTTTATGAATTGTGGTGCACCTGTGTTTGGTGCATAAATATTGATGATTGTGATATCCTCTTGTTGGATTGTTCCCTTAATAAGTAAGAAGTGGCCTTCTTTGTCTTTTTTGGTTACTTCCAGTTTGAAGTCTATTTTATCCGATATAAGTATAGCTACGCCTGCTTTTTTTCTTATTTGTGTTTGCTTGGAATATCATTTTCCACCCTTTTACCCTGAGAAGGTGTCTGTCTTTAGTGGTGAGGTGGGTTTCTTGAAGACAGCAAATTGAGGGGTCCAGTTTTCTGATCCACCCTGTTAGCTTATGTCTTTTGATGGGTGAATTAAGGCCATTAATATTCAGAGATATAATTTTGAGGTTTGATTTAATACCTGCCATATTGTGGTGGGTTGTGGTCTTTGTGTATTTTTTTTTTTTTGGTTAATATGGACTGCTTCTTGGGGGCTCTTGAGATTGGTTATTTGTTTCTTCTGTGAGGAGAATTCCCTGAAGTATTTTCTGTAGGTTTGGCTTTGTGTTCATGTAGTTGTAAAGATGATTTTTATCGTGGAACGTTTTTCTTTCACCATCTATTATGAGGGATACTTTTGCTGGGTAGAGTAGTTGTGGCTGGAAGCCATGGGTTCTTAGATTTTGTAGTGTTCCATTCCAGGCCCTTCTAGCTTTTAGGGTTTCCATTGAGAAGTCTGAGGTAATTCTAATGGGGTTCCCTTTATATGTAATGTGCTGTTTTTCCCTGGCTGCTTTTAGGATTTTCTCTTTGTACTTGATGTTTAGAGTCTTAAAGATAATGTGTCTTGGAGAATTTCTTCTTTAGTCCAATCTGTTTGGAGTTCTGGTAGCTTCTTGTAATTTGATGGGATTTTCTTTTGAGAGAGTGGGAAAGTTTTCTTCAATTATTTTGTTGAATAAGCTTTCCATTCCTTTGGTCAGTGTTTCTTCCCCCTCTGGAATACCCATGATCCTAATGTTTGGACGCTTAAGGGTGTCCCACATTTCCCTCATGTTCTGTTCACAGAAATTTTTGAACTTGTTAAAATTTTTGGACTCACGAAGTGTTTCTTCTGTTTTGTCTTCCAGTTCTGAGTTTCTGTCTTCCACTTGATTTACTCTGTTCTTAAGAGCTTCTATAGAGTTTTGGGCTTGTTCAATTTGGTTCAGATTTTCTATGGTTTTTTTTATGTATAGTTTCCATCCCTCTGTCTAGTTCCCTTTTTGTGTCATTTTCCGACTTTCTTAATGCTTCTTGAAGTTCATCTTTGCATTTCTTTATGTCTTCATTGAACTTAGCCAGCTGGTTATTGAGGGCCTCTTTTTGTTCGTTGTCCTTCAAATCATTTAATTGTCTTTGGAGCCCTTCCTGGTTCCTTTCTATTAGGTCTAATCTAGCAAGGTTACCATTCATACATTTGTTGGCTCTTTGTTGAGTTTCTGAGAGTTGTGATATTTGCTTGGCCAGGGTTGCATAGCTTGTCTCTTCATTTTGGGGTTCTGATTCTATTGTCTCTTCTCTGCTTTGATTTGAGACATCCTTTGCAGGACTGGGTAGTGTAACTGGATTTACTTGCATCTGGTTTTTCATGCTATTCCTTTTTCTCTGTAGTCTGCCCATAGCAATGGTTCAGAAGCCTTGTGTATGAAATGTAATGTAAGCCTACTGTCCTGGGGTGGGGTGGGGTGCAGTGGTGATTGTCTGAGCAGTGGTCCCTGGAATTCTGCCGGCTGGGGTGGTGGACACTGGCCTGCTGGCCTGTGTTCTTTTTGGAGGTGGGAGGGGTAGGGGACCACAGCCACCCTAGTTGAGCTCAGGCAGGTTAGGGCAGGGACAATGGCTTACTTCCCTGGATTCCTGATCTGCCCCGGAAGGGGGAATAATGGCACCTGATTGATGCGGGCGTCCCAGAGTCACTCGGACTGGGAGGGGCCGCTGCGCCTCAGGGAGGTGGTGCGGATGTCCCAGCGGTTACTCAGACTGCCAGGGTCTGCCAGGCTCTGGCTGGTAATGGCCGGCGGTTTGGGTCACCCCCGCCAGGAGGACCTAACCCGCGGTGTTCCCTGTCCTAGAGCGTGGGAATCAGTGGATTCCTTATTTTTTCACCGAGGAGGGGCCACTGCGCCTCAGTGGGGTGATGCTGGTGTCCCAGCCGTTACTGGGACCGGGAGGGGCCGCTGCAACTCAGGGAGGTGGTGCGGACATCCCGGGAGTTACTCGGACTGCCAGGGTCCACCAGGATGTGGCTGGTAATGGCCGGCAGTTTGGGTCACGCCCACCCAGGAGGACCTAACCCGCGGTGTTCCCTGTCCTAGAGCGTGGGAATCAGTGGATTCCTTATTTTTTCACCCAGGAGGGGCCACTGCGCCTCAGGGGGGTGATGCCAGTGTCCCAGCCGTTACTCGGACCGGGAGGGGCTGCTGCGCCTCAGGGAGGTGGTGCGGACTTCCCGGGAGTTACTCGGACTGCCAGGGTCCTCCAGGCTGTGGCTGGTAAAAGCCGGCAGTTTGGATCACAGCCACCCAGGACCTAAGCCGCGGTGTTCCCTGTCCTAGAGAGTGGGAATCAGTGGATTCCTTATTTTTTCACACACCCCCTCCCTCTGGCAGCATGCAAAGGCCAGCAAACCCTTTCAGGAATCTTTTTAAAAGCTTAAAAATCTTGCTTTTATTTCGCTGTAAGGTGAGACGGAGTATAGGTGGACGCCATCTTCCCCCGTCAGCCCAAACATTCCTTCTTAATGTCATCTAAAGAGATGTACAACTTAGTAGATTGCCGTAATTTCTATAGTAGTTTATTTCGAAGACAAACATCTTCATTGCCGAACCCTGTACTGTGTGACAATAGCTAGTTCATTTGTAGGAATCAGTTGATTTCTTATGAAGAAGGTTAAGTTCAGCAAGTTCAAACTTTCCTTGTTTGTGTAATCTAACAATATATACAACTTGTTTGATTCGCCTAATTTCTAAACTACTTTTTTTTAGAAAACAAACATCTTCATTGCCAAATATTGTACTGTGTGAAATAAGCTGTTTTGGTTCTAAGAATCAGTTGCTTTCCTACAAAGAAGGTTGAGTGCAGCAAGTTCAAACATTACTTTTTAATGTAATCTAAAAAGATGTACAACTTAGTAGATTGGCGTCATTTCTTCAGTAGTTTATTTAGAAAACAAACATCTTCATTGCCGAACCCTGTACTGTATGAAAATACCTAGTTTGTTTCTAGGAATCAGTTGCTTTAATACGAAGAAAATGGAGTGCAGCAATTCAAACTTTCCTTTTTTGTGTAATCTAACAAGATGTACAACTTATTAGATTCACCTAATTTCTAAAGTTCTTTGTTGAGAAAACAAACACCTTCATTGCCCAATATTGTACTGTGTGAAATAAGCTCTTTTGGTTCTCGCAATCAGTTGCTTTCTGGCGAAGAAGGTTGAGTGCAGCAACTTCAAACTTTCCTAGTTTGTGTAATCTAACAAGATGTATAAGTTAGTAGATTCGCCTCATTTCTAAAAGACTTTGTTTAGAATACAAACATATTCAATCCCGAACCCTATACTGTGTGAAATAAGCTAGTTCGGTTCTAGGAATCATTTGCTTTCCTACGAAGAAGGTTGAGTGCAACAAGTTCAAACTTTCCTTGTTAATGTAACTTAAGAAGATGTACAACTTAGTAGATTGGCCTCATTTCTACAGTAGTTTGTTTAGAAAACAAACATCTTCATTGCCGAACACTGTACTGTGTGAAATAAGTTAGTTCGGTTCTAGGAATCAGTAGCTTTCCTACGAGGAAGGTTGATTGCAGAATGATCAAACTTTCCTTCGTAATGTAATCTAAAATGATGTACAACTTAGAAGATTGGAGTCATTCTACAATAGTTTGTTTAGAAAACAAACATCTTCATTGCCAAACACTGGACAATGTGAAATAAGCTAGTTCAGTTCTAGGAATCAGTAGCTTTCGTACTAGGAAGGTTGAATGCAGCAAGTTCAAACTTTCCTTGTTAATATAATGTAAAAAGATGGACAACTTAGTAGATTGGAGTCATTTCTACAGTAGTTTGTTTAGAAAACAAACATCTTCATTGCCGAACCATGTGGGAAAATAGCTAGATCGTTTCTGGGAATCAGTTGCTTTCCTACGAATAATGTTCAGTGAAGCAAGTTCAAACTTTCCTTGTTTGCGAAATCTAACAAGATGTACAACTTTTTAGATTTGACTCATTTCAAAACTACTTTGTTTAGAAAATAAACACCTTCATTAACAAATATTGTACTGTGTGAAATAAGCTGTTTTGGTTCTAGGAATCAGTTGCTTTCCTGCGAAGAAGGTTGCGTGCAACAAGTTCAAACTTTCCTTGTTTGCGAAATCTAACAATATGTACAACTTGTTTGATTCGCCTAATTTCTAAAGTTCTTTGTTTAGAAAACAAACACCTTCATTGCCCAATATTGTACTGTGTGAAGTAAGCGGTTTCGGTTCTAGGAATCAGTTGCTTTCATGCGAAGTAGGTTGATTGCAGCAAGTTCAAACCTTCCTAGTTTGTGTAATCTAAGAAGATGCATAAGTTAGTAGATTCACCTTATATCTAAAGTAGCTTGTTTAGAAAACAAACGTCTTCAATCCCAAACCCTATACTGTGTGAAATAAGCTAGTTCGGTTTTGGGAGTCATTTGCTTTCCTACGAAGAAGGTTGAGTGCAACAAGTTCAAACTTTCCTTGTTAATGTAATTTAAGAAGATGTACAACTTAGTAGATTGGCCTCATTTCTACAATAGTTTGTTTAGAAAACAAACATCTTCATTGCCGAACCCTGTAATGTGTGAAATAAATTAGTTCAGTTCTAGCAATCAGTAGCTTTCGTACGAGGAAGGTTTAGTGCAGCAAGTTCAAACTTTACTTGTTAACATAATCAAAAAAGATGTACAAATCAGTAGATTGGAGTCATTTCTACAGTAGTTTGTTTAAAAAACAAACATCTTCATTGCCGAACCATGTGGGAAAATAGCTAGTTCGTTTCTAGGAAGCAGTTGCTTTCCTACGAAGAATGTTGAGGGCAGCAAGTTTAAACATTCCTTGTTTGTGAAACCTAACAAGATGTACAACTTATTAGATTCGACTCATTTCTAAACTACTTTGTTTAGAAAATAAACACCTTCATTAACAAATATTGTACTGTGTGAAATAAGCTCTTTTGGTTCTAGGAATCAGTTGCTTTCGTGCGAAGAAGGTTGAGTGCACCAAATTCAAATTTTCCTAGTTTGTGTAATCTAAGAAGATATATATGTTAGTTGATTCGCCTCATTTCTAAAGTACTTTGTTTAAAAAAACAAACATCTTCATTGTGGACCCCTATACTGTGTGAAATAATCTAGTTCGGTCTAGGAATCAGTTGCTTTCCTATGAAGAAGGTTGAGTGCAACAAGTTCAAACTTCCCTTTTTAATGTAATGTAAAAGGTGTACAACTTAGTAGATTGGCCTCATTTCTACAGTAGCTTGTTGAGAAAACAAACATCTTCATTGCTGAACACTGTACTGTGTGAAATAAGGTACTTCGGTTCTAGGAATCAGTTGCTTTCCTTCCAAGAAGGTGGAGTGCAGCAAGTTCAAACTTTCCTTGTTTGTGTAATCTAACAACATGTACAACTTACAAGTTTCGCTTCTTTTCTAAACTACTTTGTTCAGAAAAGAAACATCTCCATTGCTGAACACTGTGATGTGTGAAATAAGCTAGTTTGCTTCTAGGATTCAGTTGCATTTTACGGAGATGGTTGAGTGCAACAAGTTCAAACTTTCCTTGTTAATGTACAACGTAATAGATTCACCTCATTTCTAAGTAGTTTGTTGAGAAAACAAACATCTTCATTGCCGAACACTGTTCTGTGTGAAATAGCTGGTTCGGTTCTAGAAATCAGTTGCTTTCCTACGAAGAAGGTTGAGTGCAGCAAGTTCAAACTTTCCTTGTTTGTGTAATCTAACAAGATGTACAACTTACAAGTTTCGCTTCATTTCTTAACTACTTTGTTTAGAAAACAAACATCTTCATTGCCGAACACTCTACTGTGTGAAATAAGGTAGTTTGGTTCAAGGAATCAGTTGTTTTCCTATGATGAAGGTTAAGTGCAGCAAGTAAAAACACTCCTTGTTACTGTAATCTGAAAATATGTACAACTTAGTAGATTGGCATCATTTCCTCAGTAGTTTGTTTAGAAAACAAACATCTTCATACCCGAACCCTTTACTGTGTGAAAATAGCTAGTTCGTTTCTAGGAATCAGTTGCTTTCCTACGAAGAAGGTTGAGGGCAGCAAGTTCAAACTTTCCTTCTTTGTGTAATCTAACAAGAAGTAGAACTTCTTTGATTCGCCTCATTTCTAAACTACTTTGTTTAGAAAACAAACATGATCATTGCCAAATATTGTAATGTGTGAAATAAGCTCTTTCGGTTCTAGGAATCACATGCTTTCCTTCAAAGAAGGAGAGGGCAGCTAGTTCAAACTATCCTAGTTTTTGTAATTTAACAAGAAGTTTCAATTAGTAGATTCACCTCATTTCTGAAGTAGTTCCTTTAGAAAACAAACATCTTCATTGCCGATCCCTATACTGTGTGAAATAAGCTAGTTCGGTTCTAGGAATCATGTGCTTTCCTACGAAGATGGTTGAGTGCAACAAGTTCAAACTTTCCTTGTTAATGTAATCTAAAATGATGTACAACTTAGTAGATTGGCCTCTTTTCTACAGTAGTTTGTTTAGAAAAGAAACATCTTCATTGCTGAACACTGTACTGTGTGAAATAAGCTAGTTCGCTTCTAGGAATCAGTAGCATTCCTACGAAGAAGGTTCAGTGCAGCAAGTTCAAACTTTCCTTGCTAATGTAATCTAAAGAGATATACAACTTAATAGATTGCTGTCATTTCTAAAGTAGTTTGTTTAGAAGAAAAACATCTTCATTGCCGAAAAATGTACTGTTTGAAAATAGATAGTTCTTTTGTAGGAATCAGTTGCTTTCCTACGAAGAAGGTTGAGTGCAGCAAGTTATAACTTTCCTTGCTTGTGTAGTTTAACAAGATGTAAAACTTATTTGATTTGCCTAATTGCTAAACTCCTTTGTTTAGAAAACATACATCTTCATTGCCCAATATTGTACTGTGTGATATAAGCTGTTTTGGTTCTAGGAATCAGTTGCTTTCCTACGAACAAGGTTGAGTGCAGCCAGTTCAAACTTTCCTAGTTTGTGTAATCTAACAAGATGTATAAGTAGATTCTCCTCATTTCTAAAGTAGTTTGTTTAGAAAACAAACATCTTCATTGCCGAACCCTATACTGTGTGAAATAAGCCAGTTCGGTCCTAGGAATCATTTGCTTTCCTACGAAGAAGGTTGAGTGGAACAAGTTCAAACTTTCCTTTTTAATGTAATCTAAAAAGATGTAAAACGTAGTAGATTGACCTCATTTCTACAGTAGTTTGTTTAGAAAACAAACATCTTCTTTGCCGAACACTGTACTGTGTGAAATAAGCTATGTCGGTTCTAGGGAACCAGAAGCTTTCCTACGAAGAAGGTTGAGTGCAACAAGTTTAAACTTTCCTTGCTAATGTAATGTAAAAGATGTACAACTAAGTAGATTGGCCTTATTTCTACAGTAGCTATTAGAGAAAACAAACAACTTCATTGCCGAACACTGAACTTAGTGAAATAAGCTACTTCGGGTCTAGGAATCAGTTCCATTCCTACAAAGAAGGTGGAGTGCAGCAAGTTCAAACTTTCGTAGTTTGTGTAATCTAACAAGAAGTACAACTTACAAGTTTCACTTCATTTCTGAACTACTTTGTTTAGAAAACAAACATCTCCATTGCCGAACACTGTAATGTGTGAAATAAGCTAGTTTGGTTGTAGAAATAAGTTGCACTTCTACACAGATGGTTGAGTGCAAAAAGTTCAAACTTTCCTTGTTTGTGTAATCTAACAAGATGTACAACTTACTAGATTCGCCTCATTTCTAAACTACTTTGTGTAGAAAAAAAACCCCTTTATTGCCAAATATTGTACTGAGTGAAATAAGCTGTTTTGGTTCTAGGAATCAGTTCCTTTCCTGCGAAGAAGGTTGAGGGCAGCAAGTACAAACCTTCCTAGTTTGTGTAATCTAAGAATATGTATATGTTAGTTGATTCGCCTCATTTCTAAACTACCTTGTTTAGAAAACAAACACCTTCATTGCCAAACACTGTGCTGTGTGAAATAAGCTAGTTCAGTTCAAGGAATCAGTTATTTTCCTATGAAGAAGGTTGTGTGCAGCAAGTTCAAACATTCCTTGTTAATGTAATCTAAAAAGATGTACAACTTGGTAGGTTGACCTCATTTCTAAAGTAGTTTGTTGAGAAAACAAACATCTGCATTGCCGAACACTGTACTGTGTGAAATAAGCTGGTTCGGTTCTAGGAATCAGTTGCTTTCCTGCAAAGAAGGTTGAGTGCAGCAAGTTCAAACTGTCCTAGTTTGTGTAATCTCACAAGATGTATAAGTTAGTAGATTCGCGTCATTTCTAAAGTAGTTGCTTTAGAAAACAAACGTCTTCATTGCCAAACATTCCTAGTTAATGTAATCTACAAAGATACACCACTTAGTGGATTGGCCTCATTTCTACAGTAGTTTGTCTAAAAAAAATATCTTCATTGCCGGACCATGTACTTTGTGAAAATAGCTAGTTCGTTTCTAGGAATCAGTTGCTTTCCTATGAAGAACGTTGAGTCCAGCAAGTTGAAAATTTCCTCGTTTGTGTAATCTAACAAGATGTACAAGTTACAACTTTCGCTTCATTTCTAAACTGCTTTGTTTAGAAAGCAAACATCTTCATTGCCGAACACTGTACTGTGTGAAATAAGCTAGTTCGGTCTAGGAATCAGTTGCTTTCCTACGAAGAAGGTTGAGTGCAGCAAGTTCAAACTGTCCTAGTTTGTGTAATCTCACAAGATGTATAAGTTAGTAGATTCGCCTGATTTCTAAAGTAGTTGATTTAGAAAACAAACATCTTCATTGCCAAACCGTAAACTGTGTAAAATAAGCTGGTTCGGTTCTAGGAATCAGTTGTTTTCCTATGAAGAAGGTTGAGTGCAGTTAGTTCAAACATTCCTTGTTAATGTAATCTAAAAAGATGTACAACTTGGTAGGTTCACCTCATTTCTAAAGTAGTTTGTTAAGAAAACAAACATCTTCATTGCCAAACACTGTACTGTGTGAAATAAGCTGGTTCGGTTCTAGGAATCAGTTGCTTTCCTACGAAGAAGGTTGAGTGCAGCTAGTTCAAATTGTCCTAGTTTGTGTAATCTCACAAGATGTATAAGTTAGTAGGTTCGCCTCATTTCTAAAGTAGTTGGTTTAGAAAACAAACATCTTCATTACTGAACACTATACTGTATGAAATAAGCTAGTTCAGTTTAGGAATCAGATGCTTTCCTACGAAGAAGGTTGAGTGCAGTCAGTTCAAACTTTCCTTGTTTGTATAATCTAACAACATGTACACTTTACAAGTTTAGCTTCATTTCTAAACTACCTTGTTTAGAAAACAAACACCTTCATTGCCGAACACTGTACTGTGTGAAATAAGCTAGTTCAGTTCAAGAAATCAGTTATTTTCCTACGAAGAAGGTTGTGTGCAGCAAGTTCAAATATTCCTTGTTAATGTAATCTAAAAAGATGTACAACTTGGTAGGTTCACCTCATTTCTAAAGTAGTTTGTTGAGAAAACAAACATCTTCATTGCTGAACACTGTACTGTGTGAAATAAGCTGGTTCAGTTCTAGGAATCAGTTGCTTTCCTACGAAGAAGGATCAGTGGAGCAAGTTCAAACTGTCATAGTTTGTGTAATCTCACAAGATACATAAGTTAGTAGATTCACCTCATTTCTAAAGTAGTTGGTTCAGAAAGCAAACATCTTCATTTCCAAAGTGTATACTGTGTAAAATAAGCTGGTTCGGTTCTAGGAATCAGTTGCGTTCCTACGAAGAAGGTTGAGTGCAGCAAGTTCAAACATTCCTAGTTAATATAATCTACAGAGATGTACCACTTAGTAGATTGGCCTCATTTCTACACTAGTTTGTTTAAAAAACAAACATCTTCATTGCCGAACCCTGTACTGTGTGAAAATAGCTAGTTCATTTCTAGGAATCAGTTGCTTCCCTATGAAGAATGTTCAGTGGAGCAAGTTCAAACTGTCCTAGTTTGTGTAATCTCACAAGATGTATAAGTTAGTAGATTCGCCTCATTTCTAAAGTAGTTGGTTTAGAAAACAAACATCTTCATTGCCAAACCGTATACTGTGTAAAATAAGCTAGTTCGGTTCTAGGAATCAGTTATTTTGCTACGAAGAAAGTTGAGTGCAGCAAGTTCAAACATTCCTAGTTAATGTAATCTATAAAGATGTACCACTTAGTAGATTGGCCTCATTTCTACAGTAGTTTGTTGAAAAAACAAACATCTTCATTGCCTAACACTATACTGTGTGAAATAAGCTAGTTTGGTTCTAGGAATCACTTTCTTTCCTACGAAGAACGTTGAGTGCAGCAAGTTCAAACTTTCCTCGGTTGTGTAATCTAACAAGATGTACAAGTTAAAAGTTTCGCTTCATTTCTAAACTGCTTTGTTTAGAAAGCAAACATCTTCATTGCCGAACACTGTACTGTGTAAAATAAGCTAGTTCGGTTATTTTCCTATGAAGAAGGTTATGTGCAGCAAGTTCAAACATTCCTTGTTAATGTAATCTAAAAAGGTGTACAACTTAGTAGGTTCACCTCATTTCTAAAGTAGTTTGTTGAGAAAACAAACATCTTCATTGCTGAACACTTTACTATGGGAAATAAGTTAGTTTGGTGCTAGGAATCAGTTTCTTTCCAACAAAGATGGTTGAGTGCAGAAAGTTCAAACTTTCCTTGTTTGTGTAATCTAACAACATGTACAACTTACAAGTTTCGCTTCATATCTAAACTACTTTGTTTAGAAAACAAACACCTTCGTTGCTGAACACTGTACTGTGTGAAATAAGCTAGTTCGGTTCAAGGAATCAGTTATTTTCCTACGTAGAAGGTTGAGTGCAGCAAGTTCAAACATTCCTAGTTAATGTAATCTAAAAAGATGTACCACTTAGTAGATTGGCCTCATTTCTACAGTAGTTTGTTTAAAAAACAAACATCTTCATTGCCGAACCCTGTACTGTGTGAAAATAGCTAGTTCGTTTCTAGGAATCAGTTGCTTTCCTACGAAGAAGGTTGAGTGCAGCAAGTTCAAACTTTCCTTGTTTGTGTAATCTAACAAGATGTACAACTTATTAGATTGGCCTCATTTCTAAACTACTTTGTGTAGAAAACAAACACCTTCATTGCCAAATATTGTACTGAGTGAAATAAGCTGTTTTGGTTCTAGGAATCAGTTGCTTTCCTGCGAAGAAGGTTGAGGGCAGCAAGTACAAACTTTCCTAGTTTGTGTAATCTAACAAGATGTATATGTTAGTTGATTCGACTCATTTCTAAAGTACTTTGTTTAGAAAACAAACATCTTCATTGCTGAACCCTATACTGTGTGAAATAAGCTAGTTCACTTTAAGAATCAGATGCTTTCCTACAAAGAAGGTTGAGTGCAGTCAGTTCAAACTTTCCTTGTTTGTGTAATCTAACAAGATGTACACCTTACAAGTGTCGCTTCATTTCCAAACTACCTTGTTTAGAAAACAAACACCTTCATTGACGAACACTGTACTGTGTGAAATAAGCTAGTTCGGTGCAAGGAATCAGTTTTTTCTCACGAAGAAGGTTGTGTGCAGCAAGTTCAAACATTCCTTGTTAATGTAATCTAAAAGATGTAAAACTTGGTAGGCTCACCTCATTTCTAAAGTAGTTTGTTGAGAAAACAAACACCTTCATTGCCGAACACTGTACTGTGTGAAATAAGCTGGTTCGGTTCTAGGAATCAGTTTCTTTCCTTCGAAGAAGGTTGAGTGCAGCAAGTTCAAACATTCCTTATTAATGTAATCTAAAAAGATGTACAACTTGGTAGGTTCACCTCATTTCTAAAGTAGTTTGTTGAGAAAACAAACATCTTCATTGCCGAACACTGTACTGTGTGAAATAAGCTGGTTCGGTTCTAGGAATCAGTTGCTTTCCTATGAAGATGGTTGAGTGCAGCAAGTTCAAACTGTCCTAGTTTGTGTAATCTCACAAGATGTATAAATTAGTAGATTCACCTCATTTCTAAAGTAATTGGTTTAGAATTCAAACATCTTCATTGCCAAACGGTATACTCTGTGAAATAAGCTAGTTAGGTTCTACGAATCACTTATTTTCCTATGAAGAAGGTTGAGTGCAGCAAGTTCAAACATTCCTAGTTAATGTAATCTAAAAGATGTACCACTTAGTAGCTTGGCCTCGTTTCTACAGTAGTTTGTTTAAAAAACAAACATCTTCATTGCCGGACCCTGTACTGTGAAAATAGCTAGTTCGTTTCTAGGAATCAGTTGCTTTCCTGCAAAGAAGGTTGAGTGCTGAAAGTTCAAACTTTCCTTGTTTGTGTATTTTAACAAGATGTACAACTTATTAGATTCACCTCATTTCTAAACTACTTTGTGTAGAAAACAAACACCTTCATTGGCAAATATTGTACTGAATAAAATAAGCTGTTTTGATTCTAGGAATCAGTTGCTTTCCTCCGAAGAAGGTTGAGGGCAGCAAGTACAAACTTTCCTAGTTTTTGTAATTTAACAAGATGTATAGGTTAGTTGATTCGCCTCATTTGTAAAGTACTTTGTTCAGAAAACAAACATCTTCATTGATGAACCCTAAACTGTGTGAAATGAGCTAGTTCATTTTAGGAATCAGGTGCTATCCTATGAAGAAGTTTGAGTACAGTCAGATCAGACTGTCCATGTTTGTGTAATCTAACAACATGTACACCTTACAAGTTTCGCCTCATTTCTAAACTACTTTGTGTATAAAACAAACACCTTCATTGCCAAATATTGTACTGAGTGAAATAAGCTGTTTTGGTTCTAGGAATCAGTTCCTTTCCTGCCAAGAAGGTTGAGGGCAGCAAGTACAAACTTTCCTAGCTTGTGTAATCTAACAAGATGTATATGTTAGTTGATTCGCCTCATTTCTAAAGTACTTTGTTTAGAAAAGAAACATCTTCATTGCTGAACCCTATACTTTGTGAAATAAGCTAGTTCGGTCTAGGAATCAGTTGCTTTAATACGAAGACGGTTGAGTACAAGTACAAGCTTTCTTTGTTAATGTAATCTAAAAAGATGTACAACTTAATAGATTCACCTCATTTCTAAAATAGTTTGTTGAGAAAACAAAGATCTTCATTGCCGAACACTGTACGGTGTGAAATAAGCTAGTTCGGATCTAGGAATCAGTTGCTTTCCTACGTAGATGGTTGTGTGCAGCAAGGTCAAACATTCCTTGTTTGTGTAATCTAACAAGATGTACAACTAACAAGTTTCACTTCATTTCTAAACTACGTTGTTTACAAAACAAACACCTTCATTGCCGAACACTGTGCTGTGTGAAATAAGCTAGTTCGGTTCAAAGAATCAGTTATTTTCCTACGAAGAAGGTTATGTGCAACAAGTTCGAACATTCCTTGTTAATGTAATCTAAAAAGGTGTACAATTTAGTAGGTTCACCTCATTTCTAAAGTAGTTTGTTGAGAAAATAAACATGTTCATTGCCGAACACTTTACTGTGTGAAATAAGTTAGTTTGGTGCTAGGAATCAGTTTCTTTCCAACGAAGATGGTTGAGAGCAGCAAGTTGAAAATTTTTTTGTTTGTGCAATCTAACAACATGTACACCTTACAAGTTTCACTTCATATCTAAACTACTTTGTTTAGAAAACAAACACCTTCTTTGCCGAACACTGTACTGTTTGAAATAAGCTAGTTTGGTTCAAAGAATCAGTTATTTCCCTACAAAGAAGGTTGAGTGCAGCAAGTTCAAACATTCCTAGTTAATGTAATCTAAAAAGATGTACCACTTAGTAGATTGGCCTCATTTCTACAGTACTTTGTTTAGAAAACAAACATCTTCATTGCCGAACCCTGTACTGTGTGAAAATAGCTAGTTCTTTTCTAGGAATCAGTTGCTTTCCTACGAAGAAGGTTGAGTGCAGCAAGTTCAAACTTTCCTTGTTTGTGTAATCTAACAAGATGTACAACTTATTAGATTCGCCTCATTTCTAAACTACTTTGTGTAGAAAACAAACACCTTCATTGCCAAATATTGTACTGAGTGAAATAAGCTGTTTTGGTTCTAGGAATCAGTTGCTTTCCTGCTAAGAAGGATGAGGGTAGGAAGTACAACATTCCTAGTTTGTGGAATCTAAGAAAATGTATATGTCAGTTGATTCGCCTCCTTTCTAAAGTACTTTGTGTAGAAAACAAACATCTTCATTGCTAAACCCTATAGTGTGTGAAATAAGCTAGTTCAGTTTAGGAATCAGATGCTTTCCTATGAAGAAGGTTGAGTGCAGTCAGTTCAAACTTTCCTTGTTTTTGTAATCTAAAAACATGTACACCTTACAAGTTTCACTTCCTTTCTAAATTATCTTGTTTAGAAAACAAACACCTTCATTGCCGAACACTGTACTGTGTGAAATAAGCTAGTTCGGTTCAAGGAATCAGTTATTTTCCTACGAAGAAGGTTGTGTGCAGCAAGTTCAAACATTCCTTGTTAATGTCATTTAAAAAGATGTACAACTTTGTAGGTTCACCTGATTTCTAAAGTAGTTTGTTGAGAAAACAAACATCTTCATTGCCAAACACTGTACTGTGTGAAATAAGCTATTTCAGTTCTAGGAATCAGTTCCTTTTTTTAGGAAGAAGGTTGAGTGCAGCAAGTTCAAACTGTCCTAGTTTGTGTAATCTCACAAGATATATGAGTTAGTAGATTCGCCTCATTTCTAAAGTAGTTGGTTTAGAAAACAAACATCTTCTTTGCGAAACTGTGTACTGTGTAAAATAAGCTACGTCGGTTCTAGGAATCAGATATTTTCCTACGAAGAAGGTTGAGTGCAGCAAGTTCAAACATTCCTAGTTAATGTAATCTTAAAAGATGTACCACTTAGTAGATTGGCATCGTTACTACAGTAGTTTGTTTAAAAAAGCAAACATCTTCATTGCCGAACCCTGTACTGTGTGAAAATAGCTAGTTCGTTTCTAGGAATCAGTTGCTTTCCTACGATGAAGTTTCCGTGCAGCAAGTTCAAACTAACCCTAACAAGGGTTAGTCTAATCTAACAAGATGTAAAACTTATTAGATTCACCTCATTTCTAAACTACTTTGTGTAGAAAACAAACACCTTCATTGCCAAATATTGTACTGAGTGAAATAAGCTGTTTTGGTTCTAGGAATCAGTTGCTTTCCTGCGAAGAAGGTTGAGGGCAGCAAGTACAAACTTTCCTAGTTTGTGTAAACTAACAAGATGTATATGTTAGTTGATTCGCCTCATTTCTAAAGTACTTTGTTTAGAAAACAAACATCTTCATTGCTGAACCCTATACTGTGAGAAATAAGCTAGTTCGGTCTAGGAATCAGTTGCTTTCCTACGAAGAAGGTTGAGTGCAGCAAGTTCGAACTTTCCTTGTTTGTGTAATCTAACAAGATGTACAACTTATTAGATTCGCCTCATTTTAAACTACTTTGTGTAGAAAACAAACAACTTCATTGCCAAATATTGTACTGAGTGATATAAGCTGTTTTGGTTCTAGGAATCAGTTGCTTTCCTGCGAAGAAGGTTGAGGGCAGCAAGTACAAACTTTCCTAGTTTGAGTAATCTAACAAGATGTATATGTTAGTTGATTCGCCTCTTTTTTAATTACTTTGTTTAGAAAGCAAACATCTTAATTGCTTAACCCTATACTGTGTGAAAGAAGCTAGTTCGGTCTAGGAATCAGTTGCTTTCCTACGAAGAAGGTTGAATAAAACAAGTACAAACTTTCTTTGTTAATGTAATCTAAAAAGATGTACAACTTAACATATTCACCTAATTTCTAAAATAGTTTGTTGAGAAAACAAAGATTTTCATTGCTAAACACTGTTCTGTGTGAAATGAGCGAGTTCAGTTGCTTTCCTACGAAGAAGGTTGAGTGCATCAAGTTCAAACATTCCTTGTTAATGTAATCTAAAAAGATGTACAACTTGGTAGGTTCACCAAATTTCTAAAGTAGTTTGTTGAGAAAACAACCATCTTCATTGCTGAACACTGTACTGTGTTAAATAAGCTGGTTCGTTTCTAGGAAACAGTTGCTTTCCTACGAAGAAGGTTGAGTGCAGCAAGTTCAAACTGTCCTAGTTTGTGTAATCTCACAAGATGTATAAGTTAGTAGATTCACCTCATTTCTAAAGTAGTTGGTTTAGAAAACAAACATCTTCATTGACACACCATATACTGTGTAAAATAAGCTGGTTCAGTTCTAGGAATCAGTTGCTTTCCTACGAAGAAGGTTGAGTGCAGCAAGTTCAAACATTCCTTGTTAATGTAATTTAAAAAGATGTACAACTTGGTAGGTTCACCTCATTTATAAAGTAGTTTGTTGAGAAAACATACATCTTCATTGCCGAACACTGTACTGTGTGAAATAAGCTGGTTTGGTTTTAGGAAACAGTTGCTTTCCTACGAAGAAGGTTGAGTGCAGCAAGTTCAAACTGTCCTAGTTTGTGTAATCTCACAAGATGTGTAAGTTAGTAGAATCGCCTCATTTCTAAAGTAGTAGGTTTAGAAAACAAACGTCTTCATTGCTGAACCCTATACTGTGTGAAATAAGCTAGTTCGGTCTAGGAATCAGGTGCTTTCCTGCGAAGAAGGTTGAGTGCAGCAAGTTCAAACTTTCGTTGTTAATGTAATCTAAAAATATGGACAACATATTAGATTTGCCTCATTTCTAAACTACTTTGTTTAGAAAACAAACACCTTCATTGCCAAATATTGTACTGTGTGAAATAAGTTGTTTCTATTCTAGGAATCAGTTGCTTTCCTACAAAGAAGGTTGACTGCAGCAAGTTCAAACTTTCCTAGCTTGTGTAATCTAACAAAATGTATAAGACAGTAGATTCACCTCATTTCTAAAGTAGTTTGTTTAGAAAACAAACATCTTCATTGCTGAACCCTATACTGTGTGAAATAAGCTAGTTCGGTTCTAGGAGTCATTTTCTTTCCTATGAAGAACGTTGAGTGCAACAAGTTCAAACTTTCCTTGTTAATGTAATATGAAAAGATGTACATCTTAGTAGATTGGCCTCTGTAGCAGACAGCTTCAGGTTCGCTGAGATGAACTTCCAGACCGGGCACAGTTATGGAGGAAGGGATATTATTTTTTGAAGCTTACAGATCCAGGGGAAGTTCCATAATGGCAGGACAAGCAGCCTGCTCTCCACAGGGCCAAGCAGAGAGAGAGAGAAACCAACCAGCCACCACTGCACACAGAGCAAAAACTACAGCCAAAAGGTCACACAGCACACTTCAGGAACTCCTGCTAGGCACATTTGCATATCTTTACCATGGATTCTCAAACCCACACCATTAACACCTTAAGACCAGCCCCCAGTGACATTGCCTCTAGCAAGGTGATTGCATATGTAAACTATAACTAGTAAAATACTGAATATTTTGGGGGACATATGTTCAAACTACCACATTCCGCCCATGGCCCCAAATATATTTAGCTCTTGGCCCCCAATAGATTTATAACTATCACACATTGTAAATTGTACTCAGTCCTATTTCAAAGCTTCTCACAGTCTTGATGAACTTAAGACAGTGAGTTCTGTAAAATCAAACAAGTTAAACACTTTCAACATGTAAAGGCACAGAGTAAACATTTTAACTGTATAAGGAATAGCAAGGAGAGACTAGAACAATGCAAACTCAACCACCATCAGCCGTCATCAATCTTCTGCAGTTCAAGTTCAATATAACCATAGACTGACAGTGTCCAGGTTTTCCAATTCCGCCCCTCCAGCTGGGCAGAGTCGCCAGGGAAAACTTTTATCCCATGCCAACACTGCACTCCATGGTAGCCCTTTTGCACATTTCTGGTATATCCAAAACATCTTCAGGTCTCCATGCAAACCACAGCCCATCTTCCAAAGGCTCTTGCAGCCTATTCCTGAGGGTCTTCATGCCCTGCCTCATGCCGCATCTCAGCAGCGGCTCCTGGAACCGTGTGCAATTCATGACCACTCCATGCATTTTTCATGCTTCCAAAACTAATACCAGGTGTGCAGGACACAGCCATATTCTTAATCCAGGGAGAAAATAAATCATAGCCTTGAAAAGCAGGTTCATTCTCCAGTCATCTCTTTCCAAGAATTTGCATTTTTAACAGTCTTTCCTCAGGCATCCTCTCCATTGTTTTAATGCAACTGCAGTCAGGCCACCTTCCTTCCACCTTCCTTAAGAATGCTAATGTGTTGACATTAACAGCTAAACCAGTCTTAATGCCTCTACTTTTAACTTGCTTCAGGTTTTCCAACTAAAAATCTTAAAATCTCAGTCCAATATCTTTAGCCAAGCACATCAGTCCATTACAAATTTAAGTTTGATCAAACACTCTGGGCATGGATAGTGGAACGTAGCTATCCCTTATGCCAGTAGCCCAGTTCCAATAAAGTCCTCTGCAGTCTTTCCTTCCCCTTAGAAAGCTCATAAGCCAAGCCTCGAAGTTCAATACAGTCTGCACTTAGCATTCTCAAGCTGTCATCAGAATAGTCCATAAAACTTGGCTTACCACTCCAGAAGGCATCTTCAGTTGCAAGCACCAAGTCCATGCCCATTCCTCCAAAACAAATTTCCAAAAGACAAGCACCCACACGATCAGGTTCATCTCACCCCACACTCCTCGGTACCACTTTACTGTAGCAGACAGCTTCAGGTTCGCTGAGATGAACTTCCAGACCGGGCACAGCTTTGGAGGAAGGGATATTATTTATTAAAGCTTACAGATCCAGGGGAAGTTCAATAATGGCAGGAGAAGCGGCCTGCTCTCCACAGGTCCAAGCAGAGAGAGAGAGAAACCAAGCAGCCACCACAGCACACAGAGCAAAAACTACAGACAAAAGGTCACACAGCACACTTCAAGAACTCCTGCTAGGCACATTTGCATATCTAAACAATGGAATCTCAAACCCACACCATTAACACCTTAAGACCAGCCCCCAGTGACATTGCCTCTAGCAAGGTGATTGCAGATGCAAACTATAACTAGTAAAACCCTGAATATATTGGGGTACATATATTCAAACTACCACAGCCTCATTTCTACAGTAGTTTGTTTAGAAAACAAACATCTTCATTGCCGAACGCTGTACTGTGTGAAATAAGCTAGTTCGGTTCTAGGAATCAGTAGCTTTCCTACGAAGAAGGTTGAGTGCAGCAAGTTCAAACTTTCCTTGTTTGTGTAATCTAACAAGATGTACAACTTACAAGTTTCGCTTCATTTCTAAACTACTTTGTTTACAAAACAAACATCTTCATTGCCAAACACTGTAGTGTGTGAAATAAGCTAGTTCTGTTCTAGTAATCAGTTGCTTTTCTATGGAGATGGTTGAGTGCAACAAGTTCAAACTTTCCTTGTTAAAGTAATCTACAAAGATGTACAACTTAATAGATTCACCTCATTTCTAAAGTAGTTTGTTAAGAAAACAAACATCTTCTTTGCCAAACACTGTACTTTGTGAAATAAGCTAGTTCGGTCTAGGAAACAGTTGCTATCTTACGAACAAGGTTGAGTGCAACAAGTTCAAACTTTCCTAGTTTGTGTAATCTAACAATATGTATAAGTTACTATAATCGCCTCATTTCTAAAGTAGTTTGTTTAGAAAACAAACATCTTCATTGCTGAACACTATACTGTGTGAAATAAGCTAGTTCGGTCTAGAAATCAGTTGATTTCCTACGAACAAAGTTGAGTGCAACAAGTTCAAACTTTCCTGGTTCATGTAATCTAAAAAGATGTACAACTTAGTAAATTGGTCTCATTTCTAAACTACTTTGTTTAGAAAACAAACACCTTCATTGCCAAATATTGTACTGTGTGAAATAAGCTGTTTTGGTTCTAGGAATCATTTGCTTTCCTGCGAAGAAGGTTGAGTGCAGCAAGTTCAAACTTTCCTTGTTTGTGTAATCTAACAAGAAGTACAACATAGTAGATTGGCATCATTTCTACAGTAGTTTGTTTAGAAAACAAACATCTTCATTGCCAAAACCTATACTGTGTGAAATAAGCTAGTTTGGTCTAGGAATCAGTTGCTTCCCTACGAAGACGGTTGAGTGCAACAAGTTCAAACTTTCCTTTTTAATGTTATGTAAAAAGATGTACAACTTAATAGATTCACCTCATTTATAAAGTAGTTTGTTCAGAAAACAAACATCTTCATTGCCGAACCCTATACTGTGTGAAATAAGCTACTTCGGTCTAGGAATCAGTTGCTTTCCTATGAAGAAGGTTGAGTATAACAAGTTCAAACTTTCCTTATTAATGTAATCTAAAAGGATGTACAACTTAGTATATTGTCCTTATTTCTACAGTAACTTGTTTAAAAAACCAACATCTTCATTGCCTAACATTCCACTGTGTGAAAGAAGCTAGTTTGTTTCTGGGATTCAGTTGCTTTCCTATGAAGAAGGTTGAGTGCAGCAAGCTCAAACTTTCCATGTTTGTGTAATGTAACACGATGTACAACTTACAAGTTTTGCTTCATTTCTAAACTACTTTGTTTAGAAAACAAACACCTTCATTGCCAAATATTGTACTGTGTGAATAAGCTGTTTCGGTTCTTGGAATCAGTTGCATTTCTACGGAGATGGTTGAGTGCATCAACTTCAAACTTTCGTTGTTAATGTAATCTAAAAAGATGTACAACTTAATAGATTCACCTCATTTCTAAAGTAGTTTGTTGAGAAAACAAACATCTTCACACTATACTGTGTGAAATAAGCTAGTTCGTTTCTAGGAATCAGTTGCTTTCCTACGAATAAGGTTTAGTGCAGCAAGTTCAAACTTTCCTTCTTTGTGTAATCTAACAAGATGTACAACTTATTAGATTCGCCTCATTTCTAAACTTCTTTGTTTAGAAAACAAACACCTTCAATCCCAAATATTGTACTGTGTGAAATAAGCGGTTACGGGTCTAGGATTCAGTTGCTTTCCTACAAAGAAGGTTGAGTGCAGAAAGTTCAAACTCTCCTAGTTTGTGTAATCTCACAATATGTATACATTACTAGATTCGCCTCTTTTCTAAAGTAGTTTGTTCAGAAAACAAACATCTTCATTGCCGAACCCTGTACTATGTGAAATAAGTTAGTTCGTTTATAGAAATCATTTCCTTTCCTACAAAGAAGGTTGAGTGAAACAAGTTCCAACTTTCCTTGTTAACGTAATTTTAGATGATGTCCAACTTAGTAGACTGGCCTCATTTCTACAGTAGTTTGTTTAGAAAACAAACATCTTCAATGCCAAACACTATACTGTGTGAAGTAAGCTAGTTCGGTTCTAGCAATCCGTAGCTTTCCTACGAGGAATTTTCAATGCAGCAAGTTCAAACTTTCCTTGTTAATGTAATCTAAAAAGACGTACAACTTAGTATATTGGAATCATTTCTACAGTAGTATGTTTAGAACACAAACATCTTCATTGCCGAACTATGTGTAAGAATAGCTAGTTCGGTTCTACGAATCAGTTGCTTTCCTACTTAGAAGGTTGAGTGCAGCAAGTTCAAACTTTCCTTGTTTGTGTAATCAAACAATATGTACAACTTATTTGATTCACCTCATTTCTAAACTACTTTGTTTAGAAAACAAATATCTTCATTGCCAAATATTGTACTGGGTGAAATAAGCTCTTTCGGTTCTAGGAATCAGTTGCTTTCCTGCGAAGAAGGTTGAGTGCAGCAAGTTCAAACTTTCCTAGTTTGTGTAATCTAACAAGATGTATCAGTTAGTAGATTCGCCTCATTTCTGAAGTAGTTTGTTTAGAAAACAAACATCTTCATTCCCGAACCCTATACTGTGTGAAATAAGCTACTTCGTTCTAGGAATCAGTTGCTTTCCTACGAAGAAGGTTGAGTGCAAAAAGTTCAAACTTTCATTGTTAATGTAATGTAAAAGATGTACAACGTAGTAGATTAGCCTCATTTCTACAGTAGCTTGTTGAGAAAACAAACATCTTCATTGCCGAACACTGTACTGTGTGAAATAAGCTACTTCGGTTCTAGGAATCAGTTGTTTTCCTACGAAGAAGGTGGAGTGCACCAAGTTCAAACTTTCATTGTTTGTGTAATCTAACAAGATGTACAACTTACAAGTTTCGGTTCATTTCTAAACTACTTTGTTCAGAAAAGAAACATCCCCATTGCTGAACACTGTAATGTGTGAAATAAGCTAGTTTCATTCTAGCAATCAGTTGCATTAATACAGAGATGGTTGATTGCAACCAGTTAAAACATTCCTTGTGAATGTTATCCATAAAGATGTACAACTTAATAGAGTCACCTCCTTTCTGAAGTAGTTTGTTGAGCAAAAAAACATCTTCATTGCCGAACACTATACTGTGTGAAATAAGGTAGTTCAGCGCTAGGAATCAGTTGGTTTCCTACGAAGAAGGTTGAGGGAAGCAAGTTCAAACTTGCCTTGTTTGTGTAATCTAACAAGATGTACAACTTAGAAGTTTCGCTTCATTTCTAAACCACTTTGTTTAGAAAACAAACACCTTTATTGCCAAAAATTGTAATGTGTGAAATAAGCAGTTTTCGTTCTAGGAATCAGTTGCTTTCCTACTTAGAAGGTTGAGGGCAGCAAGTTCAAACTTTCCTAGGTTGTGTAATCTAACAAGATGTATAAGTAGATACGCCTCATTTCTAAAGTAGTTTGTTTAGAAAACAATCATCTTCACTGCCCAACCCTGTACTGTGTGAAATAAGCTAGTTCGGTTCTAGGAATCATTTCCTTTCCTACGAAGAAGGTTGAGTGCAACAAGTTCAAACTTTCTTTGTTAATGTAATCTAAAAAGATGTACAACTTAGTAGGTGGGTCACATTTCTACAGAAATTTGTTTAGAAAACAAACACCTTCATTGCGGAACTCTGTACTGTGTGAAATAAGCTATTTTGGTTCAAGGAATCAGTTTTTTCCTACGAAGAAGGTTGAGTGCAGCAAGTTCAAACATTCCTCGTTAATGTAATCTAAAAAGATGTACAACTTAGTAGATTGACCTCATTTCTAAAGTAGTTTGTTGAAAAAGCAAACATCTTCATTGCAGAACACTGTTCTGTGTGAAATAAGCGGGTTCGGTTCTAGGAATCAGTTGCTTTCCTATGAAGAAGGTAGAGTGCAGCAAGTACACGCTTTCCTAGTTTGTGTAATCTCACAAGATGTATAAGTTAGTAGATTCGCCTCATTTCTAAAGTAGTTTGTTTAGAAAACAAACATCATTGCCGAACCCTATACTGTGTGAAATAAGCTAGTTCGGTACTGGGAATAAGTTGTTTTCCTACGAACAAGGTTGAGTGCAACAAGTTCAAAAGTTCCTTGTTAATGTAATCTAAAAAGATGTACAACTTAGTAGATTGGCCACATTTCTACAGTACTTTGTTTAGAAAACAAACATCTTCATTGCCGACCACTATACTGTGTGAAATAAGCTAGTTCGGTTCTGGGAATCAGTTGCTTTCGTATGAAGGAAGTTGAGTGCAGCCACTTCAAACTTTCCTTGTTTGTGTAATCTAACAAGATATACAACTTAGAAGTTTCGCTTCATTTCTAAACTACTTTGTTTAGAAAACAAACCTCTTCATTGCCGAACACTGTACTTTGTGAAATAAGCTACTTCAGTTCTAGGAATCAGTTGCTTTCCTACGAAGAAGGTGGAGTGCAGCAACTTCAAACTTTCGTTTTTTGTGTAATCTAACAAGATGTACAACTTCCAAGTTTCGCGTCATTTCTAAACTACTTTGTTTAGAAAAGAAACATCTCCATTGCCAAACACTGTAATGTGTGAAAAAAGCTAGTTTGGTTCCAGGAATCAGTTGTATTTCTACGGAGATGGTTGATTGCAACAAGTTGAAACTTTCCGTGTTAATGTAATCTAAAAAGATGTACAACTTAATAGATTCACCTCATTTCTCAAGTAGTTTGTTGAGAAAACAAACATCTTCATTGCCGAACACTATACTGTGTGAAATAAGCTACTTCGGTCTAGGAATCAGTTGCTTTCCTACGAAGAAAATTGAGTGCAACAAGTTCAAGTACTTCATTGCCCAACCCTGTACTGTGTGAAAATAGCTGGATCATTTGTAGGAATCATTTGCTTTCCTATGAAGAAGGTTGAGTGCAGCAAGTTCAAACTTCCCTTGTTTGTGTAATCTAACAATATGTACAACTTGTTTGATTCACCTAATTTCTAAAGTACTTTGTTTAGAAAACAAACATCTTCATTGCTAAATATTGTACTGTGTGAAATAACCTGTTTTGGTTCTAGGAATCAGTTGCTTTCCTACGAAGAAGGTTGAGTGAAACAAGTTCAAAGTTTCCTTGTTAATATTATCTAAAAAGGTGTACAAGCTAGTAGATTGGTCTCATTTCTGAAGTAGTTTGTTTAGAAAACAAACATCTTCATTTCCGAATACTGTACTGTGTGAAATAAGCTAGTTCGGTTCTAGGAATCAGTTTCTTTCCTAAGAAGAAGGTTCAGTGTAGGAAGTTCAAACTTTTCTAGTTTGTGTAATCTAACAAGATGTACAACGTACAAGTTTCGCTTCACTTCTAAACTACTGTGTTTAGAAAAGAAACATCTTCATTGCCAAACACTGTAATGTGTGAAATAAGCTAGTTCGGTTCTAGCAATCAGTTGCTTTTCTACGTAGATGGTGGAGTGTATCAAGTTCAAACTTTCTTTGTTAATGTAATCTGAAAACATGTACAATTTTATAGATTCACCTCAGTTCAAACATAGTTTGTTGAGAAAAAAAACATCTTCATTGCTGAACACTGTACTGTGTGGAATAAGCTAGTTCGGTTCTAGGAATCATTTTCTTTCCTACGAAGAAGGTTGAGTGCAGCAAGTTCAAACTTTCCTAGTTTGTGTAATCTAAAAAGATGTATAAGGTAGTTGATTTGCCTCATTTCTAAAGTTGTTCGTTTAGAAGAGAAACATCGTCATTGCCAAACACTGTAATGTGTTAAATAAGCTAGTTCGGTCTTGGAATCATTTGCTTTCCTACGAAGAAGGTTGAGTGCAGCAAGTTCAAACTTTCCTTGTTAATGTATTCTAAAAAGGTGTACAATTTGGTAGATTGGCACCATTTCTACAGCAGTTTGTTTAAAAAACAAACATTTTCATTGCCAAACCCAGTACTGTGTGAAAATAGCTAGTTCGTTTCTAGGAATCAATTGCTATCCTACGAAGAAGGTTGAGTGCAGCAAGTTCCAACTTTCCTTGTTTGTGTAATCTAAGAAGATGTACAACTTAGTAGATTTGCCTCATTTCTAAACTACTTTGTGTAGAAAACAAACACCTTCATTGCCAAATATTGTACTGTGTGAAATAAGCTGTTTTGGTTCTAGGAATCTGTTGCTTTCCTTCGAAGAAGGTCGAGTGCAGCAAGTTCAAACTTACCTTATTTGTGTAATCTAACAAGATGTAAAACATAGTAGATTGGCGTAATTTCTACAGTAGTTTGTTTAGAAAGCAAACATCTTCATTAACAAAACCTGTACTGTGTGAAAATAGCTCGTTCGTTTCTAGGAATCAGTTGTTTTCCTACGAACAAGGTTGAGTGCAGCAAGTTCAAACTTTCCTTGTTTGTGTAATCTAACAAGATGTACAACTTACAATTTTCGGTTATTTCTCAACTACTTTGTTTAGAAAACAAACATTTTCATTGCCAAACACTGTCGTGTGTGAAATAAGGTAGTTCGCTTCTAGGAATCAGTTGCTTTTCTACAGATATGGTTGAGTGCAACAAGTTCAAACTTTCCTTGTAAATGTCATCTAAAAAGGTGTACAATTTAATAGGTTCACCTCATTTCTAACATACTTTGTTGCGAAAACAAACATCTTCATTGCCAAACACTCTACTGTGTGAAATAAGCTAGTTCATTTCTAGGAATCAGTTGCTTTCCTACGAAGAAGGTTGAGTCCAGCAAGTTCAAACTTTCCTTGTTTGTGTAATCTAACAAGATTTACAACTTACTTGTTTCGCTTCATTTCCAAACTACTTTGTTTAGAAAACAAACATCTTCATTGCTGAACACGGTATTGTGTTATATAAGCTAGTTTGGTTGTAGGAATCAGTTGCTTTCCTACAAAGAAGGTTGAGTGCAGTAAGTTCCAACTTTCCTTGTTAATGTAATCGAAAAAGATGTACAACTTTGCAGATTGGAGTCATTTCTAAAGTAGTTTGATTAGAAAACAAACACCTTCATTCCCGAACCCTATACTGTGTGAAATAAGCTAGTTCAGTTCAAGGAATCATTTGCTTTCGTACGAAGGTTGAGTGCAACAAGTCCAAACTTTCCTTGTTAATGGAATCTGATAAGATGTACAACTTAGTAGATTGTACTCATTTCTAAAGTAGTTTGTTTGGAAAACAAAGATCTTCATTGCCGAACCCTATACTATGTGCAATATGCTAGTTCGGTTCTAGGAATCAGTTGCTTTCCTACGAAGAAGGTTGCGTGCAACAAGTTCAAACTTTCCTTGTTAATGTAATCTAAGAAGATGTACAACTTAGTAGATTGCGCTACTTTCTACAGTAGTTTTTTTAGAAAACAAACATCTTCATTGCCGAACACTGTACTGTGTGTAAAAAGCTAGTTCCTTTCTAGGAATCAGTTGCTTTCCTACCATGAAGGTTGATTGCAGCAAGTTCAAACTTTCCTTGTTTGTGTAACCTAACACTATGTACAACTTACAAGTTTTGTTTCATTTCTTAACTACCTTGTATAGAAAACAAACATCTTCCTTTCCAAATACTGTAATGTATGAAATAAGATATTTTGGTTCTAGGAATCATTTGCTTTCCTATGAAGAAGGTTGAGTGGAGCAAGTTCAAACTTTCCTAGTTTGTGTAATCTAACAAGTTGTACAACTTATTAGATTGGCCTCATTTCTAAAGTAGTTTGTTTAGAAAACAAACATCTTCATTGCCGTACCCTATACTGTGTAAAATAAGCTAGTTCGGTTCTTGGAATCAGTTGCTTTCCTACGAAGAAGGTTGAGTGCAGCAAGTTCAAACTTTCCTAGTTTGTGTAATCTAAAAATATGTATAAGTTAGTTTATTTTCCTCATTTCTAAAGTAGTTTGTTTAGAAGAGAAACATCGTCATTGCCAAACACTGTAATGTGTGAAATAAGCTAGTTCGGTCTCAGAATCATTTGCTTTCCTACGAAGAAGGTTGAGTGAAGCAAGTTCACACTTTCCTTGTTAATGTAATCTAACAAGTTGTACAACTTATTAGATTGGCCTCATTTCTAAAGTAGTTTGTTTAGAAAACAAACATCTTCATTGCCGAACCCTATACTGTGTAAAATAAGCTAGTTCGGTTCTTGGAATCAGTTGCTTTCCTACGAAAAAGGTTGAGTGCAGCAAGTTCAAACTTTCCTAGTTTGTGTAATCTAAAATGATGTATAAGTTAGTTGATTTTCCTCATTTCTAAAGTAGTTTGTTTAGAAGAGAAACATCGTCATTGCCAAACACTGTAATGTGTGAAATAAGCTAGTTCGGTCTCAGAATCATTTGCTTTCCTACGAAGAAGGTTGAGTGAAGCAAGTTCAAACTTTCCTTGTTCATGTAATCTAAAAAGGTGTACAACTTGGTAGATTGTCGTCATTTCTACAGCAGTTTGTTTAGAAAACAAACACGTTCTTTGCCAAACCCAGTACGGTGTGAAAATAGCTAGTTCGTTTCTAGGAATCAATTGCTATCCTACGAAGAAGGTTGAGTGCAGCAAGTTCAAACTTTCCTTGGTTGCAGAATCTAACAAGATGTACAACTTAATAGATTCGCCTCATTTCTAAACTACTTTGTGTAGCAAACAAACACCTTCATTGCCAAATATTGTACTGTGTGATATTAGCTGTTTTAGTTCTAGGAATCAGTTGCTTTCCTTCGAAGAAGGTCGAGTGTATCAAGTTCAAACTTACCTTATTTGTGTAGTCTAACAAGATGTAAAACATAGTAGATTGGCATCATTGCTACAGTAGTTTGTTTAGAAAGCAAACATCTTCATTGCCAAAACCTGTACTGTGTGAAAATAGCTCGTTCTTTTCTAGGAATCAGTTGTTTTCCTAAGAACAAGGTTGAATGCAGCAAGTTCAAACTTTCCTTCTTTGTGTAATCTAACTAGATGTACAACTTACATTTTTTGGTTATTTCTCAACTACTTTGGTTATAAAACAAACATCTTCATTGCCAAACACTGTCGTGTGTGAAATAAGGTAGTTCAGTTCTAGGAATCAGTTGCTTTTCTACGTATATGGTTGAGTGCAACAAGTTCAAACTTTCCTTGTTAATGTAATCTAAGAACATGTACAACTTAATAGGTTCACCTCATTTCTAACGTACTTTGTTGCAAAAACAAACATCTTTATTGCCGAACACTGTACTGTGTGAAATAAACTAGTTCGGTTCTAGGAATCAGTTGCTTTCCTACGATGAAGTTTTAATGCAGCAAGTTCAAACTTTACTTGTTTGTGTAATCTAACAAGATATACAACTTACAAGTTTAGCTTACTTTCTAAACTACTTTGTTTTCAAAACAAACATCTTCATTACCGAACACTGTACTGTGTGAAATAAGCTAGTTCAGTTCGAGGAATGGTTTTCCTACGAAGAAAGTTGAGTGCAGCAAGTTCAGACATTCCTTGTTAATGTAATCTAAATAGATGTACAACTTAGTAGATTGGCGTCACTTCTTCAGTAGTTTGATTAGAAAACATATATGTTCATTGCCGAACCCTGTACCGTGTTAAAATAGCTATTTCGTTTCTAGGATTCAGTTGCTTTCCTACGAAGAAGGTTGAGTGCACAAGTTCATACTGTCCTTGTTTGTGTAAACTATCAAGTTGTACAAGTTAGCAGATTCGCCTCATTTCTAATGTAGTTTGTTAAGAAAACAAACATCTTCATTCACGAACGCTATACTGTGTGCAATAAGCTAGTTTGGTTCTAGGAATCAGTTGCTTTCCTACAAAGATTGTTGAGTGCAGCAAGTTCAAACTTTCCTTATTTGTGCAATCCCACAAGATGTACAACTTATTAGTTTCGCCTCATTTCTAAACTACTTTGTTTAGAAAACAAACACCTTCATTGCCAAATATTGTGCTGTGTGAAATAAGCTGTTTTGATTCTAGGAATCAGTTGCTTTCGTATGAAGAAGGTTGAGTGCAGCAAGTTCAAACTTTCCTTGTTTGTGTGATCTAACAAGATTTACAACTTACAAGTTTCGCTTCATTTCTAAACTACTTTTTTAAGAAAACAAACACCTTCATTGCCAAATATTGTACTGTGTGAAATAAGCTGTGTCGGTTCAAGGAATAAGTTGGTTTGCTACAAAGTAGCTTGAATGCAGCAATTTCAAACTTTTGTTGTTTGTGCAATCTAACAAGATGTACAACTTACATGTTTCGCTTCATTTCTCAACTACTTCATTTAGGAAACAACCATCTTCATTGCCAAACACTGTACTGTGTGAAATAAGCTATTTTGGTTCTAGGAATCAGTTTCTTTTCTATGGAAATGGTTGTGTGCAGCAAGTTCAAACTTTCCTTTTTTGTGTAACCTAACAAGATATACAACTTACAAGTTTCATCTCATTTCTAAACTATTTTGTTAAGAAAACAAACTCCTTCTTTGCAATTATTGTACTGTGTGAAATAAGCTCTTTCGGTTCTAGGAATCATTTGCTTTCCTAGGAAGAGGGTTGAGTGAAGCAAGTTCAAACTTTCCTGTTCATGTAATCTAAAAAGATGTATAAGTTAGTAGATTCGCCTCATTTCTAAAGTAGTTTATTAGGAAAACAAACACCTCCATTGCCAAATATTCTACTGTGTGAAATAAGCTGTTAAGATTCTAGGAATCAGTTGTTTTCTCTGGAGATGGTTGAGTGTAGCAAGTTCAAACTTTCCTTGTTATTGTAATCCAAAAATGTGTACAACTTAACAGATTCACCTCATTTATAAAGTAGTTGGTTGAGAAAACAATCATCTTCATTCCCTAACACTGTAGTGTGTGTAAAAAGCTAGTTCGTTTCTAGGAATCAGTTGCTTTCTTACGAAAAAGGTTGAGTGCAGCAAGTTGGAACTTTCCTTGTTTGTATAATCTAACAAGATGTAGAACTTATTAGATTCGCCTCATTTCTAAACTACTTTTTTTAGAAGACAAACACCTTCATTACCAAATACTGTACTGTGGAAATAAGCTGTTTAGGTTCTAGAAATCAGTTGCTTTCCTAGGAACAAGGTTGAGTGCAGCATGTTCAAACTTTCCTAGTTTGTGTAATGTAACAAGAAGTATAAGTCAGTTGATTCGTCTCATTTCTACAGTAGTTTAGAAAACAAACATCTTCATTGCCGATCCCTATACTGTGTGAAATAAGCTAGTTCAGTCTAGGAATCAGTTGCTTTCCAAGGAGAAATTTGAGTGCAACAAGTCCAAACTTTCCTTGTTATTGTAATCTAATAAGAAGTACAACTTAGTAGAATGGTCTCATTTCTACAGAAGTTTGTTTAGAAAACAAACATCTTCATTGATAAACACTCCACTGTGTGAATTAAGCTAGTTCAGTTCTAGGAAGCAGTTGCTTTCCTACGAAGAAGGTTGAGTGCAGCAAGTTCAAATTTTCCTTGTTTCGCAAATCTAACAAGATGTACAACTTACAAGTTTCGCTTCATTTCTAAACTACTTTGTTTAGAAGAGAAACACCTTCATTGCCAAACACTGTAATGTGTGAAATAAGCTAGTTCGGTTCTAGGAATCAGTTGATTTCCTACGAAGAAGGCTGAGTGCAGCAAGATCAAACTTTCCTAGTTTGTGTAATATAACAAGATGTATAAGTTAGTTGATTCGCCTCATTTCTACAGTAGTTATTTTAGAAAACAAACATCTTCATTGCCAAACCCTATACTGTGTGAAATAAGCTAGTTCGGTCTAGGAATCAGTTGCTTTCCAATGAGAAGGTTGAGTACAGCAAGATCAAACTTTCCTTGTTAATGTAATCTAAAAAGATGTACAACATAGTAGATTGGCATCATTTCTGCAGTAGTTTGTTTACAAAACAAACATCATCATTGCCGAACACTGTACTGTGTGAAATAAGCTAGTTCGGTGCTAGGAATCAGTTGCTTTCCTAGGAAGAAGGTTGAGTGCTGCAAATTCAAATTTTCCTTTTTTGTGTAATCTAACAAGATGTACAATTTACAAGTTTGGCTTCATTTCAAAACTACTTTTTTAGAAAACAAACATCTTCATTGCCGAATGCTATACTTTGTGAAATAAGCTAGTTCAGTTCTAGGAATCAGTTGCTTTCCTACGAAGAAGGTTGAGTGCAGAAAGTTCAAACTTTCATTGTTTGTGTAATCTAACAAGATGTACAAGTTATTAGATTCGCCTCATTTCTAAACTACTTTGTTTAGAAAACAAACACCTTCATTTCCAAACATTGTATTGTGTGAAATAAGCTATTTCGGTTCTCGAAATCAGTTCCTTTCCTACTAAGAAGGTTGAGTGCAGCAAATTCAAACTTTCCTAAGTTGTGTGATCTAAAAAGATGTATAAGTTAGTTGATTCACGTCATTTCTAAAGTAGTTTGTTAAGAAAACAAACATCTTCTTTGCCGAACGCTATACGTTGTGAAATAAGCTAGTTCGGTCTAGGAATCCGTTGCTTTCCTACGAAGAAGGTTGAGTGCAACAAGTTCAAACTCTCTTTGTTAGTACAATCTAAAAAGATGTACAACTTACAAGTTTCGCTGCATTTCTAAACTACTTAATTTAGTAAACAAACATCTTCATTGCCAAATATTGTATTGTGTGAAATAAACTGTTTCGGTTGTAGAAATCAGTTGCTTTCCTACTAAGAAGGTTGAGTGCAGCAAATTCAAACTTTCCTCTTTTGTGTAATCTAAAAATATATATAAGTTAGTTGATTCGTGTCATTTCTAAAGTAGTTTGTTTAGAAACCAAACATCTTCTTTGCCGAACCCTTTACTGTGTGAAATAAGCTAGTTAAGTCTAGAAATCAGTTGCTTTCCTACGAAGAAGGGTGAGTGCAACAAGTTCAAACTCACCTTGTTAATATAATCTAAAAAGATTGACAACTTACAAGTTTTGCTTCATTGCTAAACTTCTTCATTTAGAAAACAAACACCTTCATTGCCAAATATTGTTCTGTGTGAAATAAGCTGTTTCGGTTCGAGAAATCAGTTGCTTTCCCCTGGAGATGGTTTGAGTGCAGCAAGTTCAAACTTTCCTTGTTAATGTAAACTAAAATGTTGTACAGCTTAATAGATTCACCTCATTTCTAAAGTAGTTTCTTTAGAAAACAAACATCTTCATTGCCAAAAAATGTAATGTGTGAAATAAGCTTTTTCGTTTCTACGAATCAGTTGTTTTCCTACGAAGAAGGTTGAGTGCAGCAAGTTCAAACTTTCGTAGTTTGTGTAAAATAACAAGATGTATAAGTTAGTAGATTCGCCTTATTTCTAAAGTAGTTTGTTTACAAAAAAAACATCTTCATTGCACAATCCTATACTGTGTGAAATAAGCTAGTTCAGTCTAGGAATCAGTTGCTTTCCTATGAAGAATGTTGAGTGCAGCAAGTTCAAACTTTCGTAGTTTGTGTAAAATAACAAGATATATAAGTTAGTAGATTCGCCTTATTTCTAAAGTAGTTTGTTTACAAAACAAACATCTTCATTGCACAATCCTATACTGTGTGAAATAAGCTAGTTCAGTCTAGGAATCAGTTGCTTTCCTACGAAGAATGTTGAGTGCAGCAAGTTCAAACGTTCCTTGTTTGTGTAATCTAACAAGATGTACAAGTTAGTAGATTCACCTCATTTCTAAAGGAGTTTGTTTAGAAAACAAACATCTTCATTCCCGAATCCTATACTGTGTGAAATAAGGTAGTTCAGTTCTAGGAATCAGTTGCTTTCCTACGAAGAAGGTTGAGTGCAACAAATTCAAACTTTCCTTGTTTGTGTAATCGAAAAAGATGTACAACTTACAAGTTTTGCTTCATTTCTAAACTACTTTGTTTAGTAAACAAACACTTTAATTGACAAATATTGTATTTTGTGAAATAAGCAGTTTCGGTTCTATGAATCAGTCGCTTTCGTATGAAGAAGTTAGAGTGCAGCAAGTTCAAACTTTCCTTGTTTGTGTAATCTAACAAGATGTACAACTTATAATTTTCGCTTCATTTCTAAACTATTTTGTTTAGAAATCAAACTCCTTCATTGCCAAATATTGTACTGTGTGAAATAAGCTGTTTCGGATCTAGGAATCAGTTCCTTTCCTACGAAGAAGGTTGAGTGCAGCAAGTTCAATCTTTCCTAGTTTGTGTAATCTAACAAGATGTTTAAGTTACTACTTTCGCCTCATTTCTAAAGTGTTTGTTTTGAAAACAAACATCTTCATTGCCGAACCCTATACTGTGTAAAATAAGGTAGTTTGGTTCTAGGAAACAGTTGCTTTCCTACGAAGAAGGTTGAGTGCAGCAAGTTCAAAATTTACTTATTTTTGTAATCTAACAAGATGTATAAGTTACAAGTTTCGCTTCATTTCTAAAATACTTTTTTTAGAAAACAAACACCTTCATTGCCAAATATTGTACTGTGTGAAATAAGTTGTTTTGGTTCTGGGAAACAGTTGCTTTGCTACGAAGAAGCTTGAGTACAGCAAGTTCAAATTTCTTTGTTTGTGCAATCTAACAAGATGTACAACTTACAATTATCGCTTCATTTCTCAACTACATTGTTAAGAAAACAAACATCTTCATTGCCGAACACTGTAATTTGTGAAATAAGCTATTTCGGTTCTAGGAAGCAGTTTCTTTTCTACGGAGATGGTTGAGTTCAGCAAGTTCAAACTTTCCTTGTTTGTGTAACATAACAAGATGTACAACTTACATGTTTCGTTTCATTTCTAAACTACTTTCTTTGGAAAACAAACACCTTCATTGCCAAATACTGTAATGTGTGAAATAACCTAGTTGGGTTCTAGGAATCAATTGCTTTCCTAGGAAGATGGTTGAGCGCAGCAAGTTCAAACTTTCCTTGATTGTGTAATCTACCAAGATGTACAAGTTAGTAGATTCACCTCATTTCTAAAGTAGTTTGTTTAGAAAACAAACATCTTCATTCCCGAACCCTATATTGTGTGAAATAAGTTAGTTCGTTTCTAGGAATCAGTTGCTTTCCTACGAAGAAGGTTGAGAGCAGCAAGTACAAACTTTCCTGTGTGTGTAATATAACAAGATGTACAACTAAAAATTTGGGTTTCATTTCTAAACTACTTTGTTTAGAAAATAAACACCTTAATTGCCAAATATTATAATGTGTGAAATAAGCTGTTTCAGTTCTAGGAATCAGTTGGTTTTCTAAGGAGATGGTTGTGTGCAGCAAGTGCAAACTTTCCTTGTTAAAGTAATCTAAAAAGATGTACAACTTAATAGATTCACTTCATTTCTAAAGTAGTTTGTTGAGAAAACAAACATCTTCATTGATGAACACTGTACTGTATGAAATAAGCTAGTTGGTTTCTAGGAATCAGTTGCTTTCCTACAAAGAAGGTTGAGTGCAGCAAGTTCAAACTTTCCATTTTTCTGTATTCTAACAAGATGTCCAACTTACAAGTTTCACTTCATTTCTAAACCATTTTGTTTAGAAAACAAACATGTTCTTTGCCGAACACTGTACTGTGTAAAATAAGCTAGTTCGGTTCGAAGAAACAGTTGTTTTCCTAAGAATTAGATTGAGTACAGCAAGTACAATGTACAACTTAGTACATTGGCATCATTTCTACAGTAGTTTGTTTAGAAAACAAACATCTTCATTGCTGAACCCTGTACTATGGGAAAATAGCTCATTCATTCCTAGGAATCAGTTGCTTTCCTATAAGGAAGGTTGAGTGCAGCAAGTTCAAACTTACCTTGTTTGTGTAATATAAGAAGATGTACAACTTATTAGATTAACCTCCCTTCTAAACTAATTTGTTTAGAAAACAAACACCTTCATTGCCAAATATTGTATTGTGTGAAATAAGCTGTTTCGGTTCTAGGAATGAGTTGCTTCCCTACCAAGAAGGTTGAGTTCAGCAAAATCAAACTTTCGTAGTTTGTGTAATCTAACACGATGTATAAGTTAGTAGATTCTCCTCATTTCTAAAGTAGTTTGTTTAGAAAACAAATATCTTCATTGCCGAACCATATATTGTGTGAAATAAGCTAGTTCTGTTCTAGGAATCATTTGCTTTCCTACGAAGGTTAAGTGCAACAAGTTCAAGCTTTCCTTGTTAATGTAATCTACCAAGATGTACAACTTAGTAGATTGGACTCATTTCTAAAGTAGGTTGTTTAGAAAACAAACATTTTCATTCCCGAACTCTATACTGTGTGAAATAAGCTAGTTCGGTGTAGGAATCAGTTGCTTTCCAATGAAGAAGGTTGAGCGAAGCAAGTTCAAACATTCCTTGTTTGTGAATCCAACAATATGTACACCTTACAAGTTTCGCTTCATTTCTAAACTACTTTGTTTAGAAAACAAACATCATTATTGACAAATATTGTACTGTGTGAAATAAGCTCTTTCGGTTCTAGGAATCAGTTGCTTTCCAACAAAGAAGGTTGAGTGCAGCAAGTACAAACTTTCCTAGTTTGTGTAATCTAACAAGATGTATCAGTTAGTAGATTTGCCTCATTTCTGAAGTAGTTTGTTTAGAAAACAAACATCTTCATTTCCGAACCCTATACTGTGTGAAATAAGCTAGTTCAGTGCTAGGAATCAGTTGCTTTCCTACGAAGATGGTTGAGTGCAGCAAGTTCAAACTTTCCTTGTTTGTGTAATCTAACACGATGTACACCTTACAAGTTTCGCTTCATTTCTAAACTACTTTGTTTAGAAAAACAACACCTTCATTGCCAAACACTGTACTGTGTGAAATAAGCTGGTTCGGTTGTAGGAATCAGTTGCTTTCCTACGAAGAAGGTTGAGTGCAGCAAGTTCAAACTTTCCTATTTTGTGTAATCTCACAAGATATATAAGATGGTAGATTTGTCTCATTTCTAAAGCAGTTTGTTTAGAAAACAGACATCTTCATTGCCAAACCATATACTGTGTGAAATAAGCTAGTTCGGTTCTAGGAATCAGTTGCTTTCCTACGAAGAATGTTGAGTGCAGCAAGTTCAAACTTTTCTTGTTTCTGTAATCTAACAACATGTACAACTTACAAGTTTCGCTTCATTTCTGAACTGCTTTTAGAAAACAAACATCTTCATTGCCGAAAAGAATACTGTGTGAAATAAGCTAGTCCGGTCTAGGAATCAGTTGTTTTCCTACTAAAAAGGTTGAGTGCAATAAGTTCAAAATTTCTTTGTTAATGTAATCTAAAAAGATGTACAACGTAGTAAATTGGCCTCATTTCTACAGTAACTTGTTTAGAAAATAAACATCTTCATTGCCAAAAACTGTAGTGTATGAATAAGCTAGTTCGGGTATAGGAATCAGTTGCTTTCCTATGAAGAAGGTTGAGTGCAGCAAGTGCAAACTTTCGTTGTTTGTGTAATCTAACATGATGTACACCTTACAAGTTTCGCTTCATTTATAAACTACTTTGTTTAGAAAACAAACATCTTCATTGCCAAACACTGTAATGTGTGAAATAATGTGTGGTTCTAGGAATCAGTTGCTTTTCTACGTAGAAGGTTGAATGCAACAAGTTCAAACTTTCCTGGTTAATGTTATCTAAAAAGATGTACAACTTAATAGATTCACCTCATTTCTAAAGTAGTTTGTTGAGAAAACAAACATCTTCATTGCCGAACACGGTACTGTGTGAAATAAGCTAGTTCGGTTCTAGGTATCAGTTGATTTCCTACGAAGAAGGTTGAGTGTAGCAAGTTCAAACTTTCCATGTTTGCGTAATCTAACAAGATGTACAACTTATTATATTCTCCTCATTTCTAAAGTACTTTGTTTAGAAAACAAACACCTTCATTGACAAATAATGTACTGTGTGAAAAAAGCTGTTTTGGTTCTAGGAATCAGTTCCTTTCCTGTGAAGAAGGTTGAGTGAAGCAAGTTCAAACTTTCCTAGTTTGTGTAATCTAAAAAGATGTATAAATTAGTTGATTGGTATCATTGCTAAAGTAGTTTGTTTAGAAAACAAATATCTTCAATCCCGAACCATATACTGTGGGAAATAAGCTAGTTCTGTCTAGGAATCATTTGCTTTCCTACGAAGAAGGTTGAGTGCAACAAGTTCAAACTTTCTTTGTTAATGTAATCTAAAAAGACGTACAACTTAATAGATTCTCCTCAGTTCTACAGTAGTTTGTTTTGAAAACGAAGATCTTCATTCCCAAACGCTGTTCTGTGTGAAATAAGCTACTTCAGTTCCAGGTTTCAGTTGCTTTCCTGTGAAGAAGGTTGAGTGAAGCAAGTTCAAACTTTCCTTGTTAAAGTAATCTAAAAAGATGTACAACCAGGTAGATTGGCGTCATTTATACAGTAGTTTGTTCAGAAAACTAACATATTCATTGCCGACCCTGTACTGTGTGAAAATAGCTAGTTCGTTTCTAGGAATCAGTTGCATTCCTACGAAGAAGTTCGAGTGCAGCAACTTCAAACATTACTTGTTTGTGTAATCTAACAAGATGTATAACTTACTAGATTCGCCTCATTTCTAAACTAATTTGTTTAGAAAACAAACACCTTCATTGCCAAATATTGTATTGTGTGGAATAAGGTGTTTCTGTTCTAGGAATCAGTTGCTTTCCTACAAAGAAGGTTGAGTGCAGCAATTTCAAACTTTCCTAGTTTGTGATATTTAAGAAGATTTATAAGTTAGTAGATTCACCTAATTTCTAAAGTAGTTTGTTTAGAAAACAAACATCTTCATTGCCGAACCCTATACTGTGTGAAATAAGCTAGTACAGCTCTATGAATCATTTGCTTTCCTATGAAGAAGGTTGAGTGCAACAAGTCCAAACTTTCCTTGTTAATGTAATCTAAAAAGATGTAAGACTTAGTATATTCGCATCATTTCTACTGTAGTATGTTTAGAAAACAAACATCTTTATTGCCAAACACTGTAGTGTATGAAATAAGCTAGTTCTGTTCTAGGAATCAGTATCTTTCCCATTGAAGAAGGTTGAATGCAGCATGTTCAAACTTTCCTTGTTTGTGTAATCTAACAAGATGTACAACGTACAAGTTTCGCCTCATTTCTAAACTACTTTGTTTAGAAAACAATCATCTTCATTGCCAAACACTGTAGTTTGTGAAATAAGCTGGTTCGATTCTAGGAATCAGTTGCTTTTCTACAGAGAGGGTTGAGTGCAACAAGTTCAAACTTGCCTTGTTAATGTAATCTAAAAAGATGTTCAACTTAATATATTCATCTCATTTATAGGTAGTTTGTTTAAAAAACAAACACCTTCATTGCCAAATATTGTACTGTGTGAAATAAGATGTTTAGGTTCTATGATTCAGTTGCTTTGCTACGAAAAATGTTCAGTGCAGCAAGTTCAAACTTTCCTTGTTTGTGTAATCTAACAAGATGAACAACTAACAAGTTTCACGTCATTTCCAAACTACATTATTAGAAAACAAACATCTTCATTGCCGAACGCTGTACTGTGTGAAATAAGATAGTTAGGTTCTAGGTTTCAGTTGCTTTCCTACGAAGAAGGTTGAGTGTAGCAAGTTCAAACATTCCTTGCTAATGTAATCTAAAAAGATGTACAACCAGGTAGATTGGCGTCATTTCTACAATACTTTGTTTAAAAAACAAACATCTTCATTGCCGACCCTGTACTGTGTGAAAATAGCTAGATCGTTTGTAGGAATCAGTTGCATTCGTCCGAAGAAGTTTGAGTCCAGCAAGTTCAAACATTCCTTGTTTGTGTAATATAACAAGATATTTTATTTATTAGATTCGCCTCGTTTCTAAACTAATTTGTTTAGAAAACAAACACCTTCATTGCCAAATATTGTACTGTGTGGAATAAGCTGTTTCTGTTCTAGGAATCAGTTGCTTTCCTACAAAAAAGGGTGAGTGCAACAAGTTCAAACTGTCCTAGTTTGTGAAATCTAAGAAGATTTATAAGTTAGTAGATTCACCTAATTTCTAAAGTAGTTTGTTTAGAAAACAAACATCTTCATTGCCAAACCCTATACTGTGTGAAATATGCTAGTTCGGTTCTAGGAATCATTTGCTTTCCTATGAAGAAGGTTGAGTGCAACAAGTTCAAACATTCCTTGTTAATGTAATCTAAAAAGATGTACGACTTGGTATATTGGCCTCATTTCTACTGTAGTTTGTTTAGAAAACAAACATCTTCAATGCCGAATACTGTAGTGTGTGAAATAAGCTAGTTCTGTTCTAGGAATCAGTATCTTTCCATCGGAGAAGGTTGAGTGCAGCATGTTCAAACTTTCCTTGTTTGTGTAATCTAACAAGATGTACAACATACAAGTTTCGCCTCATTTCTAAACTACTTTGTTTAGAAAACAAACATCTTCATTGCCAAAGACTGTAGTTTGTGAAATAAGCTGGTTCGCTTCTAGGAATCAGTTGCTTTTCTAAGGAGAGGGTTGAGTGCAACAACTTCAAACTTTCCTTGTTAATGTAATCTAAAAAGATGTTCAACTTAATATATTCATCTCATTTATAAGTAGTTTGTTTAAAAAACAAACACCTTCATTGCCAAATATTGTACTGTGTGAAATAAGATGTTTAGGTTCTACGATTCAGTTGCTTTGCTACGAAAAAGGTTCAGTGCAGCAAGTTCAAACTTTCCTTGTTTGTGTAATCTAACAAGATGAACAACTAACAAGTTTCACGTCATTTCCAAACTACATTTTTAGAAAACAAACATCTTCATTGCCGAACGCTGTACTGTGTGAAATAAGCTAGTTCGGTTCTAGGTTTCAGTTGCTTTCCTACGAAGAAGGTTGAGTGTAGCAAGTTCAAACATTCCTTGTTAATGTAATCTAAAAAGATGTACAACCAGGTAGATTGGCGTCATTTCTACAGTAGTTTGTATAGAAAACAAACACCTTCACTGCCAAATATTGTACTGTGTGAAATAAGCTGTTCCGGTTCTAGAAATCAGTTGCTGTACTACGAAGAAGGTTGAGTGCAGCAAGTTCAAACTTTCACAGTTTGTGGAATCTAACATAATGTATGAGTTAGTTGATTAGCCTCATTTCCTCCGTAGTTTGTTTAGAAAACAAACATCTTCATTGCCAAACCGTATACTGTGTGAAAGAAGCTAGTTCGGTTCTAGGAATCATTTGCTTTCCTACCAGGAAGGTTGAGTGCAGCAAGTTCAAACTTTCCTTGTTAATGTAATCCAAGAAGATTTACAACTTAGTAGATCGGTGTCATTTCTACAGTAGTTTGTTTAGTAAACAAACATCTTCATTGCCAAACCCCATACTGTGTGAAAATAGCTAGTTCGTTTCTAGGAATCAGTTGCTTTCTTACCAAGAAGGTTGAGTGCTGCAAGTACAAACTTTCTTTGTAAATGTAATCTAAAAAGATGTAAAACTTAATAGATTCAGCTAATTTCTAAAATAGTTTGTTGAGAAAACAAAAAACTTCATTGCCGAAAACTGTACTAAGTTAAATAAACTACTTCGGTTCTAGGAATCACTTGCTTTCCTACGAAGAAGGTTGAGTGTAGCAAGTTCGAACATTCCTTGTTTCTGTAATCTAACAAGATGTACAACTTACAAGTTTCGCTTCATTTCTAAACTACTTTGTTTAGAAAAGAAACATCTCCATTGCAGAACACTTTAACGTGTGAAATAAGCTAGTTCAGTTCTAGGAATCAGTTGCATTTCTACGGAGATGGTTGAGTGCAGCAAGTTCAAACATTCCTTCTTAATGTAGTTTAAAAAGATGTACAAGTTAGTAGATTCACCTCATTTCTAAAGTAGTTTGTTGAGAAAACAAACACCTTCATTGCCGAACACTGTACTGTGTGAACAAAGCTTGTTCGGTTCTAGGAATCAGTTGCTTTCTTACCAAGGAGGTTGAGTGCTGCAAGCTCAATCTTTCCTGGTTTGTGTAATCTCATAAGATGTATAAGTTAGTAGATTCGCCTCAATTCTAAAGTAGTTGGTTCAGAAAACAAACATCTTCATTGCCAAATCCTATACTGTGTGAAATGAGCTAGTTCGGTTCTAGGAATCAGTTCTTTTCCTACGAAGAAGGTCGAGTGCAACAAGTTCAAACATTCCTCGTTGGTGTAATCTAACAAGATGTACAACATATAAGTTTCGCTTAATTTCTAAACTGCTTTGTTTAGAAAGCAAACATCTTCATTGCCGAACACTGTACTGTGTGAAATAAGCTAGTTCGTTTCAAGGAATCAGTTATTTTCCTACGAAGAAGGTTGTGTGCAGCAAGTTCAAACGTTCCTTGTTAATGTAATCTAAAAAGATGTACAACTTTGTAGGTTCACCTCATTTCTAAAGTAGTTTGTTGAGAAAACAAACATCTTCATTGCCGAAAACTGTACTGGGTAAAATAAGCTGGATCGGTTCTAGGAATCAGTTGCTTTCCTACGAAGAAGGTTGAGTGCAGCAAGTTCAAACTTTCCTAGATTGTGTAAACTCACAAGATGTATAAGTTAGTATATTCGCCTCATTTCTAAAGTAGTTGGTTTAGAAAAAAACATGTTCATTGCCAAACCCTATACTGTGTGAAATAAGCTAGTTCAGTTCTAGGAATTAGTTGTTTTCCTACGGAGAAGGTTGAGTGCAACAAGTTCAAACATTCCTTGTTACTGTAATCTAAGAAGATGTACCAGTTAGTAGATTGGCCTCATTTCTACAGTAATTTGTTTAAAAAACAAACATCTTCATTGCCGAACACTATACTGTGTGAAATAAGCTAGTTCGGTTCTAGGAATCATTTGCATTTCTACGGCGATGGTTGAGTGCAACAAGTTCAAACTTTCCTTGTTAATGTAATCTAAGAAGATGTACAACTGAATAGATTCACCTCATTTCTAAAGTTGTTTGTTGAGAAAACAAACATCTTCATTGCCGAACCCTGTACTGTGTAAAAATAGCTAGGTAGTTTCTAGGAGTCAGTTGCTTTCCTACTAAGAAGGTTGAGTGCAGCAAGTTCAAACTTTCCTTGTTTGTGTAATTTAACAAGATGTACAACTTACTAGATTCGCCTGATTTCTAAACTTCTTTGTGTAGAAAATAAACACCTTCATTGCCAAATATTGTACTGAGTGAAATCAGCTGTTTAGGTTCTAGAAATGTGTTGCTTTCCTGCGAAGAATGTTGAGGGCAGCAAGTCCAATCTTTCCTAGTTTGTGTAATCTAACAAGATGTATATGTTAGTTGATTCGCCTCATTTCTAAAGTACTTTGTTTAGAAAACAAACATCTTCATTGCCGAACACTTTACTGTGTGAAATAAGTTAGTTCGGTGCTAGGAATCAGTTGGTTTCCTACGAACATTGTTGAGCACAGCCAGTTCAAACTTTCCTTGTTTGTGTAATCTAACAAGATGTACAACTTATTACATTCGCCTCATTTCTAAACTGCTTTGTGTAGAAAATAAACACCTTCATTGCAAAATATTGTACTGAGTGAAATAAGCTGTTTTGGTTGTAGGAATCAGTTGCTTTCCTGTGAAGGAGGTTGAGGGCACCATGTAAACTTTCCTAGTTTGTGTAATCTAACAATATGTATATGTTAGTTGATTCGCCTCATTCCTAAAGTACTTGTTTAGAAAATAAACATCTTCATTGCTGAACCCTATACTGTGTGAAATAAGCTAGTTCGGCATAGGAATCAGTTGCTTTCCTACGAAGAAGGTTGAGTGCACCAAGTACAAACTTTCTTTGTTAATGTAATCTAAAAACATATACAACTTAATAGATTCACCTCATTTCTAAAATAGATTTTTAAAATACAAAGATATTCACTGCCGAACACTGTACTGTGTGAAATAAGCTAGTTCGGTTCTAGGAATCAATTGCTTTCCTACGAAGAAGGTTGAGTGCAACAAGTTCAAACATTCCTACTTAATGTAATCTAAAAAGATGTACCACTTAGTAGATTGGCCTCATTTCTACAGTAGTTTCTTTAAAAAACAAACATCTTCGTTGCCGAACCCTGTACTGTGTGAAAATAGCTAGTTCATTTCTAGGAATCAGTTGCGTTCCTACGAAGAAGGTTGAGTGCAGCAAGTTCAAATTTTCCTTGTTAATGTAGTTTAAAAACAAGTACATCTTAATAGATTCACCTCATTTCTAAAGTAGTTTGTTGAGAAAACAAACATCTTCATTCCCAAACACTGTACTGTGTGAAATAAGCTGGTTCGGTTCTAGGAATCAGTTGCTTTCCTACGAAGAAGGCTGAGTGCAGCAAGTTCAAACTTTCCTAGTTTGTGTAATCTCATAAGATGTATAAGTTAGTAAATTCTCTTCATTTCTAAAGTAGTTGGTTTAGAAAACAAACATCTTGATTGCCACACCCTATACTGTGTGAAATAAGCTAGTTTGGTTCTAGGAATCAGTTGTTTTCCCTGAAGAAGGTTGAGTGCAACAAGTTCAAACATTCCTTGTTAATGTAATCTAAAAAGATGTACGACTTAGTAGATTGGCCTCATTTCTACAGTAGTTTGTTTAAAAAACAAACGTCTTCATTGCCGAACACTATACTGTGTGAAATAAGCTAGTTCGGTTCTAGGAATCAGTTGCATTTCTACGGAGATGGTTGAGTGCAACAAGTTCAAACTTTCCTTGATAATGTAATCTAAAGAGATGTGCAACTTAATAGATTCACCTCATTTCTAAAGTAGTTTGTTTTGAAAAGAAACATCTTCATTGCCTAACACTGTACTGTGTGAAATAAGCTAGTTCAGTTCTAGGAATCAGTTGCATTTCTACGGAGATGGTTGAGTGCAGCAAGTTCAAACTTTCCTAGTTTGTGTAATCTCACAAGATGTATAAGTTAGTAGATTCGCCTCATTTCTAAAGTAGTTCGTTTCGAAAACAATCATCTTCATTTCCACACCCTATACTGTGAGAAATAAGCTAGTTCTTTTCTATGAATCAATTGCTTTCCTACAAAGAAGGTTGAGTGCAGGAAGTTCAAACTTTCCTTGTTTGTGTAATCTAAAAAGATGTACACCTTACAAGTTTCACTTCATGTCTAAACTGCTTTGTTTAGAAAACAAACACCTTCATTGCCAAACACTGTACTGTGTGAAATAAGCTAGTTCATAGATAGTAATCAGTTGCTTTCCAACGAAGAGGTTGAGTGCAGCAAGTTTAAACTTTCCTTGTTTGTGTAATCTAACACGATGTACACCTTACAAGTTTCACTTCATTTCTAAACTACTTTGTTTAGAAAACAAACACCTTCATTGCGAACACTCTACTCTGTGTGAAATAAGCTAGTTTGGTTCAAGGAATCAGTTATTTTCCTACTGAAGAAGGTTGAATGCAGCAAGTTCAAACATTCCTAATTAATGTAATCTAAAAGATGTACCACTTTGTAGATTGGCCTCATTTCTACAGTAGTTTGTTTAACAAACAAACATCTTCATTGCCAAATGCTATACTGTGTGAAAATAGCTACTTCGTTTCCAGGAATCAGTTGCTTTCCTACTAAGAAGGTTGAGTGCAGCAATTTCAAACTTTCCTTGTTTGCGTAATCTGACAAGATGTACAACTTATTAGATTCGCCTCATTTCTAAACTACTTTGTTTAGAAAATAAACACCTTCATTGCCAAATATTGTACTGAGTGAAATAAGCTGTTTTGGTTCTAGGAATAGGTTGCTTTCCTGCGAAGAAAGTTGAGGGCAGCAAGGACAAACTTTCCTAGTTTGTGTAATCTAAGGAAGATGTATATGTTAGTTGATTCGCCTCATTTCTAAAGTACTTTGTTTAGACAACAAACATCTTCATTGCTGAACCCTATACTGTGTGAAATAAGCTAGTTCGGTACAGGAATCAGTTGCTCTCCTACAAAGAAGGTTGAGTGCATCAAGTACAAACTTTCTTTGTTAATGTAATCTAAAAAGATGTACAACTTAATAGATTCACCTCATTTCTAAAATAGTTTGTTGAGAAAAGAAAGATCTTCATTGCCGAACACTGTACTGTGTGAAATAAGCTAGTTCTGTTCTAGTAATCAGTTGCTTTCCTACAAAGAAGGTTGAGTGCAGCAAGTTCAAACATTCCTTGTTTGTGTATTCTTACAAGATGTACAACTTACAAGTTTCGATTCATTTCTAAACTAGTTTGTTTAGAAAAGAAACATCTCCATTTCAAACACTTTAATGTTTGAAATAAGCTAGTTCAGTTCTAGGAATCAGTTGCATTTTCACGGAGATGGTTCAGTGCAGCAAGTTCAAACTTTCCTTGTTAATGTAATTTAAAAAGATGTACAACTTAGTAGATTCACCTCATTTCTAAAGTAGTTTGTTTTAAAAACAAACATCTTCATTGAAGAACACTGTACTGTGTGAACAAAGTTGTTTGGTTCTAGGAATCAGTTGCTTTCCTACCAAGGAGGTTGAGTGCAACAAGATCAAACTTTCCTTGTTAATGTAATCTAAAAAGATGTACAACTTAGTAGATTGGCCTCATTTCTAAAGTAGTTTGTTTCAGAAAACAAACATCTTCATTGCCAAACCCTGTACTGTGTGAAATGAGCTAGTTCGGTTCTAGGAATCAGTTGCTTTCCTACGAAGAATGTTGAGTGCAGCAAGTTCAAATTTTCCTCTTGTTGGTGTAATCTAACAAGATGTACATGTTAGTTGATTCGCCTCATTTCTAAACTAGTTTGTTTAGAAAACAAACATCTTCATTGCCGAACACTGTACTGTGTGAAATAAGCTAGTTAGGTTCTAGGAATCAGTTATTTTCCTACAAAGAAGGTTGAGTGCAGCAAGTTCAAACTTTCCTTGTTAATGTAATCTCAAGATGTACAAGTTTGTAGGTTTGCCTCATTTCTAAAGTAGTTTGTTGAGAAAACAAACATCTTCATTGCCAAAACTGTACTGGGTAAAATCATCTTGTTTGGTTCTAGGAATCAATTGTTTTCCAAGGAAGAAGGTTGAGTGCAGCAAGTTCAAACTTTCCTAGTTTGTGTAATCTAAAAAGATGTACCACTTAGTAGATTTGCCTCATTTCTAAAGTAGTTGGTTTAGAAAAAAAACATCTTCATTCCCAAACCCTATACTGTGTGAAATAAGCTAGTTCAGTTCTAGGAATCATTTGTTTTCCTACGGAGAAGGTTGAGTGCAACAAGTTCAAACTTTCCTTGTTAATGTAATTTAAGAAGATGTAGAACTTAGTAGATTGGCCTCATTTCTACAGTAGTTTGTTTAAAAACAAACATCTTCATTGCCCAACACTGTACTGTGTGAAATAAGCTAGTTCGGTTCTAGGAATCATTTGCATTTCTACGAAGAAGGTTGAGTGCAACAAGTTCAAACTTTCCTTGTTAATGTAATCTAAGAAGATGTACAACTTAATAGATTCACCTCATTTCTAAAGTTGTTTGTTTAGAAAACAAACATCTTCATTGCAGAACCCTGTACTGTGTAAAAATAGCTAGGTAGTTTCTAGGAGTCAGTTGCTTTCCTACTAAGAAGGTTGAGTGCAGCAAGTTCAAACTTTCCTTGTTTGTGTAATTTAACAAGATGTACAACTTAGTAGATTCGCCTCATTTCTAAACTTCTTTTGTTTAGAAAATAAACATCTTCATTGCCAAACATTGTACTGAGTGAAATAAGCTGTTTAGGTTCTAGAAATGTGTTGCTTTCCTGCGAAGAATGTTGAGTGCAGCAAGTCCAATCTTTCCTTGTTTGTGTAATCTAACAAGATGTATATGTTAGTTGATTGGCCTCATTTCTAAAGTACTTTGTTTAGAAAACAAACATCTTCATTGCTTCAACACTTTACTGTGTGAAATAAGTTAGTTCGGTGCTAGGAATCAGTTGGTTTCCTTGAACATTGTTGAGTGCAGCCAGTTCAAACTTTCCTTGTTTGTGTAATCTAACAAGATGTACAACTTAGTTACATTGTCCTCATTTCTAAACTGCTTTGTGTAGAAAATAAACACCTTCATTGCAAAATATTGTACTGTGTGAAATAAGCTGTTTTGGTTCTAGGAATCAGTTGCTTTCCTGTGAAGGAGGTTGAGGGCACCATGTAAACTTTCCTAGTTTTGTGTAATCTAACAAGATGTATATGTTAGTTGATTCGCCTCATTTCTAAAGTATTTTGTTTAGAAAATAAACATCTTCATTGCTGAACCCTATACTGTGTGAAATAAGCTAGTTCATTTCTAGGAATCAGTTGCTTTCCTACGAAGAAGGTTGAGTGCAGCAAGTTCAAACTTTCTTTGTTAATGTAATCTAAAAAGATATACAACTTAATAGATTCACCTCATTTCTAAAATAGTTTTTTAAAAAACAAACATCTTCATTGTCAAACACTGTACTGTGTGAAATAAGCTAGTTTGGTTCTAGGAATCAATTGCTTTCCTACGAAGAAGGTTGAGTGCAGCAAGTTCAAACATTCCTAGTTAATGTAATCTAAAAAGATGTATAACTTAGTAGATTGGCCTCATTTCTACAGTAGTTTGTTTAAAAACAAACATCTTCATTGCCAAACCCTGTACTGTGTGAAATAAGCTAGTTCATTTCTAGGAATCAGTTGTTTTCCTACGAAGAAGGTTGAGTGCAGCAAGTTCAAATTTTCCTTGTTAATGTAGTTTAAAAACAAGTACATCTTAATAGATTCACCTCATTTCTAAAGTAGTTTGTTGAGAAAACAAGCATCTTCATTCCCAAACACTGTACTGTGTGAAATAAGCTGGTTCGGTTCTAGGAATCAGTTGCTTTCCTACGAAGAAGGCTGAGTGCAGCAAGTTCAAACTTTCCTAGTTTGTGTAATCTCATAAGATGTATAAGTTAGTAAATTCTCTTCATTTCTAAAGTAGTTGGTTTAGAAAACAAACATCTTGATTGCCACACCCTATACTGTGTGAAATAAGCTAGTTCGGTTCTAGGAATCAGTTGTTTTCCTACGAAGAAGGTTGAGTGCAACAAGTTCAAACATTCCTTGTTAATGTAATCTAAAAAGATGTACGACTTAGTAGATTGGCCTCATTTCTACAGTAGTTTGTTTAAAAAACAAACGTCTTCATTGCCGAACACTATACTGTGTGAAATAAGCTAGTTCGGTTCTAGGAATCAGTTGCATTTCTACGGAGATGGTTGAGTGCAACAAGTTCAAACTTTCCTTGATAATGTAATCTAAAGAGATGTGCAACTTAATAGATTCACCTCATTTCTAAAGTAGTTTGTTTTGAAAAGAAACATCTTCATTGCCTAACACTGTACTGTGTGAAATAAGCTAGTTCAGTTCTAGGAATCAGTTGCATTTCTACGGAGATGGTTGAGTGCAGCAAGTTCAAACTTTCCTAGTTTGTGTAATCTCACAAGATGTATAAGTTAGTAGATTCGCCTCATTTCTAAAGTAGTTCATTTCGAAAACAATCATCTTCATTTCCACACCCTATACTGTGAGAAATAAGCTAGTTCTTTTCTATGAATCAATTGCTTTCCTACAAAGAAGGTTGAGTGCAGGAAGTTCAAACTTTCCTTGTTTGTGTAATCTAAAAAGATGTACACCTTACAAGTTTCACTTCATGTCTAAACTGCTTTGTTTAGAAAACAAACACCTTCATTGCCAAACACTGTACTGTGTGAAATAAGCTAGTTCATAGATAGTAATCAGTTGCTTTCCAACGAAGAGGGTTGAGTGCAGCAAGTTTAAACTTTCCTTCTGTGTGTAATCTAACACGATGTACACCTTACAAGTTTCGCTTCATTTCTAAACTACTTTGTTTAGAAAACAAACACCTTCATTGCCGAACACTCTACTCTGTGAAATAAGCTAGTTTGGTTCAAGGAATCAGTTATTTTCCTACGAAGAAGGTTGAATGCAGCAAGTTCAAACATTCCTAATTAATGTAATCTAAAAAGATGTACCACTTTGTAGATTGGCCTCATTTCTACAGTAGTTTGTTTAACAAACAAACATCTTCATTGCCAAATGCTATACTGTGTGAAAATAGCTACTTCGTTTCCAGGAATCAGTTGCTTTCCTACTAAGAAGGTTGAGTGCAGCAATTTCAAACTTTCCTTGTTTGCGTAATCTGACAAGATGTACAACTTATTAGATTCGCCTCATTTCTAAACTACTTTGTTTAGAAAATAAACACCTTCATTGCCAAATATTGTACTGAGTGAAATAAGCTGTTTTGGTTCTAGGAATAGGTTGCTTTCCTGCGAAGAAAGTTGAGGGCAGCAAGGACAAACTTCCCTAGTTTGTGTAATCTAAAGAAGATGTATATGTTAGTTGATTCGCCTCATTTCTAAAGTACTTTGTTTAGAAAACAAACATCTTCATTGCTGAACCCTATACTGTGTGAAATAAGCTAGTTGGTTCAGGAATCAGTTGCTCTCCTACAAAGAAGGTTGAGTGCATCAAGTACAAACTTTCTTTGTTAATGTAATCTAAAAAGATGTACAACATAATAGATTCACCTCATTTCTAAAATAGTTTGTTGAGAAAAGAAAGATCTTCATTGCCGAACACTGTACTGTGTGAAATAAGCTAGTTCTGTTCTAGTAATCAGTTGCTTTCCTACAAAGAAGGTTGAGTGCAGCAAGTTCAAACATTCCTTGTTTGTGTATTCTTACAAGATGTACAACTTACAAGTTTGATTCATTTCTAAACTAGTTTGTTTAGAAACAAAACGTTCATTTTCAAACACTTTAATGTTTGAAATAAGCTAGTTCGGTTCCAGGAATCAGTTGCATTTTCACGGCGATGTTTCAGTGCAACAAGTTCAAACTTTCCTTGTTAATGTAATCTAAAAAGATGTATAACTTAGTAGATTGGCCTTATTTCTACAGTAGTTTGTTTAAAAAACAAACATCTTCATTGAAGAGCACTATACTGTGTGAAATAAGTTAGTTCGGTCTGGGAATCAGTTCCTTTCCTAAGAAGCAGGTTGAGTACAACAAGATCAAACTTTCCTTGTTAATGTAATCTAAAAAGATGTACAACTTAGTAGATTGGCGTCATCTCTTCAGTAGTTTGTTTAGAAAACAAACATCTTCATTGCCGAACCCTGTACTGTGTGAAAATAGCTAGTTCGTTTCTAGGAATCAGTTGCTTTCCTACGAAGAATGTTGAGTGCAGCAAGTTCAAATTTTCCTTGTTTGTGTAATCTAACAAGATGTATATGTTAGTTGATTCGCCTCATTTCTAAAGTAGTTTGTTTAGAAAACAAACTTCTTCATTGCCGAACACTGTACTGTGTGAAATAAGCTGGTTAGGTTCTAGAAATCAATTGCTTTCCTACAAAGAAGGTTGAGTGCAGCAAGTTCAAACTTTCCTAGTATGTGTAATCTCAAAAGAAGTATAAGTTAGTAGATTTGCCTCATTTCCTAAGTAGTTTTTAGAAAACAAACATCTTCATTGCCAAACCCTATACTGTGTGAAATCATCTTGTTTGATTCTAGGAATCAATTGTTTTCCAAGGAAGAAGGATGAGTGCAACAAGTTCAAACATTCCTTGTTATTGTAATCTAAAAAGATGTACCACTTAGTAGATTTGCATCATTTCTACAGTAGTTTCTTTAGAAAACAAACATCTTCAATCCCGAACCCTATACTGTGTGAAATAAGCTAGTTCGGTTCTAGGAATCATTTGCTTTCCTACGAAGAAGGTTGAGTGCAACAAGTTCAAACTTTCCTTGTTAATGTAATTTTAGAAGATGTAGAACTTAGTAGATTGGCCTCATTTCTACAGTAGTTTGTTTAGAAAACAAACATCGTCATTGCCCAACACTGTAATGTGTGAAATAAGTTAGTTCGCCTCTAGGAATCAGTTGCTTTCCTACGAAGAAGACTGAGTGCAACAACTTCAAACTTTCCTTTTTAATTTAATCGAAAAAGATGTAAAACTTAATACATTGGCCTCATTTCTACAGTAGATTGTTTAGAAAACAAACATCTTCTTTGCAGAATACTGTACCGTGTGAATCAGTTGCTTTCTTAGGAAGAATGTTGAGTGCAGCAAGTTCAAACATTCCTTGTTACTGTAATCTAAAAATATGTACAACTTAGTAGATTGGCGTCATTTTTTCAGTAGTTTGTTTAGAAAACAAACATCTTCTTTGCCGACACTGTACTCTGAGATATAAGCTAGTTCGGTTCTAGAAATCAGTAGCTTTCCTACGAAGAAGGCTGAGTACAGCAAGTTGAAACATTCCTTGTGAATGTAATCTAAAAAGATGTACAATTTAGTAGATTGGCGTCATTTCTTCAGTAGCGGTTTCGGTTCTAGGTATCAGTTCCTTTCCTATACTGTGTGAAATAAGCTAGTTCAGTACTAGGAATCCTTTGCTTTCCTACGAAGAATGCTGAGTGCAACAAGTTCAAACTTTCCTTGTTAAGGTAATTTTAGAAGATGTACAACTTAGTTGATTGGCCTCATTTCTACAGTAGTTTGTTTAGAAAACAAATATCTTCATTTCCCAACAATGTAATGTGTGAAATAAGCTAGTTCGGTTCTAGGAATCAGTAGCTTTCCTTGGAAGAAGGTTGAGTGCAACAAGTTCAAACTTTCATTTTTAATTTAATCTAAAAAGATGTAAAACTTAGTAGCTTGTCCTCATTTCTACTGTAGTTTGTTTAGAAAACAAACATCTTCTTTGCCGAACACTGTACTGTGTGAAATAAGCTAGTTTGGTTCTAGGAATCAGTAGCTTTCCTACGAAGAAGGTTGAGTGCAGCAAGTTAAAACACTCCTTGTTACTGTTATCTAAAAAGATGTAAAACTTAGTAGATTGGTGTCATCTCTTCAGTATTTTGTTTAGAAAACAAACATCTTCATTGCCGAACCCTGTACTGTGTGAAAATAGCGAGTTCATTTCTAGGAATCAGTTGCTTTCCTACGAAGAAGGTTGGAGTGCAGCAAGTTCAAACTTTCCTTGTTTGTGTAATCTAACAAGATTTATATGTTAGTTGATTCGCCTCATTTCTAAAGTAGTTTGTTTAGAAAACAAACATCTTCATTGTCAAACACTGTACTGTGTGAAATAAGATGGTTCGGTTCAAGGAATCAATTGCTTTCCTACGAAGAAGGTTGATTGCAGCAAGTTCAAACTTTGCTAGAATGTGTAATCTGAAAATATGTATAATTTAGTAGATTTCCTCATTTCCTAAGTAGTTTGTTTAGAAAACAAACATCTTCATTGCCAAACCCTATACTGTGTGAAATAAGCTAGTTCGGATCTAGGAATCAGTTGTTTTCCAACGAAGAATGTTGAGTGCAACAAGTTCAAACATTCCTTGTTAACGTAATCTAAAAAGATGTACCACTTAGTAGATTGGCCTCATTTCTACAGTAGTTTGTTTAAAAAACAAACATCTTCATTGCCGAACACTATACTGTGTGAAATAAGCTAGTTCGGTTCTAGGAATTATTTGCTTTCATAGGAAGAATGTTGAGTGCAACAAGTTGAAACTTTCCTTGTTAATGTAATCGAAAAAGATTTACAACTTAGTAGGTTGGCCTCATTTCTACAGTAGTTTGTTTAAAAAACAAACATGTTCATTGTCACACCCTATACTGTGTGAAATAAGCTAGTTCGGTTCTAGGAATCAGTTGTTTTCCTACGAAGAAGGGTGAGTGCAACAAGTTCAAACATTCCTTGTTAATGTAATCTAAGAAGACGTACCACTTAGTAGATTGGCCTCATTTCTACAGTAGTTTGTTTAAAAAACAAACATCTTCATTGCCGAAAACTGTACTGTGTGAAATAAACTAGTTTGGTTCTAGGAATCAGTTGTATTTCTACAGAGATGGTTGAGTGCAACAAGTTCAAACTTTCCTTGTTAATGTAATCTAAAAATATGTACATCTTAATAGATTCACCTCATTTCTAAAGTAGTTTGTTTCGACAACAAACATCTTCATTGCCGAACACTGTAGTGTGTGAAATAAGCTAGTTCGGTTCTACGAATCAGTTGCTTTCCAATGAAGAAGGTTGAGTGCAGCAAGTTCAAACTTTCCTTGTTTGTGTAACCTAACAAGATGTACAACGGACAAGTTTAGCTTCATTTCTAAACTACTTTGCTTAGAAAAGAAACATCTCCATTGCCAAACACTGTAATGTGTGAAATAAGCTAGTTCCGTTCTAGGAATCAGTTCGTTTTCTATGGAGATGGTTTAGTGCAAGAAGTTGAAACTTTCCTTGTTAATGTAATCCAAAATGATGTACAACTTAATAGATTCACCTCATTTCTAAAGTAGTTTGTTCAGAAAAGAAACATCTTCATTGCCGAACACTGTACTGTGTGAAATAAGCAAGTTCGGTTCTCGGAATCAGTTGCTTTCCTTTGAAGAAGGTTGAGTGCAGCAAGTTCAAACTTTCCTTTTCAATGTAATCTAAAAAGATGTACAATTAATTAGAATCACCTCATTTGTAAAATACTTTGTTTAGAAAACCAACACCTTCATTGCCATATATTGTACTGTTTGAAATAAGCTGTTTGGTTCTAGGAATCAGTTGCTTTCCTACAAAGAAGGTTGAGTGCAGCAAGTTCAAACTTTCCTAATTTGTGCAATATAAAAAGATGTATAAGTTAGTAGATTCGCCTCATTTCTAAAGTAGTTTTTTGAGAAAACAAACATCTTCATTCCCGAACCCTATACTGTGTGCAATAAGCTAGTTCGGTTCTAGGAATCAGTTGCTTTCCTACGAAGTAGGTTGAGTGCAGCAAGTTCAAACTTTCCTTGTTTGTGAAATCTAACAAGTTGAACAACTTACATGTTTTGCTTCATTTCTAAACTACTTTGTTTAGAAAACAAACATCTTCATTGCCAAACACTGTAGTGTGTGAAATAAGCTAGGAATCATTTGCTTTCCTACGAAGAAGGTTCAGTGCTACAACTTCACACTTTCCTTGTTAATGTAATAGAAAAAGATGTACAACTTAGTAGATTGGCCTCATTTCTACAGTAGTTAGTTTAAAAAACAAACATCTTCATTGCCGTACACTGTACTGTGTGAAATAAGCTAGTTCGGTTCTAGGTATCAGTTGCTTTCCTACGAAGAAGGTTGAGTGCAGCAAGTTCAAACTTTCTGTGTTTGTGTAATCTAACAAGATGTACAACTTACAAGTTTCGCTTCATTTCTAAACTACTTTGTTTGGAAAACAAACACATTCATTGCCAAATACTGTACTCTGTGAAATAAGCTAGTTCGGTCAGTTCTAGGAGTCAGTTGCTTTCCTACGACGAAGGTTGAGTGAGGCAAGTTCAAACTTTCCTAGTTTGTGTAATCTAACAACATGTATAATTTACTTGATTCGCCTCCTTTCCAAAGTAGTCCGTTTAGAAAACAAACATCTTCATTGCCGAACCATTTACTGAGTGAAATAAGCTAGTTCGGTCTAGGAATCATTTGCTTTCCTACGAAGAACGTTGAGTGCTACAAGTTCAAACTTTCCTTGTTAATGTAATCTAAAAAGATGTACAACTTAGTCAATTGGCCTCATTTCTACAGTAGTTTGTTTAGAAAACAAACATCTTCATTGCCGTACACTGTACTGTGTGAAATAAGCTAATTCAGTTGTAGGAATCTGTTCCTTTCCTACGAAGAAGGTTGAGTGCAGCAAGTTCAAACTTTCACTGTTTGTGAAATCTAACAAGATGTACAACTTGCAAGTTTCGCTTCATTTCTAAACTACTTTCTTTAGAAAACAAACATCTTCATCGATGAATACTGTACTGTGTGAAATAAGCTACTTCAGTTCTAGTTATCAGTAGCTTTCCTACGAAGAAGGTTGAGTGCAGCAAGTTCAAACTTTCCTTGTTAATGCAATATAAAAAGATGTACAACTTAGTAGATTGAGGTCATTTCTACATTAATTTGTTTAGAACATAAACATCTTCATTGCTGAACACTATACTATGTGAAATAAGCTAGTTCCGTTCTAGTATTCAGTTGCTTTCCTACGAAGAAGGTTGAGAGCATCAAGGTCAAACTTTCCCTGTTGTGTAATGTAACAAGATGTACAACTTACAAGTTTCGCTTCAATTATAAACTACTTTGTTTAGAAAACAAACATCTTCATTGCCAAATAATGTACTGTGTGAAATAAGCTGTTTCTGTTTTGGAATCAGTTGCTTTGCTATGAAGAAGGTTGGGTGCAGCAAGTTCAAACATTCCTTGTTTGTGAAACCTAACAAGATGTACAACTTACAACTTTCGCTTCATTTCCAAACTACTTTCTTTAGAAAACAAACATCTTCATTGCTAAACGCTGTACTGTGTGAAATAAGCTATTTCGGTTCTAGGAATCAGTTCCTTTCCTACGGAGAAGGATGAGTGCAGCAAGTTCAAACTTTCGTTGTTTGTGTAATCTACCAAGATGTACAACTTATTAGATTCGCCTCATTTCTGAACTACTTTGTTTAGAAAACAAACACCTTCATTGCCAAATATTGTCCTGTGTGAAATAAGCTATTTTGGTTCAAGGAATCATTTGCTTTCCTCCGAAGAAAGTTGAGTGCAGCAAGTTCAAACTTTCCTAGTTTGTGCAATCTAACAAGATGTATAAGTTAGTTGACTCGCCTCATTTCTACAGTAGCTTTTTTAGAAAACAAACATCCTCATTGCCGAACCCTATATGGTGTGAAATAAGCTAGTTTGGTCTAGGAATCAGTTTCTTTCCAACGATGAAGGTTGAGTGCTATAAGTTCAAACTTTCCTTGTTAATGTAATCTAAAAAGAGGTCCTACTTAGTAGACTGGCCTCTTTTCTGCAGTAGCTTGTTTAGAAAAGAAACATGATCATTCCAAACACTGTACTGTGTGAAATAAGCTAGTTCGGTTCTCGGAATCAGTTGCTTTCCAACTAAGACGGTTGAGTGCAGCAAGTTCAAACTTTCCTTGTTTTTGTAATCTAACAAGATGTACACTTACAAGTTTCGCTTCATTTCTAAAGTACTTTGTTTAGAAAATGATCATCTTCATTGCCAAACACTGTAATGTGTGAAATAAGCTAGTTCCATTCTAGGAATCAGTTGCTTTCCTACAAAGAAGGTTGAGTGCAGCAAGTTCAAACTTTCCCAGTTTGTGTAATCTAACAAGATGTATGAGTTAGTTGATTCGCCTCCTTTCTAAAGTAGTCTGTTTAGAAAAAAAACATCTTCATTGCCGAGCTCCATACTGTGTGAAATAAGTTGGTTCGGTCTAGGAATCAGGTGCATTCCTACGAAGAAGGTTGAGTGCCACAAGTTCAAACTTTCCTTCTTAATGTAATCTAAAAAGATGTACAACTTAGTAGATTATTCTCATTTCTACAGAAGTTTGTTTAGAAAACAAACATCTTCATTGCTGAACACTGTACTGTGTGAAATAAGCTAGTTTGGTTCTAGGAATCAGTTGCTTTCCTACGAAGACTATTGAGTGCAGCAAGTTCAAAATTTCATTGTTTGTGTAATCTAACAAGATGTACAACTTACAAGTTTCGCTTCATTTCTAAACTACTTTGTTTAGAAAACAAACATCTTATTCGCCGAACACTGTGCTGTGTGAAATAAGGTAGTTCGGTTCTAGGAATCAGTTGTTTTCCTACGAAGAAGGTTGAGTGCAGCAAGTTCAAACTTTCCTAGTTGGTGTAATCTAACACGATGTATCAATTGTTAGTTTCGCCTCATTTCTACAGTATCTTGTTTACAAAACAACGATGTTCATTGCTGAACCCTATACTGTGTGAAATTAGCTAGTTCGGTCTAGGAAGGTTAGGAAGTTGCTTTCCTACAAAGAAGGTTGAGTGCAACAAGTTCAAACTTTCCTTGTTAGTGTAATCTAAAAAGATGTACAACTTAGTAGCTTGGCCTCATTTCTACAGTTGCTTGTTTAGAAAAAAAAAATCTTCATTGCCGAACACTGTACTCTGTGAAATAAGCTAGTTCGGTTTAGGAATCAGTTGCTTTCCTACGAAGAAGGTTGAGTGCAGCAAGTTCAAACTTTCCCTGTTTGTGTAATCTAACAAGATGTACACCTTACAAGTTTCCCTTCATTTCTAAACTATTTTGTTTAGAAAAGAAACATCTTCATTGCCAAATACTGTAATGTCTGAAATAAGCTTGTTCCATTCTAGTAATCAGTTGCTTTTCTACGGAGATGGTTGAGTGCAACAAGTTCATACTTTCCTTGTTAATGTAATCAAAAAAGATGTACAACTCAATAGATTCAGCTCATTTCTAAAGTAGTTTGTTGATAAAACAAACATCTTCATTGCCGAACACTGTAATGTGTGAAATAAGCTAGTTCGGTTCTAGGAATCAGTCGCTTTCATACGAAGAAGGTTGAGTGCAGCAAGTTCAAACTTTCTTTGTTTGTGTAATCTAACAAGATGTACAATTTACAAGTTTCGCTTCATTTCTCAACTAATTTGTTTAGAAAACAAACATCTTCATCGCCGAACATTGTATTGTGTGAAATGAGCTAGTTCGGTTCGAGGAATCAGTTGTTTTCCTACGTAGAAGGTTGAGTGCAGCAAGTTCAAACTTTCCTTTTTAATGTAATCTAAAAAGATGTACAGCTTAGTAGATTGGCATCATTTCCTCAGTAGTTTGTTTAGAGAACAAACACCTTCATTGCCGAACCCTGTACTATGTAAAAATAGCTAGTTCGTTTCTAGGAATCAGTTGCTTTCCTACTACGAAGACGGTTGAGTGCAGGAAGTTCAAACTTTCTTTGTTTGTGTAATCTAACAAGATGTACAACTTATTAGATTCGCCTCATTTCTAAACTACTTTGTTAGGTAAACAAGCTCCTTCATTGCCAAATATTGTACTGTGTGAATTAAGCTGTTCCAGTTCTAGGAATCAGTTGCTTTCCTACAAAGAAAGTTGAGTTCAGCAAGTTCAATCTTTCCTAGTTTGTGTAATCTAACAAGATGTACAACTTACCAGATTCGCTTCATTTCCAAACTACTTTGTTTAGAAAACAACCACCTTCATTGCCAAATATTGTGCTGTGTGCAAAAAGCTGTTTCAGTTCTAGAAATCAGTTGCTTTCCTATGAAGAAGGTTGAGTGCAGCAAGTTCAAACTTTCCTAGTTCATGTAATCTAACAAGTTGTATAAGATAGTTGATTCGCCTCCTTTCTAAAGTAGTTTGTTTAGATAACAAACATCTTCATTTCCGAACCCTATACTGTGTGAAATAACCTTGTTCAGTCTAGGAATCAGTTGCTTTCCTACGAAGAAGGTTGAGTGCTGCAAGTTCAAACTTTCATTGTTTGTGTAATCTAACAAGATGTATAAGTTAGTAGATTCACCTCATTTTTACAGTAGCTTGTTTAGAAAACAAACATCTTTATTCCCGAATGCTGTAATGTGTGAAATAAGCTAGTTTGGTTCTACTAATCAGTTGCTTTCCTACGAAGAAGGTTGAGTGCAGCAAGTTCAAACTTTCATTGTTTGTGTAATCTAACAAAACTTAAAACTTACAAGTTTCGCTTCATTTCTAAACTACTTTGTATAGAAAACAAACATCTTCATTGCCGAACACTGTACTGTTTGAAATAAGCTAGTTCCATTCGAGGAATTAGTTGTTTTCCTACAAAGAAGGTTGCGTGCAGCAAGTTCAAACATTCCTTGTTAATGTAATCTAAAAAGATGTACAACTTAGTAGATTGGCGTCATTTCCTCAGTAGTTTGTTTAGAAAACAAACATCTTCATTGCCGAACCCTGTACTATGTGAAAATAGCTAGTTCGTTTCTAGGAATCAGTTGCTTACCTACGAAGAAGGTTGAGTGCAGCAAGTTCAAACTTTCCTTGTTAATGTAATCTAAAAAGATGTACATCTTAGGAGATTGGCCTCATTTCTACACTAGTTTGTTAAAAAACAAAGATCTCCATTGCCGAAAACTATGCTGTGTGAAATAAGCTAGTTCGGTTCTAGGAATCAGTTGATTTCCTATGAAGAATCTTGGGTGCAGCAAGTTCAAACTTTTACTGTTTGTGTAATCTAACAAAACGTACAACTTACAAGTTTCGCTTCATTTGTAAACTACTTTGTTTAGAAAACAAACACCTTCATTCCCGAATACTGTACTGTTTGAAATAAGCTAGTTCCGTTCGAGGAATCAGTTGTTTTCCTACGAAGAAGGTTGAGTGCAGCAAGTTCAAACATTCCTTCTTAATGTAATCTAAAAAGATGTACAACTTAGTAGATTGGCGTCATTTCCTCAGTAGTTTGTTTAGAAAACAAACATCTTCATTGCCGAACCCTGTACTATGTGAAAATAGGTAGTTCGTTTCTAGGAATCAGTTGATTTCCTATGAAGAAGGTTGAGTGCAGGAATTTCAAACTTTCTTTCTTTCTGTAATCTAACAAGATGTACAACTAATTAGATTCGCCTCATTTCTAAACTACTTTGTTTTGTAAACAAACTCCTTCATCGCCAAATATTGTACTATGTGAAATAAGCAGATTTGGATCTAGGAATCAGATGTTTTCCTGCAAAAAAGGTTGAGTTCAGCAAGTTCAAACTTTCCTAGTTTGTGTAATCTAAGAAGATGTACAACTTACATGTTTCACTTCATTTCTAAACTGCTCTGTTTAGAAAACAACCACCTTCATTGCCAAATATTGTACTGTGTGAAAACAGCATTTCAGTTCTAGAAATCAGTTTCTTTCCTACGAAGAAGTTTTAGTGCAGCAAGTTCAAACTTTCCTAGTTTGTGTATTCTATCAAGTTATATAAGATAGTTGATTCGCCTCCTTTCTAAAGTAGTTTGTTTAGAAAGCAAACATCTTCATTGCCGAATGCTCTACTGTGTGAAATAAGCTAGTTCCGTTCTAGTAATCATTTGCTTTCCTACTAAGAAGGTTGAGTGCAGCAAGTTCAAACTTTCCTTGTTAATATAATCTAAAAAGATGTACAACTTGGTAGATTGGGGTCATTTCTACAGTAGTTTGTTTAGAAAACAAACACCTTCATTTCTGAACCCTGTACTGTGTGAAAATAGCTAGTTTGTTTCTAGGAATCAGTTGCTTTCCTACGAAGACGGTTGAGTGCAGCAAGTTCAAACTTTCCTTGTTAATGTAATCTAAAAAGATGTACATCTTAGTAGATTGGCCTCATTTCTACAGTAGTTTGTTTAAAAAACAAAGATCTTCATTGCCGAACACTATGCTGTGTGAAATAAGCTAGTTCGGTTCTAGGAATCAGTTGCTTTCCTATGAAGAATCTTGGGTGCAGAAAGTTCAAACTTTTCCTGTTTGTGTAATCTAAGAAAACGTACAACTTTCAAGTTTCGCTTGATTTGTAAACTACTTTGTTTAGAAAACAAACATCTTCATTGCCGAACACTGTACTGTTTGAAATGAGCTAGTTCCGTTCGAGGAATCAGTTGTTTTCCTACGAAGAAGTTTGAGTGCAGCAAGTTCAAATATTCCTTGTTAATGTAATCTAAAAAGATGTACAACTTAGTAGATTGGCGTCATTTCCTCAGTAGTTTGTTTAGAAAACAAACATCTTCATTCCCGAATTCTGTACTATGTGAAAATAGTTAGTTCATTTCTAGGAATCAGTTGCTTTCCTACGAAGAAGGTTGAGTGAAGGAAGTTCAAACTGTCTTTCTTTCAGTAATAAGATGTACAACTTATTAGATTAGCCTCATTTCTAAACTACTTTGTTTTGTAAATAAACTCCTTCATTGCCAAATATTGTACTATGTGAAATAAGCAGATTTGGTTCTAGGAATCAGATGCTTTCCTACAAAGAAGGTTGAGTACAGCAAGTTCAAACTTTGCTAGTTTTTGTAATCTAAGAAGATGTACAACTTACAAGTTTTGCTTCATTTCTAAACTGCTCTCTGTAGAAAACAACCACCTTCATTGCCAAATATTGTACTGTGTGAAAAAAGCATTTCAGTTCTAGAAATCAGTTTCTTTCCTACGAAGAAGTTTTAGTGCAGCAAGTTCAAACTTTCCTAGTTTGTGAGGCCAAGATTGTAAGATAGTTGATTCGCCTCCTTTCTAAAGTAGTTTGTTTAGAAAGCAAACATCTTCATTGCCAAACGCTCTACTGTGTGAAATAAGCTAGTTCGGTTCTAGTAATCATTTGCTTTCCTACTAAGAAGGTTGAGAACAGCAAGTTCAAACTTACCTTGTTAATATAATCTAAAAAGATGTACAACTTAGTAGATTGGCGTCATTTCTACAGTAGTTTGTTTAGAAAACAAACATCTTCGTTTCTGAACCCTGTACTGTGTGAAAATAGCTAGTTCGTTTCTAGGAACCAGTTGCTTTCCTACGAAGAAGGTTGAGCGCAGCAAGTTCAAACTTTCCTTGTTAATGTAATCTAAAAAGACGTACATCTTAGTAGATTTGCCTCATTTCTACAGTAGTTTGTTAAACAACAAAGATCTTCATTGCTGAACACTATGCTGTGCGAAATAAGCTAGTTTGGTTCTATGAATCAGTTGCTTTACTATGAAGAATCTTGGGTGCAGCAAGTTCAGACTTTTCATGTTTGTGTAATCTAACAGTATGTACAACTTACAAGTTTCGCTTCATTTGTAAACTACTTTGTTTAGAAAACAAACATCTTCACTGCCGAACACTGTACTGTTTGAAATAAGCTAATTCCGTTCGAGGAATCAGTTGTTTTCCTACGAAGAAGGTTGAGTGCAGCAAGTTCAAACATTCCTTGTTAATGTAATCTAAAAAGATGTACAACTTAGTAGATTGGCATCATTTCTTCAGTAGTTTCCTTAGAAAACAAACATCTTCATTTCCAAATCCTGTACTGTGTGAAAATAGCTAGTTCGTTTCTAGGAATCTGTTGCTTTCCTACGATCAAGATTGAGTGCAGCAAGTTCAAACTTTTCTTGTTTGTGTAATCTAACAAGATGTACAACTTACAAGTTTCACTTCTTTTCCAAACTACTTTGTTTTGAAAACAAACATCTTCATTTCCGAATCCTGTACTGTGGGAAATAAGCTAGTTCGATTCTAGAAATCAGTTGCTTTCCTACGAAGAAGGTTGAGTGCAGCAAGTTCAAACTTTCCTTGTATGTGTAATCAACCAAGATGTACAACTTACACGTTTCAATTCATTCCTAAACTACTTTGTATAGAAAAGAAACATCTTCATTGCCAAACACTGTAATGTCTGAAATATGCTAGTACGGTTGTAGGAATCAGTTGCTTTTCTACGGAGATGGTTGAGTGCAACAAGTTTAAACTTTCCTTGTTAATGTAATCTAAAAAGATGTACAGCTTAATAGATTCACCTCCTTTCTAAAGTAGTTTGTTGAGAAAACAAACATGTTCATTGTCGAACACTGTAATATGTGAAATAAGCTAGTTCAGTTCTAGGAACCAGTTGCTTTCCTACGAAGAAGGTTGAGCGCAGCAAGTTGAAACTTTCCTTGTTTGTGTAATCTAACAAGTTGTACAATTTACAAGTTTCGCTTCATTTTTAAACTACTTTGTTAACAAAACAAACATCTTCATTGCCCATCACTGTCCTGTTTGAAATAAGCTAGTTCGCTTATAGGAATCAGTTGTTTTCCTTCGAAGAAGGTTGAGTGCAGCAAGTTCAAACTTTCCTTGTTTGTGTGATCTAACAAGATCTACAATTTATTAGTTTCGCCACATTTCTTTTTTTATTATTGTTTTTTTATTGACTTTTATACTCACATACAAAGAAAAAACCCACATATTTCCCTTCCCTCCCCCCATTCCCCTTTAGAACTCAAGTCTCCATCATATCCCCTCCCTGTCTCCATTAGTCTCCCTTTTAATTGGATGTCATCATCTTTTTCTTCTATTTTGAGTGTTTTCCAAAGGTATTTCTAGGCACTGCAATGTCATGGATATGGAGGCCAATTTCTGTCTGGACAGTTGCATTGTAAGAGGTTATACCCTTCCTTTGGCTCTTCCATTCTATCCGCCCCCTCTTCAGCAATGGTCCCTGAGCCTAGCAGGGTGTGACCGAGGTGTTTCAGTGTTGGGCACTCCTCCATCCCTTCTTCTCAGCACTATGTTGCCTTTTGGGTCATCCCAGTTTCATCACCATCTTAAAAGAGAAGCTTCTCTAACCAGAAGTGAGAGTAGTGTTAATATATGAATATCAACATTAAGTGTAGTGCTTTCAGGGCAGCTTGGTGGGAATAATATATACATTTAGTCAGATGAGAGCAGTCTTATACCCCTAAGGCTCATGACCTCACCTACCAAAGACTTTTACTTAGGTTTTTCAGTACCAGGTATGTATTCCCTCCCGTAGAGAGGGCCTTCAGTCCAATTATGGAGAAGTTGGTTACCCCAAGAATAGACATGCCACTATTGCACCCGTTTAGTCATTGGACCTGTCTGGCCAAGCCTGAATATTCAGCATCCACTGTTTTCACTGTAGATGACTTCTGTCTCCCATACGCTGCATGCAATGCAGCTTTTTCCATCTTTCAGTTGGCTGGTCTACAGGGAGAAGATTTTCTGCTCCACACCAGGTTGCTTTCTCAGTGACCATGCTTCTCAGGCATGAGATGTGTTCAGCAAAGGGTCTTACTATCTGTTTCTCTAGGGAAACCAAGGGCTTTGGCAAGAGCCTTTAATGTTTTGGAGGCTACTGGGAACTCCTTGGCCAACAACTCACTGGAAGGTATTCCATCCCAAGTACTGAAAATTTTCTAGTAACAGTCTACAGCTTCTAGACGTGCCCTTATTCAAAAAAATAATTTTACATAAGTCTTATTCACAATATCTTGAGTTTAGATTGACCCTCCCCCTGCCCTTCTTGTATGCATTCTCTTCCCATGGCCTCACTTAGAACATTCCCCTCCCTGAAATCAGTTCCTCTACTTACATATGTGCATTACCATACACTTAAGTCCTTCCCTTTCCTCACTCCCTTATAGCCTTTTACCAGCTTACTGGTTTCTGGTACCTATTTTTGGTTCCAGTTCACACACAAGTCTATACATTGGTAGCTAGGATCCACATATGAGAGAGAACATGTGATATTTGGCTTTCTGAGCCTGGGTTCCCTCATTTAGTATAATCCTTTCCAGATCCATCCATTTCCCTGCAAAATGCATAATTTCGTTTTTCTTTACCGCTGAATAGAACTCCATGGTGTAAACGTACCACATCTTTATTATCTACTCATCTGTGGAGGGACATCTAGGCTGCTTCCATTTCCCAGCTATTGTGAATAGAGCAGCAATAAACATGGTTCTGCAAGTATCTCTAAGGTAGTGAGAAGAGTCCTCTGGATATATGCCTAGGAGTGCTATAGCTGGATCATATGGTAACTCTATCTCTAGCTGTCTCAAGACCCTCCACACTGATTTCCACAATGGCTGGAACAGCTTACATTCCCACCGAGAGTGTAGAAGTGTTCCTGTTTTTCCGCATCCATGCCAACACTTATTGTCATTTGTTTTCTTGATGGTAGCCATTCTGACAGGAGTGAAATGGAATGTCAAAGTGGTTTTAATTTGCATTTCCCTGATGGCTAAGGATGTGGAACATTTTTTTAGATGTTTATATGCCATCTGTATTTCGTCTTCTGTGAATTCTCTATTTAGTTCCATAGCCCATTTTTTAACTGGGTTGTTTGAATTCATATTATTCTGTTTTTTGAGTTCTTTGTATATTCTGGATATTAATCCTCTGTCAGATGTATAGCTGGCAAAGATTTTCTCCCATTCTGTAGGTTGTCTTTTTGTTCTATTCACAGTATCCTTTGCTGTACAAAAGCTTTGTAATTTCATAAGGTCCCAGTGGTTGATTAGTGGTTTTATTCCCTGAGCTATTGGAGTTATATTCAGAAAGTCTTTGCCTATTCCAATATGTTGAAGAGTTTCCCCTACTTTTTCCTTTAGCAGTTTCAGAGTTTCAGGTCTGATATTAAGATCTCTGATCCATTTGGACTTGACTCTTGTACATGGAGAGAGACAAGGATCTATGTTTATCCTTTTACATACAGATGTCCAGTTTTCCCAGCACCACTTTTAAAGAGGCTATCTTTTCTCCAATGAATATTTTTGGCATTTTTGTCAAAGATCAGGTATCTGTAGCTGCTTGGATTAATATTTGGGGCTTCTATTCTGTTCCATTGATCAACCTGTCTGTCCTTGTGCCAGTACCGTGCTGTTTTTGTTAATATGGCTTTGTAGTATAACTTAATATCGGGTATGGTTATACCCCCTGCCTGATTTTTGTTGTGCAAAATTGTTTTGGCTATTGGAGGATTTTTGTGTTTCCAGATGAATTTTAGTATTGTTTTTTTTCTATTTCTTTGATGAATGCTATTGGAATTTTAATGGGGATTGCATTAAATGTGTAGATTGCTTTTGGTAAGATTGATATTTTCACAATATTGATTCTTCCGATCCAGGAGCATGGAATGTCTTTGCATTTCCTTGTGTCTTCTGTAATTTGTCGCTCGAGTTTTTTAAAGTTCTCATTGTAGAGGTCCTTCACTTCCTTGGTTAAGTTTATTCCATGGTATTTTATTTTTTTTGAGGCAATTGTGAATGGGAGAGATTTCCTGATTTCATCCTCTGCATGTTTGTTGTTAGTGTATAGAAAAGCTACTGATTTCTGTGTGTTTAATTTGTATCCTGCTACATTGCTAAAAGTGTTTATCAGCTCTCACAGTTTGCTGATAGAGTCTTTAGGGTCTGTTATGTATAGAATCATATCATCTGCAAATAATGATAATTTGATCTCTTCCCTTCCGATTTGTATCCCCTTTATGAGTGTCTCTTGCCTTATTGCTATGGCTAAGACTTCCAGTACTATATTAAATAGTAGTGGGGGAAGTGGACACCCTTGTCTTGATTCTGAATTTAGAGGAAAAGCTTCAAGTTTTTCCCCATTTAGTATTATGTTGGCTGTAGGTTTGTCATAAATAGCTTTTATTACATTGAGATATGTTCCTTCTATTCCCAGTTTCTGTAATACTTTCACCATGAAGGGGTGTTGGATTTTGTCAAATGCCTTTTCTGCATCTATTGAGATGACCATATGATTTTTGTCCTTCAGACCATTAATATGGTGTATTACATTTATGGATTTGTGTATGTTGAACCATCCCTGCATCTCTGGGATAAAGCCTACTTGGTCAGGGTGAATAATCTGTCTGATATATTCTTGGGAGGGTTTTTTTTTTTTTTTGGTTTTTTGGTTTTTTGAGGTAGGGTCTCACTCTGGTCCAGGCTGACCTGGAATTAACTATGTAGTCTCAGGGTGGCCTCGAACTCTCGGCGATCCTCCTACATCTGCCTCCCGAGTGCTTGGATTAAAGGCGTGCGCCACCACGCCTGGCTTCTGTCTGATATATTCTTGTATTATGTTTGCCAGTATTTTGTTGAGAATTTTTGCATCTATGTTCCTGAGGTAGATTGGACTATAATTTTCTTTTTTTGATCTGTCTTTGTCCGGTTTTGGTATCAGAGTGATGCTGGCTTCATAGAAGTATTTCGGTAGAATTCCTTCCATTTCTATTTTCTGGAAAAGTTTGAGAAGAATTGGTGTTAGATCTTCCAGGAATGTCTGGTAAAATTCAGCAGTGAATCCATCTGGGCCTGGGCTTTTTTTAGTTGGGAGACTTTTATGACTGCCTGGATCTCTGTGGTTGTTATAGGTCTATTTAAATGGTTTATCTCATCTTGATTTAATTTTGGTAGGTCATATGAATCAAGGAAATCATCCATTTCTTTCAGGTTTTCAAACTTAGAGGCATATATATTCTTAAAGTATTTCCGTATGATTTTCTGAATTTCTTTGGTATCTGTGGTGATGTTGCCTTTTTCATCTCTAATCTTATCAATTTTTGTCTCTTCTCTCTTTCTTTTGGTCAGATTTGCTAAGGGTTTGTCAATCTTGTTTATCCTTTCAAAGAACCAACTTTTTGTTTCATTGATTTTTTTGATTGTTTTTTTGGTATCTATTTCTCATTAATTTCGGCCCTAACCTTTATTATTTCTTCCAGTCTACTGATTTTAGGAATGTCTTGTTCATTTCTTACCAAGGCGTTAAGGTGGAGCATTAAATTGTTTAGTTGTGAACTCTATGATTTCTTAATATAAGCACTTAGAGCTATAAATTTCCCTCATAGGACAGCCTTCATTTTGTCCCATAGGTTTTGGTATGTTGTATACTCATCATCATTTAATTCTATGAATTTCTTGATTTCCTTTTTAATTTCTTCAATTATCTATACATTGTTCAATGATGTACTGTTTAGTCTCCCTGAATTTCTGTATACTCTGTAGTTTTTCTTGTTGTTGATTTGCAGTTTAATCCAGTTGTGGTCAGACAGCATACAAGGGATTATTTCAATTTTTCTAGGAATCAGTTGCTTTCCTACAAAGAAGGTTGAGTGCAGCAAGTTCAAACTTTCCTAGTTTGTGTAATCTGACAAGATGTGTAAGTTAGTAGATTCGCCTCATTTCTACAGTATCTTGTTTAGAAAACAAACATCATCATTGCCGAACCGTATACTGTGTGAAATAAGCTAGTTCGGTCTAGGAATCAGTTGCTTTCCTACGAAGAAGGTTGAGTGCAACAAGTTCAAACTTTCCTTGTTAATGTAATCTAAACAGATGTACAACTTATTAGATTTGCCTCATTTCTACAGTAATTTGTTTACAAAACAATCTATACTGTGTGAATTAAGCTAGTTTGGTTCTAGGAATCAGTTGCTTTCCTACGAAGAAGGTTGAGTGCAGCAAGTTCAAACTTTCCTTGTTTGTGTAATCTAACAAGATGCACAACTTACAAGTTTCGCTTCATTTCTAAACTACTTTGTTTAGAAAACAAACACCTTCATTGCCAAATATTGTACTGTGTGAAATAAGATAGTTCAGTTCTAGGAATCAGTTCTAGGAATAAGCTGTTTTGGTTCAGGGAATCAGTTGTTTTCCTACAAAGAATGTTGAGTGCAGCAAGTTCAAACTTTCCATTTTAATGTAATATAAAAAGATGTAAAACTTAGTAGATTGGCCTCATTTCTACAGTAGTTCGTTTAGAAAACAGATATCTTCATTTCCAAACACTGTACTGTGTGAAATAAGCTAGTTCAGTACTAGGAATCAGTAGCTTTCCTACGAAGAAGGTTGAGTGCAGCAGGTTCAAACTTTCCATGTTTGTGTAATCTAACAAAAGTACAAAGTACAAGTTTCGCTTCATTTCTAAACTACTTTGTTTAGAAAACAAACATGTTCATTGTCAAATACTGTAGTGTGGGAAATAAGCTAGTTCAGTTCTAGGAATCAGTTGTTTGTCTACGGTGAGGGTTCGGTGCAACAAGTTCAAACTTTCCTTGTTTGTGTAATCTAACAAGATATTCAACATATTAGATTCGCCTCATTTCTAAACACTTTGTTTAGAAAACAAACACCTTCATTGCCAAATATTGTACTGTGTGAAATAAGCTGTTTCTGTTCTATGAATCAGCTGCTTTCCTACAAAGAAGTTTTAATGCAGCAAGTTCTAACTGTCCTAGTTTGTGTAATCTCACAAGATGTACAAGTTAGTAGATTCACCTCATTTTTACAGTACCTTGTTTAGAAAACAAACATCTTCATTGCCTAATCCTGTACTCTTTGAAAATAGCTAGTTTTTTTCTAGGAATCAGTTGCTTTCCTAAGAAGAAGGTAGAGTGAACCAAGTTCAAACTTTCCTTGTTTCTGTAATATAAAAAGATGTACAACTTATTAGATTGGCCTCATTTCTACAGTAGCTTGTTTAGAAAACAAACATCTTCATTGCCGAACACTGTACTGTGTGAAATAAGCTAGATCGGTTCTAGAAATAAGTTGTTTTCCTACGAAGAAGGTTGAGTGCAGCAAGTTCAAACTTTCCTTGTTTGTGTAATCTAACAAGATGTACACCTTACAAGTGTCACTTCATTTCAAAACTACGTTGTTTAGAAAACAAACATCTTCATTGCCAAACCCAGTAATGTGTGAAATAAGCTAGTTCTGTTCTAGGAAACAGTTGCTTTTCTATGGAGATGGTTGAGTACAACAAGTTCAACCTTTCCTTGTTAAAGTAATCTAAAAAGATGGACAACTTAATATATTCACATCATTTCTAAAGTAGTATGTTGAGGAAACAAATATCTTTATTGCCGAACACTGTACTGTGTGAAATAAGCTAGTTCAGTTCTAGGAATCACTTGTTTTCATACGAAGAAGGTTGAGTGGAGCAAGAACAAACATTCATTGTTAATGTAATCTAAAAAGATGTACAACATAGTAGATTCGCATTATTTCTACCGTAGTTTGTTTAGAAAACAAACATCTACATTGCCGAACCCTGTACTGTGTGAAAATAGGAAGTTCGTTTCTAGGAATCAGTTGCTTTCTACGAAGAAGGTTGAGTGCACCAAGTTCAAACTTTCCTTTTCTGTGTAATCTAACAAGATGAACAACTTATCAGATTCGCCTCACTTCTAAACTACTTTGTTTAGAAAACAAACACCTTCATTGCAAAATATTGTACTCTGTGAAATAAGCTGTTTCGGTTCTAGGAATCAGTTGCTTTCGTACAAAGAAGGTTGAGTGCAGCAATTTCAAACGTTCCTAGTTTGTGTAATCTAACAAGATGTATGAGTTAGTTTATTCCCCTCTTTCTAAAGTCGTTTGTTTAGAAAACAATCATCTTCATTTCTGAACCCTATACTGTGTGAAATAAGATAGTTCAGTCTAGGAATCAGTTGCTTTCCTACAAAGAAGTTTCAGTGCAGCAAGTTCACACGTTCCTAGTTTGTGTAATATCACAGGATGTATAAGTTAGTAGATTCGCCTCATTTCTACAGTAGCTTGTTTAGAAAACAAAACGAATACTGTGTGAAATAAGCTAGTTCGGTCTAGGAATCAGTTGCTTTCCTACTAAGAAGGTTGAGTGCAATAAGTACAAACTGTCCTTGTTAATGTAATCTAAACAGATGTACAACTTATTAGATTGGCCTTATTACTACAGTAGTTTGTTTACAAAACAAACATCTTCATTGCCGAACACTATAGTGTGTGAAAATAGCTAGTTGGATTCTAGGAATCAGTTGCTTTCCTACGAAAAAGGTTGTGTGCAGCAAGTTCAAACTTTCCTTGTTTGTGTAATCTAACAAGATGTACAACTTGTTAGATTCATTTCATTTCTAAACTACTTTGTTTAGATAACAACCACCTTCATTGCCAAATATTGTATGGTGTGAAATAAGCTGTTTCTGTTCTAAAAATCAGTTGCTTTACAACGAAGAAGATTGAGTGCAGAAAGTTCAAACATTCTTAGTTTGTGTAATCTAACAAGATGTATAAGGTACTTGATTCGCCACCTTTGTACAGTAGTTTGTTTAGAAAACAAACATCTTCATTTCCAAACCCCATACTGTGTGAAATAAGCTAGTTCGGTCAAGGAATCAGTTGCTTTCCTACAAAGAAGGTCGAGTGCAACAAGTTCAAACTTTTCTTCCAATTGTAATCTAAAAAGATGTACAACTTAGTAGATTGGCCTCATTTCTACAGTAGTTTGTTTAAAAAACAAACATCTTCATTGCCGAACACTGTACTGTGTGAATTAAGCTAGTTCGGTTCTAGGATTCAGTTGCTTTCCAATGAAGAAGGTTGAGTGCGGCAAGTTCAAACTTTCCTTGGTAATGTAATCTGAAAAGAGGTACAACTTAGTAGATTGGTGTCATTTCTTCAGTAGTTTGTTTAGAAAACAAACATCTTCATTGCCGAACACTGTACTGCGTGAATTAAGCTAGTTCGGTTCTAGAAATCAGTTGCTTTCCTACGAAGAAGGTTGAGTGCAGCAAGTTCAAACTTTCCTAGTTTGTGTTACGTAAGAAGATATATAAGTTAATAGTTTCGCTTCATTTCTAAAGTAGTTTGTTGAGGAAAGAAACATCTTCAATGCCGAACACTGTACTGTGTGAAATAAGCTAGTTCGGTTTTAGGAAACAGTTATTTTCCTACGAAGAAGGTTGAGTGCAGCAAGAATAAACGTTCCGTGTTAATGTAATCTAAAAAGATGTGCAACATAGTAGATTGCCGTCATTTCTACAGTAGTTTCTTCAGAAAACAAACATCTTCATTGGCTAAACCTGTACTGTGTGAAAACAGGTAGTTCGTTTCTAGGAATCAGTTGCTTTCTACGAAGAAGGTTGAATGCAGCAAGTTCAAACTTTCCTTGTTTGTGTAATCTAACAAGATGTACAACTTACATCTTTCGCTTCACTTCTAAAATAGTTTGTTTAGAAAACAAATATCTTCATTCCCGAACACAGTACTGAGTGAAATAAGGTGGTTCGGTTGGAGGAATCAGTTGTTTTCCTACGAAGAAGGTTGAGTGCAGCAAGTTCAAACATTCCTTGGTTATGTAATCTAAAAAGATGTACAACTTAGTAGATTGGCGTTATTTCTTCAGTAGTTTGTTTAGAAAACAAACACCTTCATTGCCGAACCCTGTACTATGTAAAAATAGCTAGTTCATTTCTAGGAATCAGTTGCTTTCCTACGAAGACGGTTGAGTGCAGGAAGTTCAAACTTTCTTTGTTTGTGTAATCTAACAAGATGTACAACTTATTAGATTCGCCTCATTTCTAAACTACTTTGTTTAGAAAACAAACATCTTCATCGCCGAACATTGTATTGTGTGAAATGAGCTAGTTCGGTTCTAGGAATCAGTTGCTTTCCTACGAAGAAGGTTGAGTGCAGCAAGTTCAAACTTTCCTAGTTTGTGTAACGTAAAAGATATATAAGTTACTAGTTTCGCTTCATTTCTAAAGTAGTTTGTTGAGGAAAGAAACATCTTCCATGCTGAACACTGTACTGTGTGAAATAAGCTAGTTCGGTTCTAGGAAACATTTGTTTTCCTACGAAGAAGGTTGAGTGCAGCAAGATCAAACGTTCCTTGTTAATGTAATCTAAAAAGATTTGCAACATAGTAGATTGCCGTCATTTCTACAGTAGTTTGTTTAGAAAACAAACATCTTCATTGGCGAAACCTGTACTGTGTGAAAACAGGTAGTTCGTTTTTAGGAATCAGTTGCTTTCTACGAAGAACGTTGAGTGCTGTAAGTTCAAACTTTCCTTTTTTGTGTACTCTAACAAAATGAACAACTTATTAGAATCGCCTCATTTCTCAACTACTTTGTTTAGAAAACAAACACCTTCATTTCCAAATATTGTACTCTGTGAAATAAGCTGTTTCGGTTCTTGGAATCAGTTGCTTTCCTACAAAATAGGTTGAGTGTAGCAAGTTCAAACTTTCCTAGTTTGTGTAATCTAACAAGAAGTATGAGATAGTTGATTCGCCTCCTTTCTAAAGTAGTTTGTTTAGAAAACAATCATCTTCATTGCCGAACCCTATACTGTGTGAAATAAGCTAGTTCAGTCTAGGAATCAGTTGCTTTCCTACGAAGAAGGTTGAGTGCAACAACTTCAAACTTTCCTTGTTAATGTAATCTCAAAAGATGTACAACTTAGTAGATTGGCCTCATTTCTACAGTAGGTTGTTTAAAAAACAAATATGTTCATTGCCGAACACTATATTGTGTGAAATAAGGTAGTTCGGCTCTAGGAATCAGTTGCTTTTCTATGAAGAAGGTTGAGTGTTCCAAGTTCAAACTTTCCTTTTTAATGTAATCTAAAAAGATGTACAACTTAGAATATTGCCGTCATTTCTTAAGTAATTTGTTTAGAAAACAAACATCTTCATTGCCTAACCCAGTACTGTGTGAAAATAGCTAGTTCGTTTCTAGGTATCAGTTGTTTTCCTACGAATAAGGTTGTGTGCAGCAAGTTCAAACTTTCCTTGTTTGTGTAATCTAACAAGATGTACAACTTACAAGTTTCCTTCATTTCTAAACTACTTTGTTTAGACACAAACATTTACATTGCTGAACACTGTAATGTGTGAAATAAGCTGGTTTGGTTCGAGGAATCAGGTGTTTTCCAACGATGAAGGTTGACTACAGCAAGTTCAAACATTCCTTTATTATGTAATCTAAAAAGATGTACAACTTAGTAGACTGGCCTCATTTCTTCAGCAGTTTGTTTGAAAAACAAACATCTTCATTGCCGAACTCTATTCTGTGTGAAATAAGCTAGTTCGGTTCTAGGATTCAGTTGCTTTCCTATGAAGAAGGTTGAGTGCGGCAAGTTCAAACTTTCCTTGTTAATGTAATCTGACAAGAGGTACAACTTGTGGATTGGTGTCATTTCTTCAGTAGTTTGTTTAGAAAACAAACATCTTCATTACTGAACACTGTAGTGTGTGAATTAAGCTACTTCGGTTCTAAGAATCAGTTGCTTTCCTACGAAAAGGGTGAGTGCAGTAAGTTCAAACTTTCCTTGTTTGTGTAATCTAACAAGATGTACATCTTAGTAGATTGGCCTCATTTCTACACTAGTTTGTTAAAAAACAAAGATCTCCATTGCCGAAAACTATGCTGTGTGAAATAAGCTAGTTCGGTTCTAGGAATCAGTTGATTTCCTATGAAGAATCTTGGGTGCAGCAAGTTCAAACTTTTACTGTTTGTGTAATCTAACAAAACGTACAACTTACAAGTTTCCTTCATTTCTAAACTACTTTGTTTAGAAAACAAACATCTTCATTCCCGAACACTGTACTGTGTGAAATAAGCTGGTTTGGTTCGAGGAATCAGGTGTTTTCCTACAATGAAGGTTGAGTGCAGCAAGTTCAAACATTCCTTGCTTATGTAATCTAAAAAGATGTACAACTTAGTATATTGGTGTCATTTCTTCAGTAGTTTGTTTAGAAAACAAACATCTTCATTGCCGAATCCTATACTGTGTGAAAATTGCTAGTTCATTTCTAGGAATCAGTTGCTTTCCTACGAAGAAGGTTGAATGCAGCAAGATCAAACTTCCCTTGTTTCTGTAATCTAAAAAGATGTACAACTTAGTCGATTGGCCTCATTTCTACAGTGGCTTGTTTAGAAAACAAACATCTTCATTGTCGAACACTGAATTGTTCGAAATAAGCTAGTTCCCTTCTAGGAATCAGTTGCTTTTCTAAGGAAATGGTTGAGTGCAACAAGTTCAAACTTTCCTTGTTAATGTAATCTAAAAAGATGTATAACTTAACATATTCACATAATTTCTAAAGTAGTTTGTTGAGAAAACAAATATCTTCATTGCCGAACACTGCACTGTGTGAAATAAGCTAGTTCAGTTCTAGGAATCAGTAGCTTTCCTACGAAGAAGGTTGAGTGCAGCAAGTTCAAACTTTCCATGTTTGTGTAATCTAACAAAAGTATAAAGTACAAGTTTCGCTTCATTTCTAATATACTTTGTTTAGAAAACAAACATCTTCATTGCCAAACACTGTAGTGTGTGAAATAAGCTAGTTCGGTTCTAGGAATCAGTTGCTTTTCTACGGAGATGGTTGAGTGCAACAAGTTCAAACGTTCCTTGTTAATGTAATCTAAAAAAAAAATATTGTACTTAATAGATTCACCTCATTTCTGAAGTAGTTTATTGAGAAAACAAACGTCTTCATTGCCGAACACTGTACTGTGTGAAATAAGCTAGTTCGGTACTAGGAATCAGTTGCTTTCCCAAGAAAAAGATTGACTGCAGCTAGTTCAAAATCTCCTTGTTTGAGTAATCTAACAAGATGTACAACTTACAAGTTTCGCTTCATTTCTAAACTACTTTGTTTAAAAAACAAACACCTTCATTGCCAAATATTGTACTGTATGAAATAAGCTGTTTTGGTTCTAGGAATCAGTTGCTGTCCTGCGAAGAAGGTTCATTGCAGCAAGTTCATACTTTCCTAATTGGTGTAATCTAAAAAGGTCTATAAGTTAGTTGATTCGCCTCATTTCTACACCAGCTTGTTTAAAAAACAAACATCTTCATTGCCGAACCCTATAACGTGTGAAATAAGCTAGTTCAGTCTAGGAATCAGTAGCTTTCCTACGAAGAAGGTTGAGTCAGCAAGTTCAAACTTTCCTTGTTAATGTAATCTAAAATGATGTACAACTTAGTAGATTGGCATCAGTTATACAGTAGTTTGTTTAGAAAAAAAACATCTTCTTTACCGAACCCTGTACTGTGTTAAAAATGCTAGTTAGTTTCTAGGAATCAGTTGCTTTCCTACGAACAAGGTTGAGTGCAGCAAGTTCAAACTTGCCTTGGTTGTGTAATCTAACAAGATGTACAACTTAGTAGATTCTCCTCCTTCCTAACTACTTTGTTTAGAAAACAAACACCTTCATTGCCAAATATTGTACTGTGTGAAATAAGCTGATTTGGTTCTAGGTATCAGTTCATTTCCTGCGAAGAAGGTTGACTGCAGCAAGTTCAAACTTTCCTAGTTTGTGTAATCTAACAAGATCTATAAGTTACTTGATTCACCTCATTTCTACAGTAGCTTGTTTAGAAAACAAACATCTTCATTGCCGAACCCTATACTGTGTGAAATAAGCTAGTTTGGTTTAGGAATCAGTTGCTTTCCTACGAAGAAGGTTGACTGCATCAAGATCAAACTTTCCTTGTTAATGTAATCTAAAAAGATGTACCACTTAGTAGATTGGCCTCATTTCTAAAGTAGTTTGTTGAGAAGACAAACGTCTTCATTGCAGAACACTGTACTGTGTGAAATAAGCTAGTTCCGTTCTAGGAATCAGTTGCTTCACTAAGAATAAGGTTGAGGGCAGCAAGTTCAAACTTTCCTTGTTTGTGTAATGTAACAAGATGTACAACTTACAAGTTTCGCTTCATTCCTAAACTAGTTTGTTTAGAAAACAAACATCTTCATTGCTGAACACTGTACTGTGTGAAATAATCTTGTTCGGATCTAGGATTCAGTTGGTTTCCTACGAAGAAGGTTGAGTGCAGCAAGATCAAACTTTCCTTGTTAATGTAATCTAAAAAGATGTACAACTTATTAGATTCGCCTCATTTCTAAAAGATTTTGTTTAGAAAACAACCACCTTCATTGCCAAATATTGAACTGGGTGAAATAACCTCTTTTGGTTCTAGGAATCAGTTCTTTTCCTGCGAAGAAGGTTGAGTGCAGCAAGTTCAAACTTTCCTATTTTGTGTAATCTAAAAAGATGTTTAAGTTATTTGATGCAGCTCTTTTCTGCAATAGCTTGTTTAGAAAACAAACATCTTCATTGCCAAACCCTATACTGTGTGAAATAAGCCAGTTCGGACTAGAAATCTTTTGCTTTCCTAAGAAGAAGGTTGAGTACAACAAGTTCAAACTTTCCTCGTGAATGTAATCCAAAAAGATGTACCACTTAGTAGGTGGGCCTCATTTCTAAAGTAGTTTGTTGAGAAAACAAACGTCTTCAATGCCAAACACTGTACTGTGTGAAATAAGCTAGTTCGGTTCTAGGAATCAGTTGCTTTCCTACGAAGAAGGTTGAGTGCAGCAAGTTCAAAACTTCCTCTTTTGTGTAATCTAACAAGATGTACAACTTACACATTTTGCTTCATTTCTTAACTACTTTGTTTAGAAAACAAACATCTTCATTGCCAAACACTATACTGTGTGAAATAACCTACTTCAGTTCTAGGAATCAGATGGTTTCCTACGAAGAAGGTTGAGTGCAGCAAGTTCAAACTTTCCTTGTTAATGTAATCTAAAAAGATTTACAACTTAGTAGATTGGCGTCATTTTTACAGTAGTTTGTTTAGAAAACAAACATCTTCTTTGCCGGACCCTGTACTGTGTGAAAATTGCCAGTTCGTTTCTAGGAATCAGTTGCTTTCCTACGAACAAGGTTGAGTGCAGCAAGTTGAAACTTGCCTTGTTTGTGTAATCTAACAAGGTGTACAACTTAGTAGATTCGCCTCATTTCTAAACTACTTTGTTTGGAAAACAAACATCTTCATTGCCGAACCCTATAATGTGTGAAATAAGCTAGCTTGGTTTTTGGAATCAGTTGCTTTCCTACGAAGAAGGTTGACTGCATCAAGTTCAAACTTTCCTTGTTAATGTAATCTAAAAAGATGTACCACTTAGTAGATTGGCCTCATTTCTAAAGTAGTTTGTTGAGAAAACTAACGTCTTCATTGCTGAACACTGTACTGTGTGAAATAAGCTAGTTCGGTTATCGGAATCAGTTGCCTTTCTACGGAGGTGGTTGAGTGCAAAAAGTTTAAACGTTCCTTGCTAATGTAATATAAAAAGATATTCAGCTTAATAGATTCACTTCATTTCTAAAGTAGTTTGTTGAGAAAACAAACGACCTCATTGCAGAACACTGTACTGTGTGAAATAAGCTAGTTGCGTTCTAGGAATCAGTTGCTTCCCTAAGAGGAAGGTTGAGGGCAGCAAGTTCAAACTTTCCTTGTTTGTGTAATGTAACAAGATGTACAACTTACAAGTTTCGCTTCATTACTAAACTACTTTGGAAAACAAACATCTTCATTGCTGAACACTGTACTGTGTGAAATAAGCTTATTAGGTCTAGGATTCAGTTGGTTTCCTACGAAGAAGGTTGAGTGCAGCAAGACCAAACTTTCCTTGTTAATGTAATCTAAAAAGATGTACATCTTATTATATTCGCCTCATTTCTAAACGATTTTGTTTAGAAAACAAACATCTTCATTGCCAAATATTGTACTGGGTGATATAACCTGTTTTGGTTTTAGGAATCAGTTCTTTTTCTGCTAAGAAGTTTGAGTGCAGCAAGTTCAAACTTTCCTAGTTTGTGTAATCTAAAAAGATGTACAACTTACACATTTCGCTTCATTTCTAAACTACTTTGTTTAGAAAACAAACATCTTCATTTCCAAACCCTATACTGTGTGAAATGAGCTAGTTCGGTCTAGCAATCAGTTGCTTTATTACGAAGAAGGTTGAGTGCAGCAAGTTCAAATTTTCCTTGTTAATGTAATCTAAAAAGATGTACAACTTACTAGATTGGCCTCATTTCTACAGTAGTTTTGTTTAGAAAACAAACATCTTCATTGCCGAACCCTGTACTGTGTGAAAATAGCTAGTTCATTTCTCGGAATCAGTCGCTTTCATAAGATGAAGGTTGAGTGCAGCAAGTTCAAACTCCTAGTTTGCGTAATCTAACAAGATGTACAACTTATTTGATTCGCCTCATTTTTAAACAACTTTGTTTAGAAAACAAACATCTTCATTTCCGAACCCTATGCTGTGTGAAATGAGCTAGTTGGGTCTAGGAATCAGTTGCATTCCTACGAAGAAGGTTGAGTGCAACAAGTTCAAACTTTCCTTGTTAATGTAATCTAAAAAGATGTACAAATTAGTAGATTGGCTTCATTTCTACACTAGTTTGTGTAAAAACAAACATCGTCATTGCCGAACCATGTACTGTGTGAAAATAGGTACTTCGGTTCTAGGAATCAGTTGCTTTCCTACGAAGAAGGTTTAGTGCAGCAAGTTCAAACATTGCTTGTTAAAGTAATATAAAAAGATATACAACTTGGTAGACTGGCGTCATTTCTACACCAGTTTGTTTAGAAAACAAACCTCTTCATTGCCACACCCGGTACTGTGTGAAAATAGCTAGTTCGTTTCTAGGAATCAGTAGGTATCGTACGAAGAAGCATGAGTGCAGCAAGTTCAAACTTTCCTTATTGCCTAATCTAACAAGATGTACAACTTATTAGATTCGCCTCATATCTAAACTACTTTGTTTAGAAAACAAACACCTTCATTTCCAAATATTGTTCTGTGTGAAATAACCTAGTTTGGTCTACGAATCATTTGCTTTCCTACTAAGAAGATTGGGTGCAACAAGTTCAAACTTTCCTTGTTAATATTATCTAAAAAGATGTACAACTTAGTAGATTGTTCTCATTTCTACACTAGGATGTTCAGAAAACAAACATCTTCATTTCCGAACACTGTACTGTGTGAAATAAACTAGTTTGGTTCTAGGAATCAGTTTCTTTCCTAAGAAGGATGTTGAGTGCAGGAAGTTCAAACTTTCCTAGTTTGTGTAATCTAACAAGAAGTACAACTTACAAGTTTCGCTTCATTTCTAAACTACTTTGTTTAGAAAAGAAATCTCTTCTTTGCCAAACACTGTAATGTGTGAAATAAGCCAGTTCGGTTCCATTAAACAGTTGCTTTTCTACATAGATGGTGGAGTGCATCAAGTTCAAACTTTCCTTGTTAATGTAATCTAAAAACATGTACAACTTAATAGATTCGCCTCTTTTCAAATGTTGTTTGTTGAGAAAACAAACATCTTCATTGCTGAACACTGTACTGTGTGAAATAAGCTAGTTCGGTTCTAGGAATCAGTTGCTTTCCTACGAAGAAGATTGAGTCCAGCAAGTTCAAACTTTCCTTCTTTGTGTAATCTAACAAGATGTACAATTTTCAAGTTTCGCTTCCTTTCTAAACTACTTTGTTTAGAAAACAAACACCTTCATTTCCAAATACTGTATGTTTTGAAATAAGCTGTTTGGGTTCTAGGAATCAGGATCATTTCTACAGAGATGGTTGAGTGCAGCAAGTTCAAAATTTCCTTGTTATTGTAATCTCAAAAGTTGTACAACATAATAGATTCACCTCATTTCTAAAGTAGTTTGTTGAGAAAACAAACACCTTCATTCCCAAATATTGTACTGTGTGAAATAAGCTGTTTCGGTTCTAGGAATCAGTTGCTTTCCTACGAAGAAGGTTGAGTGCAGCAAGTTCAAACTTTCCTAGTTTGTGTAATCTAACAAGATGTATCAGTTAGTAGATTCGGCTCATTTCTAAAGTGGTTTGTTTATAAAACAAACATCTTCATTGCCAAACACTGTACTGTGTGAAATAAGCTATTTCGGTTCTAGGAATCAGTTGCCTTCCTACGAAGAAGGTTGAGTGTAGCAAGTTCAAACTTTCCATATTAGTGTAAACTAACAAGATGTACAACTTACAAGTATCACTTCACTTCTAAACTACTTTGTTTAGAAAACAAACATCTTCATTGCCAAACACTGTAGTGTGTGAAATAAGCTAGTTCGGTTCTAGGAATCAGTTGCTTTCTATGGATATAGTTGAATGCAACAAGTTCAAACTTTCCTTTTAACGTAATCTAAAAAGAGGTACAACTTAATAGATTCACCTTATTTCTAAGTAGTTTGTTGGGAAAACAAACATCTTCATTGCCGAACACTGTACTGTGTGAAATACGCTAGTTCAGTTCTAGGAATCAGTTGCTTTCCTACGAAGAAGGTTGAGAGCAGCAAGATCAAACTTTCCTTCTTTGTGTAATCTAACAAGGTGTACAATTACAAATTTCGCTTCCTTTCTAAAATACTTTGTTTAGAAAACAAACACCTTCATTGCCAAATATAGTACTGTGTGAAATAAGCTTTTTTGGTTCTAGAAATCAGTTGCTTTCCAACAAAGAAGGTTGAGTGCAGCATGTTCAAACATTCCTAGTTTGTGTAAACTAACAAGATGTATAAGTTAGCTGATTACCCTCATTTCTAAAGTAGTTTGTTTAGAAAACAAACATCTGCATTGCTGAACCATATACTGTGTGAAATAAGCGAGTTTGGTATATGGATCTGTTGCTTTCCTACGAAGAAGGTGGAGTGTAAAAAGTTCAAACTTTCCTTGATAATGTAATCTAAAAAGATGTACAACATAGTAGATTGGTCTCATTTCTACAGAAGTTTGTTTAGAAAACAAATATCTTCATTGCCAAATACTGTACTGTGTGAAATAAGCTAGTTCGGTTCTCTGAATCAGTTGCTTTCTTACGAAGAAAGCTGAGTGCAGCAAGTTCAAACTTTCCTTGTTTGTGTAATCTAACAAGATATACACCTTACAAGTTTTGCTTCATTTCTAAACTACTTTGTTTAGAAGAGAAACATCTTCATTGCCAAACACTGTAATGTGTGAAATATGGTAGTTCGGTTGGAGGAATCAGTTGCTTTCCTACGAAGAAGTTTGAGGGCAGCAAGTTCAAACTTTCCTTGTTAATGTAATCTAAAAAGATCTACAACTTAGTAGATTGGCATTATTTCTACTTTAGTTTGTTTAGAAAACAATCATCTTCATTGCCGAACACTGTACTGTGTGAAATGAGCTAGTTCGGTTCTAGGAATCAGTTGTTTTCCTAGGAAGAAGGTGGAGTGCAGCAATTTCAAACGTTCCATGTTTGTGAAATCTAACAAGATGTACAATTTATTAGATTCACCTCATTTCTACAGTCATTTTTTAGAAAACAAACATCTTCATTGCCGAACACTGTAGTTTGTGAAATGAACTACTTCGTTTCTAGGAATCAGTTGCTGTCCTACAAAGAAGGTTGAGTGCAGCAAGTTCAAACTTTCCTTTTTAATGTAATCTAAAAAGAGGTACAACTTAGTAGATTGGCCTAATTTCTACAATAGTTTGTTTAGTAAACAAACATATTCATGCCGAACCTTATACTGTGTGAAATAAGCTAGTTTGGTCTAGGAATCGGTTGCTTTCCTATGAACAAGTTTGAGTGGATAAAGTTCAAACATTCCTTGTTAATGTAATCTAAAAAGATGTACAACTTAATAGATTCATCTCATTTCTAAAATAGTTTGTTGAGAAAACAAACATTTTCATTGCCGAACACTGTACTATGTGAAATAAGCTAGTTCGGTTCTAGGAATTAGTTGCTTTCCTACTAATAAGGTTGAGTACAGCAAGTTCAACCTTTCCTTGTTTGTGTGATCTAACAAGATGTACAACTTACAAGTTTCACTTCATTTCTAAACTACTTTGTTTAGAAAAGAAACATCTCCACTGCCGAACACTGTAATGTGTGAAATAAGCTAGTTCGGTTCTAGGAATCAGTTGCTTTTCTACGGAGATGGTTCAGTGCAACAAGTTCAAACTTTCCTTGTTACGGTAATTTAAAAAGATGTACAACTTAATAGACTCACATCACTTCTAAAGTAGTTTGTTGAGAAAACAAACATCTTCATTGCCGAACACTGTACTGTGTGAAATAATTAGTTCGGTTCTAGGTATCAGTTGCTTTCATAGGAAGAAGGTTGAGTGCAGCAGGTTCAAACTTTCCTTGTTTGTGTAATCTCACAAGGTGTACAACTTACAAGTTTCGCTTCATTACCAAACTACTTTGTTTAGAAAACAAACATCTTCATTGTCAAACCGTATACTGTGTGAAGTAAGCTAGTTCGGTTCGATGAATAAGTTGTTTTCGTACGAAGAAGGTTGAGTGCTGTAAGTTCAAACATTCCTTGTTTATGCAATCTAAAAGGATGTACAACTTGGTAGATTGGCGTCATTTCCTCAGTAGTTTATTTAGAAAACAAACCTCTTCATTGCCACACCTGGTACTGTGTGAAAATAGCTAGTTCATTTCTAGGAATCAGTTTCTATCCTACGAAGAAGGTTGAGTGCAGCAATTTCAAACTTTTCTTGTTTGCGTAATATAACAAGATGTACTACTTATTAGATTCGCCTCATTTCTAAACTACTTAGTTTAGAAAACAAACACCTTCATTGCCAAATATTGTAGTGTGTGAAATAATCTGTTTTGGTTCTGGGAATCAGTTGCTTTCCTGCAAACAAGGTCGAGTGCAGCAAGTTCAAACTTTCCTTATTTGTGTAATTTCACAAGATGTACAACATAGTAGATTGGCCTCATTTCTACACTAGTTTGTTTAGAAAACAAACATCTTCATTGCCGAACCCTTTACTGTATGAAAATAGCTAGTTCGTTTCTAGGAATCAGTTGTTTTCCAATGAACAAGGTTGAGTGCAGCAAGTTCAAACTTTCGTAGTTTGTGTAATGTAACAACATGTATAATTTAGTTGATTCGCCTCATTTCTAAAGTAGTTTGTTTAGAAAACAAACATCTTCATTGCCGTAACATATAATGCATGAAATAAGCTAGTTTGGTCTAGGAATCATTTGCTTTCCTATGAAGAAGGTTGAGTGCAACAAGTTCAAACTTTCATTGGTAATGTAATCTAAAAAGATGTACAACTTAGTCAAATGGCAGCATATCTAAAGTAGTTTCTTTAGAATACAAACATGTTCATTGCCAAACACTTCACTGTGTGAAATAAGCTAGTCCTGTTCTAGGATTCAGTTGCTTTCCTACAAAGAAGGTTGAGTGCAGCAAGTTCAAACGTTCCTTGTTTGTGTAATCTAACAAAATATATAACTTACAAGTTTCGCTTCATTTCTAAACTTCTTTGTTTAGAAAACAAACATCTTCATTGCCAAACACTGTAGTGTGTGAAATAAGGTAGTTCATTTCTAGGAATTAGTTGCTTTTCTCTGGATATAGTTGAGTGAAACAAGTTCAAACTTTCATTGTTAATGTAACCTAAAGAGATGTACCACTTAGTAGATTGGCCTAATTTCTACAGTAGCTTGTTTAAAAAACAAACATCTTCATTGCTGAACACTATATTGTGTGAAATAAGCTAGTTCGGTTCTAGGAATCAGTTGCTTTCCTACGAAGAAAGTTGAGTGCAGCAAGTTCAAACTTTCCTAGTTTGTGTAATCTAACAAGATATATAAATTAGTTGCTTCGCCTCATTTCTAATGTAGTTTATTTAGAAAACAAACATCTTCATTGCCGAACCCTATAGTGTGTGAAATAAGCTAGTTTGGTCTAGGAATCAGTTGCTTTCCTATGAAGAAGGTTGAGTGCAACAAGTTCAAATTTCCGAGTTTGTGTAATCTAACAAGTTGTATAAGTAAGTAGATTCGCTTCATTTCTAAAGTAGTTTGTTTAGAAAACAAACATCTTCATTGCCGAACACTATACTGTTTTAAATAAGCTGGTTTGGTTCTAGGAATCAGTTGCTTTCCTACGAAGAAGGTTGAGTGCAGCAAGTTCAAAAATTCCTTGTTTGTGTAATCTAACAAGTAGATTCACGTCATTTCTAATGTAGTTTGTTTAGAAAACAAACATATTCATTGCCAAGCCCTATGCTGTGTGAAATAAGCTATTCTGTCCTAGGAATCTTTTCCTTTACTAAGAAGAAGTTTGAGTGCAACAGGTTCAAACTTTCCTCATTAATGTAATCTAAAGAGATGTTCAACTTAACACATTCACCTCATTTATAAAGTAGTTTGTTGAGGAAACAAACATCTTCATTCCCGAACACTGCACTGTGTGATATAGGATAGTTCGGTTCCAGGAAACAATTCCTTTCCTACGAACATGGTTGAGTGCAGCAAGTTCAAACTTTCCTTGTTTGTGTAATCTAACAAGATGTACAACTTAGAATTTTCGCTTCATTTCTAAACTACTTTGTTTAGAAAACCAACACCTTCATTGCCAAATATTGTAATGTGTGAAATGAGCTACTTCGGTTCTAGGAATCAGTTCCTTTGCTATGAAGAATGTTGAGTACAGCAAGTTCAAACTTTCCTTTTTGTGTAATCTAGCAAGATGTACAACTTACAAGTTTTGCTTCATTTCCAAACTACTTTGTTTAGAAAACAAACATCTTCATTGCCGAACGCTGTACTGGGTGAAACAAGCTAGTTCGGTTCTAGGAATCATTTGCTTTCCTACGAAGAAGGTTGAGTGCAGCAAGTTCAAACTTTCCTTGTTAAGGTAATCTAAAAAGATGGACAACTTACAAGTTTCGCTTCATTTCTAAACTACTTTGTTTAGAAGAGAAACATCTTCATTGCCAAACTCTGTAATGTGTGAAATAAGCTAGTTCGGTTCTAGGAATCAGTTGCTTTCCTACTATGAAGGTTGAGTGTAGGAAGATCAAACTTTCCTAGTTTGTGTATTGTAACAAGATGTATAAGTCAGTTGATTCGCCTCATTTCTACAGTAGTGTGTTTAGAAAACAAACCTCTTCATTGCCGAACACTCCACTGTGTGAAATAAGCTAGTTCGGTTCTAGGAATCACTTGCTTTCGTAAGAAGAAGGTTGAGGGCAGCAAGTTCAAATTTTCCTTGTTTGTCAAATCTAACAAGATATACAACTTATAAGTTTCGCTTCATTTCTAAACTACTTTGTTTAGAAGAGAAACATCTTCATTGCCAAACACTGTAATGTGTGAAATAAGCTAGTTCGGTTCTAGGAAACAGTTGCTTTCCTACGAAGAATGTTGAGTGTAGCAAGATCAAACTTTCCTAGTTTGTGTAATGTAACAAGATGTATAAGTTAGTTGATTCGTCTCATTTCTACAGTAGTTACTTTAGAAAACGAACGTCTTCATTGCCGGACCCTATACTGTGTGAAATAAGGTAGTTTGGTCTAGGAATCAAGTGCTTTCCAACGACAAGGTTGAGTGCAGCAAGTTCAAACTTTCCTTGTAAATGTAATCTAAAAAGATGTACAACTTAATAGATTCAGCTCATTTCTAAAGTAGTTTGTTGAGGAAGCAAACATCTTCATTGCCGAATACTGTTCTGAGTGAAATAAGCTAGTTCGGTTCTAGGAATCATAAGCTTTCATACGAAGAAGGTTGAGTGCAGCATGTTCAAGCTTTCCTTGTTTGTGTAATCTAACAAGATATACAACTTACAAGTTTCGCTTCATTTCTAAACTACTTTGATTAGAAAACAAACACCTTCGTTGCCAAATATTGTACTGTGTGAAATAAGCTTCTTCGGTTCTAGGAATCAGTTGTTTTCCTACGAAGAAGGTTGAGTGCAGCAAGTTCAAACTTTCCTGGTTTATGTAATGTAACAAGATGTATAAGCTAGTAGATTTGCCTCATTTCTACAGTAACTGGTTTAGAAAACAAACATCTTCTTTGCTGAACCCTATACTGTGTGAAATAAGCTGGTTCAGTCTAGGAAACATTTGCTATCCTACGAAGAAGTTTGAGTGCAACAAGTTCAAACTTTCCTTGTTAATGTAATCTAAAAAGATGTACCCCTTAATAGATGGGCCTCATTTCTACCGTAGCTTTTTAGAAAACAAACAACTTCATTGCCGAACACTGTACTTTGTGAAATAAGCTAGTTCGGTTCTAGGAATCAGTTGTTTTCCTACGAAGTTCAAACTCTCCTTGTTAATATAATCTAAAAAGATGTACAACTTACAAGTTTTGCTTCATTTCTAAACTACTTCATTTAGAAAACAAACACCTTCATTGCCTAATATTGTTCTGTGTGAAATAAGCTGTTTCTGTTTGAGGAATCAGTTGCTTTCCTCTGGAGATGGTTGAGTGCAGCAAGTTCAAACTTTCCTTGTTCATGTAATCTAAAAAGTTGTACAGCTTAATAGATTTACCTCATTTCTAAAGTAGTTTGTTTAGAAAACAAACATCTTCATTGCAGAATCCTTTACTGTGTGAAATAAGCTAGTTCGGTCTAGGAATCAGTTGCTTTCTTACGAAGAAGGTTGAGTGCAGCAAGCTCAAACTTTCCTTGTTTGTGTAATCTAACAAGATGTACAACTGAAAAGTTTCGCTTCATTTCTATACTATTTTATTTAGAAGAGAAACATCTTCATTGCCAAACACTGCAATGTGTGAAATAAGCTAGTTCGGTTCTAGGAACCAGTTCCTTTCCTACAAAGAATGTTGAGTGCAGCTAGTTCAAACTTTCCTTGTTAATGTAAGCTAAAAAGATGTACAACTTAGTAGATTGGCCTGATTTCTCCAGTAGCACGTTTAGAGAACAAATATCTTCATTGCCGAACACTGTACTGTGTTAAATAAGCTAGTTCTATTCTTGGCTTCAGTTGCTTTCCTACGAAGAAGGTTGAGTGCAGCAAGTTCAAACTTTCCTTGTTTGCGTAATCCGACAAGATGTACAACTTACAAGTTTCGCTTCATTTCTAACCTACTTTGTTTGGAAAACAAACATCTTCATTGCCGAAAACTGTAATGTGTGAAATAAGGTAGTCCATTTATCAGAATCAGTTGCTTTCCTACGAAGAAGGTTGAGGGCAGCGAGTTTAAACTTTCCTACTTTGTGTCATCTAACAAGATGTATAAGTCAGTAGATTCACCTCTTTTCTAAAGTAGTTTCTTAAGAAAATGAACATCTTCATTGCCGAACCCTATACTGTGTGAAATAAGGTAGTTCGGTTCTAGGAATCATTTGCTTTCCTACGAAGAAGGTTGAGTGCAAGAAGTTCAAACTTACCTTGTTAATGTAATGTAAAAAAGATGTACAGTTTAGTAGGTTGGCCTCATTTCTATAGTAGTTTGTTTAAAAAACAAACATCTTCATTGCCGAACACTATACTGTGTGAAATAAGCTAGTTCGGTTCTATGAATCAGTTGCTTTCCTACTAAGAAGGTGGAGTGCAGCAAGTTCAAACTTTCCTTGTTTGTGTAATCTCACAAGATGTACAACTTTCCAGTTTCGCTTCATATCTAAACTGCTTTGTTTAGAAAACAAACATCTTCATTGCCTAACACTATACTCTTTGAAATAAGCTAGTTCGGTTCGAGGAATAAGTTGCTTTCCTATGAAGAAAGTTGAGTGCATCAAGTTCAAACATTCCTTGATTGTGTAATCTAAGAAGATGTACAACTTAGCCGATGGGCATCATTTCTTCAGTAGTTTGTTTAGAAAACAAACATCTTCATTGCCAAACCCTGTATTGTGTGAAAATAGCTAGTTCGTTTCTAGTAACCAGTTGAGTGCAGCAAGTTCAAACTTTCCTTGATTGTGTATTCTAACAAGATGTAAAACTTTTTTGATTCGCCTCATTTCTCAACTACTTTGTTTAGAAAACAAACATCTTTATTGCAAAACACTGTAATGTGTGAAATAAGCTAGTTCGGTTCTAGGAATCAGTTGCCTTCCTACAAAGAAGGTTGAGTGCAAAAAGTTCAAAATTTCCTAGTTTGTGTAATCTAACACGATCTATAAGTTAGTAGATTTGCCTAATTTCTAAAGTAGTTTGTTTATAAAACAAACATCTTATTGCCGAACCCTATACTGTGTGAAATAAGCTAGTTCGGTTCTAGGAATCATTTGCTTTCCTAAGAAGAAGGTTGAGTGCAACAAGTTCAAACTTTCCTTGTTAATGTAATCTAAAAAGATGTACAACTCTAGTAGATAGGCCTCATTTCTACAGCAGTATGTTTAGAAAACGAACATGTTCATTGACGGACAGTATAATGTGTGAAGTAAGCTAGTTCGGTTCTAGCAATCAGTTGCTTTCCTGCGAAGAAGGTTGAGTGCATCAAGTTCAAAATTTCCTTGTTTGTGTAACATAAGAAGATGTACAACATAGTAGTTTGGCGTCATTTCTACAATACTTTCTTTAGAAAATAAATATCTTCATTGCCGAACCTGGTACTGTGCAAAAATTGCTAGTTCGTTTTTACGAATCAGTTGCTTTCCTACGAAGAAGGTTGAGTGCAGCAAGTGCAAACTTTACTTGTTTGTATAATCTAACCAGATGTACAACTTACTAGATTCGCCTCATTTCTAAATGACTATGTTTAGAAAACAAACACCTTCATTGTCAAATATTGTACTGTTTGATATGACCTATTTCAGTTCTAGGAATCAGTTGCTTTCCTACGAAGAAGGTTGAGTGCAGCAAGTTCAAACTTTCCTAGGTTGTGTAATCTAACAAGATGTATAAGTTAATAGATTCGCCTCATTTCTAAAGTAGTTTGTTTATAAAACAAACATCTTCATTTCCGAACCCTACACTGTATGAAATAAGCTAGTTCGGTTCTAGGAATCATTTGCTTTCCTACGAAGAAGGTTGAGTGCCACAAGTTCAAACTTTCCTTCTAATGTAATCTAAAAAGTTTAACAACTTAGTAGATGGGTCTCATTTCTACAAAAGTTTGTTTAGAAAACAAACATCTTCATTGCCAAACACTGTACGGTGTGAAAAATGCAAGTTCAGTTCTTGGAATCAGTTGCTTTCCTATGAAGAAGGTTGCATGCAGCAAGTTCAAATTTCCTTGTTTGTGTAATGTAAGAAGATGTACAACTTACATGTTTTGCTTCATTTCTAAACTACTTTGTTTAGAAAACAAACATCTTCATTGCCAAACACTGTAGTGTGTGAAATAAGCTACTTCGGTTCCAGGAATCAGTTGCTTTTCTATCGAGATGGTTGAGTAAAACAAGTTCAAATTTTCCTTGTTAATGTAATCTACAAAGATGTACAACTTAGTAGATGGGCCTCATTTTTGCAGTAGTTTGTTTAGAAAACAAACATCTTCATTGCCGAACACTGTACCATGTTAAATAAGGTAGTTCGGTTCTAGGAATCAGTAGCTTTCCTACGAAGAAGATTGAGTGCAGGAAGTTCAAACTTTCCTTGTTAATGTAATCTAAAAAGATGTACAACTTAATAGATTCACCTCATTTCTAATGTAGTTTTTTGAGAAAACAAACATCTCCATTGCCGAACACTGTACTGTGTGAAATAAGCTAGTTCAGTCCTGGGAATCAGTTGCTTTCCTACGAAGAAGGTTGAGTGCAGCAAATTCAAACTTTCCTTGTTTGTGTAATCTAACAAGATGTACAATTCATTTGATTCGCCTCATTTCTAAACTACTTTGTTTCGAATACAAACACCTTCATTGCAAATAATGTACTGTGGGAAATAAGCTGTTTTGGTTCTAGGAATCAGTTGCTTTCCTACAAAGAAGGTTGAGTGCAGCAAATTCAAACTTTCCTGGTTTGTGTAATCTAACAAGATATATAAGTTAGTTGATTTCCCCTCATTTCTAAAGTAGTTTGTTTAGAAAACAAACATCGTCATTGCCGAACCCTATACTGTGTGAAATAAGCTAGTATGGTCTAGGAATCAGTTGCTTTCCTACGAAGAATGTTGAGTGCAATCAGTTCAAACATTCCTTGTTAATGAAATCTAAAAAGATGTACAACTTAGTAGATTCACCTCATTTCTAAAGTAGTTTGTTGAGAACACAAACACCTTCATTGCCGAACCCTATACAGTGTGAAATAAGCTAGTTCGGTCTAGGAATCAGTTGTTTTCCTGGAAAGAAGGTTGAGTGTGGTACGTTAAAACTAACCTTGTTTACATAATCGAACAAGATGTAGAAGTTAGTAGATTAGCCTAATATCTAAAGTAGTTTGTTTAGAAAAAGAACATGTTCATTGCCGAACCCTATACTGTGTGAAATAAGCTAGTTCGGTTCTAGGAATCAGTTGCTTTCCTATGAAGAAGGTTCAGTGCAGCAAGTTCAAACTTTCCTTGTTTGTGTAATCTATCAAGATGTACAAGTTAGTAGATTCGCCTCATTTGTAAAGTAGTTTGTTGCTGGGCGTGGTGGCACACGCCTTAATCCCAACACTCAGGTGCCAGAGGTAGGAGGATCACTGAGAGTTTGAGGCCATCCTGAGACTACATAGTTAATTCCAGGTCAGCCTGGACCAGAGTGAGTCCCTACCTCGAAAAACCAAAAAAATAAAAGTAAATAAATAAATAAAATAAAGTAGTTTGTTTAGAAAACAAACATCTTCATTCCTGAACCCTATACTATGTGAAATAAACTAATTCGGTTCTCGAATCACTTGCTTTCCCACGAAGAAGTTTGAGTTTAGCAAGTTCAAACATTCCTTGTTTGTGTAATCTAACAAGATGTATAACTTACAAGTTTCACTCTATTTCTAAACTACTTTGTTTAGAAAAGAAACATCTTCATTGCCTACACTGTAATGTTTGAAAAAAGCTAGTTCGGTTCTAGGAATGAGTTGCTTTTCTACGGAGATGGTTGAGTGCAACAAGTTCAAACTTTCCTTGTTAATGTAATCTAAAAAGATGTATAACTTAATATATTCACCTAATTTCTAAAGTAGTTTGTTTAGAAAACAAACATCTTCATTGCCGAACACTGTACTGTGCGAAATAACCTTGTTCAGTTCTGGGAATCAGTTGCTTTCCTACGAAGAAGGTTGAGTGCAGCAAGTTCAAACTTTCCTTGTTTGTGTAATCATACAAGATGTACAAGTTGGTAGATTCACCTAATTTCTAAAGTAGTTTGTTGAGAAAACAAACATCTTCATTGCCGAACACTGTACTGTGTGAAATAAGCTTCTTCGGTTCTAGGAATCAGTTGCTTTCTTACGAAGAAGGTTGACTGAGCAAGTTCAAACTATGCTTGTTTGTTTAATCCAACAAGATGTACAACTTAAAAGTTTCATGTCATTTCTAAACATCTTTGTTTAGAAAAAAAAAAACCTTCATTGCCAAATACTGTAATGTGTGAAATAAGCAAGTTGGGTTCTAGGAATCAGTTTCTTTCCTACGAAGAAGATAGAGTGCGGCAAGTTCAAACTTTCCCTGTTAATATAATCTAAAAAGATGTACAACTGAATAGATTCACCTGATTTCTAAAGTAGTTTGTTGAGGAAACAAACATCTTCCTTGCCGAACACTGTACTGTGTGAAATAAGCTAGTTTAGTTCTACGAATCAGTTGCTTTCCTATGAAGAATGTTGAGTGCAGCAAGTTCGAACTTTTGTTGTTTGTGTAATCTAACAAGATGTACAACTTACAAGTTTTGCTTCATTTCTAAACTACTTTGTATAGAAAACAAACATCTTCATTGCCGAACGCTGTACTGTGTGAAATAAGATAGTTCGGTTCTAGGATTCAGTTGCTTTCCTATGAAGAAGGTTAAGTGCTGCTAGTTCAAACTTTCCTTGTTAATGTAATCAAAAAGATGTACAACTTAGTAGATTGGCGTCATTTCTAAATAGTTTGTTTAGAACAAAAACATCTTCATTGCCAAACCCTGTACTGTGTAAAAATAGCTAGTTCGTTTCCAGGAATCAGTTGCTTTCCTACGAAGAAGGTTGAGTGCAACAAGTTCAAACTTTCCTTGTTAATGTAAGCTAAAAAGATGTACACCTTATTAGATTGGCATTATTTCTCCTTAGCTTGTTTAGAAAACAAACATCTTCATTGCCGAACACTGTACTGTGTGAAATAAGCTAGTTCGATTCTTGGCATCAGTTGCTTTCCTACAAAGAAGGTTGAGTGCAGCAAGTTCAAACTTCCCTTATTTGTGTAATCTAACAAGATGTACAACTTACAAGTTTCGCTTCATTTCTAACCTACTTTGTTTAGAAAACAAACATCTTCATTGCTGAACACTGTAATGTGTGAAATAAGGTAGTCATTTATCGGAATCAGTTGCTTTCCTACGAAGAAGGTGGAGGGCAGTGAGTTCAAACTTTCCTACTTTGTGTGATCTAACACGATGTATAAGTTAGTAGATTCACCTCTTTTCTAAAGTACTTTCTTTAGAAACGAACATCTTCATTGCCGAACCCTATTCTGTCTGAAATAAGCTAGTTCGGTTCAAGGAATCAATTGCTTTCCTACGAAGAAGGTTGAGTGAAATAAGTTCAAACTTACATTGTTAATGTAATGTAAAAATATGTACAGCTTAGTAGATCGGTCTCATTTCTATAGCAGTTTGTTTAGAAAACAAACATCTTCATTGCCAAACACTACACTGTGTGAAATAAGCTAGTTCTGTTCTAGGAATCAGTTGCTTTCCTACGAAGAAGGTTGAGTGCAGCAAGTTCAAACTTCCCTTATTTGTGTAATCTAACAAGATGTACAACTTACAAGTTTCGCTTCATTTCTAACCTACTTTGTTTAGAAAACAAACATCTTCATTGCTGAACACTGTAATGTGTGAAATAAGGTAGTCGTTTATCGGAATCAGTTGCTTTCCTACGAAGAAGGTGGAGGGCAGTGAGTTCAAACTTTCCTACTTTGTGTGATCTAACACGATGTATAAGTTAGTAGATTCACCTCTTTTCTAAAGTACTTTCTTTAGAAACGAACATCTTCATTGCCGAACCCTATTCTGTCTGAAATAAGCTAGTTCGGTTCAAGGAATCAATTGCTTTCCTACGAAGAAGGTTGAGTGAAATAAGTTCAAACTTACATTGTTAATGTAATGTAAAAATATGTACAGCTTAGTAGATCGGCCTCATTTCTATAGCAGTTTGTTTAAAAAACAAACATCTTCATTGCCAAACACTACACTGTGTGAAATAAGCTATTTCTGTTCTATGAATCAGTTGCTTTCCTACGAAGAAGGTTGAGTGCAGCAAGTTCAAGCTTTCCTTGTTTGTGTAATATAACAAGATGTACAACTTACCAGTTTCGCTTCATTTCTAAACTACTTTGTTTAGAAAACTAACATCTTCATTGTTTAAAAAACTATACTGTGTGAAATAAGCTAGTTCGGTTCGAGGAATCAGTTGCTTTCTATTGAAGAAGGTTGAGCGCTGCAAGTTCAAACATTCCTTGATTGTGTAATCTAAAAAGATGTACAACTTAGTAGATGGACGTAATTTCTTCAGTAGTTTGTTTAGTAAACAAACATCTTTATTGCCGAACCCTGTATTGTGTGAAAATAGCTAGTTCGTTTCTAGGAACCCGTTGCTTTCCTACGAAGAAGATTGAGTGCAGCAAGTTCAAACTTTCCTTGATTGTGTAATCTAACAAGGTGTAAAAGTTATCTGATTCGCCTCATTTCTAAACTACTTTGTTTAGAAAACAAACATATTCCTTGCCAAATATTGTATTGTGTGAAGATAGATTTTTCGGTTCTAGGAATCAGTTGCTTTCCTACAAAGAAGGTTGAGTGCAGCAAGTTCAAAATATCCTACTTTGTATAATCTAACAACATATAAAAGTTAGTAAATTCGCCTAATTTCTAAAGTAGTTTGTTTAGAAAACAAACATCTTCATTGCCGAACACTAAATTGTGTGAAATAAGCTAGTTTGGTTCTAGGAATAATTTGCTTTCCTACGAAAAAGTTTGAGTGCAACAAGTTCAACCTTTCCTTGTTAATGTAATCTAAAAAGATATACAACTTAGTAGATTGGCCTCATTTCTACAGTAGTTTGTTTAACAAAGTAACATCTTCATTGCCGAACACTATAGTGTGTGAAATAAGCTAGTTCGGTTCTAGGAATCAGTTGCTTCCTCCGAAGAAGGTTGCGTGCATCAAGTTCAAACTTTCCTTCTTTGTGTAATATAAGAAGATGTACAACATAGTAGTTTGGCGTCATTTCTACAGTAGTTTGTTTAGAAAACAAATATCTTCATTGCCGAACCCGGCACTGTGCGAAAATAGCTAGTTAGTTTTTACGAATCAGTTGCTTTCCTGCGAAGAATGTTGAGTGCAGCAAGTGCAAACTTTACTTGTTTTTATAATCTAACCAGATGTATAACTTACTAGATTCGCCTCATTTCTAAACGACTATGTTTAGAAAACAAACATCTTCAATGCCAAATATTGCACTCTGTGAAATAAGCTGTTTTGGTTCTAGGAATCACTTGCTTTCCTGCTAAGAAGGTTGAGTGTACCAAGTTCAAACTTTCCTAGTTTGTGTAATCTAACAAGATGTATAAGTTAGTTGATTCACTTCATTTCTACAGTAGTTTGTTTAGAAAACAAACACCCTCATTGCCGAAGCCCTTACTGTGTGAAATAAGCTAGTTTGGTCTAGGAATCAGTTGCTTTCCTAAGAGAACTTTGAATGCAACCAGTTCAAACTTTCCTAGTTTGTGTAATCTACCAGGATATACGAGTTAGTAGATTTGCCTCATATCTAAAGTAGTTTGTTTAGAAAACAAACATCTTCATTGCCAAACCCTATACTGTGTGAAATAAGCTAGTTCGGTTATAGGAATCGTTTGATTACCTACGAAGAAGGTTGAGTGCAACAAGTTCAAACTTTCCTTCTTAATGTAATATAAAAAGATGTACAGCTTAGTAGATTTGCCTCATTTCTACAGTAGTTCATTTAGAAAACAAACATCTTCATTGCCGAACACTGTATTGTGTGAAATAAGCTAGTAAGGTTCTAGGAATCAGTTGCTTTCCTACGAAGAGGGTTGAATGCAGCAAGTTCAAACTTTCATTTTTGTGTAATCTACCAAGATGTACAAGTTAGTAGATTCACCTCATTTCTAAAGTAGTTTGTTTAGAAAACAAACATCTTCATTGCCAAACACTGTAGTTTGTGAAATAAGCTACTTCAGTTCCAGGATTCATTTGCTTTTCTACGGAGATGGTTGAGTGCAACAAGTTCAAACTTTCCTTGTTAATGTAATCTAAAAAGATGTTCAGCTTAATAGATTCATCTCATTTCTAAAGTAGGTTGTTTAGAAAACAAACACCTTCATTGCCAAATATTATACTGTGTGAAATAAGCTGTTTCTGTTCTAGGAATGAGTTGCTTTGCTATGAAGAAGGTTGAGTCCAGCAAGTTCAAACTTTCCCAGTTTGTTTAAACTAACAATATGTATAAGTTATTTGATTCGCCTCCTTTCAAAAGTATTTTTTTTAGAAAACAAACATCTTCATTGCCAAACCCTGTACTGTGTGAAATAAGCAAGTTCGGTTCTAGAAATCAGTTGCTCTCCTTCGAAGAAGATTGAGTGCAGCAAGTTCAAATTTCCTTGTTTGTGTAATCTAACAAGATGCACAACTTACAAGTTTTGCTTCATTTCTAAACTACTTTGTTTAGAAGAAAAATATCCTCATTGCCAAACACTGTAATGTGTGAAATAAGCTAGTTCAGTACTAGGAATCATTTGCTTTCTTGGACGAAGTTTGAGGTCAACAAGTTTAAACTTCCCGTGTTAATGCAATCTGCAAAGATGTACAACTTAATAGATTCACTTCATTTCTAATGTAGTTTGTTTAGAAAACAAACATCTTCATTACTGAACACTGTACTGTGTGAAATAATCTAGGTCGGTTCTAGGAATCAGTTGCTTTCCTTCGAAGAAGGATGAGTGCAGCAAGTTCAAACTTTCCAAATTTGAATAACCTAACAAGATGTACAATTTACAAGTTTCGTTTCAATTCTAAACGACTGTATTTTGAAAACAAGCATCTTCATTGCCAAATACTATAATGAGTAAAATAAGCTATTTCGGTTCTAGAAATAAGTTGTTTTCCTACAAAGAAGGTTGAGTGCAGCAAGTTCAAACTTTCCTAGTTTGTGTAATCTAACAAGATTTAGAACTTGTTAGATTCGCATCATTTCTAAACTACTTTGTTTATAAAACAATCACCTTCATTGCCAAATATTGTACTGTGTGATATAAGCTAGTTTGTTTCTAGGAATCTATTGCTATCCAACGCAGAAGGTTGAGTGCAGCAAGTTAAAACTCTCCTTGTTTGTGTAATCTAACAAGATGTATAACTTACAAGTTTCGCTTCTTTTCTAAACTACTTTGTTTAGAAAAGAAACATCTTCATTGCCAAACACTGTACTGTGTGAAATAAGCTAGTTCCGTTCTAGGAATCAGATGCTTTCCTACGAAGAAGGTTGAGTGCAGCAAGTTCAAACTTTCCTTGTTAATGTAATCTAAAAAGATGTACAACTTAGGAGATTGGCATCATTTCTACTGTAGTTTGTTTAGAAAGCAAACATCTTCATTACCAAACCCTGTACTCTGTGAAAATAGGTAGTTCGTTTATGGGAATCAATTGCTTTCCTACGAACACGGTTGAGTGCAGCAAGTTCAAACTTTCCTAGTTTGCGTAATCTAACAAGACATACAACTTATTAGATTCGCCTCATTTCTAAACTACTTTGTTTAGAAATCAAACACCTTCATTGCCAAATATTGTACTGTGTGAAATAAGGTGTTTCTATTATAGGAATCAGTTGCTTTCCTGCGAAGAAGGTTGACTGAGGCATGTTCAAACTTTCCTTGTTTGTCTAATGTAACAAGATGTACAACATAGTAGATTGGCATCATTTCAACAGTAGTTTGTTTAGAAAACAAACAACTTCATTGCTGAACCCTATACTGTGTGAAAATAGCTAGTTCATTTCTGGGAATCAGTTGCTTTCTTACAAAAAAAGGTTGAGTGCAACAAGTTCAAACTTTCCTCGTTAACGTTATCTAAAGAGATATACAACTTAATTGATTCACCTCATTTCTAAAATAATTTGTTGAGAACACAAACACCTTCATTGCCGAACACTGTACTGTGTGTAAAAAGCTAGTTCGTTTCTAGGAATCAGTTGCTTTCCTACAAAGAAGGTTGAGTGCAGCAAGTTCAAACTTTCCTTGTTTGTAATGTAACAAGATGTAGAAGTTAGTAGATTCGCCTCATGTCTAAAGTAGTTTGTTTAGAAAACAAACATCTTCATCGCCAAATACTGTAATGCATGAAATAAGCTATTTCGGTTCTAGGAATCAGTTGCTTTCCTACGAAGAAGGTTGAGTGCAGCAAATTCAAAGTTCCCTTGTTTGTGTAATCTATCAAGATGTACAAGTTAGTAGATTCACCTCATTTCTAAACTGGTTTGTTTAGAAAACAAACATCTTCATTCCCGAACCCTATTGTGTGTGAAATAAAGTAGTTCGGATGTAGTAATCACTTGCTTTCCTACGAACAAGGTTGAGTGCAGCAAGTTCAATCTTTCCTTGTTGGTGTAATCTAACAAGATATACAACTTAAAAGATCCGCTTCATTTCTAAACTACTTTGTTTAGAAGACAAACATCTTCATTGCCAATACTGTTCTGTGTGAAATAAGCTAGTTCGCTTCTAGGAATCAGTTGCTTTCCGTCGAAGAAGGTTGAGTGCAGCAAATTCAAACTTTCCTTGTTAATGTAATCTAAAAAGATGTACAACTTAGTGGATTGGCATCATTTCTACAGTATTTTGTTTCGAAAACAAACATCTTCATTGCCGAACCCTGTACTGTGTGAAAATAGGTAGTTCGTTTCTAGGATTCAGTTGCTTTCCTACGAAGAAGGTTGAGTGCAGCAGGTTCAAACTTTCTTTGTTTGTGTAATCTAACAAGATGTACAATTTATTAGATTAGCCTCATTTCTAAACTACTTTGTTTAGAAAACAAACACCTTCATTGCCAAATATTATACTGTGTGAAATAAGCTGTTTCTATTCTAGGAATCAGTTGCTTTCCTACAAAGAAGGTTGACTGCAGCAAGTTCAAACTTTCACAGCTTGTGTAATCTAACGAGATGTATAAGATAGTAGATTCTCCTCATTTCTAAAGTTGTTTGTTTACTAAACAAACATCTTCATTGACGAACCCTATACTGTGTGAATTGAGCTAGTTCGGTTCTAGGAATCATTTTCTTTCCTACGAAGAAGTTTGCGTGCAACAACTTCAAACTTTCCTTGTTAATGTAATCTAAAAAGATATTCAACTTAGTAGATTGGCCTCATTTCTACAGTAGTTTGTTTAGTAAACAAACATCTTCATTGCCGAACACTGTACTGTGTGAAATCAGGTAGTTCAGTTTTAGGAATCAGTAGCTTTCATCCGAAGAAGGTTGAGTGCAGCAAGTTCAAACTTTCCTTGTTTGTGCAATCTAACAAGATGTACAACGTACAAGTTTAGCTTCATTTCTAAACTACTTTTTTTAGAAAACAAACATCTCCATTGCTAAACACTGTAGTGTGTGTATTAACCTAGTTCAGTTCTAGTAATCATTTGCTTTTCTCTGGAGATGGTTGAGTGCAACAAGTTAAACATTCCTTGTTAATGTAATCTAAAAAGATATACAATTTAATAGATTCACCGCAGTTCGAAAGTAGTTTGTTGAGAAAACGAACATCTTCATTGCCGAACACTGTACTGTGTGAAATAAGATAGTTTGGGTCTAGGAATCAGTTGCTTCCCTACGAAGAAGGTTGAGTGCAGCAAGTTCAAACTTTCTTTGTTTGTGTAATCTAACAAGATGTACAACATACAAGTTTCACTTCACTTCTAACCTACTTTTTTTTTAGAAAAAAACACCTACATTGCCAAACATTGTAATGTGTGAAATAAGCTGTTTCCGTTCAAGAAATTAGTTGCTTTCCTACGAAGAAGGTGGAGTGCAGCAAGTTCAAACTTTCCTAGTTTGTGTAATCTAACAACATGTATAAGTTAGTTGATTCGCCTCGTTTCTAAAGTAGTTTCTTTAGAAAACAAACATCTTCATTGCTGAACCCTATACTGTGTGAAATAAGCTATTTCGGTCTTGGAATCTGTTGCTTTCCTACAAAGAAGGTTGAGTGCAACAAGTTCAAACTTTCCTTGTTAATGTAATCTAAAAAGATGTACAAATTAGTAAGTTGCTCTCATTTCTAAACTACTTTGTTTAGAAAACAAAGACCTTCATTGCCAAATATTGTACTGTGTAAAATAAGCTGATTCGGTTCTAGCAATCACTTATTTTCCTACGAAGAAGGTTGAGTGCAAGAAGTTCAAACTTTCCTTGTTAATGTAATCTAAAAAGAAGTACAACTTAGTAGATTGGACTCATTTCTAAAGTAGGTTGTTTAGAAAACAAACATCTTCATTCCTGAACTCTATACTGTGTGAAATAAGGTAGTTTGGTTCTAGTAATCAGTTGATTTCCTATGAAGAAGATTGAGTGCTGCAAGTTCAAAATTTCCTTGTTTGTGTAATGTAAAAAGATGTACAACTTACAAGTTTCGCTTCATGTCTAAACTACTTTGTTTAGAAAACAAACACCTTCATTGCCAAATATTGTACTGTGTGAAATAAGCTGTTTCGGTTCTAGGAATCAGTTGCTTTGCTACAAAGAAGGTTGAGTGCAGCATGTTTAAACTGTCATTGTTTGTACAATCTAACAAGATGTACAACTTACAAGTTTCGCTTCATTTCTCAACTTCTTTGTTTAGAAAACAAACATCTTCATTGCCGAACACTGTACTGTGTGAAATAAGCTGTTTTGGTTCCAGGAATCAGTTTCTTTTCTACAGAGATGTTTGAGTGCAGCAAGTTCAAACTTTCCTTGTTTGTGTAACCTAATGATGTTCAACTTACAAGTTTCGTTTCATTTCTAAACTACGTTGTTTGAAAAACAACCACCTTCATTGCCCAATACTGTAATGTGTGAAATAAGCTAGTTCGGTTCTAGGAATCAGTTGCTTTCCTATGAAGAAGGTTGAGTGTGGCAAGGGAAAACTGTCCTTGTTTGTGTAATCTAACAAGATGTACAACTTACAAGTTTCTCTTCATTTTTAAACTACTTTGTTTAGAAAACAAACATCTTCATTGCTGACCACTGTACTGTGTGAAATAAGCTAGTTCAGTTCTAGGAATCAGTTGCTTTTCTACAGAGATGGTTGCTTGCAGCAAGTTCAAACTTTCCTTGTTAATGTAATCTAAAAAGATGTACAACTAAACAGATTAACCTCATTTCTAAAGTAGTTTGTTGATAAAGCAAACATCTTCATTGCCGAACACTGTACTGTGTGAAGTAAGCTAGTTAGGTTCTAGGAATCACTTGCTTTCCTACGAAGATGGTTGAGTGCAGAAAGTTCAAACTTTCCATGTTTGTGTAATCTAACAAGATATACAACTTACAAGTTCCGCTTCAGTTCTAAACTACTTTGTTTAGAAAACAAACATCTTCATTGCCAAATATTGTACTGTGTGAAATAAGCTAGTTCGGTTCTAAGAATCAGTTGCTTTTCTATGAAGAATGTTGAGTGCAGCAAGTTCAAACTTTCCTTGTTAATGTAATCTAAAAAGGTGTACAACCTAGTAGACTGGCGTCATTTGTACAGTAGTTTGTTTAGAAAACAAACATCTTCATTGCCGAACCCTGTACTGTGTGAAAATACCTAGTTAGTTTCTACAAATCAGTTGCTTTCCTACGAAGAAGGTTGAGTGCAGCAAGTTCCAACTTTCCTTGTTTGCGTAATCTAACAAGATGTACAATTTATTCGATTAGCCTCATTTCTAAACTACTTTGTTTAGAAAACAAACACCTTCATTTCGAAATATTCTACTGTGTGAAATAAGCTGTTTTGATTCTAGGAATCAGTTGCTTTCCTGCGAGGAAGGTTGAGTACAGCAAGTTCAAACTTTCCTATTTTGTGTAATCTAACAAGATATATAAGTTAGTAGATTAGCCTCATTTCTAAAGTAGTTTGTTTAGAAAACAAGCATCTTCATTGCCGAACCCTATACTGTGTGAAATAAGATAGTTAGGTCTGGGAATCAGTGGCTTTCTTACAAAAAAGTTTGAGTGCAAGAAGTTCAAACTTTCTTTGTTAATGTAATCTAAAAAGATGTACAACTTAATAGATTCACCTCATTTCTAAAATAATTTGTTGAGAAAAAAAAAATCTTCATTGCCGAACTCTGTACTGTGGGAAATAAGCTAGTTTGGTTCTAGGAATCAGTTGCTTTCCTACGAAGAAGGTTGAGTGCAGCAAGTCAAACATCCCTTGTTTGTGTAACCTAACAAGATGTACAAGTTAGTAGATTCACCTCATTTCTAAAGTAGTTTGTTTTGAAAACAAACATCTTCATTCCCGAACCTTATACTGTGTGAAATAAGCTAGTTCGGATCTAGGAATCACTTGCTTTCGTACGAAGAAGGCTGAGTGCAGCAAGCTCAATCTTTCCTTGTTTGTGTAATCTAACAAGATGTACAACTTACAAGTTTAGCATCATTTCTAAACTACTTTGTTTAGAAGAGAAACATGTTCATTGCCAAACACTGTACTGTGTGAAATAAGCTAGTTCGGTTCTAGGAATCAGTTGCTTTCCTACGAAGAAGGTTGAGTGCAGCAATTTCAAATTTTCATTGTTTGTGAAACTTAGCGATGTACAACTTACAAGTTTCATTTCATATCTACACTTGTGTGTATGGAAAACAAACACCTTCTTTGCCCAATACTGTAATGTGTGAAATAAGCTAGTTCGGTTCTAGGAATCATTTGTTTTCCTACTAAAAAGGTTCAGTGTGGCACGGTCAAACTTTCCTTGTTTGTGTAATCTATCAAGATGTACAACTTCCAAGTTTGGCTTCATTTATAAACCACTTTGTTTAGAAAACAAACATCTTTATTGCTGACAACTGTACTGTATGAAATAATCTAGTTTGGTTGAAGGAATCAGTTGCTTTTCTACGGAGATGGTTGCGTGCAGCAAGTTCAAACTTTCCTTGTTAATGTAAACTAAAAAGATGTACAACTTAATAGATTTACCTCATTTCTTAAGTACTTTTTTGAGAAAACAAACATCTTCATTGCCGAACACTGTACTGTGTGAAATAAGCTAGTTCGGTTCTAGGAATCAGTTGGTTTCCTTCGAAGAAGGTTGAGTGCTGCAAGTTCAAACATTCCTTGTTAATGTAACCAAAAAACATGTACAACTTAGTAGATTAGTCTCATTTCTTCATTAGTTTGTTCAGAAAAAAACATCTTCTTTCCAAACCCTGTACTGTGTGAAAATAGCTAGTTCGTTGTTAGGAATCAGTTGCTTTCCTACAAAGTTGAGTGCTGCAAGTTGAAACTTTCCTTGTTTGTGTAATCTAACAAGATGTACAACTTAGTAAAATTGCCTCATTTCTAACCTACTTTTTTAGAAAACAAACACCTTTATTGCCAAATATTGTGTTGTGTGAAATAAGCTGTTTTGGTTCTAGGAATCAGTTGCTTTCCTACAAAGAAGGTTGAGTGCAGCAAGATCAACCTTTCGTAGTTTTGTAATATAACAAGATGTATAAGTTAGTTGATTCGCCTCATTAGTAAAGTAGTTTGTTTATAAAACAAACATCTTCATTGCTGAACCCTATATTGTGTGAAATAAGCTAGTTCAGTTCTAGAATTGGTTGCTTTCCATCGAAGGAGGGTGAGTGCAGGAAGTTCAAACTTTCCTTCTTTGTGTAATCTAACAAGATGTACACCTTACAAGTTTCGCTTCATTTATAAACTACTTTGTTTAGGAAGCAAACACCTTCATTGCCGAACACTGTACTGTGTGAAATAAACCAGTTCGGTTCAAGAAATCAGTTGTTTTCCTACGAAGTAGGTTGACTGCAGCAAGTTCAAACGTTCCTTGTTAATGTAATCTGAAGACATGTACAACTTAGTACATTCACCTCATTTCTAAAGTAGTTTGCTGAGATGGCAAACATCTTCATTGCCGAACACTGTACTGTGTGAAATAAGCTGGTTCGGTTCTAGGAATCAGTTGCTTTCCTACAAAGAAGGTTGAGTGAAGCAAGTTCAAACTTTCCTTGTTTATGTAATCTCAGAAGATGTATAAGTTAGTAGATTCTCCTCATTTCTAAAGTAGTTTGGTTTGAAAACAAACATCTTCATTGCCGAACACTATACTGTGTGAAATAAGCTAATTCCATTCTAGGAATCAGTTGCTTTCCTACGAAGAAGGTTGAGTGCAGCAGGGTCAAACTTTCCTTGATTGTGTAATCTAACAAGATGTACAACTTAGAAGTTTCGCTTCATTTCTAAACTAATTTTGGTTACAAAACCAACCTCTTCATTTCCAAATATTGTACTGTGTGAAATAAGCTGTTTCAGTTCTAGGAATCAGTTGCTTTCCTACAAAGAAGGTTGAGTGCAGCAAGTTCAAACTTTCCTACTATGTGTAATCTAACTAGATGTATAAGTTAGTAGATTCGCCTCATTTCTAAAGTAGTTTGTTTAGAAAACAAACTTCTTCATTCCTGAACCCTAAACTGTGTGAAATAAGCTGTTTCGGTTCTAGGAATCATTTGCTTTCCTACGAAGAAGGTTCAGTGCTAAATGTTTAAACTTTCCTTGTTCATGTAAGCTAAAAAGATGTACAACTTAGTAGATTGGCCTCATTTCTACAGTATTTTCTTTAGAAAAATCATCTTCATTGCCGTACACTGTACTGTGTGAAATAAGCTAGTTCATTTCTAGGAATCATTTGCTTTCCTACGAAGAAAGTTGAGTGTAACAAGTTGAAACTTTCCTTGTTAATGTAATCTAAAAAGATGTACAACCTAGTAGATTGGCCTCATTTCTACAGTAGTTTGTTTAGAAAACAGACATCTTCATTGCCGAACACTGTACTGTGTGAAATAAGCTAGTTCGGTTCTCGAAATCAGTAGCTTTCGTACGTGGAAGGTTGAGTGCAGCACGTTCAAACTTTCCTTGTTAATATTATCTAAAAGATGTACAACTTAGTAGATTGGAGTCATTTCTACAGCAGTGTGTTTAGAAAACAAACATCTTCATTGCTGAACCATGTGGGAAAATAGCTAGATCGTTTCTAGGAATCAGTTGCTTTCCTACGAAGAATATTCAGTGCAGGAAGTTCAAACTTTCCTTGTTTGCTAAATCTAACAAGATGTACAACTATTTAGATTCGACTCATTTCTATACTATTTTGTTAAGAAAATAAACGCCTTCATTAACAAATATTCTACTGTGTGAAATAAGCTGTTTTGGTTCTAGGAATCAGTTGCTTTCCTGCGAAGAAGGTTGAGTGCAGCAAGTTCAATCTTTCCTAGTTCATGTAATCTAAGAAGATGTATATGTAAGTTGATTCATTTCATTTCTAAGGTACTTTGTTTAGAAAATAAATATATTCATTGCCGAACCCTATGCTGTGTGAAATAAGCTAGTTCAGACTAGGAATCAGTTGCTTTCCTATGAAGAATGTTGAGTGCAAAAAGTTCAAACTTTCCTTATAAATGTAATGTAAAAGATGTACAACTTAGTAGATTGGCCTCATTTCTACAGTAGCTTGTTGAGAAAACAAACATCTTCATTGCCGAACACTGTACTGTGTGAAATAAGCTGCTTCGTTTCTAGGAATCAGTTGCTTTCCTACGAAGAAGGTGGAGTGTAGCAAGTTCAAACTTTCCATGTTTGTGTAATCTAACAATATGTATACCTTACAAGTTTCGCTTCATTTCTAAACTACTTTGTTTAGAAAACAAACAACTTCATTGCCGCACACTGTACTGTGTGAAATAAGCTCTTTCGGTGTAGGAATCAGTTGCTTTCCTACGAAGAAGGTAGAGTGCAGCAAGTTCAAACTTTCCTTGTTTGTGTAATCTAACAAGATGTATACCTTACACGTTTCGCCTCATTTCTAAACTACTTTGTTTAGAAAACAAACATCTGCATTGAAGAACACTATACTGTGTGAAATAAGCTCGTTCGGTGTAGGAATCAGTTGCTTTCCTACGAAGAAGGTTGAGTGCCGCAAGTTCAAACTTTCCTTGTTTGTGTAATCGAAGAAGATGTACAACTTGTTTTATTCGCCTCATTTCTAAACTACTTTGTTTAGAAAACAAACATCTTCATTGCCAAATATTTCACTGTGTGAAATAAGCTCTTTCGGTTCTAGGAATCAGTTGCTTTCCTGCGAAGAAGGTTGAGTGCAGCAAGTTCAAACTTTCCTAGTTTGTGTAATCTAAGAAGATGTATCAGTTAGTAGATTCGCCTCATTTCTGAAGTAGTTTGTTTAGAAAACAAACATCTTCTTTGCCGAAGCCTATACTGTGTGAAATAAGCTAGTTTGGTTCTAGGAATCATTTGCTTTCCTACGAAGATGGTTGAGTGCAACAAGTTGAAACTTTCCTTGTAAATGTAATCTAAAAAGATGTACCAGTTAGTAGATTGAACTCATTTCTACAGTAGTTTGTTTAGAAAACAGATATCTTCATTGCCGAACACTGTACTGTATGAAATAAGCTAGTTTGATTCTAGGAATCAGTAGCTTTTCTATGAAGAAGGTTGAGTGCAGCAAGTTCAAACATTCCTTCTTAATGTCATCTAAAGAAACGTACAACTTAGTAGATGGCCGTAATTTCTATAGTAGTTTATTTAGAAGCCAAACATCTTCATTGCCGAACCCTGTACTGTGTGACAATAGCTAGTTCGTTTGTAGGAATCAGTTGATTTCCTATGAAGAAGGTTGAGTTCAGCAAGTAAAAACTTTCCTTGTTTGTGTAATCTAACAATATATACAACTTGTTTGATTCGCCTAATTTCTAAGCTACTTTTTTTTTTTAGAAAACAAACATCTTCATAGGCAAATATTATACTGTGTGAAATAAGCTGTTTTGGTTCTAAGAATCAGTTGCTTTCCTACGAAGAATGTTGAGTGCAGCAAGTTCAAACATTCCTTTTTAATGTAATCTAAAAACATGTACAACTTAGTAGATTGGCGTCATTTCTTCAGTAGTTTATTTAGAAAACAAACATCTTCATTGCCGAACCCTGTACTGTATGAAAATACCTAGTTCGTTTCTCGGAATCAGTTGCTTTAATATGAAGAAGGTGGAGTGCAGCAATTCAAACTTTCCTTGTTTGTGTAATCTAACAAGATGTACAACTTATTAGATTTGCCTCATTTCTAAACTTCTTTGTTTAGAAAACAAACACCTTCATTTCTAAATATTGTACTGTGTGAAATAAGTGGTTTTGGTTCTAGGAATCAGCTGCTTTCCTACAAAGAAGGTTGAGTGCAGCAACTTCAAACTTTCCTAGTTTGTGTAATCTAACAAGATGTATAAGTTAGTAGATTCGCCTCATTTCTAAAATAGTTTGTTTAGAATACAAACATATTCAATCCCGAACCTTATACTGTGTGAAATAAGCTAGTTCGGGTCTAGGAGTCATTTGCTTTCCTACGAAGAAGGTGAGTGCAACAAGTTCAAACTTTCCTTGTTAATGTAACTTAAGAAGATGTACAACTTAGTAGATTGGCCTCATTTCTACAGTAGTTTGTTTAGAAAACAATCATCTTCATTGCTGAACACTGTACTGTGTGAAATAAGTTAGTTTGGTTCTAGGAATCAGTAGCTTTCTACGAGGAAGGTTGATTGCAGCAAGTTCAAACTTTCCTTCTTAATGTAATCTAAAAAGAAGGTACAACTTAGAAGATTGGAGTCATTCTATAATAGTTTGTTTAGAAAACAAACATCTTCATTGCCAAACACTGTACAATGTGAAATAAGCTAGTTCGGTTCTAGGAATTAGTAGCTTTCGTACGAGGAAGGTTGAATGCAGCAAGTTCAAACTTTCCTTGTTAATGTAATGTAAAAAGATGTACAACTTAGTAGATTGGAGTCATTTCTACATTAGTTTGTTTAGAAAACAAACATCGTCATTGCTGAACCATGTGGGAAAATAGCTAGATCGTTTCTGGGAATCAGTTGCTTTCTTACGAAGAATGTTCACTGAAGCAAGTTCAAACTTTCCTTCTTTACGAAATCTAACAAGATGTACAACTATTTAGATTCGACTCATTTCTAAACTACTTTGTTTAGAAAATGAACACCTTCATTAACAAATATTGTACTGTGTGAAATAAGCTGTTTTGGTTCTAGGAATCAGTTGCTTTCCTGCAAAGAAGGTTGAGTGCAGCAAGTTCAAACTTTCCTTTTTTATGAAATCTAACAATATGTACAAGTTGTTTGATTCTCCTAATTTCTAAAGTTCTTTGTTTAGAAAACAAACACCTTCAGTGGCCAATATTGTACTGTGTGAAATAAGCGGTTTCGGTTCTAGGAATCAGTTGCTTTCCTGCGAAGTAGGTTGAGTGCAGCAAGTTCAAACTTTCCTAGTTTGTGTAATCTAAGAAGATGCATAAGTTAGTAGATTCGCCTCATTTCTAAAGTAGCTTGTTTAGAAAACAAACATCTTCAATCCCGAACCCTATACTGTGTGAAATAAGCTAGTTTGGTTTTGGGAATCATTTGCTTTCCTACGAAGAAGGTTGAGTGCAACAAGTTCAAACTTTCCTTGTTAATGTAATTTAAGAAGATGTACACCGTAGTAGATTGGCCTCATTTCTACAGTAGTTTGTTAGAAAACAAACATCTTCATTGCCGAACCCTGTAATGTGTGAAATAAACTACTTCAATTCTAGGAATCAGTAGCATTCCTACGAGGAAGGTTTAGTGCAGCATGTTCAAACTTTACTTGTTAACGTAATCAAAAAAGTTGTACAAATCAGTAGATTGGAGTCATTTCTACAGTATTTTGTTTGAAATACAAACATCTTCATTACCGAACCATGTGCAAAAATAGCTAGTTCGTTTCTAGGAATCAGTTGCTTTCCTACGAAGAATATTGAGGGCAGCAAGTTCAAACATTCCTTGTTTGTGAAATCTAACAAGATGTACAACTTATTAGATTCGACTCATTTCTTAAGTACTTATTTTAGATAATAATCACCTTCATTTACATATATTGTACTGTGTGAAATAAGCTGTTTTGGTTCTAGGAATCAGTTGCTTTCATGCGAAGAAGGTTGAGTGCACCAAGTTCAAATTTTCCTAGTTTGTGTAATCTAAGAAGATATATATGTTAGTTGATTCACCTCATTTCTAAAGTACTTTGTTTAAAAAACAAACATCTTCATTGTCGACCCCTATACTGTGTGAAATAAGCTACTTTGGTTCTAGGAATCAGTTGCTTTCCTTTCAAGAAGGTGGAGTGCAGCAAGTTCAAACTTTCGTTGTTTGTGTAATCTAACAAGATGTACAACTTACAAGTTTCGCTTCTTTTCTAAACTACTTTGTTCAGAAAAGAAACATCTCCATTGCCCAACACTGTGATGTGTGAAATAAGCTAGTATGCTTCTAGGATTAGGTTGCATTTTTCGGAGATGGTTGAGTGCAACAAGTTCAAACTTTCCTTGTTAATGTAATCTAAAAAGATGTACAACTTAATAAATTCACCTCATTTCTAAGTAGTTTGTTGAGAAAACAAACATCTTCATTGGCGAACACTGTTTTGTGTGAAATAGCTGGTTCGGTTCTAGGAATCAGTTGCTTTCCTAAGAAGAAGGTTGATTGCAGCTAGTTCAAACTTTCCTTGTTTGTGTAATCTAGCAAGATGTACAACTTACAAAGAAACTTCATTTCTAAACTACTTTGTTTACAAAACAAACATCTTCATTTTCATTGCCGAACACTGTACTGTGTGAAATAAGGTAGTTCGGTTCAAGGAATCAGTTGTTTTCCTATGAAAAGGTTAAGTGCAGCAAGTAAAAACACTCCTTGTTAATGTAATCTGAAAATATGTACAACTTAGGAGATTGGCATCATTTCCTCAGTAGTTTGTTTAGAAAACAAACATCTTCATTGCCAGAACCCTGTACTGTGTGAAAATAGCTAGTTCGTTTCTAGGAATCAGTTGATTTCCTATGAAGAAGGTTGAGTGCAGCAAGTAAAAACTTTCCTTGTTTGTGTAATCTAACAAGATGTACAATTTGTTTGATTCGCCTCATTTCTAAACTACTTTTTTTTTAGAAAACAAACATCTTCATTGCCAAATATTATACTGTGTGAAATAAGCTGTTTTGGTTCTAAGAATCAGTTGCTTTCCTACAGAGAATGTTGAGTGCAGCAAGTTCAAACTTTCCTTTTTTTGTAATCTAAAAACATGTTACAACTTAGTAGATTCGCCTCATTTCTTCAGTAGTTTGTTTAGAAAACAAAGATCTTCATTGCCGAACCCTGTACTGTATGAAAATACCCAGTTCAGTTCTAGGAATCATTTGCTTTTAATATGAAGAAGGTTGAGTGCAGCAAGTTCAAACTTTCCTTGTTAATGTAATCTAACAAGATGTACAACTTAATAGATTCATCTCATTTCTAAACTAGTCTTTGTTTAGAAAACAAACATCTTCATTTCTAAAATTGTACTGTGTGAAATAAGTGGTTTTGGTTCTAGGAATCAGTTACTTTCCTACAAAGAAGGTTGAGTGCAGCAATTCAAACTTTCCTTGTTTGTGTAATCTAACAAGATGTATAAGTTACAAGATTCGCCTCATTTCTAAAATAGTTTTTTAGAAAACAAACATATTCATTCCCGAACAATGTTCTTTGTGAAATAAGCTAGTTTGGTTCAAGGAAGTCAGTTGTTTTCCTACGAAGAAGGTTGAGTGCAACAAGTTCAAACTTTCCTTGTTAATGTAATCTAAGAAGATGTACAACTTAGTAGATTCACCTCATTTCTACAGTAGTTTGTTTAGAAAACAATCATCTTCATTGCTGAACACTGTACTGTGTGAAATAAGTTAGTTTGGTTCTATTAATCAGTTTCTTTCTACGAGGAAGGTTGATTGCAGCAAGTTCAAACTTTCCTTCTTAATGTAATCTAAAAAGAATGTACAAATTAGAAGATTGAGTCATTCTAAAAAATAGTTTGTTTAGAAAACAAACATCTTCATTGCCAAACACTGTACTGTTTGAAATAAGCTAGTTCGGTTCTAGGAATTAGTTGTTTTCCTACGAAGAAGGTTGAATGCAGCAAGTTCAAACTTTCCTTGTTAATGTAATGTAAAAAGATGTACAACTTAGTAGATTGAGTCATTTCTACATTAGTTTGTTTTAAAAACAAACATCTTCATTGCTGAACCATGTGGGAAAATAGCTAGATCGTTTCTGGGAATCAGTTGCTTTCTTACGAAGAATGTTCAGTGAAGCAAGTTCAAACTTTCCTTGTTTGTGAAATCTAACAAGATGTACAACTATTTAGATTGGACTCATTTCTAAACTACTTTGTTTAGAAAACAAACATCTTCATTAACAAATATTGTACTGTGTGAAATAAGCTGTTTTGGTTCTAGGAATCAGTTGCTTTCCTGCAAAGAAGGTTGAGTGCAGCAAGTTCAAACTTTCCTTTTTTATGAAATCTAACAATATGTACAAGTTGTTTGATTCGGCTAATTTCTAAAGTTCTTTGTTTAGAAAACAAACACCTTCATTGCCAAATATTGTACTGTGTGAAATAAGCGGTTTCGGGTTCTAGGAATCAGTTGCTTTCCTACAAAAGTAGGTTGAGTGCAGCAAGTTCAAACTTTCCTAGTTTGTGTAATCTAAGAAGATGTTAAGTTAGTAGATTCGCCTCATTTCTAAAGTAGCTTGTTTAGAAAACAAACATCTTCAATCCAGAACCCTATACTGTGTGAAATAAGCTAGTTTGGTTTTTGGGAATCATTTGCTTTCCTAGAAAGAAGGTTGAGTGCAACAAGTTCAAACTTTCCTTGTTAATGTAATTTAAGAAGATGTACAACTTAGTAGATTGGCCTCATTTCTACAGTAGTTTGTTAGAAAACAAACATCTTCATTGCCGAACCCTGTAATGTGTGAAATAAACTACTTCAATTCTAGGAATCAGTAGCATTCCTACGAGGAAGGTTTAGTGCAGCATGTTCAAACTTTACTTGTTAACGTAATCAAAAAAGTTGTACAAATCAGTAGATTGAGTCATTTCTACAGTATTTTGTTTGAAATACAAACATCTTCATTACCGAACCATGTGCAAAAATAGCTAGTTCATTTCTAGGAATCAGTTGCTTTCCTACGAAGAATATTGAGGGCAGCAAGTTCAAACATTCCTTGTTTGTGAAATCTAACAAGATGTACAACTTATTAGATTCGACTCATTTCTTAAGTACTTATTTTAGATAATAATCACCTTCATTTACATATATTGTACTGTGTGAAATAAGCTGTTTTGGTTCTAGGAATCAGTTGCTTTCATGCGAAGAAGGTTGAGTGCACCAAGTTCAAATTTTCCTAGTTTGTGTAATCTAAGAAGATATATATGTTAGTTGATTCACCTCATTTCTAAAGTACTTTGTTTAAAAAACAAACATCTTCATTGTCGACCCCTATACTGTGTGAAATAAGCTACTTTGGTTCTAGGAATCAGTTGCTTTCCTTTCAAGAAGGTGGAGTGCAGCAAGTTCAAACTTTCGTTGTTTGTGTAATCTAACAAGATGTACAACTTACAAGTTTCGCTTCTTTTCTAAACTACTTTGTTCAGAAAAGAAACATCTCCATTGCCCAACACTGTGATGTGTGAAATAAGCTAGTATGCTTCTAGGATTAGGTTGCATTTTTCGGAGATGGTTGAGTGCAACAAGTTCAAACTTTCCTTGTTAATGTAATCTAAAAAGATGTACAACTTAATAAATTCACCTCATTTCTAAGTAGTTTGTTGAGAAAACAAACATCTTCATTGGCGAACACTGTTTTGTGTGAAATAGCTGGTTCGGTTCTAGGAATCAGTTGCTTTCCTAAGAAGAAGGTTGATTGCAGCTAGTTCAAACTTTCCTTGTTTGTGTAATCTAGCAAGATGTACAACTTACAAGTTTCGCTTCATTTCTAAACTACTTTGTTTACAAAACAAACATCTTCATTTTCATTGCCGAACACTGTACTGTGTGAAATAAGGTAGTTCGGTTCAAGGAATCAGTTGTTTTCCTATGAAAAAGGTTAAGTGCAGCAAGTAAAAACACTCCTTGTTAATGTAATCTGAAAATATGTACAACTTAGGAGATTGGCATCATTTCCTCAGTAGTTTGTTTAGAAAACAAACATCTTCATGCCAGAACCCTGTACTGTGTGAAAATAGCTAGTTCGTTTCTAGGAATCGGTTGCTTTCCTACGAAGAAGGTTGAGTGCAGCAAGTTCAAACTTTCCTTGTTTGTGTAATCTAACAAGATGTACAATTTCTTTGATTCGCCTCATTTCTAAACTACTTGGTTTAGAAAACAAACATGATCATTGCCAAATATTGTAAGTGTGAAATAAGCTCTTTCGGTTCTAGGAATCAGTTGCTTTCCTACAGAGAAGGTTGAGTGCAGCTAGTTCAAACTTTCCTAGTTTTTGTAATCTAACAAGAAGTTTCAATTAATAGATTCGCCTCATTTCTGAAGTAGTTTGTTTAGAAAACAAAGATCTTCATTGCCGATCCCTATACTGTGTGAAATAAGCCAGTTCAGTTCTAGGAATCATTTGCTTTCCTACGAAGAAGGTTGAGTGCAGCAAGTTCAAACTTTCCTTGTTAATGTAATCTAAAAAGATGTACAACTTAATAGATTCATCTCATTTGTAAAGTAGTTTGTTGAGAAAACAAACATCTTCAATGCCAAAAACTATACTGTGTGAAATAAGCGAGTTCGGGGCTAGGAATCAGTTACTTCTCTACGAAGAAGGTTGAGTGCAGCAATTCAAACTTTCCTTGTTTGTGTAACCTAACAAGATGTATACCTTACAAGTTTCGCTTCATTTCTAAACTACTTTGTTGAGAAAACAAACACCTTCATTGCCGAACAATGTTCTTTGAGAACTAAGCTAGTTTGGTTCAAGGAATCAGTTGTTTTCCTACGAAGAAGGTTGAGTGCAGCAAGTTCAAACATTCCTTGTTAATGTAATCTAAAAAGATGTACAACTTAGTAGATTCACCTCATTTCTAAAGTAGTTTGTTGAGAAAACAAACATCTTCATTGCCGAACACGGTACTGTGTGAAATAAGCTGGTTCGGTTCTATTAATCAGTTTCTTTCCTACGAAGAAGGTTGAGTGCAGCAAGTTCAAACTTTCCTAGTTTGTGTAATCTAACGAAATGTAGAAATTTGTAGATTCGCCTCATGTAAAAAGTAGTTTGTTTAGAAAAGAAACATCTTCATTGCCGATCCCTGTACTGTTTGAAATAAGCTAGTTCAATTCTAGGAATCAGTTGTTTTCCTACGAAGAAGGTTGAGTGCAACAAGTTCAAACTTTCCTTGTTAATGTAATCTAAAAAGATGTACAACTTAGTAGATTGGCCTCGTTTCTACAGTAGTTTGTTTAAAAAACAAACATCTTCATTGAAGAACACTATAATGTGTGAAATAAGCGAGTTCGGTTCGAGGAATCAGTTGCTTTCCTACGAAGAAGGTTGAGTGCAGCAAGTTCAAACTTTCCTTGTTTGTGTAATCTAACATGATGTACAACTTACTAGATTGGTGTCATTTCTTCAGTAGTTTGTTTAGAAAACAAACATCTTCACTGCCAAACCCAGTACTGTGTGGAAATAGCTAGTTCGTTTCTAGGAATCAGTTGCTTTCCTACGAAGAAGGTTGAGTGCAGCAAGCTCAAACTTTCCTTGTTTGTGTAATCTAACAAGATGTACAACTTATTTGATTCGGCTCATTTCTAAACTACGTTCTTTAGAAAACAAACATCTTCATTGCCAAATATTGTAGTGTGTGAAATAAGCTCTTTCGGTTCTAGGAATCAGTTGCTTTCCTACAAAGAAGGTTGAGTGCAGCAAGTTCAAACTCTCCTAGTTTGTGTAATCTAATAAAATGTTTCACTTAGTAGATTCGCCTCATTTCTGAAGTAGTTTGTTTAGAAAACAAACATCTTCATTGCAGAACCCTATACTGTGTGAAATAAGCTAGTTGGGTTCTAGGAATCATTTGCTTTCCTAGAAAGAAGGTTGAGTGCAACAAGTAGAAACTTTCCTTGTTAATTTAATCTAAAAAGATGTGAAACTTAGTAGATTGGCCTCATTTCTACAGTAGTTTGTTTAGAAAAGAAACATCTTCTTTGCCGAACACTGTACTATGTGAAATAAGCTAGTTCAGTTCTAGGGAACCAGTAGCTTCCCTACGAAGAAGGTTAAGTGAAGCAAGTACAAACATTCCTTGTTAATGTAATCTAAAGAGATGTACAACTTAGCAGATTGGCGTCATTTCTTCAGTAGTTTGTTTATAAAACAAACATCTTCATTGCCAACCCCTATACTGTGTGAAATAAGCCAGTTCGGTTCTAGGAATCATTTGCTTTCCTACGAAGAGGTTTGAGTGCAACAAGTTCAAACTTTCCTTGTTAATGTAATCTAAAAAGGTGTACAACTTAGTAGATCGGCCTCATGTCTACAGTAGTTTGTTTAGAAAACAAACATCTGCATTGCCGAACACTGTACTTTGTGAAATAAGCTAGTTCGGTTCTAGGAATCAGTAGCTTTCCGACAAAGAAAGTTGAGTACAGCAAGTTCAAACATTCCTTGGTAATGTAATCTAAAGAGATGTATATCTTAGTAGATTGCCGTCTTTTCTACAGTAGTTTGTTTAGAAAACAAACATCTTCATTGCCGAACCCTATACTGTGTGAAATAGGCTAGTTTGGTTCTAGGAATCAGTTGCTTTCCTACAAAGAAGGTTGAGTGCAACAAGTTCAAACTTTCCTTCTTAATGTAATGCAAAAGATGTACAACTTAGTAAATTGGCCTCATTTCTACAGTAGCCTTCTGAGAAAACAAACATCTTCATTGCCGAACACTGAACTGTGTGAAATAAGCTACTTCAGTTCTCGGAATCAATGCTCTCCTACCAAGAACGTGCAGTGCAGCAAGTTCAAACTTTCGTCGTTTGTTTAATCTAAGAAGATGTAGAACTTACAAGTTTCGCTTCATTTCTAAACTACTTTGTTTAGAAAAGAAACATCTCCATTGCCGAACACTTTAACGTGTGAAATAAACTAGTTCGGTTCTAGGAATCAGTTGCATTTCTACAGAGATGGTTGAGTACAACAAGTTCAAACTTTCCTTGTTAATGTAATCTAAAAAGATGTACAACTTAATAGATTCAACTCATTTCGAAAGTATTTTGATGAGAAAACAAACATCTTCATTGCCGAACACTGTATTGTGTGAAATAAGCTAGTTCGGTACTAGGAATCAGTTGCTTCTCTACGAAGAAGGTTGAGCGCAGCAAGTTCAAACTTTCCTTGCTTGTGTAGTCTAACAAGATGTACACCTTACAACTTTCGCTTCATTTCTAAATTACTTTGTTTCGAAAACGAACATCATCATTGCTAAATCTTGTACTGTGTGAAATAAGCTCTTTCGGTTCTAGGAATCAGTTGCTTTCCTACAAAGAAGGTTGAGTGCAGCAAGGACAAACTTTCCTAGTTTGGGTAATCTAACAACATGTATCAGTTAGTAGATTCGCCTCATTTCTGAAGCAGTTTGTTTAGAAAACAAACATCTTCATTACCGAACCCTATACTGAGTGAAATAAGCTAGTTCGGTTCTAGGAATCATTTGCTTTCCTACGAAGAAGGTTGAGTGAAACAAGTTCAAACTTTCCTTGTTAATGTAATCTAAAAAGATGTACAACTTATTAGATTGCCCTCATTTCTACAGTAGTTTGTTTAGAAATAAGCTAGTTTGGTCTAGGAACCATTTGCTTTCATGTTGCTTTCCTATGACGAGATGGTTGAGTGCAACAAGTTGAAACATTCCTTGTTAATGTAATGTAAAAGTTGTACAACTTAGTAGATTGGCCTCATTTCTACAGTAGCTTGTTGAGAAAACAAACATCTTCATTGCCGAACACTGTACTGTGTGAAATAACTACTTCTGTTCTAAGAATCAGTTGCTTTCCTACGAAGAAGGTGGCGTGCAGCATGTTCAAACTTTCCTTTTTTGTGTAATCTAACAAGATGTACAACTTGTTAGATTCGCCTCATTTCTAAACTACTATGTTAAGAAAATAAACGCTTTCATTGCCAAATATTGTACTGAGTGAAATAAGTTGTTTTGGTTCTAGGAATCATTTGGTATCCTGCGAAGAAGGTTGAGTGCAGCAAGTACAAACTTTCCTAGTTTGTGTAATATAACAAGACATATATGTTAGTTGATTCGCCTCATTTCTAAAGTACTTTGTTTAGGAAACAAACATCTTCATTGCTGAACCCTATACTGTGTGAAATAAGCGAGTTCGGTCTAGGAATCAGTTCCTTTCCTACGAAGAAGGTTGAGTGCAACAAGTTCAAACTTTCCTTGTTAATGTAATCTAAAAAGATGTACTACTAAGTATATTGGCGTCATTTCTACAGTAGCTTGTTTAGAAAACACACATCTTCATTGCCTAACACTGTACTGTGTGCAATAAGCTGGTTCGGTTCTATTAATCAGTTGCTTTCCTACAAAGAATGTAGAATGCAGCAAGTTCAAACTTTCCTAGTTTGTGTAATCTCACAAAATGTATGAGTTTGTAGATTTGCCTCATTTCTAAAGTAGTTTGTTTAGGAAACCAACACCTTCATTGCCGACCACTGTACTGTGTGAAATAAGCTAGTTCGGTTCTAGGAATCATTTGCTTTCCTACTAAGAAGGTTGAGTGCAGCAAGTTCAAACTTTCCTTGTTAATATAATCTAAAAAGATGTACAACTTAGTAGATTGGCCTCATTTCTACAGTAGTTTGTTTAGAAAACAAACATCTTCGTTTCTGAACCCTGTTCTGTGTGAAAATAGCTAGTTCATTTCTAGGAATCAGTTGCTTTCCTACGAAGAAGGTTGAGTGCAGGAAGTTCAAACTTTCCTTGTTAATGTAATCTAAAAAGATGTACATCTTAGCAGATTGGCCTCATTTCTACAGTAGCTTGTTTAAAAAACAAAGATCTTCATTGCAGAACACTATGCTGTGCGAAATAACGCAGTTCGGTTCTAGGAATCAGTTGCTTTCCTATGAAGAATCTTGGGTGCAGCAAGTTCAAACTTTTCCTGTTTATGTAATCTAACAAGATGTACAACTTACAAATTTCGCTTCATTTGTAAACTACTTTGTTTAGAAAACAAACATCTTCATTACCGAACACTGTACTGTTTGAAATAAGCTAGTTCGGTTCGAGGATTCAGTTGTTTTCCTACGAAGAAGGTTGAGTGCAGCACGTTCAAACATTCCTTCTTAATGTAATCTAAAAAGATGTACACCTTAGTAGATTGCCGTCACTTCTTCAGTAGTTTCCTTAGAAAACAAACATCTTCATTGCCGAATCCTGTACTGTGTGAAAATAGCTAGTTCATTTCTAGGAATCAGTTGCTTTCCTACGAAGAAGGTTGATTGCAGCAAGTTCAAACTTTTCTTGTTTGTGTAATCTAACAAGATGTACAACTTGCAAGTTTCACTTCATTTCCAAACTACTTTGTTTAGAAAACAAACATCTTCATTGCCGAACGCTGTTCTGTGGGAAATAAGCTAGTTTGGTTCTGGAAATCAGTTGCTTTCCTATGAAGAAGGTTGAGTGCAGCAAGTTCAAACTTTCCTTGTATGTGTAATCAACCAATATGTACAACTTACAAGTTTCACTTCATTCCTAAACTAGTTTGTTTAGAAAAGAGACATCTTCATTGCCGAACACTGTAATGTGTGAAATAAGCTAGTTCGGTTCTAGGAATCAGTTGCTTTTCTACGGAGATGGTTGAGTGCAACAAGTTCAAACTTTCCTTGTTAATGTAATCTAAAAGGATGTACAACTTAATAGATTCACCTCCTTTCTAAAGCAGTTTGTTGAGAAAAGAAACATGTTCATTGTCGAACACTGTGATGTGTGAAATAAGCTAGTTCAGTTCTAGGAATCAGTTGCTTTCCTACGAAGAAGGTTGAATGAAGGAAGTTCAAGCTTTCCTTGTTTGTGTGATCTAAAAAGACCTACAATTTATTAGTTTCGCCACATTTTTTTTTTTTTATTATTGTTTTTTATTGACTTTTATACTCACATACAAAGAAAAAACCCACATGATATTTCCCTTCCCTCCCCCCATTTCCCTTTAGAACTCAAGTCTCCATCATATCCCCTCCCTCTCTCCATTAGTCTCTCTTTTCATTTGAGGTCATCATCATCGTTTTTTTCTATTTTGAGGGTTTTGCAAAGGTATTGCTAGGTACTGCAAGGTCATGGATATGGAGGCCAGTTTCTTGTGGACAGTTCCATTGTAAGAGGTTATACCCTTCCTTTGGCTCTTCCATTCTATCCGTCCCCTCTTCCACAATGGTCCCTGAGCCTAGTAGGGTGTGACCGAAGTGTTTCAGTGCTGGGCACTCCTCCATCCCTTCTTCTCAGCACCATGTTGCCTTTTGGGTCATCCCAGTGGTCATCACCATCTGAAAAGAGAAGCTTCTCTAACCAGAAGTGAGATTAGCGTTAATATGTGAATATGAACATTAAGTGTAGTGCTTTCAGGGCAGCTTGGTGGGAATAATATATACACTTAGTCAGATGAGAGCAGGCTTATACCCGTAAGGCTCATAACCTCACCTACCAAAGACTTTTACTTAGGTTTTTCAGTACCAGGTATGTATTCCCTCCCGTAGAGAGGTCCTTCAGTCCAATTATGGAGCAGTTGGTTTCCCCAAGAATAGACATGCCACCATTGCACCCGTTTAGTCATTGGGCCTGTCTGGCCAAGCTTGAATATTCAGCGTCCACTGTTTTCACTGTAGATGACTTCTGTCTTCCATACGCTGCATGCAATGCAGCTTTTTCCAGCTTTCAGTTGGGTGGTCTACAGGGAGAAGATTTTCTATTCCACACCAGGTTGCTTTCTTAGTGACCATGCTTCTCAGGCATGAGATGTCTTCAGCAATAGGGTCTTACTATCTGTTTCTCTAGGGAAACCAAGGGCTTTGGCAAGAGCCTTTAATGTTTTGGAGGCTACCGGGACCTCCTTGGCCAACAACTCACTGGAAGGTATTCCATCCCAAGTACTGAAAATTTTCTAGTAACAGTCTACAGCTTATAGACGTGCCCTTATTCAAAAAAATAATTTTACATAAGTCTTATTCACAATATCTTGAGTTTAGATTGACCCTCCCCCTGCCCTTCTTGTATGCATTCTCTTCCCATGGCCTCACTTAGAACATTCCCCTCCCTGACATCAGTTCTTCTACTTACATATGTGCATTACCATACACTTAAGTCCTTCCCTTTCCTCCCTCCCTTATAGCCTTTTACCAGCTTACTTTTTTCTGGTACCTATTTTTGGTTCCAGTTCACACACAAGTCTATACATTCGTAGCTAGGATCCACATATGAGAGAAAACATGTGATGTTTGGCTTTCTGAGCCTGGGTTACCACACTTAGTATAATCCTTTCCAGATCCATCCATTTCCCTGCAAATTGCATAATTTCATTTTTCTTTACCGCTGAATAGAACTCCATTATGTAAATGTACCACATCTTTATTATCCACTCATCTGTGGAGGGACATCTAGGCTGCTTCCATTTCCTAGCTATTGTGAATAGAGCAGCAATAAACATGGTTTTGCAAGTATCTCTAAGGTAGTGAGAAGAGTCCTCTGGATATATGCCTAGGAGTGCTATAGCTGGATAATATGGTAAATCTATCTCTAGCTGTCTCAAGAACCTCCACACTGATTTCCACAATGGCTGGAACAGCTTACATTCCCACCTACAGTGTAGAAGTGTTCCTGTTTTTCCACATCCACGCTAACACTTATTGTCATTTGTTTTATTGATGGTAGCCTTCTGACAGGAGTGAAATGGAACCTCAAAGTGGTTTTAATTTGCATTTCCCTGATGGCTAAGGATGTGGAACATTTTTTTAGATGTTTATATGCCATCTGTATTTCGTCTTCTGTGAATTCTCTATTTAGTTCCATAGCCCATTTTTAACTGGGTTGTTTGAATTCATATTATTCTGTTTTTTGAGTTCTTTGTATGTTCTGGATATTAATCCTCTGTTAGATGTATAGCTGGCAAAAATTTTCTCCCATTCTGTAGGTTGTCTTTTTGTTCTATTCACAGTATCCTTTGCTGTACAATAGCTTTGTAATTTCATAAGGTCCCAGTGGTTGATTAGTGGTTTTATTCCCTGAGAAATTGGAGTTTTCCAATATGTTGAAGAGTTTCCCCTACTTTTTCCTCTAGCAGTTTCAGAGTTTCAGGTCTGATATTAAGGTCTCTGATCCATTTGGCCTTGACTCTTGAACATGCAGAGAGACAAGGATCTATGTTTATCCTTTAACATACAGATGTCCATTTTTCCCAGCACCACTTTTAAAGAGGCTAGCTTTTCTCCAATGAATATTTTTGGCATTTTTGTCAATGATCAGGTATCTGTAGCTGCTTGGATTAATATTTGGGTCTTCTATTCTGTTCCATTGATCTACCTGTCTGTCCTTGTGCCAGTACCATGCTGTTTTTGTTACTATGGCTTTGTAGTATAACTTAAAATCGGGTATGGTTATACCCCCTGCCTGATTTTTGTTGCGCAAAATTGTTTTGGCTATTCGAGGTTTTTTGTGTTTCCAGATGAATTTTAGTATTGTTTTTTTCTATTTCTGTGAAGAATGCTATTGGAATTTTAATGGGGATTGCATTAAATGTGTAGATTGCTTTTGGTAAGATTGACATTTTCACAATATTGATTCTTCCGATCCAGGAGCATGGAATGTCTTTGCATTTCCTTGTGTCTTCTGTAATTTGTCGCTCGAGTTTTTTAAAGTTCTCATTGTAGAGGTCCTTCACTTCCTTGGTTAAGTTTATTCCAAGGTATTTTTTTTTTGAGGCAATTGTGAATGGGAGAGATTTCCTGATTTCATCCTCTGCATGTTTGTTGTTAGTGTATAGAAAAGCTACTGATTTATGTGTGTTTATTTTGTATCCTGCTACATTGCTAAAAGTGTTTATCAGCTCTAACAGTTTGCTGATAGAGTCTTTAGGGTCTGTTATGTATAGAATCATATCGTCTGCAAATAATGATTATTTGATCTCTTCCCTTCTGATTTGTATCCCGTTTATTAGTGTCTCTTGCCTTATTGCTATGGCTAAGACTTCCAGTACTATATTAAATAGTAGTGGGGAAAGTGGACACCCTTGTCTTGTTCCTGAATTTAGAGGAAAAGCTTGAAGTTTTTCCCCACTTAGTATTATGTTGGCTCTAAGTTGGTCATAAATAGCTTTTATTATGTTGAGATATGTTCCTTCTATTCCCAGTTTCTGTAATACTTTCACCATGAAGGGTTGTTGGATTTTCTCAAAGGCCTTTTCTGCATCTATTGAGATGACCATTTGATTTTTGTCCTTCAGACCATTAATATGGTGTATTACATTTATGTATATGTGTATGTTGAACCATACCTGCATCTCTGGGATAAAGCCTACTTGGTCAGGGTGAATAATCTGTCTGATATCTTTGTGTATTCTGTTTGACAGTATTTTGTTGAGAATTTTGCATCTATGTTCATGAGGAAGATTGGACTATACTTTTCTTTTTTTGATCTGTCTTTGTCCGGTTTTGGTATCAGGGTGATGCTGGCTTCATAGAAGTATTTCGGTAGAATTCCTTCCTTTTCTATTTTCTCGAAAAGTTTGAGAAGAATTGGTGTTAGATCTTCCAGGAATGTCTGGTAAAATTCAGCAGTGAATCCATCTGGGCCTGGGCTTTTTTTAGTTGGGAGACTTTTTATGACTGCCTGGATCTCTGTGGTTGTTACGGGTCTATTTAAATGGTTTATCTCATCTTGATTTAATTTTGGTAGGTCATATGAATCAAGGAAATCATCCATTTCTTTCAGGTTTTCAAACTTAGAGGCATATATATTCTTAAAGTATGTCCGTATGATTTTCTGAATTTCTTTGGTATCTTTGTGATGTTGCCTTTTTCATCTCTAATCTTATCAATTTTTGTCTCTTCTCTCTTTCTTTTGGTCAGATTTGCTAAGGATTTGTCAGTCTTGTTTATCCTTTCAAAGAACCAACTTTTTGTTTCATTGATTTTTTTGATTGTTTTTTGTACCTATTTCATTAATTTCGGCCCTAGCCTTTATTATTTCTTCTCATCTACTGATTTTAGGAATGTCTTGTTCCTTTCTTTCCAAGGCCTTAAGGGGTAGCATTAAATTGTTTAGTTGTGAACTCTCTGATTTCTTAATATAAGCACTTAGAGCTATAAATTTCCCTCGTAGGACAGCCTCCATTGTGTCCCATAGGATTTGGTATGTTGTATTCTCATCATCATTTGATTCTATGAATTTCTTGATTTCCTTTTTAGTTTCTTCAATGACCCATACATCGTTCAATAATGTACTGTTTAGTCTCCATGAATTTCTGTATGCTCTGTAGTTTTTCTTGTTGTTGATTTGCAGTTTAACCCCCGTTGTGGTCAGATAGCATACAAGGGATTATTTCAATTTTTCTAGGAATCAGTTGCTTTCCTACAAAGAAGGTTGAGTGCAGCATGTTCAAACTTTCCTAGCTTGTGTAATCTCACAACATGTATAAGTTAGTAGATTCGCCTCATTTCTACAGCATCTTGTTTAGAAAACAAACATCATCATTGCCGAACTGTATAGTTCAGTCTAGGAATCCGGTGCTTTCCTACGAAGAAGTTTGAGTGTAACACGTTCAAACTTTCCTTGTTAATGTAATCTAAACAGATGTACAACTTATTAGATTGGCCTCAATTCTACAGTAATTTGTTTACAAAACAAACATCTTCATTGCTGAACACTATACTGTATGAATTAAGCTAGTTCGGTTCTAGGAATCAGTTGCTTTCCTACGAAGAAGGTTGAGTGCAGCAAGTTCAAAATTTCCTTGTTTGTGTAATCTAACAAGATGTACAACTGAGAAGTTTCACTTCATTTCTAAAATACTTTGTTTAGAAAAGAAACACCTTCATTGTCAAATATTGTACTGTGTGAAATAAGCTGTTTCGGTTCGAGGAATCAGTAGTTTTCCTACAAAGAATGTTGAGTGCAGCAAGTTCAAACTTTCCTTTTTATTGTAATATAAAAAGATGTAAAAGTAGGAGATTGCCCTCATTTCTACAGTAGTTCATTTAGAAAACAAATATCTTCATTTCCAAACACTGTACTGTTAGAAATAAGCTAGTTCAGTACTAGGAATCAGTAGCTTTCCTACGAAGAAGGTTGAGTGCAGCAGGTTCAAACTTTACATGTTTGTGTAATCTAACAAAAGTACAAACTACAAGTTTCGCTTCATTTCTAAACTACTTTTTTTAGAAAACAAACATGTTCATTTCTAAACACTGTAGTGTGGGAAATAAGCTAGTTCAGTTCTAGGAATCAGTTGGTTGGCTACGGTGAGGGTTCAGTGCAACAAGTTCAAACTTTCCTTGTTTGTGTAATCTAACAAGTAGATTCGCCTCATTTCTAAACTACATTGTTTAGAAAACAAACATCTTCATTGCCAAGCCCTATACTGTGTGAAATAAGCTAGTTCAGTTCTAGGAATCATTTCCTTTACTAAGAAGAAGTTTGAGTTCTACAGGTTCAAACTTTCCTCATTAATGTAATCTAAAGAGATGTACAAATTAGTAGATAGGCCTCACTTCTACAGTAGTTTGTTTAGAAAACAAACATCTTCATTAATGAACACTGTACTGTGTGAAATAAGGTCGTTCGGTTATGGGAATCAGTATATTTCCTACAAAGAAGGTTGAGTGCAGCAAGTTCAAACTTTCCCTGTTTGTGTAATCTAACAAGATGTACAACGTACAAGTTTCGCGTCATTTCTAAATTACTATTTGGAAAAAAACATCTTCATTGCCAAACACTGTAGTGTGTGAAATAAGCTAATTCGGTTCTAGGAACCAGTTGCTTTGCTACGAAGAAGGTTGAGTGCAGCAAGATCAAACGTTCCTTGTTTGTATAATCTAACCAGATGTACAAGGAACAAGTTTCGCTTCATTTCCAAACTACTTTCTTTAGAAAACAAACATCTTCATTGCCAAATGCTATACTGTGTGAAATAAGCTACTTCGGTTCTAGGAATGATTTCCTTTCCTATGAAGAAGGTTGAGTGCAGCAAGTTCAAACTTTCCTTGTTAATGTAATCTAAAAAGATGTACAACTTAGTAGACTGGCGTCATTTCTACAGTAGTTTATTTAGAAAACAAACATCTTCATTGCCGAACCCCGTGCATTGTGAAAGTAGCTGGTTCATTTCCAGGAATCAGTTGCTTTCCTACGAAGAACGTTGAGTGCAGCAAGTTCAAACTTTCCTAGTTTGTGTAAACTAACAAGATGTATAAGATAGTAGATTCGCTTCATTTCTAAAGTAGTTTGTTTAGAAAACAAACGTCTTCATTGCCGATCCCTATTCTGTGTGAAATAAGCTAGTTCGGTTCTAGGAATCATTTGCTTTCCTTCGAAGAAGGTTGAGTTCAACAAGTTAAAACTTTCCTTGTTAATGTAATCTAAAAAGATGTACAGCTCTAGTAGAAAGGCCTCATTTCTACAGCAGTAAGTTTAGAAAACAAACATGTTCATTGACGAACACTGTACTGTGTGACATAAGCTAGTTCGGTTCTAGGAATCAGTAGCTTTCCTACAAAGAAGGTTGAGTGCAGCAAGTTCAAACTTTCCTAGATTGTGTAATCTAACAAGATGTACAACGTATAAGTTTTGCTTCATTTCTAAACTACTTTGTTTAGAAAACAAACATCTTCATTGCCAAACACTGTAGTGTGTGAAATAAGCTAGGTCGGTTCTAGGAATGAGTGGCTTTTCTACGCGGATGGTTGACTGCAACAAGTTCAATCTTTCCTATTTAATGTAATCTAAAAAGATGTTCAACTTAACACATTCACCTCATTTATAAAGTAGTTTGTTGAGGAAACAAACATCTTCATTCCCAAACACTGCACTGTGTGATATAAGATAGTTCGGTTCCAGGAATCAATTGCTTTCCTACTAACAAGGTTGAGTGCAGCAAGTTCAAACTTTCCTTGTTTGTGTAATCTAACAAGATGTACAACTTAGAATTTTCGCTTCATTTCTAAACTACTTTCTTTAGAAAACCAACACCCTCATTGCCAAATATTGTAATGTGTGAAATGAGCGAGTTCAGTTCTAGGAATCAGTTCCTTTGCTACGAAGAAGGTTGAGTACAGCAAGTTCAAACTTTCCTTTTTGTGTAATCTAGCAAGATGTACAACTTACAAGTTTTGCTTCATTTCCAAACTACTTTGTTTAGAAAACAAACATCTTCATTGCCGAACGCTGTACTGGGTGAAACAAGCTAGTTCGGTTCTAGGAATCATTTGTTTTCCTACGAAGAAGGTTGCGTGCAGCAAGTTGAAACTTTCCTTGTTAAGGTAATCTAAAAAGGTGGACAACTTACAAGTTTCGCTTCATTTCTAAACTACTTTGTTTAGAAGAGAAACAGCTTCATTGCCAAACACTGTAATGTGTGAAATAAGCTAGTTCGGTTCTAGGAATCAGTTGCTTTCCTACGAAGAAGGTTGAGTGTAGCAAGATCAAACTTTCCGAGTTTGTGTATTGTAACAAGATATATAAGTCAGTTGATTCGCCTCATTTCTACAGTAGTGTGTTTAGAAAATAAACATCTTCATTGCAGAACACTCCACTGTGTGAAATAAGCTAGTTCGGTTCTAGGAATCAGTTGCTTTCCTACGAAAAAGGTTGAGGGCAGCAAGTTTAAATTTTCATTGTTTGTCAAATCTAACAAGATGTACAACGTACAAGTTTCGCTTCATTTCTAAACTACTTTGTTTAGAAGAGAAACATCTTCATTGCCAAACACTGTAATGTGTGAAATAAGGTAGTTCGGTTCTAGGAAACAGTTGCTTTCCTACGAAGAAGGTTGAGTGTAGCAAGATCAAACTTTCCTAGTTTGTGTAATGTAACAAGATGTATAAGTTAGTTGATTCGCCTCATTTCTACAGTAGTTATTTTAGAAACCAAACATCTTCATTGAAGAACCCTATACTGTGTGAAATAAGCTAGTTCGGTCTAGGAATCAGTTGCTTTCCAACGACAAGGCTGAGTGCAGCAAGTTCAAACTTTCCTTGTAAACGTAATCTAAAAAGATGTACAACTTAATAGATTCAGCTCATTTCTAACGTAGTTTGTTGAGGAAGCAAACATCTTCATTGGCTAAAACTGTTCTGAGTGAAATAAGCTAGTTCAGTTCTAGGAATCATTAGTTTCCTACGAAGAAGGTTGAGTGCAGCATGTTCAAGCTTTCCTTGTTTGTGTAATCTAACAAGATATACAACTTACAAGTTTCGCTTCATTTCTAAACTACTTTGTTTAGAAAACATACACCTTCATTGCCAAATATTGTACTGTGTGAAATAAGCTTCTTCGGTTCTAGGAATCAATTGTTTTCCTACGAAGAAGGTTGAGTGCAGCAAGATCAAACTTTCCTTGTTAATGTAGTCTAAAAAGATGTACAACATAGTAGATTGGCGTCATTTCTGCAGTAGTTTGTTTACAAAACAAACATCTTCATTGCAGAACCCTGTACTGTGTGAAAATAGCTAGTTCGGTTCTAGGAATCAGTTGATTTCCTATGAAGAAGTTTGAGTGCAGCAAGTTCAAACTTTCCTTGTTTGTGTAATCTAACAAGATAAACAACTTACAAGTTTCCCTTCATTTCTACACTACTTTGTTTAGAAAACAAAACCTTCTTTGCCAAATAGCGCACTGTGTGAAATAAGCTGTTTTGGTTCTAATAATCAGTTGCTTTCCTGCGAAGAAGGTTGAGTGCAGCAAGTTCAAACTTTCCTAGTATATGTAATCTAACAAGATGTATAAGTTAGTAGATTTGCCTCATTTCTACAGTAGCTGTTTTCGAAAACAAACATCTTCTTTGCTGAACCCTATACTGTGTGAAATAAGCTGGTTCGGTCTAGGAAACATTTCCTATCCTACGAAGAAGTTTGAGTGCAACAAGTTCAAACTTTCCTTGTTATGTAATCTAAAAAGATGTACCACTTAATAGATTGGCCTCATTTCTACTGTAGCTATTTAGAAAACAAACAGCTTCATTGCCGAACACTGTACTGTGTGAAATAAGCTAGTTCGGTTCTCGGACTCAGTTGTTTCCCTACGAAGTTCAAACTCTCCTTGTTAATATAATCTAAAAAGATGTACAACCTGCAAGTATCGCTTCATTTCTAAACTACTTCATTTAGAAAACAAACACCTTCATTGCCAAATATTGTTCTGTGTGAAATAAGCTGTTTCTGTTCGAGGAATCAGTTGCTTTCCTCCGGAGATGGTTGAGTGCAGCAAGTTCAAACTTTCCTTGTTAATGCAATCTAAAAAGTTGTACAGCTTAATAGATTCATCTCATTTCTAAAGTAGTTTGTTTACAAAACAAACATCTTCATTGCAGAATCCTTTACTGTGTGAAATAAGCTAGTTCGGTCTAGGAATCAGTTGCTTTCTTACGAAGAAGGTTGAGTGCAGCTAGTTCAAACTTTCCTTGTTAATGTAATCAAAAAGATGTACAACTTAGTAGATTGGCGACATTTCTAAAGTAGTTTGTTTAGAAAAGAAACATCTTCATTGCCGAACCCTGTACTGTGTAAAAATAGCTAGTTCATTTCCAGGAATCAGTTGCTTTCCTACGAAGAAGGTTGAGTGCAACAAGTTCAAACTTTCCTTGTGAATATTAGCTAAAAAGATGTACACCTTAGTAGATTTGCATGATTTCTCCAGTAGCTTGTTTAGAAAACAAATATCTTCATTGCCGAACATTGTACTGTGTGAAATAAGCTAGTTCGATTCTTGGCATCAGTTGCTTTCCTACGAAGAAGGTTGAGTGCAGCAAGTTCAAACTTTCCTTATTTGTGTAATCTAACAAGATGTACAACTTACAAGTTTTGCTTCATTTCTAACCTACTTTGTTCAGAAAACAAACATCTTCATTGCCGAACACTGTAATGTGTGAAATAAGGTAATTCGTTTATCAGAATCAGTTGCTTTCCTACGAAGAAGGTGGAGGTCAGTGAGTTCAAACTTTGCTACTTTGTGTAATCTAACAAGATATATAAGTTAGTAGATTCGCCTCTTTTCTAAAGTACTTTCTTTCAAAAACGAACATCTTCATTGCCGAACCCTATTCTGTCTGAAATAAGCTAGTTCGGTTATAGGAATCAATTGCTTTCCTACGAAGAAGGTTGAGTGCAAGAAGTTCAAACTTACCTTGTTAATGTAATGTAAAAAGATGTACAACTTAGTAGATTGGCCTCATTTCTATAGCAGTTTGTTTAAAAAACAAACATCTTCATTGCCAAACACTATACTGTGTGAAATAAGCTATTTCTGTTCTATGAATCAGTTGCTTTCCTACAAAGAAGGTTGAGTGCAGCAAGTTCAAACTTTCCTTGTTTGTGTAATATAACAAGATGTACAACTTACCAGTTTCGCTTCATTTCTAAACTACTTTGTTTAGAAAACAAACATCTTCATTGCCGAAAACTCTACTGTGTGAAATAAGCTAGTTCGGTTCGAGTAATCAGTTGCTTTTTATTGAAGAAGGTTGAGTGCAGCAAGTTCAAACATTCCTTGATTGTGTAATCTAAAAAGATGTACAACTTAGTAGATAGGCGTAATTTCTTCAGTAGTTTGTTTAGAAAACAAACATCTTCATTGCCGAACCCTGTACAGTGTGAAAATAGCTAGTTCGTTTCTAGGAACCCGTTGCTTTCCTACGAAGAAGATTGAGTGCAGCAAGTTCAAACTTTCCTTGATTGTGTATTCTAACAATATTTTAAAGTTATTTGATTTGCCTCTTTTCTAAACTACTTTGTTTAGAAAACACACACATTCCTTGCCAAATATTGTATTGTGTGAAAATAGATGTTTCGGTTCTAGGAATCATTTGCTTTCCTACAAAGAAGGTTGAGTGCAGCAAGTTCAAAATTTCCTAGTTGGTGTAATCTAACAAGATATATAAGGTAGTAGATTCTCCTAATTTCTAAAGTAGTTTGTTTAGAAAACAAACATCTTCATTGCCGAGCACTATATTGTGTGAAATAAGCTAGTTCGGTTCTAGGAATAATTTGCTCTCCTACGAAAAAGGTTGAGTGCAACAAATTCAACCTTTCCTTGTTAATGTAATCTAAAAAGATGTACAACTGAGTAGGATTGGCCTTATTTCTACAGTAGTTTGTTTAACAAACTAACATCTTCATTGTTGAACACTATAATGAGTGAAATAAGCTAGTTCGGTTCTAGGAATCAGTTGCTTCCTCTGAAGAAGGGTGCGTGCATCAAGTTCAAACTTTCCTTCTTTGTGTAATATAAGAAGATGTACAACATAGTAGTTTGGCGTCATTTCTACAGTAGTTTGTTAAGAAAACAAATATCTTCATTGCTTCTAACCGGTACTGTGCGAAAATAGCTAGTTCGTTTTTTACGAATCAGTTGCTTTCCTACGAAGAATGTTGAGTGCAGCAAGTGCAAACTTTACTTGTTTGTATAATCTAACCAGATGTATAACTTACTAGATTCGCCTCATTTCTAAACTACTATGTTTAGAAAACAAACACCTTCATTGCCAAATATTGTATTGTGTGATATGACCTATTTTGGTTCTAGGAATCAGTTGCTTTCCTACGAAGAAGGTTGAGTGCAGTAAGTTCAAACTTTCCTATGTTGTGTAATCTAACAAGATGTATAAGTTAGTAGATTCGCCTCTTTTCTAAAGTAGTTTGTTTATAAAACAAACATCTTCATTTCCGAACCCTACACTGTGTGAACTAAGCTAGTTCGGTTCTAGGAATCATTTGCTTTCCTACAAAGAAGGTTGAGTGCAACAAGTTCAAACTTTCCTTCTTAATGTAATCTAAAAAGTTTAACAACTTAGTAGATGGGTCTCATTTCTACAGAAGTTTGTTTAGAAAACAAACATCTTCATTGCCGAACAATGTACGGTGTGAAAAAAGCAAGTTCAGTTCTAAGAATCAGTTGCCTTCCTATGAAGAAGGTTGCGTGCAGCAAGTTCAAATTTCCTTGTTTGTGTAATGTATAAAGATGTACAACTTACAAGTTTTGCTTCATTTCTAAACTACGTTGTTTAGAAAACAAACATCTTCATTGCCAAACACTGTAGTGTGTGAAATAAGCTAGTTCAGTTCTAGGAATCAGTTGCTTTTCTACGGAGATGGTTGAGTGAAATAAGGTCAAACTTTCCTTGTTAATGTAATCTAAAAAGAAGTACAACTTAGTATATTGGCCTCATTTCTACAGTAGTTTGCTTAGAAAACAAACATCTTCATTGCCGAACAGTGTACTGTGTCAATTAAGGCAGTTCGGTTCTAGGAATCAGTAGCTTTCCTACAAAGAAGATTGAGTGCAGCAAGTTCAAACTTTCCTTGTTAATGTAATCTAAAAAGATGTACAACTAATAGATTCACCTCATTTCGAAAGTAGTTTGTTGAGAAAACAAACATCTTCGTTGCCAAACACTGTACTGTGTGAAATTAGGTAGTTCGGTTCTGGGAATCAGTTGCTTTCCTACGAAGATGGTTGAGTGCAGCAAGTTCGAACTTTCGTTGTTTGTGTAATCTAACAATATGTACAACTTACAAGTTTGGATTCATTTCTAAACTACTTTGATTAGAAAACAAACATCTTCATTGCCAAATGCTGTACTGTGTGAAATACGCTAGTTCAGTTCTAGGATTCAGGTGCTTTCCTACGAAGAAGGTTGAGTGCAGAAGTTCAAACTTTCCTTGTTAATGCAATCTAAAAATATATACAACTTAGTAGATTGGCATCAATTCTACAGTAGTTTGTTTAGAAAACAAACGTCTTCATTGCCGAACCCTTTACTGTGTGAAAGAAGCTAGTTCGGTACTAGGAATCAGGTGCTTTCCTAGGAAGAAGGTTGAGTGCAAAAAGTTCAAACTTTCCTTGTTAATGTAATCTAAAATGATGTACAACTTAGTACATTGGCCTCATTTCTACAGTAATTTGTTTAGAAAACAAACATCTTCATTGCCCAACCGTGTATTGTGTGAAAATAGCTAGTTCGTTTCTGGGAATCAGTTCTTTTCCTACAAAGAAGGTTGATTGTAGCAAGTTCAAACTTTCCTTGTTTGCGTAATCTAACAAGATGTACAACTTAATAGCTTCGCCTCATTTCTAAGCTACTTTGTTTAGAAAACAAACACCTTCAATGCCAAATATTGTACTGTGTAAAATAAGCTGTTTTGGTTCTAGGAATCACTTGCTTTCCTGCTAAGACGGTTGAGTGTACCAAGTTCAAACTTTCCTAGTTTGTGTAATCTAACAAGATGTATAAGTTAGTTGATTCGCTTCATTTCTACAGTAGTTTGTTTAGAAAACAAACACCGTCATTGCCGAAGCCTTTACTGTGTGAAATAAGCTAGTTCAGTCTAGGAATCAGTTGCTTTCCTAAGAGAAGTTTGAATGCAACAACTTCAAACTTTCCTTTTTAATGTAATCTCAAAAGATGTACAACTTAATAGATTGACCTCATTTCTAAATTAATTTGTTGAGAAACAAACACCTTCATTGCCGATCACTGTACTGTGTGAAATAAGCTAGATCGGTTCTAAGAATCACTTGTTTTCCTACGAAGAAGGTTGAGTGCAGCAAGATCGAACTTTCCTTGTTAAAGTAATCTAAAAAGATGTACAACATAGTAGATTGCTGTCATTTCTACAGTAGTTTGTTTAGAAAACAAACATCCTCATTGCTGAAACCTGTACTGTGAGAAAATAGGTAGTTCGTTTCTAAGAATCAGATGCTTTCCTATGAAGAAGGTTGAGTGCAGCAAGTTCAAACTTTCCTTGTTTGTGGAATCTAACAAGATATACAACTTATTAGATTCGCCTCATTTGTAAAGTAGTTTATTTAGAAAACAAACACCTTCACTGCCAAATATTGTACTGTGTGAAATAAGCTGTTTCGGTTCTATGAATCAGTTGCTTTCCTACAAAGAAGGTTGAGTGCAGCAAGTACAACCTTTCCTAGTTTGTGTAATCTATGAAGAAGTATAAGTTAGTAGATTCGCCTCATTTCTAAAGTAGTTTGTTTAGAAAAGAAACATCTTCAGTGCCGAAACTTATATTGTGTGAAATAAGCTAGTTCGGTTCTAGAAAACAGTTTTTTTCCTACGAAGAAGGTTGAGTGCAAAAAGTTGAAACTTTCCTAGTAAATGTAATCTAAAAAGATGTACATCTTAGTAGATTGGCCTCATTTCTACAGTAGCTTGTTTAAAAAACAAACATCTTCATTGCCAAACCATATACTGTGTGAAATAAGCTAGTTCGGTTCTAGGAATCAGGTGCTTTCTTACGAAGAAGTTTGAGTGCAGCAAGTTCAAACTTTCCTTGTTTGTGTAATCTAACACGATGTTCAACTTACAAATTTCGCTTCATTTCTAAACTACTTTATTTAGAAAACAAACATCTTCATTGTCGAACACTGTAATGTGTGAAATAAGCTAGTTCGGTTCCAGGAATCAGTTGTTCTCCTACGAAGAAGGTTGAGTGCAGCAAGTTCAAACATTCTAAATGTAATCTAAATGTAAATGTAATCTAAAAAGATGTACAACTTAGTAGATTGGGGTCAATTCTTCAGTAGTTTGTTTAGAAAACAAACATCTTCATTGCCGAACCCTGTACTGGGTGAAAAAAGCTATTTCGTTTCTAGGAATCAGTTGCTTTCCTACAAAGAAGGTTGAGCGCAGCAAGTTCAAACTTTCCTTGTTTGTGTAATCTAACAAGATATACAATTTATTTGATTCACCTCATTTCTAAACTACTTTGTTTCGAAAACAAACACCTTCATTGCAAATAATGTAATGTGGGAAATAAGCTGTTTTGTTCTAGGAATCATTTGCTTTCCTACAAAGAAGGTTGAGTGCAGCAAATTCAAACTTTCCTGGTTTGTGTAATCTAACAAGATATATAAGTTAGTTGATTCCAATAATTTCTAAAGTAGTTTGTTTAGAAAACAAACATCTTCATTGCCGAACCCTATACTGTGTGAAATAAGCTAGTTCGGTCTAGGAATCAGTTGCTTTCCTACGAAGAAGGTTGAGTGCAATCAGTTCAAACATTCCTTGTTAATGAAATCTAAAAAGTTGTACAACTTAGTAGATTCACCTCATTTCTAAAGTAGTTTGTTGAGAAAACAAAAATCTTCATTGCCGAACCCTATACTGTGTGAAATAAGCTAGTTCGGTCTAGGAATCAGTTGCTTTCCTGCAAAGAATGTTGAGTGCAGCACGTTAAAACTAACCTTGTTTACATAATTGAACAAGATGTAGAAGTTAGTAGATTAGCCTAATATCTAAAGTAGTTTGTTTAGAAAACAAACATGTTCATTGCCGAGCCCTATACTGTGTGAAATAAGATAGTTTGGTTCTATGAATCAGTTGCTTTCCTATGAAGAAAGTTCAGTGCAGCAAGTTCAAACTTTCCTTATTTGTGTAATCTATCAATATGTACAAGTTAGTAGATTCGCCTCATTTTTAAAGTAGTTTGTTGTCCGGCGTGGTGGCACACGCCTTTAATCCCAGAGTGAGACCCTACCTCAAAAACCAAAATAAATAAATAAATAAATAAAAATAAAAAAAAAAAAAATACAGTAGTTTGTTTAGAAAACAAACATCTTCATTCCCGAACCCTATACTATGTGAAATAAACTAATTCGGTTCTAGAATCACTTGCTTTCCCACGAAGAAGGTTGAGTTTAGCAAGTACAAACTTTCCTTGTTTGTGTAATCTAAGAAGATGTATAACTTACAAGTTTCACTCTATTTCTAAACTACTCTGTTTAGAAAAGAAACAACTTCATTGCCAAATACTGTAATATCTGAAAAAAGCTAGTTCGGTTCTAGGAATCAGTTGCTTTTCTACAGAGATGGTTGACTGCAACAAGTTCAAACTTTCTATGTTAATGTAATCTAAAAAGATGTATAACTTAATATATTCACCTAATTTCTAAAGTAGTTTGTTTAGAAAACAGACATCTTCTTTGCCAAACTCTGTACTGTGTGAAATAAGCTAGTTCAGTTCTAGGAAACAGTTGCTTTCCTAAGAACATGATTGAGTGCAGAAAGTTCAAGCTTTCCTTGTTAATGTAATCTAAAAGGATGTGCAACTTAGTAAATTGGCGTCATTTCTACAGTAGTTTGTTTAGAAAACAAACATCTTCATTGCCAAATCCTGTACTGTGTGAAAATAGCTAGTTCGTTTCTAAGAATCAGTTGCTTTCCTAAGAAGATGGTTGAGTGCAGCAAGTTCAAACTTTCCTTGCTTGTGTAACCTAACAAGATGTACAACATACAAATTTCAATGCGTTTCAAAACTACTTTGCTTATAAAACAAACATCTTCATTTCCAAATAGTGTAATGCATGAAATAAGCGGTTTCGGTACTAGGAATGAGTTTCTTTCCTATGAAGAACGTTGAGTGCAGCAAGTTCAACCTTTCCTTGTTAATGTAATCTAAAAAGATGTACAACTTAGTAGATTGGTTTCATTTCTACAGAAGTTTGTTTGAAATCCAACATCTTCATTGCAGAACCATGTACTGTGTGAAAATAGCTACTTCGTTTCTAGGAATTAGTTGCTTTCCTACAAAGAAGGTTCAGTGAATCAAGTTCAAACTTTCCTTGTTTGTATAATCTAACAAGATGTACAACTTACAAGTTTCGCTTCATTTCTAAACTACTTTGTTTAGAAAACAAACACCTTCCTTGCCAAATAATGTACTGTGTGAAATAAGCTGTTTCAGTTCTAGGAATGAGTTGCTTTTCTCCGGAGATGGTTGAGTGTAGCAACTTCAAACTTTCCTTGTTAATGTAATCTGAAAAGAGGTACAGCTTAACAGATTCACCTCATTTCTAAAGTAGTTTGTTGAGAAAACAAACATCTTCATTGCCTATCACTGTACTGTGTGAAATAAGCTAGTTCGGTTCTAGGAATCAGTTGCTTTACTGCAAAGAAGGTTGAGTGCAGCAAGTTCAAACTAACCTTGTTTGCATAATGTAACAAGATGTAGAAGTTAGTAGATTCTCCTCATGTCTAAAGTAGTTTGTTTAGAAAACAAACATCTTCATTGCCGAAGACTGTACTGTGTGAAAAAAGCTTCTTCGGTTCTAAGAATCAGTTGCTTTCCTACAAAGAAGGTTGAGTGCAGCAAGTTCAAACTTTCCTTGTTTGTGTAATCTAACAAGATATACAACTTACAAGTTCCGCTTTATTTCTAAACTACTTGTTTAGAAAATAAACATCTTCATTGCCAAACACTGTAGTGTGTGAAATAAGGTAGTTCGGTTGTAGGAATGAGGTGCTTTTGTCCGGAGATGGTTTAGTGTAGCAAGTTCAAATTTTCCTTGTCAATGTAATCTAAAAAGAGGTACAAATTAACAGATTCACCTCATTTCTAAAGTAAAATGTTGACAAAACAAACATCTTCATTGCCGAACACTGTACTGTGTGAAATAAGCTAGTTCTCTTCTAGGGATCAGTTGCTTTCCTACGAAGTAGCTTGAGTGCAGCAAGTTCAAACTTTCCTTGTTTGTGTAATCTAACAAGATGTATAACTTACAAGTTTCGCTTCATTTTTAAACTACTTTGTTTAGAAAAGAAACATCTTCATTGCCAAACACTGTACTGTGTTAAATAAGCTAGTTCGCTTCTAGGAATCAGATGCTTTCCTACGAAGAAGGTTGAGTGCAGCAAGTTCAAACTTTCCTTGTTAATGTAATCTAAAAAGATGTACAACTTAGTAGATTGGCATCATTTCTACTGTTGTTTGTTTAGAAAGCAAACATCTTCATTGCCAAACCCTGTATTCTGTGAAAATAGGTAGTTCATTTATGGGAATCAGTTGAGTGCAGCAAGTTCAAACTTTCCTAGTTTGCGTAATCTAACAAGATATACAACTTGTTAGATTCGCCTCATTTCTAAACTACTTTGTTTAGAAATCAAACACCTTCATTGCCAAATATTGTACTGTGTGAAATAAGCTGTTTCTATTCTAGGAATCAGTTGCCTTCCTGCAAAGAAGGTTGACTGAGGCAAGTTCAAACTTTCCTTGTTTGTCTAATCTAACAAGATGTACAACATAGCAGATTGGCATCATTTCAACAGTAGTTTGTTTAGAAAACAAACAACTTCATTGCCGAACCCTATACTGTGTGAAATAAGATAGTTCAGTCCAGGAATCAGTTGCTTTCTTGCGAAAAAGGTTGAGTGCAACAAGTTCAAACTTTCCTCGTTAATGTTATCTAAAGAGATGTACAACTTAATTGATTCACCTCATTTCTAAAATAATTTGTTGAGAAAACAAACATCTTCATTGCCGAACACTGTACTGTGTGTAAAAAGCTAGTTCGTTTCTAGGAATCAGTTGCTTTCCTACAAAGAAGGTTGAGTGCAGCAAGTTCAAACTTTCCTTGTTTGTGTCACCCAACGAGATGTACAACTTCCAAGTTTTGATTCATTTCTAAACTACTTTGCTTAGAAAACAAACATTTTCATTGCCAAATACTGAAATGCGTGAAATAAGCTATTTCGGTTCTAGGAATCAGTTGCTTTCCTACGAAGAAGGTTGAGCACAGCAAGTTCAAACTTTCCTTGTTTGTGTAACCCAACAAATTTTACAACTTACAAGTTTCGATTCATTTCTAAACTACTTTGTTTAGAAAACAAACATCTTCATTGCCAAATAATGTAATGCGTGAAATAATCTATTTCGGTTCTAGGAATAAGTTCGTTTCCGACGAAGAAGATTGAGTGCAGCAAGTTCAAACTATCCTTGTTTGTGTAACACAAAGAGATGTACAACGTACAAGTTTCGATTCATTTCTAAACTACTTTGCTTAGAAAACAAACATCTTAATTACCAAATACTGTAATGCGTGAAATAAGCTAGTTTGGTTCTAGGAATCATTTGCTTTCCTAGGAAGATGGTTGAGTGCAACAAGTTGAAAATTTCCTTGTTAATGTAATCTAAAATGATGTACAAGTTAGTAGATTGGCCTCATTTCTACAGTAGTTTGTTTAAAAAAGCAAACATCTTCATTGGGGAACACTATACTGTGTGAAATAAGCTAGTTTGGTCTAGGAATCAGTTCCTTTCCTAGGAAGAAGGTTGAGTGCAACAAGTTCAAACTTTCCTTGTTAATGTAATCTAAAAGGATGTACAACTTGGTAGATTGGCGTCATTTCTATAGTAGCTTGTTTAGAAAACAAACATCTTCATTGCCTAACACTGTTCTGTGTGAAATAAGCTGGTTCGGTTCTATAAATCAATTGCTTTCCTACGAAGAAGCTTGAGTGCAGCAAGTTCACACTTTCTTGGTTTTTGTAATCTCACAAAATGTATAAGTTTGTAGATTCACCTCATTTCTAAAGTAGTTTGATTAGAAAACAAACAGCTTCATTGCCGAACATTGTACTGTGTTAAATAAGCTAATTCGGTTCAAGGAATCAGTTGTTTTCCTCCAAAGAAGGTTGAGTGCAGGAAGTTCAAACATTGTTTGTTAATGTAATCTAAAAATATGTACAACTTAGTAGATTGGCGTCATTTCTTCAGTACTTTATTTAGAAAACAAACATCTTCATTGCCGAACCCTGTACTGTGTGAAAATACCTAGTTCGTTTCTAGGAATCAGTTGATTTCCTACGTAGAAGTTTGAGTGCAGCAAGTTCAAACTCTCCTTGTTTGTGTAATCTAACAAGATATACAACTTGTTAGATTCGCCTCATTTCTAAACTTCTTTGTTTAGAAAACAAACACCTTCATCGCAAAATATTGTAGTGTGAAATAAGCGGTTTTGATACTAGGAATCACTTGCTTTCCTATATAGAAGGTTGAGTGCAGCAAGTTCAAAATTTCCTAGTTTGTGTAATCTAACAAGATGTATAACTTAGTTTAATCGCCTCATTTCTAAAGTACGTTTTTTAGAAAACAAACATCTTTATTTCCGAACCCTATACTGTGTGAAATAAGCTAGTTCGGTTCTAGGAATCATTTGCTTTCATACGAAGAAGGTTGATTGCAACAAGTTCAAACTTTCCTTGTTAATTTAATTTAAGAAGATGTACAACTTAGTAGATTGGCCTCATTTCTAAAGTAGTTTGTTGAGAAAACAAACGTCTTCAATGCCGAACACTGTACTGTGTGAAATAAGCTAGTTCGGTTCTAGGAATCAGTTGTTTTCCTACAAAGAAGGTTGAGTGCAGGAAGTTCAAACTTTCCTTATTTGTGTAATCTAACAAGATGTACAACTTACAAGTTTCGCTTCATTTCTAAAGTACTTTGTTTAGAAAACAAACATCTTCATTGCCGAACACTGTCCTATGTGTAATAAGCTAGTTCGGTTCAAGGAATCAGTTGTTTTCCTACAAAGAAGGTTGAGTGCAGCAAGTTAAAATTTTCCTTGTTTGCGTAATATAACAAAATGTACAACTTATTAGATTCCCCTCATTTCTAAACTACTTTGTTTAGAAAACAAACACCTTCATTTCCAAATATTGTTCCTTTTGAAATAAGCTAGTTCGGTCTAGGAATCAGTTGCTTTCCTACGAAGAAGGTTGAGTGCAACAAGTTCAAACTTTCCTTGTTAATATTATCCAAAAAGATATACAAGATAGTAGATTGGACTCATTTCTCCAGTAGTTTGTTTAGGAAACAAACATCTTCATTTCCGAACACTGTACTGTGTGAAATAAGCTAGTTCGGTTCTAGGAATCAGTTTCTTTCCTAAGAAGAAGGTTGAGTACAGGAAGTTCAAACTTTCCTAGTTTGTGTAATCTAACAAGATGTACAACTTACAAGTTTAGCTTCATTTCTAAACTACTTTGTTTAGAAAAGAAACATCTTCATTGCCAAACACTGTAATGTGTGAAATAAGCTAGTTCGGTTCCAGCAATCAGTTGCTTTTGTACGTAGATGGTGGAGTGCATCAAGTTCAAACTTTCCTTGTTAATGTAATCTAAAAACATGTACAACTTTATAGATTCACCTCATTTCAAATGTAGTTTGTTGAGAAAACAAACATCTTCATTGCTGAACACTGTACTGTGTGAAAAAAAGCTTGTTCGGTTCTAGGAATCATTTGCTTTCCTACGAAGAAGGTTGAGTGCAACAAATTCAAACTTTCCTTGTTAATTTAATCTAAAAAGATGTAACACTTAATATATTGGCCTCATTTCTACCGTAGCTTTTTAGAAAACAAACATCTTCTTTGCCAAACTCTGTACTGTGTGAAATAAGCTAGTTCAGTTCTAGGAATCAGTTGCTTTCCTACGAAGAAGCTTGAGTGCAGCAAGTTCAAACTTTCCTTGTTAATATAATCTAAAAAGATGTACAAGGTAATAGATTCACCTCATTTCTGAAGTAGTTTCTTGAGAAAACAAACATCTTCATTGCCGAACACTGTACTGTTAGATATGAGCTATTTCGGTTCTAGGAATCAGTTGCTTTCCTACGAAGAAGGTTGAGTGCAGCAAGTTCAAACTTTCCGAGTTTGTGTAACCTAACAAGATATATAAGTTAGTTGATTCGCCTCATTTCTAAAGTAGTTTGTTTAGAAAAGAAACATCTTCATTGCAGAAACCTATACTGTGTCAAATAAGCTAGTTCAGTCTAGGAATCAGTTGCTTTCCTCCGAAGAAGGTAGAGTGCAGCAAGTTCAAACTTTCCTTGTTTGTGTAATCTAACCAGATATACAACTTATTAGATTCGCCTCATTTCTAAACTACTTTGTTTAGAAAACAAACACCTTCATTGCCAAATATTGTACTGTGTGAAATGAGCTGTTTCGGTTCTAGGAATCAGTTGCTTTCCTACAAAGAAGGTTGAGTGCAGTAAGTTCAAACTTTCCTGATTTGTGTACTCTAACAAGATATATAAGTTTGTAGATACACCTCATTTCTAAAGTGGTTTGTTTATAAAACAAACATCTTCATTGCTGAACCCTGTACTGTGTGAAATAAGCTAGTTCGGTTCTATGAATCATTTGCTTTCCTACGAAGAAGATTGAGTGCAACAAGTTCAAACTTTGCTTTTAATGTAATCTGAATAGATGTACAACTTAGTAGATTGGCCTCATTTCTACAGTAGTTTGTTTAGAGAACAAACATCTTCATTGCCGAACACTGTACTGTGTGAAATAAGCTAGTTTTTTTCATGGAATCAGTTGCTATCCTATGAAGAAGGTTGAGTGCAGCATGTTCAAACGTTCCTTGTTTGTGTAATCTAACAAGATGTACAACTTACAAGTTTCGCTTCATTCCTAAACTACTTTGTTCAGAAAAGAAACATCTTCTTTGCCAAACACTGTGATGCGTGAACTAAGCTAGTTCAGTTCTAGGCATCAGTTGCTTTCCTACGGAGAAGGTTGAGTACAACAGGTTCAAACTTTCATTGTTAATGTAATCTAAAAAGATGTACAACTTAATAGATTCACCTCATTTCTAAAGAAGATTGTTGAGAAAACAAACATCTTCATTGCAGAACAATGTACTGAGTGAAATAAGCTAGTTTGGTTCTAGGAATCAGGTGCTTTTGTACGAAAAGGTTCTGTGCAGCAAGTTAAAAGTTTCCTTGTTTGTGCAGTGTAACAAGATGTACAACTTACAAGTTTCGCTTCATTTCTAAACTACCTTGTTTAGAAATCAAACACCTTCATTGCCAAATACTGTACTGTGTGAAATAAGCTGCTTCGGTTCTAGGAATCAGTTGCTTTTCTCCGGAGATGTTTAGTGCAGAAAGTTCAACCTTTCCTTGTTAATGTAATCTAAAAAGTTGAACAACATAACAGATTTACCGCTTTTCTAAAGTAGTTAGTTGAGAAAACAAATATCTTCATTGCCGAACACTGTAATTTTTGAAATAAGCTAGTTCATTTCTAGGAATCAATTGCTTTCCTACGAAGAAGGTTGAGTGCAGCAAGTTCGAACTTTCCTTCTTAATGTAATCTAAAAAGAGGTACAACTTAATTGATTGGCCTAATTTCTACATTAGTTTGTTTAGTAAACAAACATCTTCATTGTCGAACACGGTAATGTGTGTAAAAAGTTGTTGATTTCTAGGAATCTGTTGCTTCGTATGAAAAAGGGGGAGTGCAACAAGTTCAAAGTTTCCTTGTTAATGTAATCTAAAAAGATGTACAACTTAGTAGATTAGCCTCATTTCTACAGTAGTTTGTTTAGAAAACAAACATCTTCATTGCCAAACCCTGTACTGGTGAAATAAGCTAGTTCGCTGATAGTAATCAGTTCCTTTCCTACAAAGAATGTTGAGTGCAGCAAGTTCAAACTTTCCTTGTTTGTGCAGTATAACAAGATGTACAACGTACAACTTTCGCTTCATTTCTAAACTGCTTTTTTTAGAAAAAAAAAAAAACATCTTCATTGCCAAACACTGTAATGTGTGAAATAATCTAGTTCCGTTGTAGGAATCAGTTGCTTTTCTACGGAGATGGTTGAGTGCAACAAGTTCAAACTTTCCTTGTTAATGTAATCTAAAAATATGTACAACTTAATAGACTCACCCCATTTCTAAAGTAGTTTGTTTAGAAAACAAACATCTTCATTGCCGAACACTCTAATGTGTGAAGTAAGCTATTTCGGTTCTAAGAATCAGTTGCTTTCCTGCAAAGAAGGTGGAGTGCAGCAAGTTCAAACTTTCCTTCTTTGTGTAATCTAACAAGATGTACAACTTATTAGATTCACCTCATTTCTAAACTACTTTGTTTAGAAAACAAACACCTTCATTTCCAAATATTGTAATGGGTGAAATAAGATGTTTCAGTTCTAGGAATGAGTTGCTTTTCTCCGGAGATGGTTGAGTGTAGCAAGTTCAAACTTTCATTGTTAGTGTAATCTAAAAAGAGGTACAACTTAAAAGATTCACCTCATTTCTAAAGTAGTTTGTTGAGAAAACAAACATATTCATTGCTGAACATTGTACTCTGTGAAATAAGCTAGTTCGGTCTAGGAATCAGTTGCTTTCCTGCAAAGAATGTTGACTGCAGCAAGTTCAAACTAACCTTGTTTAATATAATCTAACAAGATGTACAAGTTAGTAGATTCGCCTCATTTCTAAAGTAGTTTGTTAAGAAAACAAACATCTTCATTGCCGAACACTGTACTGTGTGAAGAAACCTTGTTCAGTTCTAGGAGTCAGTTGATTTCCTACAAAGAAGGTTGAATGCAGCAAGTTCAAACTTTCCTTGTTTATGTAACCTAACAAGATGTACAACTTAATAGGTTTACCTCATTTCTAAAGTACTTTGTTGAGAAAACAAACATCTTCATTGCCGAACACTGTACTGTGTGAAATAAGCTAGTTCTGTTCTAGGAATCAGTTGCTTTCCTAGGAAGAAGGTTGAGGGCAGGAAGTTCAAACGTTACTTGTTTGTGTAATCTAACAAGATGTACAACTTACAAGTTTCGCTTCATTTCCAAACTACTTTGTTTAGAAAACAAACATCTTCCTTTCCGAACACTGTACTGTGTGAAATAAGCTGGTTCGGTTCTGGGAATCACTTGCTTTCCTATAAGAAGGTTGAGTCCAGCAAGTTCAAACTTTCCTTGTTAATGTAATCTAAAAAGATGTACAAATTAGTAGATTGGCATCATTTCTACAGCAGTTTGTGTAAAAACAAACATTGTCATTGCCGAACCCTCCACTGTGTGAAATAAGCTAGTTCGGTCTACGAATCAGTTGCTTTTCTACGGAGATGGTTGAGTGCAACAAGTTCAAACTTTCCTTGCTAATATAAACTAAAAATATGTACAACATAATAGATTCACCTCATTTCTAAAGTAGTTTGTTGAGAAAACAAACATCTTCATTGTTGAACACTGTACTGTGTGAAATGAGCTAGTTCCGTTCTAGGAATCAGTTTCTTTCCTACGAAGAAGGTTGAGTGCAGCAAGTTTAAACGTTCCATGTTTGTGTAATCTACCAAGATGTACAATGTATTAGATTCGCCTCATTTCTACAGTAGTTTGTTTAGAAAACAAAAATCTTAATTGCCGAACACTGTAGTTTGTGAAATATACTGCTTCGTTTCTAGGAATCAGTTGCTGTCCTACGAAGAAGTTTGAGTGCAGCAAGTTCAAACTTTCCTTCTAAATGTAATCTAAAAAGCGGTACAACTTAGTAGATAGACCTAATTTCTACAGTAGTTTGTTTAGTAAACAAACATCTTCATTGCTGAACACTGTACTGTGTGAAATAAGCTAGTTCATTTCTAGGAATCTGTTGCTTTCCTATGAAGAAGTTCGAGGGCAACAAGTTCAAATTTCTTGTTAATGTAATCTAAAAAGATGTACAACTTATTAGATTGGCCTAATTTCTACAGTAATTTGTTTAGTAAACAAACATCTTCATTGCCGAACACTGTACTGTTTTAAAAAGCTAGTTCATTTCTAGGAATCTGTTGCTTTCCTATGAAGAAGTTGGAGGGCAACAACTTCAAACTTTCCTACTTTGTGTAATCTAAAAAGATATATCAGTTAGTAGATTCGCCTCATTTCTGAAATAGTTTGTTGAGAAAACAAACATCTTCATTGGTGAACCCTATACTGTGTGAAATAAGCTAGTTCGGTTCTAGGAATCAGTTGCTTTCCTACGAAGAAGGTTGAGTGCAGCAACTTCAAACTTTCCTTGTTTGTGTAATGTAACAAGATGTACAACTTACAAGTTTCGCATCATTTCTAAACTACTTTGTTTGGAAGAGAAACATCTTCATTGCCAAACACTGTACTGTGTGAAATAAGCTAGTTCGGATCAAGGAATCATTTCTAAACTGCTTTGATTAGAAAAGAAAGATCTTCATTGCCGAACACTGTAGTGTGTGAAATAAGTTAGTTCGGTGCTAGGAATCAGTTGCTTTCCCATGAAGGTGGTTGTGTGCAGTAAGTTCAAACTTTCCTTGTTTGTGTAATCTAACAAGATATACAACTTACAAGTTTCCTTCATTTCTAAACTACTTTGTTTAGAAAACAAACATCTTCATTCCTGAACACTGTACTGTGTGAAATAAGCTGGTTTTGTTCGAGGAATCAGGTGTTTTCCTACGATGAAGGTTGAGTGCAGCAAGTTCAAACATTCCTTGCTTATGTAATCTAAAAAGATGTAAAACTTAGTAGATTGGCGTCATTTCTTCAGTAGTTTGTTTAGAAAACAAACGTCTTCATTGCCGAATCCTATACTGTGTGCAATAAGCTAGTTCAGTCTACGAATCAGTTGCTTTCTTACGAAGAAGGTTGAGTGCAGCAAGCTCAAACTTTCCTTGTTTGAGTAATCTAACAAGATGTACAACTGAAAAGTTTCGCTTCATTTCTATACTACTTTGTTTACAAGAGAAACATCTTCATTGCCAAACACTGTATATGTGAAATAGCCTAGTTCGGTTCTAGGAACCAGTTGCTTTCCTACGAAGAATGTTGTGTGCAGCTAGTTGAAACTTTCCTTGTTAATGTAAGCTAAAAAGATTTACAACTTAGTAGATTAGCCTGATTTCTCCAGTAGCTTGTTTAGAAAACAAACATCTTCAATGCCGAACACTGTACTGTGTGAAATATGCTAGTTCGATTCTTGGCATCAGTTGCTTTCCTCCAAGAAGGTTGAGTGCAGCAAGTGAAAACTTTACTTTTTTGTATAATCTAACCAGATGTACAACTTACTAGATTCGGCTCGTTTCTAAACAACTATGTTTAGAAAACAAACACCTTCATTGCCAAACATTGTACTGTGTGATATGACCTATTTCAGTTCTAGGAATCAGTTGCTTTCCTACGAAGAAGGTTGATTGCAGCAAGTTCAACCTTTCCTAGGTTGTGTAATCTCACAAGATGTATACGTTAGTAGATTCGCCTCATTTCTAAAGTAGTTTGTTTATAAAACAAATATCTTCATTTCTGAACCCTACACTTTATGAAATAATCTAGTTCGGTTCTAGGAATCATTTGCTTTCCTACGAAGAAGGTTGAGTGCAACAAGTTCAAACTTTCCTTCTTAATGTAATCTAAAAAGTTTCACAACTTAGTAGATGGATGTCATTTCTACAGAAGTTTGTTTAGAAAACAAACATCTTCATTGCTGAACACTGTACAGTGTGAAAAAAGCAAGTTCAGTTCTTGGAATCAGTTGCTTTCCTATGAAGAAGGTTGCGTACAGCAAGTTCAAATTTCCTTGTTTGTGTAATGTAAGAAGATGGACAACTTACAAGTTTCGCTTCATTTCTAAACTACTTTGTATAGAAAACAAACATCTTCATTGCCGAACCCTGTACTGTGTGAAAAAAGCTAGTTCGTTTCTAGGAATCAGTTGCTTTCCTACAAAGAAGGTTAGTGCAGCAAGTTCAAACGTTCCTTGTTTGTGTAATCTAACAAGATGTACAATTTACTTGATTCGCCTCATTTCTAAACTACTTTGTTTAGAAAACGAACACCTTCATTGCAAATAATGTACTGTGTGAAATAAGCTGTTTTGGTTCTAGGAATCAGTTGCTTTCCTACAAAGAAGGTTGAGTGCAGCAAATTCAAACTTTCCTGGTTTGTGTAATCTAACAAGATATATAAGTTAGTTGATTCCCCTCATTTCTAAAGTACTTTGTTTAGAACACAAACATGTTCATTGCCAAACCCTATACTGTGTGAAATAAGCTAGTTCGGTCTAGGAATCAGTTGCTTTCCTACAAAGAAGGTTGAGTGCAATCAGTTCAAACATTCCTTGTTAATGAAGTCTAAAAAGATGTACAACTTAGTAGATTAGTCTCATTTCTACAGAAGTTTGTTTAGAAAACAAATATCTTCATTGCCGAACACTGTACTGTGTGAAATAAGCTAGTTCGGTTCTAGGAATCAGTTGCTTTCCGACGAGAAGTTTGAGTCCAGCAAGTTCAAACTTTCCTAGTTTGTGTAATCTAACAAGATGTATAACTTACAATTTCCCTTCATTTCTAAACTACTTTGTTTAGAATGGAAACATCTTCATTGCCAGATGCTGTAGTGTGTGAAATAAGCTAGCTCGGTTCTAGGAGTCAGTTCCTTTCCTACGAAGAAGGTAGAGTGCAGCAAGTTCAAACTCTCCTTGTTAATGTAATCTAAAAAGATGTACAACTTAGTAGATTGGCGTCATTTCTACAGTAATTATGTTTAGAAACCAAAGATCTTCATTGCCGTACCCTGACTGTGTGATAATAGCTAGTTCATTTCTAGGAATCAGTTGCTTTTACGAAGAAGGTTGAGTGCAGCAAGTTCTAACTTTCCTTGTTTGCATAATCTAACAAGACGTACAACTTTTTAGAGTCTCCTCATTTCTAAACTACTTTGTTTAGAAAACAAACACCTTCATTGCCAAATATTGTACTGTGTGAAATAAGCTGTTTTGTTTCTAGGAATCAGTTGCTTTCCTGAGAAGATGGTTGGGTGCAGCAAGTTCAAACTTTCCTTGTTTGTGTAATCTAACAAGATATACAACATAGGAGATTGGCATCATTTCTACAGGAGTTTGTTAAGAAAACATACATCTTCATTGCCAAACCCATTACTGTGTGAAAATAGCTAGTTCGTTTATAGGAATCAGTTGGTTTCCTACAGAGAAGGTTCAGTGCAGCAAGTTTAAACTTTCCTGGTTTGTGTAATCTAACCAGATGTACAAATAATTAGATTCACCAAATTTCTGAACTACTTTGTTTAGAAAAGAAACACCGTCATTGCCAAATATTGTACTGTGTGAAATGAGCTGTTTTGGTTCTAGGAATCAGTGGCTTTTGTGGAGAAGGTTGAGTGCAGCAAGTTCAAACTTTTCTTCTTTGTGTAATCTAAAAAGATGTACAACATAGTAGATTGGCGTCATTTCAACAGTAGTTTGTTTAGAAAACAAACATCTTCATTGCCGAAACCTGTACTGTGTGCAAATAGCTAGTTCATTTCTAGGAATCAGTTGTTTTCCTGCAAAGAAGGTTGAGTGCAGCAAGTTCAAACTTTCCTTGTTTGTATAATCTAGCCAGATGTACAACTTATTAGATTCGCCTCATTTCTAAACTACTTTGTTTAGAAAACAAACACCTTCATTGCCAAATATTGTACTGTGTGAAATAAGCTGTTTCGGTTCTAGAAATCAGTTGCTTTCCTATGAAGAAGGTTGAGTGCAGCAATTCAAACTTTCCTGGTTTGTGTAATCTAAGAAGATATATAAGTTAGTTGATTCGCCTCATTTCTAAAGTACTTTGTTTATAAAATGAACATCTTCATTTCTGAACCCTACACTGTGTGAAATAAGCTAGTTCAGTTCTAGGAATCATTTGCTTTCCTACGAAGAAGGTTGAGTGCAACAAGTTCAAACTTTCCTTCTTAATGTAATCTAAAAAGTTTAACAACTTAGTAGATGGGTCTCATTTCTACAGAAGTTTGTTTAGAAAACAAACATCTTCATTGCTGAACACTGTACGGAGTGAAAAAAGCAAGTTCAGTTGTAGGAATCAGTTGCTTTCCTACGAAGAAGGTTGCATGCAGCAAGTTCAAATTTCCTTGTTTGTGTAATGTAAGAAGATGTACAACTTACAAGTTTCGCTTCATTTCTAAACTACTTTGTTTAGAAAACAAGCATATTCATTGCCAAACACTGTAGTGTGTGAAATAAGCTAGTTCGGTTCTAGGAATCAGTTGCTTTTCTATGGAGATGGTTCAGTGCAGCAAGTTCAAACTTTCCTTGTTCATGTAATCTAAAAAGAGATACAACTTAGTAGATTGGCCTAATTTCTACAGTAGTTTGTTTAGAAATCAAATATCTTCATTGCCGAACACTGTACTGTGTGTAAAAAGCTAATTCGTTTCTAGGAATCAGTTCTTTTCTTACGAAGAAGGTTGAGCGCAGCAAGTTCAAACTTTCCTTGTTTGTGTAACCTAACAAGATGTACAACTTACAAGTTTCGATTCATTTCTAAACTACTTTGTTTAGAAAACAAACATCAGAGACTGGGGTCAACCACCCAGAACTCTTAACTAACCTCACAATGTTTGCCCCACATTCCCCATTGACAAGGGTCCCTTTGAAAGAGGGACGACAGGGATGAGGAAAATGGAACCTTTACTATGAATGTAAAATCAAAATAATATAAATAAAAATATATACTTAAAAAATAAAACAAACATCTTCATTGCCATATGCTGTACTGTCTGAAATAAGCTAGTTCAGTTCTAGGAATCTGTTGATTTCCTACGAACAAGGTTGAGTGCAGCAAGTTCAAACTTTCCTAGTTTGTGTACTCTTACAAGATGTAAATGTTAGTTGATTCGCCTCATTTCTAAAGTAGTTTGTTTAGAAAACAAACATCTTCATTGCCAAACCCTATACTGTGTGAAATAAGCTAGTTCGGTCTAGGAATCAGTTGCTTTCCTACAAAGAAGGTTGGATGCAACACGTTCAAACTTTCCTTGTTAATGTAATATAAAAAGATGTACAATTTTGTAGATTGGCCTCATTTCTAAAGTAGTTTCTTCAGAAAACAAACATCTTCATGGGCGAACACTGTACTGTGTGAAATAAGCTCATTTGTTTGTAAGAGTCAGTAGCTTTTCTACGAAGAAGGTTGAGTGCAGCAAGTTTAACCTTTCCTTTTTTGTGTAATCTATCAAGTTGTACAACTTATTGGATTCTCCTCATTTCTAAAATACTTTGTTTAGAAAACAAACACCTTCGGTTCCAAATATTGTACTGTGTGATAAATGCTGTTTCCATTCTAGAAATCAGTTGCTCTCCTACGAAGAAGGTTGAGTGCAGCAAGTTCAAACTTTCCTAGTTTCTGTAATCTTACAAGATGTATAAGTTACTTGATTCGCCTCATTTCTAAATTAGTTTGTTTAGAAAACAAACATCTTCATTGCCGAACCTTATACTGTGTGAAATAAGCTAGTTCGCTCTAGGAATCAGTTGCTTTCCTACGAAGAAGGTTGAGTACAACAAGTTCAAACTTTCCTTGTTTGTGTAATCTAACAATATGTATGACTTACAACTTTCGCTTCATTTCTAAACTACTTTGTTTAGGAAACAAACATCTTCATCGCCGAAAACTGTACTGTGTGAAATGAGCTAGTTCGGTTATAGGAATCATTTGCTTTCCTACGAAGAAGGTTGAGTGCACCAAGTTGAAACTTTCTTAGTATGTGTACTCTAACAAGATATATAAGTTAGTAGATTCGCCTCATTTCTAAAGTACTTTGTTTAGAAAACAAACATCTTCATTGCTGAACCCTATACTGTGTGAAATAAGCTAGTTCGGTTCTAGGTATCAGTTGCTTTCCTACGAACAAGGTTGAGTGCAACAAGTTCATACTTTCCTTGTTAATGCAATCTAAAAAGATGTACAACTTACTAGATTGACATCTTTCTACAGTAGTTTGTTTAGAAAACAAACATCTTCATTGCAGAACACTGTACTGTGTGAAATAAGCTAGTTCGATTCTTGGAATCAATTGCTTTCCTACGAAGAAGGTTGAGTGCAGCAAGTTCAAACTTTCCTTGTTTGTGTAATCTAACAAGATGTACAACTTATTAGGTTCGCCTCATGTTTAAACTACCTTGTTTAGAAAACAACCACCTTCATTGCCAAATATTGTACTATGTGAAATAAGCTGTTTTGGTTCTAGGAATCAGTTGCTTTCCTGCGAAGAAGGTTGAGTGCAGCAGGTTCAAACTTTCCTGGTTCTTGTAACCTAACAAGATGAACAACTTGCAAGTTTCGCTTCATTTCTAAACTACTTTGTTTAGAGAACAAACATCTTCATTGCCGAGCACTCTACTGTGTGAAATAAGCTAGTTCAGTTCTAGGAACCATTTTCTTTTTTACAGAGATGGTTGAGTCCAGCAAGTTCAAATTTTCCTCGTTTGTGTAATCTCCCAAAATATATGTTAGTAGATGTGCCTCATTTCTAAAGTAGTTTGTTTAGAAAACAAACATCTTCATTGCCAAACCCTATACTGTGTGAAATAAGCTAGTTCAGTTCTAGGAATCATTTGATTTCCTACAAAGAAGGTTGAGTGCAACAAGTTCAAACTTTCCTTCTTAATGTACAACTTACAAGTTTCGCTTCATTTCTAAACTACTTTGTTCAGAAAACAAACATCTTCATTGCCAAACACTGTAGTGTGTGAAATAAGATAGTTTGGTTCTAGGAAACAGTTGCTTTTCTACGGAGATGGTTGAGTACAACAAAAAAAGATTCACCACATTTGTAAAGTAGTTTGTTGAGAAAACAAACATCTTCATTGCCAAACACTGTACTGTGTGAAATAAGCTAGTTCGGTTCTAGGAATCAGTTGCTTTCCTATGAAGAAGGGTGATTGCAGCAAGTTCTATCTTTCCTTGTTTGTGTAATCTAACAAGATGTACAATGTTCAAGTTTCGCTTTATTTCTAAACTACTTTGTTGAGAAAAGAAATATCTTCATTGCCAAACACTGTACTGTGTGAAATAAGCTAGTTCGGTTCTAGAATCAGTTGCTTTCCAACGAAGAAGGTTGAGTGCAGCATGTTGAAACTTTCCATGTTTGTGTAATCTAACAAGATGTACAACTAACAAGTTTCGCTTCATTTCTAAACTACTTTGTTTAGAATAGAATCATCTTTATTGCCAAACACTGTACTGTGTGAAATAAGCTAGTTTGATTCTAGGAATCAGTTGATTTCCTACAAAGAGGTTTCAGTGCAGCAAGTTTAAACTTTCCTTCTTAATGTAATCTAAAAAGATGTACAACTTAGTAGATTGGCCTCATTTCTACAGTAGTTTGTTTAGAAAACAAACATCTTCATTGCCGAACCATGTACTTTGTGAAAATAGCTATTTCGTTTCTAAGAAACAGTTGCTTTCCTACAAAATGGATGACTGCAGCAAGTTCAAACTTTCCTTATTTGTGTAATCTTACCAGATGTACAACTTACAAGTATCGCCTCATTTCTAAACTGCTTTGTTTAGAAAACAAACACCTTCATTGCCAAGTATTGTACTGTGTGAAATAAGCTGTTTCGCTCCTCGGAATCAGTTGCTTTCACACGAAGAAGGTTGAGTGCAGCAAGTTCAATCTTTCCTGGTTGTGTAATCTACCAGGATATACAAGTTAGTAGATTTACCTCATATCTAAAGTAGTTTGTTTAGAAAACAAACATCTTCATTGCTGAACCCTATACTGTGTGAAATAAGCTAGTTCGGTTCTAGGAATCATTTGATTTCCTATGAAGAAGGTTGAGTGCAACAAGTTCAAACTTTCCTTCTTAATGTAATCTAAAAAGATGTACAATTTAGTAGATTGGCCTCATTTCTACAATAGTTCATTTAGAAAGCAAACATCTTCATTGCAGAACCCTGTACTGTGTGAAATAAGCTAGTACGGGTCTAGGAATCAATTGCTTTCCTACGAAGAAGGTTGAATGCAGCAAGTTCAAACTTTCCTTTTTGTGTAATCTACCAATATGTACAAGTTAGTAGATTCATCTCATTTCTAAAGTAGTTTGTTTAGAAAACAAACATCTTCATTGCCAAACACTGCAGTGTGAAATAAGCTAGTTTGGTTCTAGGTATCAGTTCCTTTTCACGGAGATGCTTGAGTGCAACACGTTCAAACTTTCCTTGTTAATGTAATCTAAAAGAGGTACAACTTAATAGATTCACCTCATTTCAAAACTACTTTGTTTAGAAAACAAACACCTTTATTGCCAAATATTGTACTGTGTGAAATAAGCTGTTTCGGTTCTAGGAATCAGTTGCTTTCCTACTAAGACGGTTGAGTGCAGCAAGTTCAAACTTTCCTTGCTTGTGTAACCTAACAAGATGTAAAATATACAAGTTTCGTTTCGTTTCTAAAGTACTTTGCTTATAAAACAAACATCTTCATTTCCAACTAGTGTAATGCGTGAAATAAGCTATTTCGGTTCTAGGAATCAGTTTCTTTCCTACGAAGAATGTTGAGTGCAGCAAGTTCAAACTTTCCTACTTTGTGTAATCTAACAAGATGTATAAGTTAGTAGATTCGCCTCATTTCTAAAGTAGTTGGTTTAGAAAACAAACATCTTCATTGCCGAACCCTATACTGTGTGAAATAAGCTTGTTCGGTTCTACGAATCAGTTGCTTTCCTACAAAGAAGGTTGAGTGCAGCAAGTTCAAACTTTCCTTGATGTGTAATCTAACAAGATGTGCAACGTACAACTTTTGCTTCATTTCTAAACTACTTTGTTTAGAAAACAAACACCTTCATTACCAAATATTGTACTGTGTGAAATAAGCTGTTTCGGTTATAGAAATCAATTGCTTTTCTACGGAGTTGGTTGAGTGTAGCAATTTCAAACTTTCTTTGTTAATGTAATCTTAAAAAGATGTACAACTTAGTAGATTTGATTAATTTCTACAGTAGTTTGTTTCGAAAACAAACATCTCCATTGCCGAACATTGTACTGTGTGAAATAAGCTAATTTGGTTCTAGGAATCAGTTGCTTTCCTGCGAAGAAGGTTGAGTGCAGCACGATAAAACTAACCTTGTTTACGTAATCGAGCAAAATGTACAAGTTAGTAGATTAGCCTAATATCTAAAGCAGTTTGTTTAGAAAACAAACATCTTCATTCTTGAACCCTATACTGTGTGAAATAAGCTAGTTCGGTTCTAGGAATCACTTGCTTTCCAACGAAGAAGGTTGAGTGCAGCAAGTTCAAACTTTCCTTGTTTGTGTAATCTAAGAAGATGTACAACTTACAAGTTTCGCTTCATTTATAAACTACTTTGTTTAGAAAACAAACATACTCATTTCCAAACACTGTAATGTGTGAAATAAGCTAGTTTGGTCATAGGAATCAGTTGCTTTTCTACGGAGATGGTTGAGTGCAATAAGTTCAAACTTTCCTTGTTAATGTAATTTTAAAAAATGTATAACTTAATAGATTCACCTCATTTCTAAAGTAGTTTGTTTAGAAAACAAATATCTTCATTGCCGAACACTGTACTGTGTGAAATAAGCTTGTTCAGTCCTAGGAATCAGTTGCTTTCCTACGAAGAAGGTTGAGTGCAGAAAGTTCAAACGTTCCTTGTTGGTGTAATCTAACAAGATGTACCAGTTAGTAGATTCACCTAATTTCTAATATAGTTTGTTGAGAAAACAAACATCTTCATTGCTGAACACTGTACTGTGTGAAATAAGCTTGTTCGATTCTAGGAATCAGTTGCTTTCTTACGAAGAAGGTTTACTGAGCAAGTTCAAACTATCCTTGTTTGTGTAATCCAACAAGATGTACAACTTACAAGTTTCGCTTCATTTCTAAACTAGTTTGTTTAGAAAACAAACACCTTCATTGCCAAATACTGTAATGTGTGAAATAACCTGGTTCGGTTCTAGGAATCATTTGCTTTCCTATGAAGAAGGTTGAGTGCAGCAAGGTCAAACTTTCTTTGTTAATGTAATCTAAAAAGATGTACAACTTAATAGATTCACCTCATTTCTAAAATAGTTTGTTTAGAAAACAAAAATCTTCCTTGCTGAACACTGTACTGTGTGAAATAAGCTAGTTGGTTCTAGGAATCAGTTGCTTTCCTATGAAGAAGGTTGAGTGCAGCAAGTTCAAAGTTTCCTTGTTTGTGTAATCTAATAAGATGTACAAGTTAGTAGATTCGCCTCATTTCTAAAGTAGTTTGTTTAGAAAACAAACATCTTCATTGCCAAACCCTGTTCTGTGTGAAATAAGCTAGTTTCAGTTCTAGGAATCAGTTTCTTTCCTACAAAGAAGGTTGAGTGCAGCAAGTTCAAACTTTCCTTGTTTATTTAATCTAACAAGATGTACAACTTACAAGTTTCACTTCATTTCTAAACTACTTTGTTTAGAAAACAAACACCTTCATTTCCAAATATTGTATTGTGTGAAATAAGGTGTTTAGGTTCTAGGAATCAGTTGCTTTTCTCCGAGATGGTTGAGTGTTGCAAGTTCAAACTTTCCTTGTTAATGTAATCTAAAAAGATGTACAACTTAATAGATTCACCTCATTTTAAAATAGTTTGTAGAGAAAACAAACATCTTCATTGCTGAACACTGTACTGTGTGAAATAAGCTAGTTCAGTTCTAGGAATCAGTTGCTTTTTACGAAGATGGTTGAGTGCAGAAAGTTCAAACTTTCCATGTTTGTATAATCTCCCAAGATGTACAACTTAGTAGATTCGCCTCATTTCTAAAGTAGTTTGTTTAGAAAACAAACATCTTCATTGCCAAACACTGTACTTTGTGAAATAAACTAGTTCAGTTCTAGGAATCATTTCCTTTCCTACAAAGAAGGTTGAGTGCAGACAAGTTCAAACTTTCCTTCTTAATGTACAATCTAACAAAGTTTCCTTGTTAACTTTGTAATCTTCAAAAACTGTAGTGTGTGAATTAACTTCTAGAAACATTGGCTTTTCTACGGAGATTTCTACAAGTAGTTTGTTTAGAAAACAAACATCTTCATTGCCAAACACTGTACTGTGTGTAAAAAGCTAGTTAAGTTTTTCTAGGAATCAGTTGCTTTCCTATGAAGAAGGTTGAGTGCAGCAAGTTCAAACTTTCCTTGTTTGTGTAATCTAACAAGATGTACAATGTACAAGTTTTGCTTTCATTTCTAAACTACTTTGTTGAGAAAACAAACACCTTCATTGCCAAACATTGTACTGTGTGAAATAAGCTGTTTGGTTATAGAAATCAATTGCTTTTCAACGAAGATGGTTGAGTGCAGTATGTTCAAACTTTTTTTGTTAATGTAATCTTAAAGAGGTACAACTTAGTAGATTTGGTTCATTTCTAAAGTAGTTTGTTTAGAAAACAAACATCTCCATTGCTGAACACTGTACTGTGTGAAATAAACTAATTCAGTTCTAGGAATCAGTTGATTTCCTACAAAGAAGGTTGAGTGCAGCAAGTTTAAACTAACCTTGTTTGGGTAATCTAAAAAGATGTACAAGTTAGTAGATTGGCCTCATTTCTAAAGTAGTTTGTTTAGAAAACAAACATGTTCATTGCCGAACCCTATACTGTGTGAAATAAGCTAGTTTGGTTCTAGGAATCAGTTGCTTTCCTACAAGATGGTTGAGTGCAGCAAGTTCAAACTTTCCTTGTTTGTGTAATCTAACAAGATGTACAACTTACAAGTTCACCTCATTTCTAAACTGCTTTGTTTAGAAAACAAAACACCTTGATTCCCAAACATTGTAGGCTGTGTGAAATAACTGAGAGTTTGAGGCCATCCTGAATCAGTTGCATTTAATTCCAGGTCAGCCTGGTTGAGTGAGGCCCAAGTTCAAAAAGACCAAAAAATAAATCTAAAAGGATAAAAATTAGTAGATAAAAAAATATCTAAAGTAGTTTGTTTAGAAAACAAACATCTTCATTGCTGAACCCTATACTGTGTGAAATAAGCTAGTTCAGTTCTATAATCATTTGCTTTCCCTATGAAGAAGGTTGAGTGCAGCAAGTTCAAACTTTCCTTGTTTGTGTAATCTAACAAGATGTACAATTTAGTAGATTGGCCTCATTTCTAAACTAGTTTGTTTTAGAAAAGAAACATCTTCATTGCCAAACACTGTACTGTGTGAAATAAGCTAGTTCGGTTCTAGGAATCAGTTGCTTTTCTACGAAGATGGTTGAGTGCAACAAGTTCAAACTTTCCTTGTTAATGTAATCTAACCAAGATGTATAACTTAATATATTCATCTCATTTCTAAAGTAGTTTGTTTAGAAAACAAACATCTTCATTGCCAAACACTGTACTGTGTGAAATAAGCTTGTTCAGTTCTAGGAATCAGTTGCTTTCCACGAAGATGGTTGAGTGCAACAAGTTCAAACTTTCCTTGTTTGTGTAATCAAACAAGATGTACAACTTAGTAGATTCACCTCATTTCTAAACTAGTTTGTTTAGAAAACAAACATCTTTATTGCTGAACACTGTACTGTGTGAAATAAGCTAGTTCGGTTCTAGGAATCAGTTGCTTTCCTACTAAGAAGGTTGAGTGCAGCAAGTTCAAACTTTGCTTGTTTGTGTAATCTAACAAGATGTACAACTTAAAAGTTTCGTTTCATTTCTAAACATCTTTGTTTGGAAAACAAACATCTTCATTGCCAAATACTGTAATGTGTGAAATAAGCTAGTTCGGTTCTAGGAATCAGTTTCTTTCCTAAAAGAATGTTGAGTGCAGCAAGTTCAAACTTTCCTTGTTAATGTAATCTAACAAGATGTACAAGTTAGTAGATTCACCTGATTTCTAAAGTAGTTTGTTGAGAAAACAAACATCTTCATTGCCTAACACTATACTGTGTGAAATAAGCTTGTTCAGTTCTATGAATCAGTTGCTTTCCTACAAAGAAGGTTGAGTGCAGCAAGTTCAAACTTTCCTTGTTTGTGTAATCTAACAAGATGTACAAGTTAGTAGATTTGCTTCATTTCTAAACTACTTTGTTTAGAAAACAAACACCTTCATTGCCAAATATTGTACTGTGTGAAATAAGCTGTTCAGTTATAGAAATCAGTTGCTTTTCTAAAAGAGTTGGTTGAGTGTAGCAAGTTCAAACTTTCTTTGTTAATGTAATCTAACAAGATGTACAACTTAGTAGATTTGATTCATTTCTACAGTAGTTTGTTTAGAAAACAAACATCTTCATTGTGAACATTGTACTGTGTGAAATAAGCTAATTTGGTTCTAGGAATCAGTTGCTTTCCTACGAAGAAGGTTGAGTGCATCAAATTCAAACTTTCCTTGTTTGTGTAATCTAACAAGATGTACAAGTTAGTAGATTCGCCTCATTTCTAAAGTAGTTTGTTTAGAAAACAAACATCTTCATTGGCAAACCCTATACTGTGTGAAATAAGCTAGTTAGGTTCTAGGAATCAGTTGCTTTCCTACGAAGAAGGTTGAGTGCAGCAAGTTCAAACTTTCCTTGTTAATGTAATCTAAGAAGATGTACAACTTAGTAGATTGTCTTCATTTATAAACTAGTTTGTTTAGAAAACAAACATGTTCATTTCCAAACACTGTACTGTGTGAAATAAGCTAGTTTCATTTCTAGGAATCAGTTGCTTTTCTATGAAGATGGTTGAGTGCAAGCAAGTTCAAACTTTCCTTGTTAATGTAATTAACAAGATGTATAACTTAATAGATTCACCTCATTTCTAAAGTAGTTTGTTTAGAAAAAACAAACATCTTCATTGCCAAACACTGTACTGTGTGAAATAAGCTTGTTTTGTTCTAGGAATCAGTTGCTTTCCTACGAAGAAGGTTGAGTGCAGAAAGTTCAAACTTTCCTTGTTAATGTAATCTAACAAGATGTACAAGTTAGTAGATTCACCTAATTTCTAAAGTAGTTTGTTGAGAAAACAAACATCTTCATTGCTGAACACTGTACTGTGTGAAATAAGCTTGTTCGATTCTAGGAATCAGTTGCTTTCCTATGAAGAAGGTTGAGTGCAGCAAGTTCAAACTTTCCTTGTTTGTGTAATCCAACAAGATGTACAACTTAAAAGTTTCGATTCATTTCTAAACTAGTTTGTTTAGAAAACAAACATTTTCATTGCCAAACACTGTACTGTGTGAAATAACCTGGTTCGGTTCTAGGAATCAGTTGTTTTCCTATGAAGATGGTTGAGTGCAGCAAGTTCAAACTTTCTTTGTTAATGTAATCTAAAAAGATGTACAACTTAATAGATTCACCTCATTTCTAAAATAGTTTGTTGAGAAAACAAAAATCTTCCTTGCCGAACACTGTACTGTGTGAAATAAGCTAGTTCGGTTCTAGGAATCAGTTGCTTTCCTATGAAGAAGGTTGAGTGCAGCAAGTTCAAACTTTCCTAGTTTGTGTAATCTAATAAGATGTATAAGTTAGTAGATTCGCCTCATTTCTAAAGTAGTTTGTTTAGAAAACAAACATCTTCATTGCCAAACCCTGTTCTGTGTGAAATAAGCTAGTTCAGTTCTAGGAATCAGTTTCTTTCCTACAAAGAAGGTTGAGTGCAGCAAGTTCAAACTTTCCTTGTTTATTTAATCTAACAAGATGTACAACTTACAAGTTTCACTTCATTTCTAAACTACTTTGTTTAGAAAACAAACACCTTCCTTTCCAAATATTGTATTGTGTGAATTAAGGTGTTTAGGTTCTAGGAATCAGTTGCTTTTCTCCGGAGATGGTGGAGTGTTGCAAGTTCAAACTTTCCTTGTTAATGTAATCTAAAACGATGTACAAATTAATAGATTCACCTCATTTTTAAAATAGTTTGTAGAGAAAACAAACATCTTCATTGCTGAACACTGTACTGTGTGAAATAAGGTAGATCGGTTCTAGGAATCACTTGCTTTCTTACGAAGATGGTTGAGTGCAGAAAGAGCAAACTTTCCATGTTTGTATAATCTACCAAGATGTACAACTTATTAGATTCGCCTCACTTCTACAGTAGTTTGTTTAGAAAACAAACGTCTTCATTGCCAAACACTGTACTTTGTGAAATAAACTAGTTCGTTTCTAGGAATCATTTCCTTTCCTACAAAGAAGGTTGAGTGCAGAAAGTTCAAACTATCCTTGTTAATGTAATCTAAAAAGAAGTACTCCTTAGTACATTGGCCTACTTTCTACAGTAGTTTGTTTAGAAAACAAACATCTTCATTGCCAAACACAGTACTGTGTGTAAAAAGCTAGTTCGTTTCTAGGAATCAGTTGCTTTCCTACGAAGAAGGTTGAGTGCAGCAAGTTCAAACTCTCCTTCATGTGTAATCTAACACGATGTACAACGTACAAGTTTTGCTTCAATTCTAAAGTACTTTTTTAAGAAAACAAACACCTTCATTACCAAATATTGTACTGTGTGAAATAAGCTGTTTCGGTTATAGAAATCAATTGCTTTTCTACGGAGATGGTTGAGTGCAGTAACTTCAAACTTTCTTTTTTAATGTAATCTTAAAAGAGGTACAACTTAGTAGATTTGGTTAATTTCTACAGTAGTTTGTTTCGAAAACAAACATCTCCATTGCTGAACACTCTACTGTGTGAAATAAACTAATTCAGTTCTAGGAATCAGTTGCTTTCCTGGGAAGAAGGTTGAGTGCAGCATGTTAAAACTAACCTTGTTTGGGTAATCGAACAAGATGTACAAGTTAGTAGATTCGCCTCATTTCTAAAGTAGTTTGTTTAGAAAACAAACATGTTCATTGCCGAACCCTATACTGTGTGAAATAAGCTAGTTTGGTTCTAGGAATCAGTTGCTTTCCTACGAAGAAGGTTCAGTGCAGTAAGTTCAAACTTTCCTTGTTTGTGTAATCTATCAAGATGTACAAGTTAGTAGATTCACCTCATTTCAAAAGTAGTTTGTTGCCGGGCGTGGTCGCGCACGCCTTGAATCCCAACACTCGGGAGGCAGAGGTAGGAGTATCACTGAGAGTTTGAGGCCATCCTGAACTACATAGTTAATTCCAGGTCAGCCTGGACCAGAGTGAGGCCCTATCTCGAAAGACCGAAAAATAAAAATAAAAATAAAAATAAAAAAAATAAAAAAATAATAAAGCAGTTTGTTTAGAAAACAAACATCTTCATTACCGAACCCTATACTGTGTGAAATAAACTAATTCAGTTCTATAATCACTTGCTTTCCCACGAAGAAAGTTGAGTTTAGCAAGTTCAAACTTTCCTTGTTTGTGTAATCTAACAAGATATATGACTTACAAGTTTCACTCTATTTCTAAACTACTTTGTTCAGAAAAGAAACATCTTCATTGCCAAACACTGTAATGTGTGAAAAAAGCTAGTTCGGTTCTAGTAATCAGTTGCTTTTCTACGGAGATGGTTGAGTGCAACAAGTTCAAACTTTCCTTGTTAATGTAATCTAAAAAGATGTATAACTTAATATATTCACCTCATTTCTAAAGTAGTTTGTTTAGATAACAAACATCTTCATTGCCGAACACTGTACTGTGTCAAATAAGCTTGTTCAGTTCTGGGAAGCAGTTGCTTTCCTACGAAGAAGGTTGAGTGCAGCAAGTTAAAACTTTCCTTGTTTGTGTAATCAAACAAGATGTCCAAGTTAGTAGATTCACCTAATTTCTAAAGTAGTTTGTTTAGAAAACAAACATCTTCATTGCTGAACACTGTACTGTGTGAAATAAGCTTCTTCGGTTCTAGGAATCAGTTGCTTTCTTACGAATAAGGTTGACTGAGCAAGTTCAAACTATGCTTGTTTGTGGAATCCAACAAGATGTACAACTTAAAAGTTTCGCTTCACTTCTGAACATCTTTGTTTGGAAAACAAACACCTTCATTGCCAAATACTGTAATGTGTGAAATAAGCTAGTTCGGTTCTAGGAATCAGTTTCTTTCCTAAAAGAAGGTAGAGTGGGGCAAGTTCAAACTTTCCTTGTTAATGTAATCTAAAAAGATGTACAACTGAATAGATTCACCTGATTTCTAAAGTAGTTTGTTGAGGAAACAAACATCTTCCTTGCCGAACACTCTACTGTGTGAAATAAGCTAGTTCAGTTCTATGAATCAGTTGCTTTCCTACGAAGAAGGTTGAGTGCAGCAAGTTCCAACTCTCCTAGTTTGTGTAATCTAACAAGATTTACAAGTTAGTAGATTCACCACATTTCTAAACTACTTTGTTTAGAAAACAAACACCTTCATTGCCAAATATTGTACTGTGTGAAATAAGCTGTTTCGGTTATAGAAATCAGTTGCTTTCCTAAGAAGACGGTTGAGTGTAGCAAGTTCAAACTTTCCTTGTTTGTGTAATCTAACAAGATTTATAAGTTAGTAGATTCGCCTCATTTCTACTGTAGTTTGTTTAGAAAACAAACATCTTCATTGGTGAACACTGTACTGTGTGAAATAAGCTGCTTTGGTTCTAGGATTCAGTTGCTTTCCTACGAAGAAAGTTGAGTGCATCAAATTCAAACTTTCCTAGTTTGTGTAATCTAACAAGATGTATAAGTTAGTAGATTCGCCTCATTTCTAAAGTAGTTTGTTTAGAAAACAAACATCTTCATTGGCAAACCCTATTCTTTGTGAAATAAGCTAGTTAGGTTCTGGGAATCAGTAGCTTTCCTACGAAGAAGGTTGAGTGCAGGAAGTTCAAACTTTCCTTGTTAATGTAATCTAAAAACATGTACAACTTAGTAGATTGTCGTCATTTCTACAGTAGTTTGTTTACAAAACAAACATGTTCATTGTCGAACCCTGAACTGTGTGAAAATAGCTAGTTCATTTCTAGGAATCAATTGCTTTCCTAGGAAAACGGTTGAGTGCAGCAAGTTAAAACTTTCCTTGTTTGCATAATCTAACAAGATGTACAACACATTAGATTCGCCTCATTTCTAAACTACTTTGTTTAGAAAAAAACATCTTCATTGCCAAACACTGTAGTTTGTGAAATAAGCTAGTTTTGTTCTAGGATTCAGTTGCTTTGCTACCGAGATCGTTGAGTGCAACAAGTTCAATCTTTCGTTATTAATGTAATCTAAAAAGATATACAACATAATAGATTCACCTCTTTCTAAAGTAGTTTCTAGAGAAAACAAATATCTTCATTGCCAAACAGTGTACTGTTTGAAATAAGATGGTTCGCTTCAAGGAATCACTTGCTTTCCTATGAAGAAGGTTGAGTGCAGCAACTTCAAACTTTCCTTGTTTGTGTAACCTAACAAGATGTACAACTTAAAAGTTTCGATTCATTTCTAGACTACTTTATTTAGAAAACGAACATTTTCATTGCCAAACACTGTACTGTGTGAAATAAGCTAGTCAGTTCAAGGAACCAGTTGTTTTCCTATGAAGATGGTTGAGTGCAGCAAGTTCAAACATTCCTTGTTAATGTAATCTAAAAACATGTACAACTTAGTAGATTCACCTCATTTCTAAAGTAGTTTGTTGAGAAAACAAAATCTTCATTGCCGAACACTGTTCTGTGTGACGTAAGCTGGTTCGGTTCTAGGAATCAGTTCTTTCCTACGAAGAAGTTTGAGTGCAGCAAGTTCAAACTTTCCAAGTTTGTGTCATCTCACAAGATTTATAAGTTAGTAGATTCGCCTCATTTCTACAGTAGTTTGTTTAGAAAACAAACATCTTCATTGCCAAACCCTGTACTGTGTGAAAATAGCTAGTTCGTTTCTAGGAATCAGTTGCTTTCCTACGAAGAAGGTTGAGTGCAGCACGTTAAAACTTTCCTTGTTTGTGTATTCTAACAAGATGTACAACTTATCACATTCGCCTCATTTCAAAACTACTTTGTTTAGAAAACAAACATCTTCATTGCCAAACACTCTAATGTGTGAAATAAGCTAGTTCCGTTCTAGGAATAAGTTCCTTTTCTATGGAGATGGTTGAGAGCAACAAGTTCAAACTTTCCTTTGTTAATGTAATCTAAAAAGATGTACAACTTAATAGACTCAACTCTTTTCTAAAGTAGTTTGTTTAGAAATCAAACATCTTCATTGCCGAACCCTATACTGTGTGAAATAAGCAAGTTCTTTTCTAGGAATCATTTGCTTTCCTACGAAGAAGGTTGAGTGCAACAAGTTCAAATATTCCCTGTTAATGTAATCTGAAACGATATACAACTTAATAGATTGACCTAATTTCTAAAGTAGTTTGTTGAGAAAACAAACATCTTCATTGATGAACACTGTACTGTGTAAAATAAGCTAGCTTGGTTCTAGGAATCAGTTGCCCTCCTACTAAGAAGGTTGAGTGCAGCAAGTTAAAAATTTTCTTGTTTGTATATTCTAACAAGATGTACAACTTCCAAGTTTCTCTTCATTTCTAAACTACTTTGTTTAGAAAACAAACACCTTCATTGCCAAATATTGTAGTGTGTGAAATAAGTTGTTTCGGTTCTAGGAATCAGTTGCTTTCCTACGAAGAACGTTGAGTGCAGGAAGTTCAAACGTTCCCAGTTTGTGTAATCTAACAACATGTATAACTTACAAGTTTTGCTTCATTTCTAAACTACTTTGTTTACAATAAAAATATCTTCATTGCAAAACACTGTAATGTGTGAAATAAGCTAGTTCGGTACTAGGAATCATTTGCTTTCTTGGAAGAAGTTTGAGGTCAACAAGTTCAAACTTCCCATGTTAATTGAATCTGCAAAGATGTACAACTTAATAGATTCACCTCATTTCTAATGTAGTTTGTTTAGAAAACAAACATCTTCATTGCCGAACACTGTACTGTGTCAAATAAGCTAGGTCAGTTCTAGGAATCACTTGCTTTCCTTCGAAGAAGGTTGAGTGCAGCAAGTTCAAACTTTCCAAATCTGAGTAACCTAACAAGATGTACAATGTACAAGTTTCGTTTCAATTCTAAACGACTGTGTTTGGAAAACAAACATCTTCACTGCCAAATACCATAATGAGTGAAATATGCTGTTTCGGTTGTCGGAATCAGTAGCTTTCCTACAAAGAAGGTTGAATGCAGCAAGTTCAAACTTTCCTAGATTGTGTAATCTAACAAGATGTACAACTTATTAGATTCGCATCATTTCTAAACTACTTTGTTTAGAAAACAATCACCTTCATTCCCAAATACTGTACTGTGTGAAATAAGCTAGTTCGTTTGTAGGAATTTATTGCTATCCTACAAAGAAGGTTGAGTGCAGCAAGTTAAAACTTTCCTTGTTTGTGTAATCTAACAAGATGTACACCTTAGAAGTTTAGCTTCATTTCTAAACTCCTTTGTTTAGAAAACAAACATCTTCATTGCCAAATATTGTACTGTGTGAAATAAGCTGTTTTGGTTCTAGGAATCAGTAGTTTCCTACAAAGAAGGTTGAGTGCAGCAAGTTCAAACTTTCCTAGCTGGTGTAATCTAACAAGATGTACAAGTTAGTAAATTCGCCTCATTTCTAAAGTAGTTTGTTTAGAAAACAAACATCTTCATTTCCGAACCCTACACTGTGTGAAAGAAGCTAATTCGGTTCTAGGAATCATTTGCATTCCTACAAAGTTTGTTGAGTGCAACAACTTCAAACTTTGCTTGTTAATGTAATCTAAAAATATGTACAACTTAGTAGATTTGCCTCATTTCTACAGTAGTTTGTTTTGAAAACAAACATCTTCATAGCCAAACACTGTACTGTGTGAAATAATCTAGTTCGGTTCTAGGAATCAGTAGCTTTCCTACGAAGAAGGTTGAGTGCAGCAAGTTCAAACATTCCTAGTTAATGTAATCTAAAAAGATGTACCACTTAGTAGATTGGCCTCATTTCTACAGTAGTTTGTTTAAAAAACCAACATCGTCATTGCCGAACCCTGTACTGTGTGAAAATAGCTTGTTCGTTTCTAGGAATCAGTGGCTTTCCTTCGAAGAAAGTTGAGTACAGCGAGTTAAAACTTTCCTTGTTTGTGTAATCTAGGAAAATGTACAACTTAGTAGATTCAACTCATTTCAAAACTACTTTCTTTAGAAAACAAACATCTTCATTGCCAAACACGCTAATGTGTGAAATAAGCTAGTTCAGTTCTAGGAATTAGTTGCTTTTTTATGGAGATGGTTGAGTGCAACAAGTTCAAACATTCCTAGTTAATGTAATCTAAAAAGTAGTACATCTTAATAGATTGGCTTCATTTCTTCAGTAGTTTGTTTAGAAAACAAACATCTTTACTGCCGAACACTGTACTGTGTGAAAATAGGTAGTTCGTTTCTAGGAATCAGTTGTTTTCCTACGAAGAAGGTTGAGTGCAACAAGTTAAAACTTTCCTAGTTTGTGTAATATAAGAAGATGTACAACTTAAAAGTTTCGCTTCATTTCTAAACTACTTTGTGTAGAAAACAACCACCTTCATTGCCAATTTTGTACTGTGTGAAATAAGCTGTTTCGGATCTAGAAATCAGTTGCTTTCCTACGAAGAAGGTTGAGTACAGCAAGTTCAAACTTTCCTAGTTTGTTTAATCTAACAAGATGTATAAGTTAGTTGATTCGCCTCATTTCTACAGTAGCTTGTTTAGAAAACAAACATCTTCATTGCTGAACCCTCTACTGTGTGAAATAAGGTAGTTCTGTTCTAGGAATCAGTTGCTTTCTTACGAAAAAGGTTGATTGCAGGAAGTTCAAACTTTCCTTGTTTGTGTAATCAAACAAGATGTACAACTTACAAGATTCGCTTCATTTCTAAACTACTTTTTTTAGAAAACAAACAGCTTCATTGCCAAATATTGTACTGTGTGAAATAAGCTGTTTCGGTACTAGGAATCAGTTGCTTTTCTACGAAGATGGTTGAGTGCAACAAGTTCAAACTTTCCTTGTTAATGTAATCTAAAAAGAGGTTAGATTTGCTTAATTTCTAAAGTAGTTTGTTGAGAAAACAAACATCTTCATTGCCCAACACTGTACTGAGTGAAATAAGCTAGTTCGGTTCTAGGAATGAGTTGCTTTTCTACGGAGATGGTTGAGTGCAGCAAGTTCAAACTTTCCATGTTTGTGTAATCTAACAAGATGTACAACTTGCAAGTTTCGCTTCATTTCTAAACTACTGTGTTTAGAAAACAAACATCTTCACTGCCAAATGTTGTACTGTGTGAAATAAGCTGTTTCGGGTTTAGGAATATGTTGCTTTCCTACGAACAAGGTTGAGTGCAGCAAGTTTAAGCTTTCCTTGTTCATGTAATCTCAAAAGATGTATAACTTAGTATGTTGGCGTCATTTCCACAGTAGATTGGTTAGAAAACAAACATCTTCATGACCCAACCCTGTACTGTGTAAAAATAGCTAGTTGATTCTTGGAATCAGTTTCCTTCCGACGAAGAAGGTTGAGTGCAGACAGTTCAAACATTCCTTGTTAATGTAATCTAAAAAGATGTACAACTTAGTAGATTCACCTCATTTCTAAAGTAGTTTGCTGAGAAAACAAACACCTTCATTGCCAAATATTGTACGGTGTAAAGTAAGCTATTTGGGTTCTAGGAATCAGTTGCTTTACTACGAAGAAGGTTGAGTGTAGCAAGTTCAAACTTTTGTTGTTTGTGCAATCTGACAAGATGTACAACTTACAAGTTTCACGTCATTTCTCAAATACTTTGTTTAGAAAATAAACACCTTCATTGCCAAATATTTTACTGTGTGAAATAAGCTGTTTTGGTTCTACGAATCAGTTGTTTTCCTGCGAAGAAGGTTGAGGGCAGCAAGTTCAAACTTTCCTACTTTGTGTATTCTAACAAGATGTATATGTTAGTTGATTCGCCTCATGTCTAAAGTACTTTGTTTTCAAAACAAACATCTTCATTGCAGAACCCTATACTGTATGGAATAAGTTAGTTCGGTCTAGGAATCAGTTGCTTTCCCACGAACAAGGTTGAGTGCAACAAGTTCAATCTTTCCTTGGTAATGTAATCTAAAAAAATTTACAATTTAGTAGATTGGCCTTTTTTTCTACAGTAGCTTGTTGAGAAAACAAACATCTTCATTGCCGAACACTGTACTGTGTGAAATAAGCTAGTTCGGTTCTAGGAATCAGTTACTTTCCTAATAAGAAGGTGGAGTGCAGCAAGTTCAAACTTTCCTTGTTTCTGTAATCTAACAAGATGTACAACTTTCAAGTTTCGCTTCATTTCTAAACTGCTTTGTATAGAAAAGACATATCTCCATTGCCGAACACTGTAATGTGTGAAATAAGCTAGTTCAGTTCTAGGAATCAGTTGGATTTCTACGGATATGGTTTACTGCAACAAGTTCAAACTTTCCTTGTTAATGTAATCTAAAAAGGTGTACAAATTAATAGCCTCACCTCATTTCTAAAGTAGTTTGTAGAGAAAACAAACATCTTCATTGCCAAACAATGTACTGTGTGAAATAAGCTAGTTCGGTTCTAGGAATCAGTTGCTTTCCTATGAAGAAGGTTGAGTGCAGCAAGTTCAAACTTTCCTTGTTTGTGTAATCTAACAAGATGTACAACTTACAAGTTTAGCTTCATTTCTAACCTACTTTGTTTAGAAAACAAACACCTTCATTGTCAAATATTTTACTGTGTGAAATAAGCTAGTTCGGTTCTAGGAATCAGTTGCTTTTCTCCGGAGATGGTAGAGTGCAGCAAGTTCAAACATTCCTTGTTAATGTATTCTAAAAGTTGAACAACTCAATAGATTTACCGCATTTCTAAAGTAGTTAGTTGAGAAAACAAGCATCTTCATTGCCGAACACTGTAATGTTTGAAATAAACTAGAACGTTTCTAGGAATCAGTTGCTTTGCTCTGAAGAAGGTTGAGTGCAGCAAGTTCAAACTTTCCTTCTTAATGTAATCTAAAAAGAGGTACAACTTAGTAGCCTAATTTCTACAGTAGTTTGTTTAGTAAACAAACATCCTCTTTGCCGAACATGGTACTGTCTGTAGAAAGCTAGTTCATTTCTAGGAAACTGTTGCTTTCCTATGAAGAAGGTGGAGTGCAACAAGTTCAACCTTTCCTTGTTAATGTAATCTAAAAAGATGTACAACTTTGTAGATTGGCCTCATTTTTACAGTAGTTTGTTTGGAAAACAAACATCTTCATTGCCGAACCCTGTACAGGTGAAATAAGCTAGTTCGCTTCTAGTAATCAGTTCCTTTCCTACAAAGAAGGTTGAGTGTAGCAAGTTCAAACTTTCCTTGTTTGTGTAATCTAACAAGATGTACAACGTACAACTTTCGCTTCATTTCTAAACTGCTTTGTTTAGAAAAAAAAATTCTTCATTGCCAAACACTGTAATGTGTGGAATAATCTAGTTGCGCTGTAGGAATCAGTTGCTTTTCTACGGAGATGGTTGAGTGCAACAAGTTCAAACGTCCCTTGTTAATGTAATCTAAGAAGATGTAGTACTTAATAGGCTCACCCCAGTTCTAAAGTAGTTTGTTTAGAAAACAAACATCTTCATTCTGAACACGACTGTGTGAAATAAGCTAGTTCTGTTCTCAGAATCAGTTGCTTTCCTTCAAAGAAGGTTGAATGCAGCAAGTTCAAACGTTCCATGTTTGTGTAATCTAACAAGATGTACAACTTACAAGTTTCGCTTCATTTATAAACTGCTTTGTTTAGAAAACAAACACCTTCATTGCCAAATATTGTAATGGGTGAAATAAGCTGTTTCACTTCTAGGAATAAGTTGCTTTTCTCCGGAGATGGTTGAGTGTAGCAAGTTCAAACTTTCCTTGTCAATGTAATCTAAAAAGAAGTACAACCTAACACATTCACCTCATTTCTAAAGTAGTTTGTTGAGAAAACAAACATCTTCATTGCCGAACACTGTACTGTGTGAAATAAGCTAGTTCAGTTCTAGGAATCAGTTGATTTCCTGTGAAGAAGGTTGAGTGCAGCAAGTTCAAACTAACCTTGTTTGTGTAATCTAACAAGATGTACAATGTATTAGATTCGCCTCCTTGCTACAGTAGTTTGTTTAGAAAACAACCATCTTCATTGCCAAACACTGTTGTTTGTGAAATAAACTAATTCATTTCAGGAATCAGTTGCTTTCCTACAAAGAAGGTTGAGTGCAACAAGTTCAAACTTTCCTTCTTAATGTAATCTAAAAAGAGATACTACTTAGTAGATTGGCCTAATTTCTACAGTAGTTTTTTTAGTTAACAAACATCTTCATTGCCATACACTGTACTGTGTGTAAAAAGCTAGTTCATTTCTAGGAATCTGTTGCTTTCGTATGAAGAAGTTGTAGTGCAACAAGTTCAAACTTTCCTTCTTAATGTTATCCAGAAAGGTGTACAACTTAGTATATTGGCCTAATTTCTACAGTAGTTTGTTGAGAAAACAAACATATTCATTGCCGAACACTGTCCTGTGTATAAAATGTTAGTTCATTTCTAGGAATAAGCTGCTTTCCTACGAAGAAGGTTGAATGCAGTAAGTTCAAACTTTCCTTGTTTTTGTAATCTAACAAGATGTGCAAGTTAGTAGATTCCCCTCGTTATTAAACTAGTTTGTTTAGAAAAGAAATATCTTCATTGCCAAACACTGTAATGTGTGAAATAATCTAGTTCGGTTCTAGGAATCACTTGCTTTCCTATGAAGAAGGATGAGTGCAGCAAGTTCAAACTTTCCTTGTTAATGTAATCTAAAAAGAGGTACAACTTGATAGATTGGCCTAATTTCTACAGAATTTTGTTTATAAACAAACATCTTCATTGCCGAACCCTGTACTGTGTGAAAATAGGTAGTTCGTTTCTAGGAATCAGTTGCTTTCCTACGAAGAAGGTTGAGTGCAGCAAGTTCAAACTTTCCTTGTTTGTGTAACCTAACAAGGTGTACAACGTACAAGTTTCGTTTCATTTCTAAACTACTTTGTTTAAAAAACAAAAATTTTTATTGCCCAATACTGTAATGTGTGAAATAAGCTAGTTCGGTTCTGGGAATCTGTTGCTTTCCTACAAAAAAAGTTGAGTTCAGCAAGTTCAAACTTTCCCAGTTTGTGTAATCAAACAAGATGCACAAGTTAGTAGGTTCGCCTCATTTCTAAACTACTTTGTATAGAAACCAAACACCTTCATTGCCAAACATTGTACAGTGTGAAATACGCTGTTTTGGTTCTAGAAATCAGTTGCTTTCCTACGAAAAAGGTAGAGTGCAGCAAGTTCAAACTTTAATAGTTTGTGAAATATAACAAGATGTATAAGTTAGCTGATTCACCTCATTTCTAAAGTAGTTTGTTTAGAAAATAAACATCTTCCTTGCCGAATCCTATACTATGTGTAATAAGCTAGTTTGGTCTAGGAATAAGTTGCTTTCCTATGAAGAAGGTTGAGTGCAACAAGTTCAAACATTCCTTGTTCATATAATCTGAAAAGATGTACAACATAGTAGATTGGTCTCATTTCAACAGTAGATTGTTTAGAAAACAAATATTTTCATTGCCAAACACTGTACTGTGTGAAATAAGCTAGTTCAGTTCTAGGAATCAGTTGCTTTCCTACAAGGAAGGTTGAGTGCAGCAAGTTCAATTGTTCCTTGTTTGTGTAACCTAACAAGATGTACAACTTACAAGTTTCGCTTCATTTATAAACTACTTTGTTTACAAAAGAAACATCTTCATTGCCAAACTCTGTAATGTGTGAAATAAGCTAGTTCAGATCTAGGAATCAGTTGCTTTTCTACGAAGATGGTTGAGTGCAACAACCTCAAACTTTCCTTGTTAATGTAATATAAAAGATGTACAACATAATAGATTTCACCTCATTTCCAAAGTAGTTTGTTGACAAAACAAACATCTTCATTTTTTAACACTTTACTGTGTGAAATAAGCTAGTTCGGTTCTAGGAATCAGTTGCTTTCCTACCAGGAAGGTTGAGTGCAGCAAGTTGAAACGTTCCTTGTTTATGTAATCTAACAAGATGTACAACTTACAAGTTTCGCTTCATTTCTAAACTACTTTGTTTAGCAAACAAACACTTTCATTGCCAAATACTGTACTGTGTGTTTTCGGTTCTAGGAATCAGTTGCTTTTCTCAGGAGATGGTTGAGTACAGCAAGTTCAAACTTTCCTTGTTCACGTAGTCTTAAAAGTTGCACAACTTAATAGATTCACCCTCATTTTCTAAAGTAGTTTGTTGAGAAAAGAAACATCTTCATTGCTAACACTGTAATGTGTGAAATAAACTAGTTCGTTTCTAGGAATCAGTTGCTTTCCCTACGAAGAAGGTTGAGCGCAGCAAGTTCAAACTTTTTCCTTGTTTGTGTAATCTAACAGGATGTACACCTTACAAGTTTGTTTCATTTCTAAACTCCTTTGTTTAGAAAACAAACATCTTTATTGCTAAATACTGTAATGTGTGAAATCAGCTATTTCAGTTCCAAGAATCAGTTGCTTTCCTACGAAGTAGGTTAGTGCAACAAGTTCAAACATTCCTTGTTTGTGTAATCTAACAAGATGTACAAGTTAGTAGATTCACCTCATTTCTAATGTAGTTTGTTTAGAAAACAAACATCTTCATTGCCGAACACTTTACTGTGTGAAAAAAGATTGTTTGGTTCTAGGAAACAGTTGCTTTCCCTGCGAAGAAGGTTGAGTGCAGCAAGTTCCAAAATTCCTTGTTAATGTAATCTAAAAAGATGTACAACTTAGTAGATTGCCGACATTTCTTCAGTAGTTTGTTTAGAAAACAAACATCTTCATTGCCGAACCCATAGTGTGTGAAATAAGCTAGTTCGGTTCTAGAAATCATTTGCTTTCCTATGAAGAAGGTTGAGTGCAGCAAGTTCAAACTTTCCTTGTTAATGTAATCTAAAAAGATGTACAACTTATTAGATTGGCCTAATTTCTACAGTAGTTTGTTTAGAAATCAAACATCTTCATTTCAGAACACTATACTGTGTGAAATAAGCTAGTTCAGTTAAAAGAAAACAGTTGCTTACCTACGAAGAAGTTTGATTGCAGGAAGTTCAAACTTTCCTTGTTAATGTAATCCAAAACGATGTACAACTTAGTAGATTGGCGTCATTTCTAAAGTAGTTTGTTTAAAAAACAAACATCTTCATTGCCGAACCCTGTACTGTGTGAACATAGTTAGTGCGTTTCTATGAATCAGTTGCTTTCCTACGAAGAAGGTTGAGTGCAGCAATTTCAAATTTTCCTTGTTTGTGAAATCTAACAAGATGTACAACGTACAAGTTTCGCTTCATTTATAAACTACTTTGTTTAGAAAACAAACATCTTCATTGCCAAACACTGTAGTGTGTGAAATAAGCTAGTTCGGTTCTAGGAATCAGTTGCTTTTCTATGGAGATGGTTGAGTGCAACAAGTTGAAACTTTCCTTGTTAATGTAATCTAAAAAGATGTTCAACTTAATGGATTCACCTCATTTCTAAAGTAGTTTCTGGAGAAAACAAACATCTTCATTGCAGAACACTGTACTGTGTGAAATAAGCTAGTTCGGTTCTAGGAATCAGTTGCTTTCGTACGAAGAAGATTGAGTGCAACAAGTTCAAACTTTCCTTGTTTGTGCAATCTAACAAGATGTACACCTAACAAGTTTCGCTTCATTTCTGAACTACTTTGTTTAGAAAACAAACATCTTCATTGCCAAATATTGCACTGTGTGAATTAAGCTGTTTTGTTTCTAGGAATCAATTGCTTAGCTACAAAGAAGGTAGAGTGTAGCAAGTTCAAACTTTCCCTTGTTTGTGTAATGTAACAAGATGTACAACTGACAAGTTTCGCTTCATTTCTAAACTAGTTTGTTTAGAAAACAAACATCTTCATTGCTGAACGCTTTCCTGGGTGAAATAAGCTACTTCGGTTGTAGTAATCACTTGCTTTCCTACGAAAAAAAAGGTTGAGTGCAGGAAGTTCAAACTTTTCTAGTTTGTGTAATCTAACAAGATGTATAAGTTAGTTGATTCGCCTCATTTCTATAGTAGTTTGTTTAGTAAACAAACATCTTCATTGCCAAATCCTATGCTGCTGAAATAAGCCAGTTCGGTCTAGGAATCAGTTGCTTTCCTACAAAGAAGGTTGACTACAAGTTGAAACTTTCCTTCTTAATGTAATCTAAAAAGATGTACAACTTTGTAGATTGGCCTCGTTTCTACAGTTGTTTGTTTTGTAAACAAACATCTTCATGGCCTAACACTGTACAGTGTGAAATAAGCTAGTTCAGTTCTAGGAATCAGTAGCTTTACTATAAAGAAGGTTGAGTGCAGCAAGTTCAAACTTTCCTTGTTTGTGTAATCTAACAAGGTGTACAACGTGTTAGATTCGCCTCATTTCTAAACTACTTTGTTTAGAAAACAAACATCTTCATTTCCAAAACCTGTACTGTTTGAAATAAGCTGTTTCGGTTCTAGAAATCAGTTGCTTTCCTGTGAAGAAGGTTGAGTGCAGCAAGTTCAAACTTTCTTAGTTTGTGTAATCTTACAAGAAGTATAAGTTAGTTGATTAGCCTCATTTCTAAAGTAGTTTGTTTAGAAAAAAACATCTTCATTGCCGAACATTATACTGTGTGAAATAAGCTAGTTTGGTTCTAGGAATCAGTTGCTTTCCTACAAAGAAGGTTGAGTGCAACAAGTTCAAACTTTCTTGTTAATGTAATCTAACAAGATATACAACTTAGTAGATTGGCCTCATTTCTACAGTAGTTTGTTTAGAAAAACAAACAACTTCATTGCTTAACACTGTACTGTGTGAAATAAGCTAGTTCAGTTCTGGGAATAAGTTGCTTTTCTATGGAGATTGTTGAGTGCAACAAGATCAAACTTTCCTTATTAATGTAATCAATAAAGATGTACAACTTAATAGATTCACCTCATTTCTAAAGTAGTTTGTTGAGAAAATGAACATCTTCATTGCCGAACACTGTACTGAGTGAAATAAGCTAGTTTGGTTCTAGGAATCAGTTGCTTTCCTAAGAAGGTTGAGTGCAGCAAGTTCAAACTTTCCTTGTTTGTGTAATCTAACAAGATGTACAAGTTACAAGTTTTGCTTCATTTGTAAACTAGTTTGATTAGAAAATAAACATCTTCATTGCCAAACATTGTACTGTGTGAAATAAGCTATTCGGTTCTAGAAATCAGTTGCTTTCCTATGTAGAAGGTTGAGTGCAGCAAGTTCAAACTTTCCTAGGTTGTGTAATCTAACAAGATCTATAAGTTAGTTGATTCGCCTCATTTCTACAGTAGTTTCTTTTAGAAAACAAACATCTTCATTCCCGAACCCTGTACTGTGTAAAATAAGCTAGTTCGGTTCTATGAATCAGTTGCTTTCCTACAAAGAAGTTCAGTGCAACAAGTTCAAACTTTCCTTGTTAATGTAATCTAAAAAGATGTACAACTTAGTAGATGGGGTCTCATTTCTACAGAAGTTTGTTTAGAAAACAAACATCTTCATTGCCGAACACTGTACTGTGTGAAATAAGCTATTTTGGTTCTAGGAAACAGTGGCTTTTCTACAGATATGGTTGAGTGCAACAAGTTCAAACTTTACTTGTTTGTGTAATCTAAAAAGATGTACAAGTTAATAGATTCAGCCTCATTTCCAAAGTAGTTTGTTGAGAAAACAAACATCTTCATTGCTGAACACTGTACTGTGTGAAATAAGCTAGTTCTGTTATAGGAATCAGTTGCTTTCCTACAAAGAAGTTTGAGTGCAGCAAGTTCAACCTGTCCTTGTTTGTGTAATCCTAAAAAGATGTACATCTTAGTAGTTTCGCCTCATTTCTAAACTAGTTTCTTTAGAAAACAAACATCTTCATTCCTGAACACTGTACTGTGTGAAATAAGCTAGTTCGGTTCAAAGGAATCAGTTGTTTTTCCTACAAAGAAGGTTGAGTGCAGCAAGTTCAAACTTTCCATGTTAATGTAATCTAAAAAGATGTACAAGTTAGTAGATTGGCGTCATTTCTAAAGTAGTTTGTTAACAAAACAAACATCTTCATTGCCGAACCCTGTACTGTGTGAAATATAGCTAGTTTGTTTCTAAGAATCAGATGCTTTCCTACAAAGAAGGTTGAGTGCAGCAAGTTCAAACTTTCCTAGTTTGTGTAATCTAACAAGATGTATAAGTTAGTAGATTTGCCTCATTTCTAAAGTAGTTTGTTTAGAAAACAAGCATCTTCATTGCAGAACCCTATACTGTGTGAAATAAGCTAGATCCGTTCTAGGAATCAGCTGTTTTCCTACAAAGAAGGTTGAGTACAACAAGTTCAAACTTTCCTTGTTAATGTAATCTAAAAAGATGTACATCTTAGTAGATTGGCCTCATTTCTACAGTAGTTTGTTTATAAAACAAACATCTTCATTGCTGAACACTATACTGTGTGAAATAAGTAGTTCAGTTCTAGGAATCAGTTGCTTTCCTATGAAGAAGGTTGAGTGCAGCAAGTTCAAACTTTCCTTGTTTGTGTAATCTAACAAGATGTACAAGTTACAATTTGGCTTAATTTCTAAACTAGTTTGTTTAGAAAACAAACATCTTCATTGCGAACACTGGACTACTGTGAAATAAGCTAGTTCGGTTCGAGGAATCAGTTGTTTTCCTACAAAGAAGGTTGAGTGCAGCAATTCAAAAATTCCTTGTTAATGTAATCCAAAAGATGTACAACTTAGTAGATTCCCTCATTTCTAAAGTAGTTTGTTTAGAAAACAAACATCTTCATGCCAAACATTATACTGTGTGAAAAAGCTAGTTCGGTTCAAGGAATGGGTTGCTTTCCTACAAAAGAAGGTTGAGTGCAGCAAGATCAAACTTTCCTTGTTTGTGTAATCTAACAGGATGTACAAGTTAGTAGTTTCGCTTCCATTTCTAAACTAGTTTGTTTAGAAAACAAACATCTTCATTGCGAACACTGGACTGTGTGAAAGAAGCTAATTCGGTTCTAGGAATCAGTTGTTTTCCTACAAAGAAGGTTGAGTGCAGCAAGTTCAAACTTTCCTTGTTAATGTAATCTAACAAGATGTACAACTTAGTAGATTGCCTCATTTCTAAAGTAGTTTGTTTAGAAAACAAACATCTTCATTGCCGAACACTGTACTGTGTGAAATAAGCTAGTTCGGTTCTAGGAATCATTTGCTTTCCTACAAAGAAGGTTGAGTGCAGCAAGTTCAAACTTTCCTAGTTAATGTAATCTAACAAGATGTACAAGTTAGTTGATTGGCCTCATTTCTAAAGTAGTTTGTTTAAAAAACAAACATCTTCATTGCCGAACACTGTACTGTGTGAAAATAGCTTGTTCGGTTCCAGGAATCAGTGGCTTTCCCACAAAGAAGGTTGAGTGCAGCAAGTTAAAACTTTCCTTGTTTGTGTAATCTAAGAAGATGTACAAGTTAGTAGATTCGCTCATTTCAAAACTAGTTTCTTTAGAAAACAAACATCTTCATTGCCAAACATTGTAATGTGTGAAATAAGCTAGTTCAGTTCTAGGAATCAGTTGCTTTTTTACAAAGGAGATGGTTGAGTGCAACAAGTTCAAACATTCTAGTTAATGTAATCTAACAAGTAGTACATCTTAATAGATTGGCTTCATTTCTAAAGTAGTTTTGTTTAGAAAACAAACATCTTCATTGCCAAACATTGTACTGTGTGAAAATAAGCTAGTTCGGTTCTAGGAATCAGTTGTTTTCCTACAAAGAAGGTTGAGTGCAACAAGTTAAAACTTTCTAGTTTGTGTAATATAACAAGATGTACAAGTTAAAAGTTTCGCTTCATTTCTAAACTACTTTGTTTAGAAAACAAACATCTTCATTGCCAATTTTGTACTGTGTGAAATAAGCTGTTTGGTTCTAGGAATCAGTTGCTTTCCTACGAAGAAGGTTGAGTACAGCAAGTTCAAACTTTCCTAGTTTGTGTAATCTAACAAGATGTATAAGTTAGTTGATTGGTCTCATTTCTACAGTAGTTTGTTTAGAAAACAAACATCTTCATTGCTGAACACTGTACTGTGTGAAATAAGCAAGTTTCTGTTCTAGGAATCAGTTGCTTTCTTACGAAAAGGTTGATTGCAGCAAGTTCAAACTTTCCTTGTTTGTGTAATCTAACAAAACAACTTCCAATTTTACTTCATTTCTAAACTAGTTTTTGAGTAAACAAACATCTTCATTGCAAACACTGTCATTGTGAAATAAACTCGTGTTCTGGGAATCAGTTGCTTTTTTAGGAAGAAAAACAAGTTCAAACTTTCCTAGTTTAATGTAATCTAACAAGCCAAAGTAGATTGTCATTTCTACAGTAGTTTGTTTGAAAACAAACATCTTCATTGCTGACATCTTGTACTGTGTGAAATTGCTAGTTTGTTTCTAGGAATCAGTTGCTTTTCTACGAAGATGGTTGAGTGCAGCAAGTTCAAACTTTCCTTGTTAATGTAATCTAAAAGATGTACAAGTTAGTAGATTCACCTAATTTCTAAAGTAGTTTGTTGAGAAAACAAACATCTTCATTGCCCAACACTGTACTGAGTGAAATAAGCTAGTTAGGTTCTAGGAATGAGTTGCTTTTCTACAAAGATGGTTGAGTGCAGCAAGTTCAAACTTTCCATGTTTGTGTAATCTAACAAGATGTACAACTTAGTAGATTCGCTTCATTTCTAAAGTAGTTTGTTTAGAAAACAAACATCTTCATTGCCAAATGTTGTACTGTGTGAAATAAGCTGTTCCAGGGTTTAGGAATCAGTTGTTTTCCTAGAACAAGGTTGAGTGCAGCAAGTTTAAGCTTTCCTTGTTCATGTAATCTAAAAAGATGTATAACTTAGTAGATTGGCCTCATTTCTACAGTAGTTTCTTTAGAAAACAAACATCTTCATGACCCAACCCTGTACTGTGTAAAAATAGCTAGTTGATTCTTGGAATCAGTTTCCTTCCTACGAAGAAGGTTGAGTGCAGACAGTTCAAACTTTCCTTGTTTAATGTAATCTAAAAAGATGTACAACTTAGTAGATTCACCTCATTTCTAAAGTAGTTTGTTGAGAAAAACAAACATCTTCATTGCCAAACATTGTAGTGTGTAAAATAAGCTAGTTGGGTTCTAGGAATCAGTTGCTTTCCTACAAAGAAGGTTGAGTGCAGCAAGTTCAAACTTTTGTTGTTTGTGTAATCTAACAAGATGTACAAGTTACAAGTTTCACGTCATTTCTAAAATAGTTTGTTTAGAAAATAAACATCTTCATTGCCAAATATTTTTACTGTGTGAAATAAGCTGTTTTGGTTCTACGAATCAGTTGTTTTCCTCGAAGAAGGTTGAGGGCAGCAAGTTCAAACTTTCCTACTTTGTGTATTCTAACAAGATGTATATGTTAGTTGATTGGCCTCATTTCTAAAGTAGTTTGTTTACAAAACAAACATCTTCATTTGGAACCCTATACTGTGTGAAATAAGTTAGTTCGGTTCTAGGAATCAGTTGCTTTCCCAACGAACAAGGTTGAGTGCAACAAGTTCAATCTTTGTTTGTTTGTGTAATCTAAAAAAATTTACAATTTAGTAGATTGGCCTTTTTTCTAAAGTAGTTTGTTGAGAAAACAAACATCTTCATTGCCGAACACTGTACTGTGTGAAATAAGCTAGTTTGGTTCTAGGAATCAGTTACTTTCTAATAAGAAGGTGAGTGCAGCAAGTTCAAACTTTCCTTGTTTCTGTAATCTAACAAGATGTATGACTTTCAAGTTTCATTTCATTTCTAAACTGCTTTGTTAGAAAAACAAATATCTCCATTGATAACACTGTAATGTGTGAAATAAGCTAGTTCAGTTCTAGGAATCAGTTGGATTTCCGGATATGGTTTACTGCAACAAGTTCAAACTTTCCTTGTTAATGTAATCTAAAAAGGTGTACAAATTAATAGCCTCACCTCATTTCTAAAGTAGTTTTGTAGAAAACAAACATCTTCATTGCCAAAAACAATGTACTGTGTGAAATAAGCTAGTTCGGTTCTAGGAATCAGTTGCTTTCCTATGAAGAAGGTTGAGTGCAGCAAGTTCAAACTTTCCTTGTTTGTGTAATCTAACAAGATGTACAACTTACAAGTTTAGCTTCATTTCTAACCTAGTTTGTTTAGAAAACAAACATCTTCATTGTCAAATATTTTACTGTGTGAAATAAGCTAGTTCGGTTCTAGGAATCAGTTGCTTTTCTAAGGAGATGGTAGAGTGAAGCAAGTTCAAACATTCCTTGTTTGTGTAATCTAAAAGATGAACAACTCAATAGATTTACTTCATTTCTAAAGTAGTTAGTTGAGAAAACAAGCATCTTCATTGCCAAACACTTTGTACTGTTTGAAATAAACTAGAACGTTTCTAGGAATCAGTTGCTTTGCTCTGAAGAAGGTTGAGTGCAGCAAGTTCAAACTTTCCTTCTTAATGTAATCTAAAAAAGATGTACAACTTAGTTTAGCCTCATTTCTACAGTAGTTTGTTTAGAAAACAAACATTTTCTTTGCCTAACATGGTACTGTCTGTAAGCTAGTTCATTTCTAGGAAACTGTTGCTTTCCTATGAAGAAGGTTGAGTGCAACAAGTTCAACCTTTCCTTGTTAATGTAATCTAAAAAGATGTACAACTTTGTAGATTGGCCTCATTTTTAAAGTAGTTTGTTTGGAAAACAAACATCTTCATTGCCAAACCCTGTACAGGTGAAATAAGCTAGTTCGGTTCTAGTAATCAGTTCCTTTCCTACAAAGAAGGTTGAGTGCAGCAAGTTCAAACTTTCCTTGTTTGTGTAATCTAACAAGATGTACAACGTACAACTTTCGATTCATTTCTAAACTGCTTTGTTTAGAAAAAAAACATCTTCATTGCCAAACACTGTAATGTGTGGAATAATCTAGTTGCGGTTCTAGGAATCAGTTGCTTTTCTACGGAGATGGTTGAGTGCAACAAGTTCAAACGTCCCTTGTTTTGTAATCTAAGAAGATGTAGTACTTAATAGATTCACCTCAGTTCTAAAGTAGTTTGTTTAGAAAACAAACATCTTCATTCTGAACACGACTGTGTGAAATAAGGTAGTTCTGTTCTAGGAATCAGTTGCTTTCCTTCAAAGAAGGTTGAATGCAGCAAGTTCAAACGTTCCATGTTTGTGTAATCTAACAAGATGTACAACTTACAAGTTTCGCTTCATTTATAAACTGCTTTGTTTAGAAAACAAACACCTTCATTGCCAAATATTGTAATGGGTGAAATAAGCTGTTTCACTTCTAGGAATAAGTTGCTTTTCTCCGGAGATGGTTGAGTGCAGCAAGTTCAAACTTTCCTTGTCAATGTAATCTAAAAAGAAGTACAACCTAACACATTCACCTCATTTCTAAAGTAGTTTGTTGAGAAAACAAACATCTTCATTGCCGAACACTGTACTGTGTGAAATAAGCTAGTTCAGTTCTAGGAATCAGTTGATTTCCTGTGAAGAAGGTTGAGTGCAGCAAGTTCAAACTAACCTTGTTTGTGTAATCTAACAAGATGTACAATGTTATTAGATTCGCCTCCTTTCTACAGTAGTTTGTTTAGAAAACAACCATCTTCATTGCCAAACACTGTTGTTTGTGAAATAAACTAATTCATTTCAGGAATCAGTTGCTTTCCTACAAAGAAGGTTGAGTGCAACAAGTTCAAACTTTCCTTCTTAATGTAATCTAAAAGATGATACTACTTAGTAGATTGGCCTAATTTCTACAGTAGTTTTTTTAGTAAAACAAACATCTTCATTGCCATACACTGTACTGTGTGAAAAAAGCTAGTTCATTTCTAGGAATCTGTTGCTTTCCTACAAAAGAAGTTGTAGTGCAACAAGTTCAAACTTTCCTTCTTAATGTTATCCAGAAAGGTGTACAACTTAGTATATTGGCCTAATTTCTACAGTAGTTTGTTGAGAAAACAAACATATTCATTGCCGAACACTGTCCTGTGTATAAAATGTTAGTTCATTTCTAGGAATAAGCTGCTTTCCCTACAAAGAAGGTTGAATGCAGTAAGTTCAAACTTTCCTTGTTTTTGTAATCTAACAAGATGTGCAAGTTAGTAGATTCCCCTCGTTATTAAACTAGTTTGTTTAGAAAAGAAATATCTTCATTGCCAAACACTGTAATGTGTGAAATAATCTAGTTCGGTTCTAGGAATCACTTGCTTTCCTATGAAGAAGGATGAGTGCAGCAAGTTCAAACTTTCCTTGTTAATGTAATCTAAAAAGAGGTACAACTTGATAGATTGGCCTAATTTCTACAGAATTTTGTTTATAAACAAACATCTTCATTGCCTAACCCTGTACTGTGTGAAATAAAATAGGTAGTTCGTTTTAGGAATCAGTTGCTTTCCTAAGAAGAAGGTTGAGTGCAGCAAGTTCAAACTTTCCTTGTTTGTGTAACCTAACAAGGTGTACAACGTACAAGTTTCGTTTCATTTCTAAACTACTTTGTTTAAAAAACAAAAATTTTTATTGCCCAATACTGTAATGTGTGAAATAAGCTAGTTCGGTTCTGGGAATCTGTTGCTTTCCTACGAAAAAAGTTGAGTTCAGCAAGTTCAAACTTTCCCAGTTTGTGTAATCAAACAAGATGCACAAGTTAGTAGGTTCGCCTCATTTCTAAACTACTTTGTATAGAAACCAAACACCTTCATTGCCAAACATTGTACAGTGTGAAATACGCTGTTTTGGTTCTAGAAATCAGTTGCTTTCCTACGAAAAAGGTAGAGTGCAGCAAGTTCAAACTTTAATAGTTTGTGAAATATAACAAGATGTATAAGTTAGCTGATTCACCTCATTTCTAAAGTAGTTTGTTTAGAAAATAAACATCTTCCTTGCCGAACCCTATACTATGTGTAAAGCTAGTTTGGTCTAGGAATAAGTTGCTTTCCCTATGAAGAAGGTTGAGTGCAACAAGTTCAAACATTCCTTGTTCATATAATCTGAAAAAAGATGTACAACATAGTAGATTGGTCTCATTTCAACAGTAGATTGTTTAGAAAACAAATATTTTCATTGCCAAACACTGTACTGTGTGAAATAAGCTAGTTCAGTTCTAGGAATCAGTTGCTTTCCTACAAGGAAGGTTGAGTGCAGCAAGTTCAATTGTTCCTTGTTTGTGTAACCTAACAAGATGTACAACTTACAAGTTTCGCTTCATTTATAAACTACTTTGTTTACAAAAGAAACATCTTCATTGCCAAACTCTGTAATGTGTGAAATAAGCTAGTTCAGATCTAGGAATCAGTTGCTTTTCTACGAAGATGGTTGAGTGCAACAACCTCAAACTTTCCTTGTTAATGTAATATAAAAAGATGTACAACATAATAGATTCACCTCATTTCCAAAGTAGTTTGTTGACAAAACAAACATCTTCATTGCCGAACACTTTACTGTGTGAAATAAGCTAGTTCGGTTCTAGGAATCAGTTGCTTTCCTACCAGGAAGGTTGAGTGCAGCAAGTTGAAACGTTCCTTGTTTATGTAATCTAACAAGATGTACAACTTACAAGTTTCGCTTCATTTCTAAACTACTTTGTTTAGCAAACAAACACTTTCATTGCCAAATACTGTACTGTGTGTTTCGGTTCTAGGAATCAGTTGCTTTTCTCAGGAGATGGTTGAGTACAGCAAGTTCAAACTTTCCTTGTTCACGTAGTCTTAAAAGTTGCACAACTTAATAGATTCACCTCATTTCTAAAGTAGTTTGTTGAGAAAAGAAACATCTTCATTGCCGAACACTGTAATGTGTGAAATAAACTAGTTCGTTTCTAGGAATCAGTTGCTTTCCTACGAAGAAGGTTGAGCGCAGCAAGTTCAAACTTTCCTTGTTTGTGTAATCTAACAGGATGTACACCTTACAAGTTTCGTTTCATTTCTAAACTCCTTTGTTTAGAAAACAAACATCTTTATTGCTAAATACTGTAATGTGTGAAATCAGCTATTTCAGTTCCAAGAATCAGTTGCTTTCCTACGAAGAAGGTTGCGTGCAACAAGTTCAAACATTCCTTGTTTGTGTAATCTAACAAGATGTACAAGTTAGTAGATTCACCTCATTTCTAATGTAGTTTGTTTAGAAAACAAACATCTTCATTGCCGAACACTTTACTGTGTGAAAAAAGATTGTTTGGTTCTAGGAAACAGTTGCTTTCCTGCGAAGAAGGTTGAGTGCAGCAAGTTCCAAAATTCCTTGTTAATGTAATCTAAAAAGATGTACAACTTAGTAGATTGCCGACATTTCTTCAGTAGTTTGTTTAGAAAACAAACATCTTCATTGCCGAACCCATAGTGTGTGAAATAAGCTAGTTCGGTTCTAGAAATCATTTGCTTTCCTATGAAGAAGGTTGAGTGCAGCAAGTTCAAACTTTCCTTGTTAATGTAATCTAAAAAGATGTACAACTTATTAGATTGGCCTAATTTCTACAGTAGTTTGTTTAGAAATCAAACATCTTCATTTCAGAACACTATACTGTGTGAAATAAGCTAGTTCAGTTAAAGAAATCAGTTGCTTTACCTACAAAGAAGTTTGATTGCAGGAAGTTCAAACTTTCCTTGTTAATGTAATCCAAAACGATGTACAACTTAGTAGATTGGCGTCATTTCTAAAGTAGTTTGTTTAAAAAACAAACATCTTCATTGCCGAACCCTGTACTGTGTGAACATAGTTAGTGCGTTTCTATGAATCAGTTGCTTTCCTCTGAAGAAGGTTGAGTGCAGCAATTTTCAAATTTTCCTTGTTTGTGAAATCTAACAAGATGTACAACGTACAAGTTTCGCTTCATTTATAAACTACTTTGTTTAGAAAACAAACATCTTCATTGCCAAACACTGTAGTGTGTGAAATAAGCTAGTTCGGTTCTAGGAATCAGTTGCTTTTCTATGGAGATGGTTGAGTGCAACAAGTTGAAACTTTCCTTGTTAATGTAATCTAAAAGATGTTCAACTTAATGGATTCACCTCATTTCTAAAGTAGTTTCTGGAGAAAACAAACATCTTCATTGCAGAACACTGTACTGTGTGAAATAAGCTAGTTCGGTTCTAGGAATCAGTTGCTTTCGTACGAAGAAGATTGAGTGCAACAAGTTCAAACTTTCCTTGTTTGTGCAATCTAACAAGATGTACACCTAACAAGTTTCGCTTCATTTCTGAACTACTTTGTTTAGAAAACAAACACCTTCATTGCCAAATATTGCACTGTGTGAATTAAGCTGTTTTGTTTCTAGGAATCAATTGCTTAGCTACGAAGAAGGTAGAGTGTAGCAAGTTCAAACTTTCCTTGTTTGTGTAATGTAACAAGATGTACAACTGACAAGTTTCGCTTCATTTCTAAACTAGTTTGTTTAGAAAACAAACATCTTCATTGCTGAACGCTTTCCTGGGTGAAATAAGCTACTTCGGTTGTAGTAATCAGTTGCTTTCCCACGAAAAAGGTTGAGTGCAGGAAGTTCAAACTTTTCTAGTTTGTGTAATCTAACAAGATGTATAAGTTAGTTGATTCGCCTCATTTCTATAGTAGCTTGTTTAGTAAACAAACATCTTCATTGCCAAATCCTATGCTGCTGAAATAAGCCAGTTCGGTCTAGGAATCAGTTGCTTTCCTACGAAGAAGGTTGACTACAAGTTGAAACTTTCCTTCTTAATGTAATCTAAAAAGATGTACAACTTTGTAGATTGGCCTCGTTTCTACAGTTGTTTGTTTAGTAAACAAACATCTTCATGGCCGAACACTGTACAGTGTGAAATAAGCTAGTTCAGTTCTAGGAATCAGTAGCTTTACTATAAAGAAGGTTGAGTGCAGCAAGTTCAAACTTTCCTTGTTTGTGTAATCTAACAAGGTGTACAACGTGTTAGATTCGCCTCATTTCTAAACTACTTTGTTTAGAAAACAAACACGTTCATTTCCAAAACCTGTACTGTTTGAAATAAGCTGTTTCGGTTCTAGAAATCAGTTGCTTTCCTGTGAAGAAGGTTGAGTGCAGCAAGTTCAAACTTTCTTAGTTTGTGTAATCTTACAAGAAGTATAAGTTAGTTGATTAGCCTCATTTCTAAAGTAGTTTGTTTAGGAAAAAAACATGTTCATTGCCGAACCATATACTGTGTGAAATAAGCTAGTTCGGTCTAGGAATCAGTTGCTTTCCTACGAAGAAGGTTGAGTGCAACAAGTTCAAACTTCTCTTGTTAATGTAATCTAAGAAGATATACAACTTAGTAGATTGGCCTCATTTCTACAGTAGTTTGTTTAAAAAACAAACAACTTCATTGCCGAACACTGTACTGTGTGAAATAAGCTAGTTCAGTTCTGGGAATAAGTTGCTTTTCTATGGAGATTGTTGAGTGCAACAAGATCAAACTTTCCTTATTAATGTAATCAATAAAGATGTACAACTTAATAGATTCACCTCATTTCTAAAGTAGTTTGTTGAGAAAATGAACATCTTCATTGCCGAACACTGTACTGAGTGAAATAAGCTAGTTTGGTTCTAGGAATCAGTTGCTTTCCTAAGAAGGTTGAGTGCAGCAAGTTCAAACTTTCCTTGTTTGTGTAATCTAACAAGATGTACAACTTACAAGTTTTGCTTCATTTGTAAACTACTTTGATTAGAAAATAAACAGCTTCATTGCCAAATATTGTACTGTGTGAAATAAGCTATTCCGGTTCTAGAAATCAGTTGCTTTCCTATGTAGAAGGTTGAGTGCAGCAAGTTCAAACTTTCCTAGGTTGTGTACTCTAACAAGATCTATAAGTTAGTTGATTCGCCTCCTAACTACAGTAGTTTGTTTAGAAAACAAACATCTTCATTCCCGAACCCTATACTGTGTAAAATAAGCTAGTTCGGTCTATGAATCAGTTGCTTTCCTACAAAGATGGTTCAGTGCAACAAGTTCAAACTTTCCTTGTTAATGTAATCTAAAAAGATGTACAACTTAGTAGATGGGTCTCATTTCTACAGAAGTTTGTTTAGAAAACAAACATCTTCATTGTCGAACACTGTACTGTGGGAAATAAGCTATTTTGGTTCTAGGAAACAGTGGCTTTTCTACAGATATGGTTGAGTGCAACAACCTCAAACTTTACTTGTTAACGTAATCTAAAAAGATGTACAACTTAATAGATTCAGCTCATTTCCAAAGTAGTTTGTTGAGAAAACAAACATCTTCATTGCTGAACACTGTACTGTGTGAAATAAGCTAGTTCTGTTATAGGAATCAGTGGCTTTCCTACAAAGAAGTTTGAGTGCAGCAAGTTCAACCTGTCCTTGTTTGTGTAATCCAAAAAGATGTACATCTTACAAGTTTCACTTCATTTCTAAACTACTTTGTTTAGAAAACAAACATCTTCATTCCTGAACACTGTACTGTGTGAAATAAGCTAGTTCGGTTCAAGGAATCAGTTGTTTTCCTACGAAGAATGTTGAGTGCAGCAAGATCAAACTTTCCATGTTAATGTAATCTAAAAAGATGTACAACATAGTAGATTGGCGTCATTTCTACAGTATTTTGTTAACAAAACAAACATCTCCATTGCCGAACCCTGTACTGTGTGAAAATAGGTAGTTTGTTTCTAAGAAACAGATGCTTTCCTACGAAGAAGGTTGAGTGCAGCAAGTTCAAACTTTCCTAGTTTGTGTAATCTACGAAGAAGTATAAGTTAGTAGATTTGCCTCATTTCTAAAGTACTTTGTTTAGAAAACAAGCATCTTCATTGCAGAACCCTATACTGTGTGAAATAAGCTAGATCCGTTCTAGGAATCAGCTGTTTTCCTACGAAGAAGGTTGAGTACAACAAGTTCAAACTGTCCTTGTTAATGTAATCTAAAAATATGTACATCTTAGTAGATTGGCCTCATTTCTACAGTAGTTTGTTTATAAAACAAACATCATCATGGCTGAACACTATACTGTGTGAAATAAGTAGTTCAGTTCTAGGAATCAGTTGCTTTCCTATGAAGAAGGTTGAGTGCAGCAAGATCAAACTTTCCTTGTTTGTGTAATCTAACAGGATGTACAAGTTACAATTTGGCTTAATTTCTAAACTACTTTGTTTAGAAAACAAACATCTTCATTGCCGAACACTGGACTATGTGAAAGAAGCTAGTTCGGTTCGAGGAATCAGTTGTTTTCCCACGAAGAAAGTTGAGTCCAGCAATTCAAAAATTCCTTGTTAATGTAATCCAAAAAGATGTACAACTTAGTAGATTGCCGTCATTTCTTCAGTAGTTTGTTTAGAAAACAAACATCTTCATGGCCAAACACTATACTGTGTGAAAAAGCTAGTTCGGTTCAAGGAATTAGTTGCTTTCCTACGAAGAAGGTTGAGTGCAGCAAGATCAAACTTTCCTTGTTTGTGTAATCTAACAGGATGTACAAGTTACAAGTTTCGCTTCCTTTCTAAACTACTTTGTTTAGAAAACAAACATCTTCATTGCCGAACACTGGACTATGTGAAAGAAGCTAGTTCGGTTCGAGGAATCAGTTGTTTTCCCACGAAGAAATTTGAGTCCAGCAAGTTCAAAAATTCCTTGTTAATGTAATCTAAAAAGATGTACAACTTAGTAGATTGCCGTCATTTCTTCAGTAGTTTGTTTAGAAAACAAACATCTTCATGGCCGAACACTATACTGTGTGAAATAAGCTAGTTCGGTTCTAGGAATCATTTGCTATCCTACAAAGCAGGTTGAGTGCAACAAATTCAACCTTTCCTTGTTAATTTAATCGAAAGAGATGTACAACATAGTTGATTGGCCTCATTTCTACAGTAGTTTGTTTACAAAACAAACATCTTCATTGCCGAACACTGTACTTTGTGAAATGAGCTAGTTCGGTTCCAGGAATCAGTAGCTTTCCCACGAAGAAGGTTGAGTGTAGCATGTTCTAACTTTCCTTGTTTGTGTAATCTAAGAAGATATACTACGTCCAAGTTTCGCTTCATTTCTAAACTACTGTGTTTAGAAAACAAACATCTTCATTGCTGAGAACTGTACTGTGTGAAATAAGCTAGTTCAGTTCGAGGAATCAGTTGCTTTCTTACGAAGAAGGTTGTGTGCAGCAAGTTCAAACTTTCCTTGTTTGTGTAATCTAACAAGATGTACAACTTACAAGTTTCGCTTCATTTCTAAACTACTTTCTTTGGAAATAAACACCTTCATTGCCAAATATTGTACTGTGTGAAATAAGCTGTTTCGGTTCTAGAAATCAGTTGGTTTCCTACCAAGAAAGTTGAGTGCAGCAAGTTGAAACGTTCCTAGTTTGTGTAATCTAACAAGATATATAAGTTAGTTGCTACGCCTCATTTCTAAAATACTTTATTTAGAAAAGAAACATCTTCATTGCCGAACCCTATACTGTGTGAAATAAGGCTATTCGGTCTTGGAATCAGTTGCTTTCCTACGAAGAAGGCTGGGTGCAACAAGTTCAAACTTTCCTTGTTAATGTAATCTAAAAAGATGTATAACTTAGTAGGTTGGTCTCATTTCTACAGAAGTTTGTTTAGAAAATAAACATCTTCATTGCCGAACACTGTACTGTGTGAAATAAGCAAGTTTGGTTCTAGGAATCAGTTGCTTTCATACGAAGAAGGTTGAGTGCAGCAAGTTCAAACTTTCCTTGTTTGTGTAATCTCACAAGATGTACAACTTCCAATTTTCGCTTCATTTCTAAACTACTTTTTTAGTATAGAGCATCTTCATTGCAAACACTGTAATGTGTGATATAAGGTAGCCGGTTCTGGGAATCAGTTGCTTTCCTAGGAAGAAGGTTGAGTGCAGGAAGTTCAAACTTTCCTTGTTAATGTAATCTAAAAAGAAGTACAACTTAGTAGATTGGCGTCATTTCTACAGTAGTTTGTTTGGAAAACAAATATCTTCATGGCGGAATCTTGTACTATGTGAAATTGCTAGTTTGTTTCTAGGAATCATTGCTTTCCTACGAAGAAGGTTGAGTGCAGCAAGTTCAAACTTTCCTTGTTAATATAATCTAAAAAGATATAAAACTTAATAGATTCACCTCATTTCTAAAGTAGTTTCTTGAGAAAACAAACATCTTCATTGCCGAACACGGTACTGTGTGAAATAAGCTAGTTCAGTTCTAGGAATCAGTTGCTTTCCTACAAAGAAGGTTGAGTGCAGCAAGTTCAAACTTTCCTAGTTTGTGTAATCTCACAAGATGTATAAGTTAGTAGATTCGCATCATTTCTAAAGTAGTTTGTTTTCAAAACAAACATCTTCATTTCAACCCTATACTGTGTGAAATAAGCTAGTTCAGTTCTAGGAATCAGTTGTTTTCCTACGAAGAAGGTTGAGTGCAACAAGTTCAAACTTTCCTTGTTAATGTAATCTAAAAAGATGTACATCTTAGTAGATTGGCCTCATTTCTACAGTACTTTGTTTAAAACACAAACATCTTCAATCCCGAACACTATACTGTGTGAAATAAGCTAGTTCGGTTCTAGGAATCAGTTGCTTTCCTACGAAGAAGGTGGAGTGCAGCAAGATCAAACTTTCCTTGTTTCTGTACTCTAACAAGGTGTACAACTTACAAGTTTCGGTTCATTTCTAAACTACTTTGTTTAGAAAACAAACATCTTCATTGCTGAACACTGTAGTGTGTGAAATAAGCTAGTTCGGTTCGAGGAATCAGTTGCTTTCCTTCAAAGAAGGTTGAGTGCAGCAAGTCCAAACTTTCCTACTTTGTGTAATCTAAAAAGATGTATAAGTTAGTTGATTCGCCTCATTTCTAAAGCAGTTTATTTAGAAAATAAACATCTTCATTGCCAAACCCTATACTGTCATAAATAAGCTAGTTCGTTTCTAGGAATCAGTTGCTATCCTACGAAGAAGGTTGAGTGCAACAAGTTCAAACTTTCCTTCTTAATGTAATCTAAAAAGATGTAGAAGTTAGTAGATTGGCCTCATTTCTACTGTAGTTTGCTTAGAAAACAGACATCTTCATTGGCAAACCCTGTCCTGTATGAAATGTGCTAGTTCGGTTCTGGAATGAGTTGCTTTCCTACGAAGAAGTTTGAGTACAACAAGTTCAAATTTTCCTTGTTTGTGTAATCTAACAAGATGTATAAGGTAGTTGATTCGCCTCATTCCTAAAGTAGTTTGTTTAGTAAGCAAACATCTTCATTGCCGAACCCTATACTGTGTGAAATAAGCTAGTTTGGTCTAGTAATCACTTGCTTTCCCACGAAGAAGGTTTAGTGCATCAAGTTCAAACTTTCCTTGTTTGTGTAACCTAACAAGATGTATATGTTTCATTTCGTTTGTAAACTACTTTGTTTGGAAAACAAACACCTTCATTGATAATTACTGTAATGTGTGAAATAAACTAGTTCGAATCTAGGAATGAGTTGCTTTCCTACAAAGAAGGTTGAGTGCAGCAAGTTCAAACTTTCCTTGTTTGTGTAATCTAACAAGATGTACAACTTGCAAGTTTCACTTCATTTCTATACTACTTTCTTTAGAAAACAAACATCTTCATTGCAAAACACTGTAATGTGTGAAATAAGATAGTTCAGTTCTAGGAATCAGTTGCTTTTCTCCACGGAGATGGTTGATTGCAACAAGTTCAAACTTTCTTTGTTAATGTAATCTAAAAACTTGTATAACTTACAAGATTCAACTCATTTCTAAAGTAGTTTGTTTAGAAAACAAACATCTTTATTGCCGAATACTGTACTGTGTGAAATAAGCTAGTTCGGTTCTAAGAATCAGTTCCTTTCCAACGAAGAAGGTTGAGTGAAGCAAGTTCAAACTTTCCTTTTTTTGTGTAATCTAACAAGATATACAACTTACAAGTTTTCATTCATTTCTAAACTACTTTGTTTAGAAAACAAATATCTTCATTGCCAAACACTGTACTGTGTGAAATAGGCTAGTTCATTTCTAGGAATCAGTTGCTTTCCTACGAACAAGGTTGAGTGCAGCAAGTTCAAACTTTCCTTGTTTGTGTAACCCAATGAGATGTACAACTTACAAGTTTTGATTCATTTCTAAACTACTTTGCTTAGAAAACAAACATTTTCATTGCCAAATACTGTAATGCGTGAAATAAGCTATTTCAGTTCTAGGAATCAGTTGCTTTCCTACGAAGAAGGTTGAGTGCAGCAAGTTCAAACTTTCCTTGTTTGTGTAACCCAACAAATTTTACAATTTACAAGTTTTGATTCATTTCTCAACTACTTTGTTTAGAAAACAAACATCTTCATTGCCAAATACTGTAATGCATGAAATAAGGTATTTAGGTTCTAGGAATCATTTCCTTTCCTACGGAGAAGGTTGAGTGCAGCAAGTTCAAACTTTCCTTGTTTGTGTAACCCAAAGAGATGTACAATGTACAAGTTTCGATTCATTTCTAAACTACTTTTCTTAGAAAACAAACATCTTCATTTCCAAATACTGTAATGCGTGAAATAAGCTATTTCGGTTCTAGGAATCAGTTGCTTTCCTACGAAGAAGGTTGAGTGCAGCAAATTCAAAGTTCCCTTGTTTTTGTAATCTATCAAGATGTACAAGTTAGTAGATTCACCTCATTTCTAAACTTGTTTGTTTATAAAACAAAAATCTTCATTCCTGAACCCTATTCTGTGTGAAATAAGGTAGTTCTGACATAGGAATCACTTGCTTTCCTACGAAGAAGTTTGAGTACAGCAAATTCAATCTTTCCTTGTTTGTGTAATCTAACAAGATGTACAACTTAAAAGTTCCGCTTCATTTCTAAACTGCTTTGTTTAGAAGATAAACATCTTCATTGCCAATACTGTTCTGTGTGAAATAAGCTAGTTCGCTTCTAGGAATCAGTTGCTTTCCGTCGAAGAAGGTTGAGTGCAGCAAATTCAAACTTTCCTTGTTAATGTAATCTAAAAAGATGTACAACTTAGTAGATTGGCATCATTTCTACAGTAGTTTGTTTAGAATACAAACATCTTCATTGCCGAACCCTGTACTGTGTGAAAATAGGTAGTTCATTTCTAGGATTCAGTTGCTTTCCTACGAAGAAGGTTGAGTGCAGCAAGTTCAAACTTTCCTTGTTTGCATAATCTAACAAGATGTAGAACTTATTAGATTGCCCTCATTTCTAAACCACTTTGTTTAGAAAACAAACACCTTCATTGCCAAATATTATACTGTGTGAAATAAGCTGTTTGTATTCTAGGAAGCAGTTGCTTTCCTACAAAGAAGGTTGACTGCAGCAAGTTCAAACTTTCACAGCTTGTGTAATCTAACAAGATGTATAAGATAGTAGATTTTCCTCATTTCTAAAGTAGTTTTTTTTATAAAACAAACATCTTCATTGCCGAACCCTATACTGTGTGAAATGAGCTAGTTCGGTTCTAGGAATTATTTTCTTTCCTACAAAGAAGTTTGTGTGCAAGAACTTCAAACTTTCCTTGTTAATGTAATCTAAAAAGATGTTCAACTTAGTAGATTGGCCTCATTTCTACAGTAGTTTGTTTAGTAAACAAACATCTTCATTGCTGAACACTGTACTGTGTGAAATAAGCTAGTTCAGTTTTAGGAATCAGTAGCTTTCCTCCAAAGAAGGTTTAGTGCAGCAAGTTCAAACTTTCCTTGTTTGTGTAATCTAACAAGATGTACAACGTACAAGTTTAGCTTCATTTCTAAACTACTTTGTTTAGAAAACAAACATCTTCATTGCTAAACACTGTAGTGTGTATATTAACCTAGTTCGGTTCTAGTAATCATTTGCTTTTCTACGGAGATGGTTGAGTGCAACAAGTTCAAACATCCCTTGTTAATGTAATCTAAAAAGATATACAAGTTAATAGATTCACCTCATTTCTAAAGTAGTTTGTTGAGAAAACAAACATCTTCATTGCCGAACACTATACTGTGGGAAATAAGCTAGTTTGGTTCTAGGAATCACTTGCTTTCTTAAGAAGAAGGTTGAGTGCAGCAAGTTAAACCTTTCCTGGTTTGTGTAATCAAACAAGATGTACAACTTACAAGTTTAGCTTCATTTCTAAACTACTTTGTTTAGATAACAAACACCCTCATTTCCAAATATCGTACTGTGTTAAATAAGCTGTTTCAGTCTAGAAATAACTTATTTTCCTGTGAAGAAGGTTGAGTGCAACAAGTTCAAACTTTCCTTGTTAATGTAATCTAAAAAGATGTACAACTTAGAAGATTGGCCTCATTTCTACAGTAGTTTGTTTGAAAAACAAACATCTTCATTGCCAAACACTATACTGAGTGAAAAAAGGTAGTTCGTTTCTAGGAATCAGTTGCTTTCCTTCGAAGAAGGTTGAGTGCTGCAAGTTCAAATATTCATTGTTAATGTAACCAAAAAACATGTACAATTTAATAGATAAGTCTCATTTCTTCATTAGTTTGTTCAGAAAACAAACATCTTCATTTCTGAACCCTGAACTTTGTGAATATAGCTAGTTCATTGCTAGGAATCAGTTGCTTTCCTACGAACAAAGTTGAGTGCTGCAACTTGAAACTTTCCTTGTTTGTGTAATCTAACAAGATGTACAACTTAGTAGATTCGCCTCATTTCTAAACTACTTTTTAAGAAAACAAACAGCTTAATTGCCAAATGTTGTGTTGTGGGAAATAAGCTGTACAGTGTGAAATAAGCTGGTTCGGTTCTAGGAATCAGTTGCTTTCCTACAAAGAAGGTTGAGTGAAGCACGTTCAAACTTTCCTTGTTTGTGTAATCTCACAAGATGTATACGTTAGTAGATTCTCCTCATTTCTAAAGGAGTTTGGTTTGTAAACAAACATCTTCATTGCCGAACACTATACTGTGTGAAATGAGCTAATTCCGTTCTAGGAATCAGTTGCTTTCCTACGAAGAAGGTTGAGTGCTGCAGGTTCAAACTTTCCTTGTTTGTGTAAGCTAACAAGATGTACAACTTAGAAGTTTCGCTTCATTTCTAAACTACTTTGTTTAGAAAACCAACCTCTTCATTGCCAAATATTGTACTGTGTGAAATAAGCTGTTTCAGTTCTAGGAATCAGTTGCTTTCCTACAAAGAAGGTTGAGTGCAGCAAGTTCAAACTTTCCTACTTTGTGTAATCTAACAAGATGTATAAGTTGGTAGATTCGCCTCATTTCTAAAGTAGTTTGTTTAGAAAACAAACATCTTCATTGCCAAACCCTAAAGTGTGTGAAATAAGAGGTTTCGGTTCCAGGAATCATTTGCTTTCCTAGGAAGAAGGTTTAGTGCTAAATGTTCAAACTTTCCTTGTTAATGTAATCTAAAAAGATGTACAACTTACTAGATTGGCCTCATTTCTACAGTAGTTTCTTTAGAAAATAACATCTTCATTGCCGTTCACTGTACTGTGTGAAATAAGCTAGTTCGGTTCTTGGAAACAGTTACTTCCATACGAAGAAAATTCAGTGCAGCAAGTTCAAACTTTCCATATTTGTGTAATCTAAGAAGATATAAAACTTACAAGTTTCGTTTCATTTCTAAACTCCTTTCTTTAGAAAACAAACATCTTTATTGCTTAATACTGTAATGTGTGAAATCAGCTATTTCAGTTCCAAGAATCAGTTGCTTTCCTATGAAGAAGGTTGCGTGCAACAAGTTGAAACATTCCTTGTTTGTGTAATCTAACAAGATGTACAAGTTAGTAGATTAGCCTCATTTGTAAAGTAGTTTGTTTAGTAAACAAACATCTTCATTGCCGAACCCTGTAGTGTTTGAAAATAGCTAGTTCGTTTCTGGGAATCAGTTGCTTTGCTACGAAGAAGGTTGAGTGCAGCAAGTTCAAACTTTGCTTGTTTCTGTAATCTAACAAGATGTAAAACTTGGTAGATTCACCTCATTTCTAAACTACTTTGTTCAGAAAACAAACACCTTCATTGCCAAATATTGTACTCTGTGAAATAAGCTGTTTCAGTTCTAGGAATAAGTTGCTTTGCTACGAAGAAGGTTGAGTGCAGCAAGTTAAAACTTTCCAAGTTTGTGTAATCTAACAAGATGTATAAGTTAGTTGATTCGCCTCATTTCTGAAATAGTTAGTTTAGAAAACAAACATCTTCATTGCCAAAGCCTATACTGTGGGAAATAAGCTAGTTCGGTCTAGGAATCAGTACCTTTCCTACGAAGAAGCTTCAGTGCAACAAGTTCAAACTTTCCTTGTAAATATTATCTAAAAAGATGTACAACTTAGTAGATGGGTCTGATTTCTACAGTAGTTTGTTTAGAAAACAAACATCTTCATTGCCGTACACCATACTGTGTGAAATAAGCTAGTTCGGTTCTAGGAATCAGTTGCATTCCTACGAAGAAGGTGGAGTGCAGCAAGTTCAAACTTTCATAGTTTGTGTAATCTAACAAGATGTACAACTTACAAGTTTTGCTTCATTTCTCAAGTACTTTGTTTAGAAAACAAACACCTTAATTAACAAATATTGTACTGTGTGAAATAAGCTGTTTAGGTTTTAGGAATCAGTTGCTTTTCTCCGGAGATGGTTGAGTGTACCAAGTTCAAACTTTCTTTGTTAATGTAATATAAAAAGATGTAGAACTTAACAAGTTCATCTCATTTCTAAAGTAGTTTGTTGAGAAAGCAAACATCTTCATTGCCGAACAATAAGCTAGTTCGGTTCTAGGAATCACTTGCTTTACAACGAACATGGTTGATTGCAGAAAGTTCAAACTTTCCATGTTTCTGTAATCTAACAAGATGTACAACTTATTAGATTCGCTTCATTCCTACAGTAGTTTGTTTAGATAACAAACATCTTCATTGAGGAACACTCTACTTTGTGAAATAAACTAGTTCGTTTCTAGGAATCAGTGGCTTTCCCACGAAGAAAGTTGAGTGCAGAAAGTTCAAACTTTCCTTGTTAATGTAATCTAAAAAGAGGTACAACTTTGTGGATTGGCATAATTTCTACAGTAATTTGTTTAGAAAACAAACATCTTTATTGCCAAATACTGTAATGTGTGAAATCAGCTATTTCACTTCCAAGAATCAGTTGCTTTCCTACGAAGAAGGTTGAGTGCAGCAAGTTCAAACATTCCTTGTTTGTGTAAATTAACAAGATGTACAAGTTAGTAGATTAGCCTCATTTGTAAAGTATATTGTTTAGAAAACAAACATCTTCATTGCTGAATCCTGTACTGTGTGAAAATAGCTAGTTCATTTCTGGAAATCAGTTTCTTTCCTACGAAGAAGGTTGAGTGCAGCAAGTTCAAACTTTCCTTGTTTGTGTAATCTAACAAGATGTACAACTTATTAGATTCACCTCATTTCTAAACTACTTTGTTTAGAAAACAAACACCTTCATTTCCAAATATTGTACTGTGTGAAATAAGCTTTTTCTTTTCTAGAAATCAGTTGCATTCCTACAAAGAAGGTTGAGTGAAGCAAGTTCAAACTTTCCAAGTTTGTGTAATCTAACAAGATGTATGAGTTAGTTGATTCGCCTCATTTCTAAAGTAGTTTGTTTAGAAAACAAACATCTTCATTGCCGATCCCTGTACTGTATGAAATTATCTAGTTCGGTCTAGGAATCAGTTGCTTTCCTACGAAGAAGGTTGAATGCAAGAAGTTCAAACTTTCCTTGTTAATATTATCTAAAAAGACATACAACTTAGTAGGTTGGTCGCATTTCTACAGTAGTTTGTTTACAAAACAAACATCTTTATTGCCGAATACTGTACTGTGTGAAATAAGCTAGTTCGGTTCTAGGAATCAGTTCCTTTCCAATGAAGAAGGTTGAGTGCAGCAAGTTCAAACGTTCCTTGTTTGTGTAATCTAACAAGATATACAACTTACAAGTTTCGCTTAATTTCTACACTAGTTTTTTTAGAAAAGAAACATCTTCTTTGGCAAACACTTTAATGTGAGAAATAAGCTAGTTCGGTTCTATGAATCAGTTGCTTTTCTACGGAGATGGTTGAGTGCAACACGTGCAAACTTTCCCTGTTAATGTAATCTAAAAAGATGTACAATGTCATAGATTCACCTCATTTCTAAAGTAGTTTGTTCAGAAAACAAACATCTTCATTGCCGAATACTGTACTGTGTGAAATAAACTAGTTCGGTTCTAGGAATCAGTTGCTTTCCTGGGAAGAAGGTTGAGTGCAGCACGTTCAAACTTTCCTTGTTTGTGTAATCAAACAAGATGTATCAGTTACAAGTTTTGCTTCATTTCTAAACTACTTTGTTTAAAAAACAAACACTTTCATTGTCAAATATTGTACTGTGAAATAAGCTGTTTCAGTTCTAGGAATTGGTTGCTTTTCTCCAGAGATGGTTGAGTGTAGCATGTTCAAACTTTCCTTGTTAATGTATTCTAAAAGATGTACAACTTAACAGATTCACCTCATTTCTAAAGTACTTTGTTTAGAAAACAAACATCTTCATGGCCGAACACTGTACTGTGTGAAATAAGCTAGTTCGGATCTAGGAATCAGTTGTTTTCCTACGAAGAAGGTGGAGTGTAGCAAGTTCAAACTGTCATAGTTTGTGTAATCTAACAAGATGTACAATTTGCAAGTTTCGCTTCATTTCTAAACTACCTTGTTTAGAAAAAAAACATCTTCTTTGCCAAACAGTGTAATGTGTGAAGTAAGCTAGTTCAGATCTTGTAATCAGTTGCTTTTCTACGGAGATGGTTGAGTGCAACAAGTTCAAACCTTCCTTGTTAATGTAATCTAAAAATATACAATTTAATAGACTCACCTCATTTCTAAAGTAGTTTGTTGAGAAAAGAAACATCTTCATTGCCGAACACTGTACTGTGTGAAATAAGCTAGTTCGGTTCTAGGTATTAGTTGCTTTCCTACGAAAAAGGTTCAGTGCAGCAAGTTGATACTTTCCTTGTTTGTGTAATCAAACACGATGTACAACTTATAAGTTTCACTTCATTTCTAAACTACTTTGTTTAGAAAACAAACACTTTCGTTGCCAAATATTGTACGTTGTGAAATAAGCTGTTCCGGTTCTAGGAATCAGTTGCTTTTCTCCGGAGATGATTGAGTGTAGCAAGTTCAAACTTTCCTTGTTAATGTAATCGAAAAAGATGTAGAACTTAACAGATTCACCTCGTTTCTAAAGTAGTTTGTTGAGAAAGCAAACATCTTCATTCCCGAACACTGTACTGTGTGCAATAAGCTAGTTCGGTTCTAGAAATCACTTGCTTTCCTATCAAGATGGTTGAGTGAAGAAAGTTCAAACTTTCCATGTTTGTGTAATCTAACAAGATGTACAACTTATTAGATTCACCTCATTTCTACAGTAGTTGCTTTAGAAAACAAACGTCTTCATTGCCGAACACTGTACTTTGTGAAATAAACTAGTTCGTTTCTAGGAATCAGTGGCTTTCCCACGAAGAAGGTTGAGTGCAGAAAGTTCAAACTATCCTTGTCAATGTAATCTAAAAAGGTTTACAACTTAGTAGATTGGCATCATTTCTACAGTAGCTTGTTTAGAAAACAAAGATCTTCATTCCTGAACACTGTACTGTGTGAAATAAGCTAGTTCGGTTCTAGGAATCAGTTTCTTTCCTATGAAGAAGGTTGAGTGCGACAAGTTCAAACTTTCCTTGGTTGTGTAATCTAACAAGTTGTACAACTTACAAGTTTTGCTTCATTTCTAAACTACTTTGTTTAGAAGAGAAACACCTTCATTGCTAAACACTGTAATGTGTGAAATAAGCTAGCTTGGTTCTAGGAATCAGATGCTTTCCTACGAAGAATGTTGAGGACAGCTAGTTCAAACTTTCCTTGTTAATGTAATCTAAAAAGATATACAACTTAGTATATTAGCGTCATTTCTACAGTAGTTTGTTCAGAAAACAAACATCTTCATTGCCGAACCCTGTACTGTATGAAAATAGCTAGTTCGTTTCTCGTTTCTTTTGTACGAAGAAGGTTGAGTGCAACAACTTCAAACTTTCCTTGTTTGCGTAATCTAACAAGATGTACAACTTATTAGATTCTCCTCAATTCCAAACTACTTTGTTTAGAAAACAAACCCCTTCATTGCCAAATACTGTTCTGGGTGAAATAAGCTTTTTTGATTCCAGGAAACAGTTGCTTTCCTACGAAGAAGGTTGAGTGCAGCAAGTTCCAACTTTCCTAGTTTGTGTTATCTAACAAGAGGAATAAGTTAGTATATTCTCCTCTTTTCTACAGTAGTTTTTTAAGAAAACAAACACATTCATTGCCAAACCCTTTACTGTGTGAAATAAGCTAGTTCGGTTCTAGGAATCATTTGCCTTCCTACGAAGAAGGTTGAGTGCAACAAATTCAAACATTCCTTCTTAATGTAATCTTAAAAGATGTACAACTTAGTAGATTGGCCTCATTTCTAAAGTAATTTGTTTAGAAAAAAACACCTTTATTGCCGAACACTATACTGTGTGACATAAGCTCGTTCTGTTCTAGTAATCAGTTGCTTTATTTCGACGTAGGTTTAGTGCACCAAGTTCAAACTTTCCTTGTTTGTGTAATCTAACAAGATGTACAACTTACAAGTTTCACTTCATTTCTAAACTACTTTGTTTAGAAAACAAACATCTTCATTGACGAACACTGTATTGTGTGAAAAAGGCTAGTTCAGTTCTGGGAATCAGTTGCTTTCCTACGAAGAAGGTTGAGTGCAGCAAGTTCAAACTTTCCTAGTTTGTGTAATCTAACAACATGTACAATTTAGTTGATTAGCCTCATTTCTGAAGTAGTTTGTTTAGAAAACAAACATCTTCATTGCTGAACACTGTACTGTGTGTAAAAAGCTGGTTCGTTTCTAGGAATCAGTTGCTTTCCTACGAAGAAGGATGAGTGCAGCAAGTTGAAACTTTCCTTGTTTGTGTAACCTCACATGATGTACAACTTACAAGTTTCGTTTCATTTCTAAACTACTTTATTTAGAAAACAAACATCTTTATTGCCAAATACTATAATGTGTTAAATCAGGTATTTCAGTCCCAGGAATCAGTTGGTTTACTACGAAGTTTGAGTGCAGCAAGTTCAAACTTTCCTTGTTTGTGTAAATTAACAAGATGTACAAGTTAGTAAATTAGCCTCATTTGTAAAGTAGTTTGTTTAGAAAACAAACATCTTCATTACCCAACCCTGTACTGTGTGAAAATAGCTAGTTCGTTTCTGGGAATCAGTTGCTTTTCTACGAAGAATGTTTGTTTGGAAAACAAACATCTTCATTGCTGATCCCTATAATGTGTGAAATTATCTAGTTCGGTCTAGAAATCAGTTGCTTTCCTATGAAGAAGGTTGAGTGCAAGAAGTTCAAACGTTAAGTTAGTTGTTAATATTGTTTGGAAAAAAAGGTATACAACTTAGTAGATTGGTCGCATTTCTACACTAGTGTGGTTACAAAACAGACATCTTTATTGTTACAAAACAGACATCTTTAAAAACTGTACTGTTTGTAATAAGCTAGGTCGGTTCTAGGAATCCATTGCTTTCCTACGAAGAAGGTTGAGCACAGTAAATTCCAACGTTCCTTGTTTTTGTAATCTAACAAGATGTACACCTTAGAAGTTTCGCTTCATTTCTAAACTACTTTGTTGAGTGCAACACGTTGAAACTTTCCTTGTTAATGTAATCTGAAAAGATGTACAACTTAATAGATTCACCTCATTTCTAAAGTAGTTTGTTGAGAATACAAACGTATTCATTGCCAAACCCTATACTGTGTGAAATAAGCTAGTTCAGTCTAGGAATCACATGCTTTCCTACGAAGAAGGTTGAGTGGAACAAGTTCAAACTTTCCTTGTTAATATTATCTAAAAAGATGTACAACTTAGTAGATTAGTCTCATTTCTTCAGTAGTTTGTTTAGAAAACAAACATCTTCATTGCCCATCCCTGTACTGTGTGAAAATACCTACTTCGTTTTTAGGAATCATTTGGTTTCCTACGAAGATGTTTCAGTGCAGCAAGTTCAAACATTGCTTGTTTGTGTAATCTAACAAGATGTACAACTTATTAGATTCTCCTCATTTCTAAATTACTTTGTTTAGAAAACAAACACCTTCTTTGCCAAATATACTACTGTGTGAAATGAGCTGTTTCGGTTCTAGGAATCAGTAGCATTCCTACAAAGAAGGTTGAGTGCAACACGTTCAAATTTGCTAGTTTGTGTAATCTTAAAAGATGTATAAGATAGTAGATTAGCCTCATTTCTAAAGTACTTTGCTTAGAAAACAACAATCTTCATTGCCGAACCCTATACTGTGTGAAATAAGCTAGTTTGGTTCTAGGAATCATTTGCTTTCCTACGAAGAAGGTTGAGTGCAACAAGTTCAAATTTCCTTGTTAATGTAATCTAAAATGATGTACAACTTAGTAGATTGCTCTCATTTCTACACTAGTTTGTTTAGAAAACAAACATCTTCATTGCCAAACACTGTACTGTGTGAAATAAGCTATTTCGGTTCTAGGAATCAGTAGCTTTCCTATGAAGAAGGTTCAGTGAAGCAATTTCAAACTTTCCTAGTTTGTGCAATCTAACAAGATGTATAAGTTTGTAGATTCTCTCCATTTCTAAAGTAGTTTGTTTAGAAAACAAACATCTTCATTACCGAACCCTATACTGTGTGAAATAACCTGGTTCGGTTCTAGGAATCATTTGCTTTCCTACGATTGAGGTTGAGTGCAACAAGTTCAAACTTTCCTCTTAATGTAATCTAAAAAGATGTACAACTTAGTAGATTGGCCTCGTTTCTACAGTAGTTTGTTTAGAAAACAAACATCTTCATTGCCGAACACATTAATGTGTGAAATAAGCTAATTCATTTCTAGGAATCAGTAGCTTTCCTGCAAAGAAGGTTGAGTGCAGCAACTTCAAACTTTCCTTGTTAATGTAATCTAAAAAATGGACAACTTAATAGATTCACCTCCTTTCTAAAGTCGTTTGTTTAGAAAACAACCATCTTCATTGCCAAACACTATACTGTGTGAAATAAGCTAGTTCGGTTTTAAGAATCAGTTATTTTCCTACGAATAAGGTTGAGTGCAAAAAGTTCAAACTTTCCTTGGTAATGTAATCTAAAAAGATGTAAAACTTAGTAGATTGGTCTCATGTCTACAGTAGTTTGTTTAATAAACAATCATCTTCATTGCCGAACACTACATGTGTGAAATAAGCTAGTTTGGATCTAGGAATCTGTTGCTTTCCTACGAAGAAGGTTGAGTGCAGCAAGTTCAAAAATTTCATGTTTGTATAATCGAACAAGATGTAAAACTTATAAGTTTCGTTTCATTTCTAAACTACTTTGTTTAGAAAACAAACACCTTCATTGACAAATATTGTACTGTGTGAAGTAAGCTGTTTCGGTTCTAGGAATCAGTTGCTTTTCTCCGGAGATGGTTGAGTGTAGCAAGTTAAAACTTTCCTTGTTAATGTAATCTAAAAAGATATACAACGTAACAGATTCACCTCATTTCTAAAGTAGTTTGTTGAGAAGCAAACATCTTCATTACCGAACACTGCACTGTGTGAAATAAGCTAGTTTGGTTCTAGGAATCAGTTGCTTTCCTACGAAGAAGGTTGAGTGCAGCAAGTTCAAACTTTCCTAGTTTTTGTAATCTAACAAGATGTATAAATTCATAGATTTGCCTCATTTCCACATACTTTCTTTAGAAAACCAACATCTTCATTGCTGAACCCTATACTGTGTGAAATAAGGTAGTTCAGTTCTAGGAATCAGTTGCTTTCCTACGAAGAAGGTTGAGTGCAGCAAGTTCAAACTTTCCTAATTTGTGTAAACTAACAAGATGTATAAGTTAGTTGATTAGCCTCATTTCTAAAGTAGTTTTTCAAGAAAACAAACATCTCCATTGCCGAACACTATACTGTGTGAAATAAGCTAGTTCGGTCTAGGAATCAGTTGCTTTCCTACGAAGAAGGTTGAGTGCAACAAGTTCAAACTTTCCTTGTTAATGTAATCTAAAAAGATGTACAACTTAGTAGATAGGCCTCATTTCTACAGTAGTTTGTTTAAAAAACAAACATCTTCTTTGCCGAACACTATATTGACTGAAATAAGCTACTTCGGTTCTAGGAATCTGTTGCTTTCCTACATAGAAGGTTCAGTGCAACAAGTTCAAACATTCCTTGTTAATGTAATCTAAAAGGACGTACAACTTAGTAGATTGGCGTCATTTCTTCAGTAGTTTGTTTAGAAAACAAACATCCTCAATGTCGATTACTGAACTGTGTGCAAATACCGACTTCGTTTATAGGAATCAGTTGCTTTCCTATGAAGAAGGTTGAGTGCATCAAGTTCAAACTTTCCTTGTTTGTGTAATCTAACAAGATGTACAACATAAAAGTTTCACTTCATTTCCAAACTACTTTGTTTAGAAAACAAACGCCTTCATTGCCAAATATTGTACTGTGTGAAATAAGCTGTTTTGGTTCTAGGAATCATTTGCTTTCCTAGAAAGAAGGTTGAGTGCAGCAAGTTCAAACTTTCCTAGACTGTGCAATCTAACAAGATGCATAAGTTAGTAGATTCGCCTCATTTCTAAAGTAATTTGTTTAGAAAACAAATATCTTCATTGCCGAACTGTATACTGTGTGAAATGAGCTAGTTCGGTTCTAGGAATCATTTGCTTTCCTACAAAGAAGGTTGAGTGCAACAAGTTCAAACTTTCCTCTTAATGTAATCTAAAAAGATGTACAACTTAGTAGATTGGCCTCATTTCTACAGTACTTTGTTTAGAAAACAAACATCTTCATTGCTGAACACTGTACTGTGTGAAATAAGCTAATTCGGTTCTAGGAATCAATAGTTTTCCTACAAACAAGGTTGAGTGCAGCAAGTTCAAACTTTCCTTGTTTGTGTAATTGAACAAGATGTACGACGTACAAGTGTCGTTTCATTTCTAAACTACTTTGTTTAGAAAACAAACATCATCATTTCCAAACACTGTAGTCTGTGAAATAAGCTAGTTCGGTTCTAGGAATCAGTTGCTTTTCTACAGATATGGTTGGGGGCAATAAGTTCAAACTTTCCTTGTTAATGTAATCTAAAAAGATATTCAACTTCATAGATTCACCTCATTTCTGAAGTAGTTTTTTTAGAAAACAAACACTTTCATTGCCAAATATTGTATTGTGTGAAATAAGCAGTTTTGGTTCTAGGAATCAGTTGCTTTGCTACGAAGAAGGTTGAGTGCAGCAAGTTCAAACTTTCCTTGTTTGTGTAATCTAATAAGATGTACAACTTACAAGTTTCGCTTTATTTCCAAACTTCTTTGATTAGAAAACAAACATCTTCATTGCCGAACGCTGTACTGTGTGAAATAAGCTAGTTGGGTTCTAGGAGTCTCCTGCTATCCTACGAAGAAGGTTGAGTGCAGCAAGTTCAAACTTTCCTTGTTAATGTAATCTAAAAAGATGTACAACCATGTAGATTCACGTCATTTCTACAGTAGTTTGTTTAGAAAACTAACATCTTCCTTGCCGAAACCTGTAATGTGTGAAAGTAGCTAGTTCGTTTCTAGGAATCAGTTGCTTTCTTAAGAAGGTTGAGTGCAGCAAGTTTAAACTTTCCTTGTTTGTGTAATCTAACAAGATGGACAACTTATTATATTCAACTCATTCCTAAACTACTTTGTTTAGAAAAGAAACACGTTCAATGCCAATTATTGTACTGTGTGAAATAAGCTGTTTTGAATCTCGGAATCAGTTGCTTTCCTGTGAAGAGGTTGAGTGCAGCAATTTCAAACTTTCCTTGTTTCTGTAATCTAACAAGATGTACACCTTACAAATTTTGCTTCATTTCTAAACGACTTTGTTTAGAATACAAACATCTTCATTGCAAAACACTGTACTGTGTGAAATAAGCTAGTACCGTTCTAGGAATCAGTTGTTTCCTACGAAGAAGGTTGAGTGCAGCAAGTTCAAACTTTCCTAGTTTGTGTAATCTAACAAGATGTATAAGTTAGTAGATTCACCTCACTTCTAAAGTCGTTTGTAGAGAAAACAACCGTCTTCATTGCCAAACACTATACTGTGTGAAAGAAGCTAGTTCGGTTCTAGGAAACAGTTATTTTTCCTATGAAGAAGGTTGAGTGGAACAAGTTAAAACTTTCCTTGGTAATCTAATCTAAAAAGATGTACAACCTAGTAGATTGGCCTCATATCTACAGTAGTTTGTTTAAGAAACAAACATCTTCATTGCCGAAAAACTATGCTGTGTGAAATAATCTATTTTGGTCTAGGAATCAGTTGCTTTCCTACTAAGAAGGTTGGGTGGAGCAAGTTCAAAAATTTCTTGTTTTTGTAATTTAACAAGATCTACAACTTACAAGTTTCGCTTCATTTCTGAACTACTTTGTTTAGAAAAAAACACCTTCATTGCCAAATATTGTACTGTGTGGAATAAGCTGTTTCGGTTCTAGAAATCAGTTGCTTTCCTATGAAGAAAGTTGAATGCAGCAAGTTCAAACTTTTCTACTTTGTTTATTCTAACAAGATGTATAAGTTAGTTGATTCGCCTCATTTCTAAAGTACTTTGTTTAAAAAACAAACATCTTCCTTGCCAAACCCTATACTGTGTGAAATACGCTAGTTCGGTCTAGGAATCAGTTCCTTTCCTACGAAGAAGGTTGAGTGCAACAAGTTCAAACTTTCCTTGTGAATGTAATCTAAAAAGATGTACAACTTAGTCGATTGGCCTCATTTCTACAGCAGTTTGTTTAAAAAACAAACATCTTCATTGCCGAACAAGATACTGTGTGAAATAAGCTAGTTTGGTTCTAGGAATCAGTTGCTTTCCTACGAAGAAGGTTGAGTACAGCAACTTCAAAAATTCCTTGTTTGTGTAATCTAACAAGATGTACAACTTATTAGATTCGACTCATTTCTAAACTACTTTGTTTAGAAAACAAACACCCTCATTGTCAAATATTGTAGTGTGTGAAATAAGCTGTTTTGGATCTAGGAATCAGTTGCTTTCCTGCGAAGAAGGTTGAGTGCAGCAAGTTCAAACTTACCTAGTTTGTGTAATCTAACTAGATGTATAAGTTAGTTGATTCGCCTCATTTCTACAGGAGATTGTTTAGAAAACAAACATCTTCATTGCCGAACACTGTACTGTGTGAAAATAGCTAGGGCGTTTCTAGAAATCAGTTGCTTTCCTAAGAAGAAGGTTGAGTGCAGCAAGTTCAAACTTTCCTTGTTTGCGTAATCTCACAAGATGTACAACTTATTAGATTCGCCTCATTTCTAAACTACTTTGTTTAGAAAACAAACACCTTCATTGCCAATTATTGTACTGTGTGAAATAAGCTGTTTCTATTCTAGGAATCAGTTGCTTTCCTACAAAGAAGGTTGACTGCAGCAAGTTCAAACTTTCCTAGCTTGTGTAATATAACATGATATATAAGATAGTAGATTCACCTCATTTCTAAAGTAGTTTGTTTAGAAAACAAACATCTTCATTCCCGAACCCTATACTGTGTGAAATCAGTGAGTTCGGTTCTAGGAGTCATTTTCTATCCTACGAATAACGTTGAGTGCAACAAGTTCCAACTTTCCTTGTTAATGTAAAATGAAAAGATGTACATCTTAGTAGATTGGCCTCTGTAGCAGACAGCTTCAGGTTCGCTGAGATGAGCATCCAGACCGGGCACAGTTATGTAGGAAGGGATATTATTTTTTGAAGCTTACAGATCCAGGGGAAGTTCCATAATGGCAGGAGAAGCAGCCTGCTCTCCACAGGGCCAAGCAGAGACAGAGAGAGAAACCAACCAGCCACCACCGCACACAGAACAAAAACTACAGCCAAATGTCACACAGCACACTTCAGGAACCCTTGGTAGGCACATTTGCATATCTTTACAATGGAATCTCAAACCCACACCATTAACACCTTAAGACCAGCCTCCAGTGACATTGCCTCTAGCAAGGTGATTGCATATGCAAAGTATAACTAGTAAAACACTGAATATTTTGGGGGACATATATTCAAACTACCACATTCCACCCTTGGCCCCCAATATATTTAGCTCTTGGCCCCCAATAGATTTATAACTATCAAACATTGTAAATTGTACTCAGTCCAATTTCAAAGGTTCTCACAGTCTTGATCAACTTAAGATAGTGAGTCCTGTAAAATCAAACAAGTTAAACACTTTCAACATGTAAAGGCACAGAGTAAACATTTTAACTGTATAAGGAATAGCAAGGAGAGAGTAGAACAATGCAAACTCAACCACCATCAGCCATCATCAAACTTCTGCAGTTCAAGTTCAATATAACCATAGACTGACAGTGTCCAGGTTTTCCAATTCCGCCCCTCCAGCTGGGCAGAGTCACCAGGGAAAACTTTTATCCCATGCCAACACTGCACTCCATGGTAGCCCTTTTGCACATTTCTGGTATATCCAAAACATCTTCAGGTCTCCATGCAAACCACGGCCCATCTTCCAAAGGCTCTTGCAGCCTATTCCTGAGGGTCTTCATGCCCTGCCTCATACCACATCTCAGCAGCGGCTCCTGGAACCATGTGCAATTCATGACCACTCCATGCATTTTTCATGCTTCCAAAACTAATACCAGGTGTGCAGGACACAGCTATATTCTTAATCCAGGAAGAAAATAAATCATAGCCTTGACAAGCAGGTTCCTTCTCCAGTCAGCTCTTTCCAAGAATTTGCATTTTTAACAGTCTTTCCTCAGGCATCCTCTCCATTGTTTTAATGCAACTGCAGTAGGGCCACCTTCCTTCCACCTTCCTTAAGAATGCTAATGTGTTGACAATAGCAGCTAAACCAGTCTCAATGTCTCTACTTTTAACTTGCTTCAGGTTTTCCAACTTAAAATCTTAAAATCTCAGTCCGATATCTTTAGCCAAGCACATCAGTCCATTACAAATTTAAGTTTGATCAAACACTCTGGGCCTGGATAGCGGAACGTAGCTATCCCTTATGCCAGTAGCCCAGTTCCAATAAAGTCCTCTGCAGTCTGTCCTTCCCCTTAGAAAGCTCATAAGCCAAGCCTCGAAGTTCAATACAGTCTGCACTTAGCATTCTGAAACTCTCATCAGAATAGTCCATAAAACTTGGCTTAACACTCCAGAAGGCATCTTCAGTTGCAAGCACCAAGTCCATGCCCTTCCTCCAAAACAAAAGTTCCAAAAGACAAGCAACCACACGATCAGGTTCATCTCACCCCACACTCCTCGGTACCACTTTACTGTACCAGACAGCTTCAGGTTCGCTGAGATGAACTTCCAGACAGGGCACAGCTTTGGAGGAAGGGATGTTATTTATTGAAGCTTACAGATCCAGGGGAAGTTCATTAATGGCAGGAGAAGCAGCCTGCTCTCCACAGGTCCAAGCAGAGAGAGAGAGAGAGAGAAACCAACCAGCCACCACAGCACACAGAGCAAAAACTACAGCCAAAAGGTCACACAGAACACTTCAGGAACTCCTGCTAGGCACATTTGCATATCTTTACAAAAGAATCTCAAACCCACACCATTAACACCTTAAGACCAGTCCCCAGTGACATTGCCTCTAGCAAGGTGATTGCAGATGCAAACTATAACTAGTAAAACACTGAATATATAGGGGGACATATATTCAAACTACCACAGCCTCATTCCTACAGTAGTTTGTTTAGAAAACAAACATCTTCATTGCCGAACGCTGTACTGTGTGAAATAAGCTAGTTCGGTTCTAGGAATCAGTAGCTTTCCTACGAGGAAGGTTGAGTGCAGCAAGTTCAAACTTTCCTTGTTTGTGTAATCTAACAAGATGTACAACGTACAAGTTTCGCTTCATTTCTAAACTACTTTGTTTACAAAACAAACATCTTCATTGCCAAACACTGTAGTGTGTGAAATAAGCTAGTTCTGTTTTGGTAAGCAGTTGCTTTTCTAAGGAGATGGTTGAGTGGAACAAGTTCAACCTTTCCATGTTAAAGTAATCTAAAAAGATGTACAACTTAATAGATTCACCTCATTTCTAAAGTAGTTTGTTGAGAAAACAAACATCTTCTTTGCCAAACACTGTACTGTGTGAAATAAGCTAGTTTGGTCTAGGAAACAGTTGCTATCCTACGAACAAGGTTGAGTGCAACAAGTTCAAACTTTCCTAGTTTGTGTAATCTACCAAGATGTATAAGTTAGCATATTCGCCTCATTTCTAAAGTAGTTTGTTTAGAAAACAAACATCTTCATTGCTGAACCCTATACTGTGTGAAATAAGCTAGTTCGGTCTAGAAATCAGTTGATTTCCTCCGACAAAAGTTGAGTGCAACAAGTTCAAACTTTCCTTGTTAATGTAATCTAAAACGATATACAACTTAGTAAATTGGTCTCATTTGTAAACTACTTTGTTTAGAAAACAAACACCTTCATTGCCAAATATTGTACTGTGTGAAATAAGCTGTTTTGGTTCTAGGAATCATTTGATTTCCTGAGAAGAAGGTTGGGTGCAGCAAGTTCAAACTTTCCTTGTTTGTGTAATCTAACAAGAAGTACAACATAGTAGATTGGCTTCATTTCTACAGTAGTTTGTTTAGAAAACACACATCTTCATTGCCGAACCCTATACTGTGTGAAATAAGCTAGTTTGGTCTAGGAATCAGTTGCTTTCCTATGAAGAAGGTTGAGTGCAACAAGTTCAAACTTTCCTTGTTAATGTTATTTAAAAAGATGTACAACTTAATAGATTCACTTCATGTCTAAAATAATTTGTTTAGAAAACAAACATCTTCATTGCCGAACACTGTACTGTGTGAAATAAGCTTGTTTGGTTCTAGGAATCAGTTGCTTTCCTACGAAGAAGGTTGAGTGCAGCAACTTCAAACTTTCCTTGTTTGTGTAATCTAACAAAATGTACATGTTACAAGTTTCGCTTCATTTCTAAACTACTTTGTTTAGAAAAGAAACATCTCCACTGCCGAACACTGTAATGTGTGAAATAAGCTACTTCGTTTATAGTAATCAGTTGCTTTTCTACTGAGATGGTTGAGTGCAACAAGTTCAAACTTTCCTTTTTAATGTAATCTAAAAAGATGTACAACTTAATAGATTCACCTCATTTCTAAAGTAGTTTGTTCAGAAAACAAACATCTTCATTGCGGAACACTGTACTGTGTGAAATAAGCTGGTTCGGTTCTAGGAATCAGTTGCTTTCCTATGAAGAAGGTTGAGTGCAGAATGTTCAAACTTTCCTTGTTTGTCCAATCTACCAAGATGTACAACTTACAAGTTTCGCTTCATTTCCAAACTACTTTGTTTAGAAAACAAACATCTTCATTTTCGTAGGCTGTACTGTGTGAAAAAAGCTAGTTCGGTTCTAGGAATCAGTTGCTTTCCTACGAAGAAGGTTGGGAGCAGCAAGTCCAAACTTTCCTTGTTAATGTAATCTAAAAAGATGTCCAACTTATTAGATTCGCCTCATTTCTAAACTACTGTCTTTAGAAAACAAACACCTTCATTGCCAAATATTGTACTGTGTGAAATAAGCTGTTTTGGATATAGGAATCAGGTGCTTTCCTGAGAATAAGGTTGAGTGCAGCAAGTTCAAATTTTCCTAGTTTGTGTAATCTAACAAGATGTATAAGTTAGTTGATTCGTCTCATTTCTACAGTAGCTTGTTTAGAAAACAAACATCTTCATTGCTGAACCCTGTACTGTGTGAAAAAAGCTAGTTTGTTTGTAGGAATCAGTTGTTTTCCTACGAACACGGTTGAGTGCAGGAAGTTCAAACTTTCTTTGTTTCCGTTCTCTAACAAGATGTACAACTTATTAGATTCTCCTCATTTCTATACTACTTTGTTTAGAAAATAACATCTTCATTGCCAAACAGTGTATTGTGTGAAATAAGCTAATTCGGTTCTAGGAATCAGTTGCTTTTCTACGGAGATGGTTGAGATCAACAAGTTCAAATTTTACTTGTTAATGTAAACTAAAAAGATGTACAATGAAATAGATTCACCTCATTTCTGAAGTAGTTTCTTGAGAAAACAAACATGATCATTGCCGAACACTGTACTGTGTGAAATAAGCTAGTTCGGTTCTACGAATCAGTTCCTTTCCTACGAAGAATGTTGAGTGCAGCACGTTCAAACTTTCCTTGTTTGTGTAATCTCACAAGATGTACAACTTATAAGTATCTCTTCATTTCTAAACTTCTTTGTTTGGAAAACAAACACCTTCATTTGCAAAAATTGTACTGTGTGAAATAAGCTCTTTTGGTTCTAGAAAGCAATTAGTTTCCTACCAAGAAGGTTGAGTGCAGAAAGTTCAAATTTCCTGGTTTGTGTAATCTAACAAAATATATAAATTAGTCGATTCGCCTCATTTCTAAAGTAGTTTGTTTAGAAAACAAACATCTTCAATGCCAACCCTATACTGTGTGAAATAAGCTAGTTCGGTCTAAGAATCAGTTGCTTTCCTATGAAGAAGGTTGAGTGCAGCAAGTTAAAACATTCCTTGCTAATGTAATCTAAAAAGATGTACACGTTAGTAGATTGGCGTCATTTCTACAGTAGTTTGTTTAGAAAACAAATATTTTCAGTGCCGAACCCTGTGCAGTGTGAAAATAGCTACTTCGTTTCTAGGAATCAGTTGCTTTCCTACGAAAAAGGTTGAGTGCAGCAAGTTCAAACATTCCTCGTTTGCGTAATCTAACAAGATGTACAACTTATTAGATTCAACTCATTTCTAATCTACTTTGATTTGAAAACAAACACCTTCATTGCCAAGTATTGTACTGTGTGAAATAAGCTGTTTTGGTTCTAGGAATCAGTTCCTTTCCTGCGAAGAATGTTGAGTGCAGCAAGTTCAAACTTTCCTAGTTTGTGTAATCAAACAAGATGTATAAGTTAGTTGATTCGCCTCATTTCTACAGTAGCTTGTTTAGAAAAGAAACATCTTCATTTGCAAACACTGTGCTGTGTGAAATAAGCTAGTTGGGTTCTAGGAATCAGTTGCTTTCCTACAAAGAAGGTTGAGGGTAGCAAGTTCAAACTTTCCTTGTTTGTGTAAACTAACAAGATGTACAACTTATTTGATTCATCTCATTTCTAAATTACTTGGTTTAGAAAACAAACACCTTCATTGCCGAACACTGTACTGTGTGAAATAAGCTAGTTTGGTTTGAGGAAACAGTTGTTTTTTCTACGAAGAAGGTTGAATGCATAAAGTTCGAACATTCCTTGTTAATGTAATATAAAAGATGTACAACTTATTACATTGGCGTCATTTCTTCAGTAGTTCATTTAGAAAACAAACATCTTCATTGCCGAACCCTGTACTGTGTGAAAATACCTAGTTCGCTTCTAGGAATAAGTTGCTTTCCTACGAAGAAGGTTGAGTGCAGCAAGTTCAAACTTTCCTTGTTTGTGTAATCTAACAAGATGTACAACTTATTCCATTCGCCTCATTTCTAAACTACTTTGTTTAGAAAACAAACATCTTCATTGCCAAATATTGTACTGTGTGAAATAAGCTCTTTCGGTTCTAGGAATTAGTTGTTTTCCTTCAAAAAATGTTGATAGCTGCAAGTTCAAACGTTCCTAAGTTGTGTAATCTAATAAGATGTCTAAATTAGTAGATTCGCCTCATTTCTAAAGGAGTTTGTTTGCAAAACAAACATCTTCGTTGCGGAACCAGATAATGTGTGAAATAAGCTAGTTCGGTTCTAGGAATCATTTGCTTTCCTACGAAGAAGGTTGAGTGCAACAAGTTCAAACTGTCCTTTTAGTATAATCTAAAAAGATGTACAACTTAGTAGATTGGCGTCATTTCTACAGTAGTTTGTTTAGAAAACAAACATCTTCATTGCCAAACACTGTACTGTGTCAAATAAGCTAGTTCTGTTCCAGAAATCAGTAGCTTTCCTACGAAGAAGGTTGAGTGCAGCAAGTTCAAACTTTCCTAATTTGTGTAATCTAACAAGATGTATAAGTTAGTTGATTGGCCTCATTTCAACAGTAGCTTGTTTAGAAAACAAACATCTTTATTGCAGAACCCTATACTGTGTGAAATAAGCTATTTTTGGGTCTAGGAATCAGTTGCTTTCCTATGAAGAAGGTTTGAGTACAAGAAGTTCAAACTTTCCTTATTAATGTAATCTAAAAGGATGTACAATTTAGTAGATTGTCCTTATTTCTACAGTAATTTGTTTAGAAAACAAACATCTTCATTGCCGAACACTCTACTGTGTGAAAGAAGCTAGTTTGTTTCTGGGATTCAGTTGCTTTCCTACGAAGAAGGTTGAGTGCAGCAAGTTCAAACTTTCCATGTTTGTGTAATGTAACACGATGTACAACTTACAAGTTTCGCTTCATTTCTAAACTACTTTGTTTAGAAAACAAACACCTTCATTGCCAAATACTGTACTGTGTGAATAAGCTGTTTGGTTCTTGGAATCAGTTGCTTTTCTACAGATATGGTTGAGTGCATCAACTTCAAACTTTCCTTGTTAATGTAATCTGAAAAAAGATGTCCAAGTTAATAGATTCACCTCATTTCTAAAGTAGTTTGTTGAGAAAACAAACATCTTCCTTGCCGAACACTGTACTGTGTGAAATAAGCTCATTCGTTTCTAGGAATCACTTGCTTTATGAAAAAGGTTGCATGTAGCAAGTTCAAACTAACCTTGTTTGTGTAATCTAAGAAGATATACAAGTTAGTAGATATGCATCATTTCTAAAGTAGTTTGTTAAGAATACAAACATCTTCATTGCCGAACGTTTTACTGTGTGAAAATAACTAGTTAGTTTCTAGGAATCAGTTGCTTTCCTACGAAGAAGGTTGAGTGCAGCAAGTTCAAACTTTCCTTGTTTGCATAAGCTAACAAAATGTACAACTTATTAGATTCAACTCATTTCTAAACTACTTTGTTTTGAAAACAAACACCTTCATTGCCAAGTATTGTACTGTGTAAAATAAGCTGTTTTGGTTCTATAGGAATCAGGTGCTTTCCTGAGAAGAAGGTTGAGTGCACCATGTTCAAATTTTCCTAGTTTGTGTAATCTAACAAGATGTATAAGTTAGTTGATTCGTCTCATTTCTACAGTAGCTTGTTTAGAAAACAAACATCTTCATTGCTGAACCCTGTACTGTGTGAAAAAGCTAGTTTGTTTTCAAGGAATCAGTTGTTTTCCTTCGAACAGGTTGAGTGCAGCAAGGTTGAGTGCAGGAAGTTCAAACTTTCTTTGAAAACAAACATGTTCTCTAACAAGATGTACAACTTATTAGATTCTCCTCAGGTTTTCTATACTACTTTGTTTAGAAAATAACATCTTCATTGCCAAACAGTGTATTGTGTGAAATAAGCTAATTCGGTTCTAGGAATCAGTTGCTTTTCTACGGAGATGGTTGAGATCAACAAGTTCAAATTTTACTTGTTAATGTAAACTAAAAAGATGTACAATGAAATAGATTCACCTCATTTCTGAAGTAGTTTCTTGAGAAAACAAACATGATCATTGCCGAACACTGTACTGTGTGAAATAAGCTAGTTCGGTTCTACGAATCAGTTCCTTTCCTACGAAGAATGTTGAGTGCAGCACGTTCAAACTTTCCTTGTTTGTGTAATCTCACAAGATGTACAACTTATAAGTATCTCTTCATTTCTAAACTTCTTTGTTTGGAAAACAAACACCTTCATTTGCAAAAATTGTACTGTGTGAAATAAGCTCTTTTGGTTCTAGAAAGCAATTAGTTTCCTACCAAGAAGGTTGAGTGCAGAAAGTTCAAATTTCCTGGTTTGTGTAATCTAACAAAATATATAAATTAGTCGATTCGCCTCATTTCTAAAGTAGTTTGTTTAGAAAACAAACATCTTCAATGCCAACCCTATACTGTGTGAAATAAGCTAGTTCGGTCTAAGAATCAGTTGCTTTCCTATGAAGAAGGTTGAGTGCAGCAAGTTAAAACATTCCTTGCTAATGTAATCTAAAAAGATGTACACGTTAGTAGATTGGCGTCATTTCTACAGTAGTTTGTTTAGAAAACAAATATTTTCAGTGCCGAACCCTGTGCAGTGTGAAAATAGCTACTTGTTTCTAGGAATCAGTTGCTTTCCTACGAAAAAAGGTTGAGTGCAGCAAGTTCAAACATTCCTCGTTTGCGTAATCTAACAAGATGTACAACTTATTAGATTCAACTCATTTCTAATCTACTTTGATTTGAAAACAAACACCTTCATTGCCAAGTATTGTACTGTGTGAAATAAGCTGTTTTGGTTCTAGGAATCAGTTCCTTTCCTGCGAAGAATGTTGAGTGCAGCAAGTTCAAACTTTCCTAGTTTGTGTAATCAAACAAGATGTATAAGTTAGTTGATTGGCCTCATTTCTACAGTAGCTTGTTTAGAAAAGAAACATCTTCATTTGCAAACACTGTGCTGTGTGAAATAAGCTAGTTGGGTTCTAGGAATCAGTTGCTTTCCTACAAAGAAGGTTGAGGGTAGCAAGTTCAAACTTTCCTTGTTTGTGTAAACTAACAAGATGTACAACTTATTTGATTCATCTCATTTCTAAATTACTTGGTTTAGAAAACAAACACCTTCATTGCCGAACACTGTACTGTGTGAAATAAGCTAGTTTGGTTTGAGGAAACAGTTGTTTTTCTACGAAGAAGGTTGAATGCATAAAGTTCGAACATTCCTTGTTAATGTAATATAAAAGATGTACAACTTATTACATTGGCGTCATTTCTTCAGTAGTTCATTTAGAAAACAAACATCTTCATTGCCGAACCCTGTACTGTGTGAAAATACCTAGTTCGCTTCTAGGAATAAGTTGCTTTCCTACGAAGAAGGTTGAGTGCAGCAAGTTCAAACTTTCCTTGTTTGTGTAATCTAACAAGATGTACAACTTATTCCATTCGCCTCATTTCTAAACTACTTTGTTTAGAAAACAAACATCTTCATTGCCAAATATTGTACTGTGTGAAATAAGCTCTTTCGGTTCTAGGAATTAGTTGTTTTCCTTCAAAAAATGTTGATAGCTGCAAGTTCAAACGTTCCTAAGTTGTGTAATCTAATAAGATGTCTAAATTAGTAGATTCGCCTCATTTCTAAAGGAGTTTGTTTGCAAAACAAACATCTTCGTTGCGGAACCAGATAATGTGTGAAATAAGCTAGTTCGGTTCTAGGAATCATTTGCTTTCCTACGAAGAAGGTTGAGTGCAACAAGTTCAAACTGTCCTTTTAGTATAATCTAAAAAGATGTACAACTTAGTAGATTGGCGTCATTTCTACAGTAGTTTGTTTAGAAAACAAACATCTTCATTGCCAAACACTGTACTGTGTCAAATAAGCTAGTTCTGTTCCAGAAATCAGTAGCTTTCCTACGAAGAAGGTTGAGTGCAGCAAGTTCAAACTTTCCTAATTTGTGTAATCTAACAAGATGTATAAGTTAGTTGATTGGCCTCATTTCAACAGTAGCTTGTTTAGAAAACAAACATCTTTATTGCAGAACCCTATACTGTGTGAAATAAGCTATTTCGGTCTAGGAATCAGTTGCTTTCCTACGAAGAGTTTGAGTACAAGAAGTTCAAACTTTCCTTATTAATGTAATCTAAAAGGATGTACAATTTAGTAGATTGTCCTTATTTCTACAGTAACTTGTTTAGAAAACAAACATCTTCATTGCCGAACACTCTACTGTGTGAAAGAAGCTAGTTCGTTTCTGGGATTCAGTTGCTTTCCTACGAAGAAGGTTGAGTGCAGCAAGTTCAAACTTTCCATGTTTGTGTAATGTAACACGATGTACAACTTACAAGTTTCGCTTCATTTCTGAACTACTTTGTTTAGAAAACAAACACCTTCATTGCCAAATACTGTACTGTGTGAATAAGCTGTTTCGGTTCTTGGAATCAGTTGCTTTTCTACAGATATGGTTGAGTGCATCAACTTCAAACTTTCCTTGTTAATGTAATCTGAAAAGATGTCCAAGTTAATAGATTCACCTCATTTCTAAAGTAGTTTGTTGAGAAAACAAACATCTTCCTTGCCGAACGCTGTACTGTGTGAAATAAGCTCATTCGTTTCTAGGAATCACTTCCTTTATGAAAAAGGTTGCATGTAGCAAGTTCAAACTAACCTTGTTTGTGTAATCTAAGAAGATATACAAGTTAGTAGATATGCATCATTTCTAAAGTAGTTTGTTAAGAATACAAACATCTTCATTGCCGAACGTTTTACTGTGTGAAAATAACTAGTTAGTTTCTGGGAATCAGTTGCTTTCCTGCGCAGAAGGTTGAGTGCAGCAAGTTCAAACTTTCCTTGTTTGCATAAGCTAACAAAATGTACAACTTATTAGATTCAACTCATTTCTAAACTACTTTGTTTTGAAAACAAACACCTTCATTGCCAAGTATTATACTGTGTAAAATAAGCTGTTTTGGTTCTAGGAATAAGGTGCTTTCCTGTAAAGAAGGTTGAGTGCACCATGTTCAAACTTTCCTAGTTTGTGTAATCTAACAAGATGTATAAGTTAGTTGATTCGACTCATTTCTACAGTAGCTTGTTTAGAAAACAAACACCTTCATTGCGGAACACTGTACTGAGTGAAATAAGCTAGTTCAGTTCAAGGAATCAGTTGTTTTTCTTCGAAGAAGGTTGAGTGCAGCAAGTAATTGAAAAAGATGTAAAACTTTGTAGATTCACCTCATTTCTAAAGTAGTTTATTGAGAAAACAAACATGTTTATTGCTGAACACTGTTCTGTGTGAAATAAGCGGGTTAGGTTCTAGGAATCACTTCCTTTCCTACGAAGAAGGTTGAGTGCAGCAAGTTCAAACTTTCCTTGTTTGTGTAATCTAACAAGATATACAAGTTAGAAGACTCGCTTCATTTCTAAACTACATTGTTTAGAAAAGAAACATCTTCATAGGCGAACACTGTACTGTGTGAAATAAGCTAGTTCGGTTCAAGGAATAAGTTGTTTTCCTTCGAAGAAGGTTGAGTGCAGCATGTTCAAACATTCCTTGTTAATGAAATCTAGAAAGATGTACAACTTAGGAGATTGGCGTCATTTCTTCAGTAGTTTGTTTAGAAAACAAACATCTTCATTGCCGAACCCTGTATTGTGTGAAAATAGCTAGTTCGTTTCTAGGAATCAGTTGCTTTCCTACGAAAAAGGTTGAGTGCAGCACGTTCAAACTTTCCTTGTTTGTGTAATCTAATAAGATGTACAACTTATTAGATTCGCCTCATATCTAAAATTCTTTGTTTAAAAACAAACACCTTCAATCCCAAATATTGTACTCTGTGAAATAAGCGGTTTCGGGTCTAGGAATCAGTTGCTTTCCTACAAAGAAGGTTGAGTGCAGCAAGTTCAAACTTTCTTAGTTTGTGTAGTCTAAGAAGATGTATATGTTAGTTGATTCACCTCATTTCTAAAGTACTTTGTTTAGAAAACAAACATCTTCATTGCCGAACCCTATACTGTGTGTTCGGTCTAGGAATCAATTGCTTTCCTACGAAGAAGCTTGAGTGTAACAAGTTGAAACTTTCCTTGTTAATGTAATCTAAAAAGATGTACAACTTAGTAGATTGGCCTCATTTCTACGGTAGTTTGTTTAGAAAAAAAAACATTTTCATTGCCGACCACTATACTGTGTGAAATAAGCTATTTCGGTTCTAGGAATCAGTTGCTTTCATACGAAGGAAGTTGAGTGCAGCCAGTTCAAACTTTCCTTGTTTGTGTAATCTAACAAGATATACAACTTAGAAGTTTCGCTTCATTTCTAAACTACTTTGTTTAGAAAAAAAAAAAACCTCTTCATTGCCGAACACTGTACTGTGTGAAACAAGTTAGTTCGGTTCAGGTAATGACTTGTTTTTCTACGAAGAATGTTGAGTGCAGCAAGTTCAAACATTCCTTGTTAATGTAATATAAAAAGATGCACAACTTCGTAGATGGTGTCATTTCATCAGTAGTTTGTTTAGAAAACAAACATCTTCATTGCCGAACCCTGTACTGTGTGAAAATAGCTGGTTCGTTTCTATGAATCAGTTGCTTTCCAACGAAGATGGTTGAGTGCAGCAAGTTCAAACTTTCCTCGTTTGTGTAATCTAACAAGATGTATAAGTTAGTAGATTCGCCTCATTTCTAAAGTAGTTTGTTTAGAAAACAAACATCTTCATTGCCGAACCCTATACTGTGTGAAATAAGCTAGTTCGGTTCTGGGAATCCGTTGTTTTCCTACGAATAAAGTTGAGTGCAACAAGTTCAAACTTTCCTTGTTAATGTAATCTAAAAAGATGTACAACTTAGTAGATTGGCCTCATTTCTACATTAGCTTGTTGAGAAAACAAACATCTTCATTCCCGAACACTGTACTATGTGAAATAAGCTAGTTCGGTTCTAGGAATCAGTAGCTTTCCTATGAAGAAGTTTGAGTGAAGCAACTTCAAACTTTCCTTGTTTGCGTAATCTAACAAGATGTACAACTTATTAGATTCGCCTCACTTCTAAACTACTTTGTTAGAAAACAAACACCTTCATTGCCAAATTTTGTAATGTGTGAAATAAGCTCTTTTGGTTCTAGGAATCAGTTGCTTTCCTGCGAAGAAGGTTGAGTGCAGCAAGTTCAAACTTTCCTAGTTTGTGTAATCTAAGAAGATGTATACGTTAGTTGATTCGCCTCATTTCAACAGTAGCTTGTTTAAAAAAAAAAAAAAACATCTTCATTGCCCAACCCTATACTTTGTGAAATAAGCTAGTTTGGGTCAACCAATCAGTTGTTTTCCTACGAAGAAGGTTGTGTGCACCAAGTTAAAACATTCCTTGTAAATGTAATCTGAATAGATGTACAACTTAGTAGATTGGCGTCATTTCTTCAGTAGTTTGTGTAGAAAACAAATATCTTCATTGCCGTACCTTGTACTGTATGAAAATAGTTAGTTCTTTTCTAGGAATCACGTGCTTTCCTACGAAGAAGGTTGAGTGCAGCAAGTTCAAACTTTCCTTGTTTGTGTAATCTAACACGATGTACAACTTATTAGATACGACTCATTTCAAAACTTCTTTGTTTAGGAAAGAAACACCTTCATTGCCAAATATTGTACTGTGGAAATAAGCGGTTTCAGTCCTAGGAATCAGTTCCTTTCCTACGAAGAAGGTTGAGTGCAGCAAGTTCAAACGTTCCTTCTTAATGTAATCTAAAAAGATGTACAAATTATTAGATTGGAGTCATTTCTACAATTTTTTGTTGAGAAAACAAACATCTTCATTGCTGAACACTGTACTGTGTGAAATAAGCTAGTTCGGTTCGAGGAATCAGTAGCTTTCACACAAGGAAGGTTGAGTACAGCAAGTTCAAACTTTCCTTGTTAATACAATCTAAAAAGATTTACACCTTAGTAGGTTGGAGTCATTTCTACAGCAGTTTGTTTAGAAAACAAACATCTTCATTGCAAAACCATGTGGGAAAATAGCTAGATCTTTTCTAGGAATCAGTTCCTTTCCTATGGAGAATGTTCAGTGCAGCAAGTTCAAACTTTCCTTGTTTGCGAAATATAACAAGATGTACAACTATTTAGATTCGACTCATTTCTAAACCACTTTGTTTAGAAAATAAACACCTTCATTAACAAATATTGTACTGTGTGAAATAAGCTGTTTTGGTTCCAAGAATCTGTTGCTTTCCTGCGAAGAAGGTTAAGTGCTGCAAGTTCAAACTTTCCTTTTTTGCGAAATCTAACAAGATGTACAACTTATTAGATTCGACTCATTTCTAAACTACTTTGTTTAGAAAATAAACACCTTCATTAACTAATACTGTATTGTGTGAAATAAGCTGTTTTGGATCTAGGAATCAGTTCCTTTCCTGCAAAGAAGGTTGATTGCAGCAAGTTCAAACTTTCCTAGTTTGTGTAATATAACAAGATGTATACCTTACTTGATTCGCCTCATTTCAACAGTAGCTCGTTTAAAAAACAAACATCTTCATTGCTGAACCGTATACTTTGTGAAATAAGGTAGTTCGGTCTAAGAATCAGTTGTTTTCCTACGAAGAAGGTTGAGTGCAACAAGTTCCAACTTTCCTTGTTAATGTAATCTAAAAGGAGGTACAACTTAGTAGATTGGCCTCATTTCTACAGTAGCTTGTTTAGAAGACAAACATCTTCATTTCCTAACACTGTACTGTGTGAAATAAGCTAGTTCGGTTCAAGCAATGAGTTGTTTTCCTACGAAGAAGGTTGAGTGCAGCAAGTTCAAATATTCCATGTTAATGTAATCTAAATTGATGTACAACTTAGTAGATTGGCGTCACTTCTTCAGTAGTTTGTGTAGAAAACAAACATCTTCATTGCTGAACCCTGTACTGTGTGAAAATAGTTAGTTCTTTTCTAGGAATCAGTTGCTTTCCTATGAAGAAAGTTGAGTGTAGCAAGTTCAAACTTTCCTTGTTTGTGTAATCTAACATGATGTACAACTTATTAGATTCGCCTCATTTCTAAACTTCTTTGTTTAGAAAACAAACACCTTCATTGCCAAATATTGTACTGTGGAAATAAGCGGTTTTGGTCCTAGGAATCAGTAGGTTTCCTACGAAGAAGGTTGAGTGCAACAAGTTCAAACTTTCCTTGTTATTTAATCTAAAAAGATGTACAACTTAGGAGATTGGCCTCATTTCTACATTAGTTTGTTTAGAAAACAAACATCTTCATTGCCGAACCATTTAGTGTGTTAAATAAGGTAGTTCGGTTCTAGGAAACAGTCACTTTCCAACGAAGAAGGCTGAGTGCAGCGAGTTCAAACTTTCCTTGTTAATGTAATCTAAAAAGATATACAACTTAGTAGATTGGAGTCATTTCTACAGTAGTTTGTTTAGAAAACAAACATCTTCATTGCCGAACCATGTGTGAAAATAGCTAGTTCGTTTCTAGTAATCAGTTGCTTTCCTACGAAGAATGTTGAGTGCAGGAAGTTCAAACTTTCCTTGTTTGTGAAATCAAATAGATGTACAACTTATTAGATTCGACTCATTTCTAAATTTCTTGTTTACAAAATAAACACCTTCATTGCCAAATATTGTACTTTGTGAAATAAGCTGTTTTGTTTCTTGGAATCAGTTGCTTTCCAGCGAAGAAGGTTGAGTGCAGCAAGTTCAAACTATCCTAGTTTGTGTAATCTAAGAATATGTATATGTTAGTTGATTCACCTCATTTCTAAAGTACTTTGTTTCGAAAACAAACATCTTCATGACCGAATCCTATACTGTGTGAAATAAGCTACTTCGGTCTAGGAATCAGTTGCTTTCCTACGAAGAAGGTTGTGTGCAGCAAGTTCAAACTTTCGTGTTTTTCGTAATCTAACAAGATGTACAACTTACAAGTCTTGTTCCATTTCTAAATTACTTTGTTTACAAAATAAACATCTCCATGTTCGAACACTTTAATGTGTGAAATAAGCTAGTTTCGTTCTAGGAATCAGTTGCATTTCTATGGAGATTGTTGAGTGCAAGAATTTCAAATTTTCCTTGTTAATGTAATCTAAAAAGATGTACAACTTAATAGATTCACCTCATTTCTAAAGTAGTTTGTTGAGAAAAAAACCATCTTCATTGCCGAAAACTATGCTGTGTGAAATAAGCTAGTTCGGTACTAGGAATCAGTTGCTTTCCTATGAAGAAGGTTGAGTGCAGCAAGTTCAAACTTTCTTTGTTTCTGTAATCTAAAAAAATGTATATCTTAGAAGTTTCTCTTCATTTCTAAACTACTTTGTTTAGAAAACAAACACCTTCATTGCTGAACAATGTACTCTGTGAAATAAGCTAGTTTGGTTCAAGGAATCAGTTGTTTTCCTACGAAGAAGGTTGAGTGCAGCAAGTTCAAACATTCCTTGTTAATGTAATCTAAAAAGATGTACAACGTAGTAGATTCACCTCATTTCTAAAGTAGTTTGTTAGGAAAAGAAATATCTTCATTGCCGAACACTGTACTGTGTGAAATAAGCTTTTTCGGTTCTAGGAATCAGTTGCTTTCCTATGAAGAAGGTTGAGTGCAGCAAGTTCAAACTTTCCGTGTTTGCGTAATCTAACAAGATGTCCAACTTATTAGATTTGCCTCATTTCTAAACTACTTTGTTTAGAAACCAAACACCTTCATTGCCAAATATTGTACTGTGTGTACTAAGCTGTTTTGGTTCTAGGAATCAGTTGCTTTCCTGCAAAGAAGGATGAGTGCAGCAAGTTCAAACTTTCCTAGTTTGTGTAATCTAACAAGATGTATAACTTAGTTGATTCGCCTCATTTCAACAGTAGCTTGTTTAGAAAACAAGCATTTTCATTGCCAAACCCTACACTGTGTGAAATAAGCTCGTTCAGTGTAGGAATCAGTTTCTTTCCTACGAAGAAGGTTGAGTGCAGTAAGTTCAAACCTTCCTTCTTTGTATAATCGAACAAGATGTTCAACTTATTTGATTCGCCTCATTTCTAAACTACTTTGTTTAGAAAACAAACATCTTCAATGCCAAATATTGTACTGTGTGAAATAAGCTCTTTCAGTTCTTGCAATCAGTTGCTTTCCTGCGAAGAAGGTTGAGTTCAACAAGTTCAAACTTTCCTAGTTTGTGTAATCTACCACGATTAATCAGTTAGTAGATTCACCTCATTTCTGAAGTAGTTTGTTTAGAAAACAAACGTCTTCATTGCCGAACCCTATACTGTGTGAAATAAGCTAGTTCGGTTCTAGGAATCATTTGCTTTCCTACAAAGAAAGTTGAGTGCAACAAGTTGAAACTTTCCTTGTTAATGTAATCTAAAAAGATGTACAACCTAGTAGATTGGCCTCATTTCTACAGTAGTTTGTTTAGAAAACAGACATCTTCATTGCCGAACACTGTACTGTGTGAAATAAGCTGGTTCGGTTCTAGGAATCAGTTGCTTTCCTACGAAGAAGGTTGAGTGCAGCAAGTTCAAACATTCCTTGTTAATGTCATCTAAAGAGATGTAAAACTTATTAGATTGCCGTCATTTCTACAGTAGTTTGTTTCGAAGACAAACATCGTCATTGCCGAACCCTGAACTCTGTGAAAATAGCTAGTTGGTTTGTAGGAATCAGTTGCTTTCCTACGAAGAAGGATGAGTGCAGCAAGTTTAAACTTTCATTGTTTGTGTAATCTAACAATATGTACAACTTGTTTGATTCGCCAAATTTCTAAACTACTTTGTTTAGAAAACAAACATTTTCATTGCCAAATATTGTACTGTGTGAAATAAGCTGTTTTGGTTCTAGGAATCAGTTGCTTTCCTACGAAGAATGTTGAGTGCAGAAAGTTTAAACTTTCCTAGTTCGTGTAATCTAACAAGATGCATAAGTTAGTATATTCACCTCATTTCTAAAGTAGTTTGTTTAGAAAACAAACATCTTCATGCCCGAACCCTATACTGTGTGAAATAAGCTGGTTTGGTTCTGGGAAACATTTGCTTTCCTACGAAGAAGGTTGAGTGCAACAAGTTCAAACTTTCCTTTGTAATGTAATCTAAACAGATGTAAAACTTAGTAGATTGGCCTCATTTTAACAATAGTTTGTGTAGAAAACAAACATCTTCTTTTCTGAACACTATATTGTGTGAAATAAGCTAGTTCGGTTCTGGGATTCAGTAGGTTTCCTACGAAGAAGGTTGAGTGCAGCAAGTTCAAAAATTCCTTTTTAATGTAATCTAAAAAGATGTACAACTTAGTACATTGGCGTCATTTCTAAAGTAGTTTGTTGAGAAAACAAACATCTTCATTGCCAAACCCTGTTCTGTGTGAAAATAACTAGTTCGTTTAGAGGAATCAGTTGCTTTCCTCCGAAGAAGGTTGAGTGCAGCAACTTAAAACATTCTTTGTTAATGTAATCTAAAAAGATGTACAACTTAGTACATTGGAGTCATTTTTACAGTAGTTTGTTGAGAAAACAAATATCTTCATTGCCAATCCCTGTTCTGTGTGAAAATAACTAGTTCGTTTATAGGAATCAGTTACTTTACTAAGAAGAAGGTTGAGTCCAGCAAGTACAAACATTCCTTTTTAATGTAATCTAAAACGATGTACAACTTAGTAGATTGGTGTCATTTCTTCAGTAGTTTATTTAGAAAACAAACACCTTCATTTGCAAATATTGTACTGGGTGAAATAAGTGCTTTCGGTTCTAGGAATCAATTGCTTTCCTACAAAGAAGGTTGAGTGCAGCAAGTTCAAACTTTCCTAGTTTGTGTAATCTAACAAGATGTATAAGTTAGTAGATTTGGCTCATTTCTAAGTAGTGTGTTTAGAAAACAAACATCTTCAATCCCTAACCCTATACTGTGTGAAATAAGCTAATTCGATTCTAGGAATCATTTGGTTTCCTACGAAGAAGGTTGAGTGCAAAAAGTTCAAACTTTCCTTGTTAATGTAATTTAAGAAGATGTGCAACTTAGTAGATTGGCCTCATTTCTACAGTAGTTCATTTAGAAAACAAACATCTTCATTGCCAAACACTGTGCTGTGTGAAATAAGCTAGTTCGGTTCTAGGAATCAGTAGCTTTCCTATGAGGAAGGTTGAGTGCAGCAAGTGCAAACTTTCCTTTTTAATGTAATCTAAAAAGATGTACAACTTAGTAGATTGGAGTCATTTCTACAACAGTTTGTTTAGAAAGCTATTTAGATTCGACTCATTTCTATACTACTTTGTTTAGAAAATAAACACCGTCATTAACAAATATTCTATTGTGAAATAAGCTGTTTTGGTTATAGGAATCAGTTGCTTTCCTGCGAAGAAGGTTGAGTGCAGCAAGTTCAAACTTTCCTAGTTCGTGTAATCTAAGAAGATGTATATGTAAGTTGATTCGTGTCATTTCTAAAGTACTTCGTTTAGAAAATAAACATATTCATTGCCGAACCCTATACTGTGTGAAATAAGCTAGTTCAGTCTGGGAATCAGTTGCTTTCCTATGAAGACGGTTGAGTGCAACAAGTTCAAACTTTCCTTATAAATGTAATGTAAAAGATGTACAACTTAGTAGATTGGCCTCATTTCTACAGTAGCTTGTTGAGAAAACAAACATCTTCATTGCCGAATGTAGAGAGCTGCGAGGTGCCGCGCCTTAAAGATGGCGCTGGCTTCCGCCTTCCGCCTTCCCAATGGCGAGTGCTCTCCTGGATAAACAAGTCCTTATTTGGCTTGGGCCGTGATCTAGGCTTGCTTCCGCATATGTGGACCTATCTGCATTCACCACGTGGCTTACCAGGGTTGGCTGTTCAAAGGCTTCTTAAGCTTTGGGCGGGCTTGTCCCGGGGGGAATGAGTCAGTGAGAGAGTGAGTCAGTCAGTGAGTGAGCAGTGAGTCTGTGGGTCAGTGAGTGGCAGTCGGGCAGTGAGTGAGTGAGTAAGTGAGTCTGTGGGTCAGTGAGTGAGTGAGTCAGTGAGTGAGTGAGTGAGTGAGTCTGTGAGTGAGTCAGGGAGTGAGTCAGGGAGTGAGTCGGGGAGTGAGTCAGGGGCAGTGAGTCAGTGAGGCAGGCAGTCAGTCAGGCAGTTGGGCAGTGAGTGAGTGAGTGAGTGAGTCAGTCAGTGAGTCAGTCAGAAGATTGTTCAAGGTTCCTGAATAAACTGCTGAAAGAAGAGCCCAAGTGTTGCGTCTTCCTTACTGGTCGAGGCGGTCGCGACAAATGGTGGCCCGTACGGGGAACTCAGAACTTGAAGGGCAGCTAGCTGGTAAGTTCCAGGTAAGTGGACAAAAAGGGTAAAGGCAAGTTCTCCAGTAGAGAGACGATAAGGTCCCATAGCAAAATGGGCAATACATCTTCCAGTATTAGGGTTAAAAGGCGCCACAATAAGGTTTCCTTAGAGGAAACACAGTGAGAAGATTTCTTAAGAATGATAGCCAGCCAATTAATGTATATTTGTTCGTGTGTCTTATTAGTGTATAAAAGTTGGTTAACCTCATGTGGTGTATTTGTGTTGTAGTGTGTCTAGTCATATTACATAAGGAAAACGAGAATGATTCAAAAGCAGTTAAAAAAAAAATTTTTTTTTTAGAGGAGGTGAGAGAAGAGCGCTCGAGTAAAACATCTAAAAGAAAAAGTAAGGTTCCTGAATAAACTGTTGAAAGAAGAGTCCGAAGAGGGACTCAGAACTTTCTGCAGTCAGGGCAGTAGTAAGGTTCCTGAATAAACTGTTGAAAGAAGAGTCCGAAGAGGGACTCAGAACTTTCTGCAGTCAGGGCAGTAGTAAGGTTCCTGAATAAACTGTTGAAAGAAGAGTCTGAAGAGGGACTCAGAACTTTCTGCAGTCAGGGCAGTGCACTGGTAAGTTCCCAGGTAAGGTGGGAATCCGCGACAAAAGCGGGGATTTTGCTCTTCTCGGTAGAAAAAGAGGGAGCAGGAAAGTTCCCAGGTAAGGTGGGAATCCGCGACAAAAGCGGGGAATTTTGCTCCTCTCAGTAGAAAAAGAGGGAGCAGGAAGGGTTCGAGGTGTAGCGAACCAAAAGTAAAAGTTTTAAAAGAATCTTTTGCAAGTGTAGCCATGGGCGCTTCTCACTCGCACCCAATTTTTTTTGGCTCTGAATGAGCTGCTTCGTTCAAAAAACTTAAAGATAAAGGGGAGTACCCTGGAGAGGTTCCTGGAAAAATGTGATGCCATAGCCCCTTGGTTTGCGTGCTCTGGAAGTCTTACAATCCCTTCATGGGAAAATTTGGGCAAAGATCTTGATTTTGCAGCAGACCAAGACACGCTTAAGGGCGGGGTAAGATCGATCTGGAGGTTAGTGAGGAACTGCCTCGAGGAAGAAAGGTCGAAAAAGACAAACAATAAAAAGGAAAAGGAAAGACTGCAGAGAACTTTGTTAGAATTGGGCTACTGGCATAAGGGATGGCTACGTTCTGCTATCCAGGCCCAAAAAGTTTGATCAAGCTTAAATTTGTAATAGACTGATGTGCTTGGCTAAAGATATCGGACTAAGATTTTAAGATTTTAAGTTGGAAAATCTCAAGCAAGGTAAAAGCAGAGGCACTGAGGTTTTAGGTTACTGAAGCTGCTATTGTCAACGCATTAGCAATCTTAATGAAGGTGAAAGGAAGGTGGCCTGACTTGATTTACATTAAAACAATGGAGAGGATGCCTGAGGAAAGACTGTAAAAAATACAAATTGATGACTGCTGATGGTGGTTGAGTTTTTGCATTGTTTTAGTTTCTCCTTGCTAATGTTGTTAAAAGACCTTGGATTATACTAGGGCTACAAATTTATCCAGATTTTTGTCTAGTTTTCTATTACAAAATTGGTCGCTTGAATTTGAAGATACCTTAAGAGAACTGAGACTGGCAGTAGTTAATGTGAATTCTACCCGCATGGACCTCTCTTTCACATCTGGATTGTCATCTTGGCTGATCTCCGCTATGAATCATCTAAAGGAATGGGCGGGTTTGGGTGCTCTTTAGCAGGCCTTCTGTTACTGGTCTCTTTGGTTTGCTTGTGGTGTCTGTGTAAAATCAGGGTCACGCAATGACGGGATGCAACTATGATCATTCAAGCCTTTACTGCCATAGAGGCTGCACAGTCCCCCTAAGTCTGGCTGGCTACAACTAAAAGTTAATCTTCTTCCTGCTCAGGTTGCGAGGCTAAACACTGCACTCTGGGTTAGCCCTAAAAATCCAAAAAAGAACATGTTTGATTGCATGCGGGTTGATGCCCCAGATCCCGCCTCTGAGGAAAAGACATCAAGGTTGCGAAAATACGCATCATCAGAGATCAGACCTCTACTCTTACCTGTGGCTTGTTTTAAAACATAAAAGGGGGAACTGTAGAGAGCTGCGAGGTGCCGCGCCTTAAAGATGGCGCTGGCTTCCGCCTTCCGCCTTCCCAATGGCGAGTGCTCTCCTGGATAAACAAGTCCTTATTTGGCTTGGGCCGTGATCTAGGCTTGCTTCCGCATATGTGGACCTATCTGCATTCACCACGTGGCTTACCAGGGTTGGCTATTCAAAGGCTTCTTAAGCTTTGGGCAGGCTTGTCCCGGGGGGAATGAGTCAGTGAGAGAGTGAGTCAGTCAGTGAGTGAGCAGTGAGTCTGTGGGTCAGTGAGTGGCAGTCGGGCAGTGAGTGAGTGAGTAAGTGAGTCTGTGGGTCAGTGAGTGAGTGAGTGAGTCAGTGAGTGAGTGAGTGAGTAAGTCTGTGAGTGAGTCAGGGAGTGAGTCAGGGAGTGAGTCGGGGAGTGAGTCAGGGGCAGTGAGTCAATGAGGCAGGCAGTCAGTCAGGCAGTTGGGCAGTGAGTGAGTGAGTGAGTGAGTCAGTCAGTGAGTCAGTCAGAAGATTGTTCAAGGTTCCTGAATAAACTGCTAAAAGAAGAGCCCAAGTGTTGCGTCTTCCTTACTGGTCGAGGCGGTCGCGACAGCCGAACACTGTACTGTGTGAAATAAGCTGCTTCGGTTCTAGGAATCAGTTGCTTTCCTACGAAGAAGGTGGAGTGCAGCAAGTTCAAACTTTCCGTGTTTGTGTAATCTAACAATATGTATACCTTACAAGTTTCGCTTCATTTCTAAACTACTTTGTTTAGAAAACAAACAACTTCATTGCCGAACACTGTACTGTGTGAAATAAGCGAGTTTGGTTCAAGGAATCAGTTGTTTTCATACAAAGAAGGTAGAGTGCAGCAAATTCAAACTTTCCTTGTTTGTGTAATCTAACAAGATGTATACCTTACATGTTTTGCTTCATTTCTAAACTAGTTTGTTTAGAAAACAAACATCTGCATTGAAGAACACTGTACTGTGTGAAATAAGCTCGTTCGGTGTAGGAATCAGTTGCTTTCCTACGAAGAAGTTTGAGTGCTGCAAGTTCAAACTTTCCTTGTTTCTGTAATCGAACAAGATGTACAACTTGTTTGATCCACCTCATTTCTAAACTACTTTGTTTAGAAAACAGACATCTTCATTGCCAAATATTTCACTGTGTGAAATAAGCTCTTTCGGTTCTAGGAATCAGTTGCTTTCCTGCGAAGAAGGTTGAGTGCAGCAAGTTCAAACTTTCCTAGTTTGTGTAATCTAACATGATGTATCAGTTAGTAGATTTGCCTTATTTCTGAAGTAGTTTGTTTAGAAAACAAACATCTTCATTGCCGAACCCTATACTGTGTGAAATAAGCTAGTTCAGTTCTAGGAATCATTTGCTTTCCTACGAAGATGGTTGAGTGCAACAAGTTGAAACTTTCCTTGTAAATGTAATCGAAAAAGATGTACCAGTTAGTAGATTGGCCTCATTTCTAAAGTAGTTTGTTTAGAAAACAGATATCTTCATTGCCGAACACTGTACTGTGTGAAATAAGCTAGTTCAGTTCTAGGAATCAGTAGCTTTTTTTATGAAGAAGGTTGAGTGCAGCAAGTTCAAACATTCCTTCCATATATATATATATATATAATTTTGATTTTACATTCATAGTAAAGGTTCCATTGTCCTCCTCCCTGTCCTCCCTCTTTCAAAGGGACCCTTGTCAATGGGGAATGTGGGTCAAGCATTGTGAGGTTAGTTAAGAGTTCTGGGGGGTTGGCCCCAGTCTCTGTGCATAATGCCCCAACTATGACTCTAACAATCTTTCCGCCCCCTCTTCCGCAATTTCCCTGAGCCACATTGGGGTCATTTTAGTTCTGCTTCAGTGATGCGGTTTCGGGAGCCTCTGTGTCTCTCGATATCTGGCTTAGTTGGAGTTGGATGTTCTCTGTGTTTATCTCCTTCGGCCTTTTGATGGTGTGATGATCGCCATGAATACTGAACTCTTGCCCTTCCCCTGCATTGTTCTATGGTTTCAGCTGGGGCCCTGGTGAGGTGTGGTTAGCTGATCCTCCCTTCAGGTTCAATGTCCACCTGAAAAAAGATAAGCAAATTCTCCATCGGAGAGAAAAGTTAGTACTAGGTAGAAGGGATGACCATCTATGTTTTGGAGGGAAATTTATATGCGTGGGCTCTCTTTTAGCCCACATTTGGTGGTATCTTGATCTTGGAGACTGAGCTCATTTTTTTACCTGGTTTTGACTTATTTCCCAGTTCCAGCAATGAGTTCCATTCCACTGAGTGGATCTATTAGCCAAATCAAGAGCAGTTGGTTACCCACCATGGTTGATTGCCACTACTGCACTTGTATGAGCATTATATCAAGTTGTTTCCTGCTGGGTATCTTAGACTGCCAGTTGTTTGGACAGATGTCTGTCATTTTCCCCCAGTTGCTTGTATAGCGCCCTCTGGTACTAGACTAGCTAACTGTCTGGGGACTGACCCTCTTCCAGATTCTGAACATATCTCTCCTTGTTTGGTCTCACACACGTAAGCTGTCTTCAACAGTAGGGTCTTGCCATTAACCTTTGATGGGTCACCAAGAACTCTGACAGAAGTCTGTCTATTTTGGGAAACCTTGTAGGTGTTTCAGATCAACAGCTCATTGTGGAAGTTCACCCCATGCTGGCACTGGGAGTTATAAGTCTGCACCTAGGAAGGTGAGGGAAGAAAAAGATAATATAGAGGAGAAAGTGAGTATAGAGAGGGGAGGGAGAGAGAACGAGAGAGAGAGAGAGAGAAGAGAGAGAGAAGCAGGACAAGATTAAGGTTGGCCTTCATGATGCTCTCTCCAGGTTCCTGTGGTTCGGGTGTTCCCTCTGCGGGCCTGGTGAAGGATCAATATTTTAACCTGTTGTTCAGAATAAAGGATTTTATAGTATCTTTTCCTTTTGGGTCCCAATTTGTTTCCCCCCCTTGTCCTCCCTCCCACATTCTGATTCCCTCCCACCCTTACCCTCCCTCCCTCCCACCCTCCCTTTTGTCTGGGCTTCAGAGTGTTTATTTGGTTTGGCCACCTGCCACATGGTTTCAGGTTAGGAGCGACAGATAAACGAGACCATGCGACAATTGTCTTTTTGTACTTGGGTGAGCTCACTGAGGATGATCTGTTCCATGTTTGACCATTTTTTTTTCAAATTTCCTTATTTCATCTTTCCTTACTGCTACGTAGAATTCCATAGTATAGATATACCACATCTTTGTTATCCATTCATCTAGTGATGGACACCTGGGTTGATTCCAGCTCTTTGCTATTATGAATTGAGCAGCTATAAACATGGTTGAGCAAATGTTTCTGATCTAAGGCTTGGGGCCTTTAGGATAAATGCCCAATAAGGGAATAACTGGATCCATTGGTAAGTCTATGGCCATCCTTTTCAATAGTCTCCATATAGCTGTCCATAGTGGTTGAACCATTTTACGTTCCCAACAGTGAAGACTTGTTCCTATTTCTCCACAGCCTCGCCAGCATTTGTTTTCATTGTTTTTTTTAATGCTAGCCATCCTTACTGGGGTAAGGTGGAATCTCATAGTTGTTTTAATTTGCATTTCCCTGATTAGGGATGTTGAACATTTTCTTAAATGTGCATTTGCTATTTGTATTTCTTCCTCTGAGAACTCCCTGTGCAGTTCTCTGCCCCACTTTGTGAGTGGGTTGTTTGATGATTTGTTTTTTAGGTTTTGGAGTTCTTTGTAGATTCTAGAAATCAGGCCTTTGTCAGTTGTATAGCTGGTGAAAATTTTCTCCCATTCTGTAGGTAATCTGCTGGCTTTGGTTATAGTAGTTTTGTCAGTGAAAAAGCTTTTTAGCTTCATGTGATCCCAATGGTTGAGTGATTGTTCGATTTCCTGAGCTGTTGGGGTTTTGTTCAGGAAATCTTTTCCCACTCCTATATCGTGGAAGGTTCCTCCTATTTTTTCTTCCAGTAGCAGCATAGTTTCTGGTTTTATATTAAGGTCTTTGATCCATTTGGACTGAATTTTTGTGCATGGAGAGATGTGTGGGTCGAGTTTCATTTTCCTACATATGGTTGTCCAGTTTGTCCAGCACCATTTGTTGAAGATGCTGTCCTTTTTCCATTCTACATTGCTGGGGCCTTTGTCAAATATCAAGTAGCTGTAGTTTCTTGACCCAAAATCTGGGTCTTCAATTCTGTTCCATTGGTCTATATTCCTGTTTTTGTGCCTGTACCAGATTGTTTTTATTACAATGGCTTTGTAGTATAACTTTAGATCAGGTATGGTGATGCCTCCACAGGTGCTTCTTTTGCTGAGGATGAGCTTCGATATCCGAGGCCTTCTGCCTTTCCATATGAATTTTGAGATAGTTTTTTCTATCTCATTGAAGAAGGAAGTTGGGATTTTTATTGGCATTGCATTGAGTCTATAAAGTGCTTTTGGTAAAATTGCCATTTTCACAATGTTAATTCTACCAATCCAGGAACATGGGAGGTCTTTCCATTTTTGTAGGACTTCCTCAATTTCTTTTTTGAGAGTTTTTATGTTTTCATTGTATAGGTCTTTCACTTCCTTAGTTAATGTTATTCCAAGGTATTTTATTTTCTTTGTTGCAACTGAAAATGGGACGATGTTAGTTATTTCTTTTTCTGTCTCTTTGTCCTTTGCATACAGAAAGGCTACTGATTTCTGTGCATTGATTTTGTATCCTGCTACTTTGCTGAAGGCGCTAATCACCTTTAAGAGTTTTGAGATGGAAGTTCTCGGGTCACTAATGTATAGAATCATGTCATCTGCAAATAGGGCTAACTTAACTTCTTCATTTCCAATTTGTATCCCTTTGATTTCTTTCTCCTGTCTTATTGCTTGAGCTAATACTTCTAGCACTATGTTGAAGAGCAGAGGTGAGAGTGGACACCCCTGCCTTGTTCCTGACCTCAATGGGAATTCCTTCAGTCTCTCCCCATTAAGAATTACTTGGGCTTTAGGTGCTTTATATATCGCCTTTATTATGTTGAGATATAGGCCGTCCATGCCTATTCTCTCCAATGTTTTGATCATGAAGTGATGTTGTATTTTGTCAAAGGCCTTTTCTGCATCTATCGAAATGATCATGTGGTTTTTGTGTTTCAGCTTGTTTATGTGGTGTATTACATTGACCGATTTCCAGATGTTGAACCACCCCTGTGTTCCAGGGATGAAGCCTACTTGATCGAGGTGGATAATGCTTTTGATGTACTGTTGAATTCGGTTTGCAAGACTTTTGTTCAGGATCTTTGCGTCTATGTTCATCAGAGAAATGGGCCTATAATTTTCTTTTCTTGTGGCGTCCCTGCCTGGTTTTGGAATTAGGGTGATACTAGCTTCATAGAAGGAGTTGGGGATCTCTCCCTGTTCTCCTATTGTGTGGCACAGTTTGAGAAGTATTGGTTTCAGTTCTTCCATGAAGGTTTGGTAGAACTCCGCTGAGAATCCATCTGGTCCTGGACTCTTCTTTTTGGGGAGGTGTTTTATTACTTCTTCAATCTCGAAGGGTGTGATGGGTCTGTTTAGGAAATTAATATGCTCTGGGCTTAGCTTCGGTAGGTGGTGTGTCTAGGAATTCATCCATTTCCTCCATATTCTCCTGTTTTATGGAGTAGAGGTTTTTGAAATAAGTCCTAATAATTCTTCCTATTTCCCTCATGTCTGTTGTGATCTCTCCTTTTTCATTTCTAATTTTGTTGATTTGAAGTGTTTCTTTTTTTCGCTTAATCAAATTGGCCAGGGATGTATCAATCTTGTTACGTTTTTCAAAGAACCAGCTCTTGGTTTCATCAATTTTCTTAATTGTCCTCTTAGTTTCCAATTCATTAATTTCTGCTCTGATCTTAATTATTTCTTTCCGTCTGGAGCTTTTGGGGTTGGGTACTTCTAGCTTTTCCAATGCCTTTAGTTGGATGGTTAGGTTATTGATTTGGGATCTCTCTGTCTTTGTTATGAGGGCATTTAGTGCTATGATTTTCCCCCTAAGAACTGCCTTCATTGTGTCCCATAAGTTTTGGTATGATGTGTTCTCGTTGTCATTGAAGTCTAGAAATTTTGTAATTTCATTCTTTATTTCATCCACAGCCCATTTATTGTTTAAAAGTGTGCTGTTCAATTTCCAGGAGGTAGAGGGATTCCTGGTGTACTTTTTGTTGTTAATTTCTAGCATTACAGCATTGTGATCTGATATCATGCAGGAAATTACATCAATTTTCTTGAAAATATGGAGGCATGCTTTGTGGCCCAGTACATGATCTATTTTAGAGAAGGTCCCATGGGCTGCTGAGAAGAATGTGTAATCTGTAGATTTTGGGTGGAATGTTCTGTATATGTCCGTTAGGTCCAGTTGTTCTATGGTGTTGTTGAGCTCTCTTACTTCCCTGTTAATTTTCTGTTTGGACGATCTATCCATTGTTGATAGTGGAGTATTGAAGTCCCCAACTATGATGGTGTTGGTGTTTATTTCTGTTTTGTTGCCAAGTAGATTTTGCTTTATGAATTGTGGTGCACCTGTGTTTGGTGCATAAATATTGATGATTGTGATATCCTCTTGTTGGATTGTTCCCTTAATAAGTAAGAAGTGGCCTTCTTTGTCTTTTTTGGTTACTTCCAGTTTGAAGTCTAATTTATCCAATATAAGTATAGCTACGCCTGCTTTTTTCTTATTTGTGCTTGCTTAGAATATCATTTTCCACCCTTTTACCCTGAGAAGGTGTCTGTCTTTAGTGGTGAGGTGGGTTTCTTGAAGACAGAAAATTGAGGGGTCCAGTTTTCTGATCCACCCTGTTAGCTTATGTCTTTTGATGGGTGAATTAAGGCCATTAATATTCAGAGATATAATTTTGAGGTTTGATTTAATACCTGCCATATTGTGGTGGGTTGTGGTCTTTGTGTATTTTTTTTTTTGGTTAATATGGGCTGCTTCTTGGGGGCTCTTGATATTGGTTATTTGTTTCTTCTGTGTGGAGAATTCCCTGAAGTATTTTCTGTAGGTTTGGCTTTGTGTTCATGTAGTTGTAAAGATGATTTTTATAGTGTAACGTTTTTCTTTCACCATCTATTATGAGGGATACTTTTGCTGGGTAGAGTAGTTGTGGCTGGAAGCCATGGGTTCTTAGATTTTGTAGTGTTCCATTCCAGGCCCTTCTAGCTTTTAGGGTTTCCATTGAGAAGTCTGAGGTAATTCTAATGGGGTTCCCTTGATATGTAATGTGCTGTTTTTCCCTGGCTGCTTTTAGGATTTTTTCTTTGTACTTGATGTTTAAAGTCTTAAAGATAATGTGTCTTGGAGAATTTCTTCTTTGGTCCAATCTGTTTGGAGTTCTGGTAGCTTCTTGTAATTTGATGGGATTTTCTTTTGAGAGACTGGGAAAGTTTTCTTCAATTATTTTGTTGAATAAGCTTTCCATTCCTTTGGTCAGTGTTTCTTCCCCCTCTGGAATACCCATGATCCTAATGTTTGGACGCTTAATGGTGTCCCACATTTCCCTCATGTTCTGTTCACAGAAATTTTTGAACTTGTTAAAATTTTTGGACTCACGAACTGTTTCTTCTGTTTTGTCTTCCAGTTCTGAGTTTCTGTCTTCCACTTGATTTACTCTGTTCTTAGGAGCTTCTATAGAGTTTTGGGCTTGTTCAATTTGGTTCATATTTTCTATGGTGTTTTTATGTATAGTTTCCATCCCTCTGTCTAGTTCCCTTTTTGTGTCATTTTCCGACTTTCTTAATGCTTCTTGAAGTTCATCCTTGCATTTCTTTATGTCTTCATTGAACTTAGCCAGCTGGTTATTGAGGGCCTCTTTTTGTTCGTTCTCCTTCAAATCATTTAATTGTCTTTGGAGCCCTTCCTGGTTCCTTTCTATTAGGTCTAATCTAGCAAGGATACCATTCATACAGTTGTTGGCTCTTTGTTGAGTTTCTGAGAGTTGTGCTATTTGCTTGGCCAGGGTTGCATAGCTTGTCTCTTCATTTTGAGGTTCTGATTCTATTGTCCCTTCTCTGCTTTGATTTGAGACATCCTTTGCAGGACTGTGTAGTGTAACTGGATTTAGTTGCATCTGGTTTTTCATGCTATTCCCTTTTCTCTGTAGTCTGCCCATAGCAATGGTTCAGAAGCCTTGTGTATGAAATGTAATGTAAGCCTACTGTCCTGGGGTGGGGTGGGGTGCAGTGGTGATTGTCTGGGCAGTAGTCCCTGGAATTCTGCCGGCTGGGGTGGGGGACACTGGCCTGCTGGCCTGTGTTCTTTTTGGAGGTGGGAGGGGTAGGGGACCACAGGCACCCTAGTTGAGCTCAGGCAGGGTAGGGCAGGGACAGTGGCTTACTTCCCTGGATTCCTGATCTGCCCCGGGAGGGGGAATAATGGTACCTGATTGATGAGGGCATCCCACGGTCACTCGGACTGGGAGGGGCCGCTGCGCCTCAGGGAGGTGGTGCGGACTTCCCAGCGGTTACTCAGACTGCCAGGGTCCGCCAGGCTCTGGCTGGTAATGGCCGGCGGTTTGGGCCACCCCCGCCCAGGAGGACCTAACCCGCGGTGTTCCCTGTCCTAGAGCGTGGGAATCAGTGGATTCCTTATTTTTTCACCCAGGAGGGGCCACTGCGCCTCAGGGGTGTGATGCCGGTGTCCCAGCCGTTACTGGGACCGGGAGGGCCCACTGCGCCTCAGGGAGGTGATGCGGATGTACTGGGAGTTGCTCGGACTGCCAGGGTCCGCCAGGCTGTGGCTGGTAATGGCCGGCAGTTTGGGTCACGCCCACCCATGAGGACCTAACCCGCGCTGTTCCCTGTCCTAGAGCGTGGGAATCAGTTGATTCCTTATTTTTTCACCCAGGAGGGTCCACTGCGCCTCAGGGGGGTGATGCCAGTGTCCCAGCCGTTACTCGGACCAGGAGGGGCCGCTGCGCCTCAGGGAGGTGGTGCGGACTTCCCGGGAGTTACTCGGACTGCCAGGGTCCGCCAGGCTGTGGCTGGTAAAAGCCAGCAGTTTGGGTCACAGCTGCCAAGGAGGACCTAAGCCACGGTGTTCCCTGTCCTAGAGAGTGGGAATCAGTGGATTCCTTATTTTTTCACCCACCCCTTCCCTCTGGCAGCATACAAAGTCCAGCAAACCCTTTCAGGAATCTTTTTAAAAGCTTAAAAATCTTGCTTTTACTTCCCTGTAAGGTGAGGCGGAGTTAGGTGGACGCCATCTTCCCCCGTCAGCCCAAACATTCCTTCTTAATGTCATCTAAAGAGGTGTACAACTTAGTAGAATGCCGTAATTTCTATAGTAGTTTATTTCGAAGAGAAACATCTTCATTGCTGAACCCTGTACTGTGTGACAATAGCTAGTTCGTTTGTAGGAATCAGTTGATTTCTTACGAAGAAGGTTAAGTTCAGCAAGTTCAAACTTTCCTTGTTTGTGTAATCTAACAATATATACAACTTGTTTGATTCCCCTAATTTCTATACTACTTTTTTTTAGAAAACAAACATCTTCATTGCCAAATATTTTACTGTGTGAAATAAGCTGTTTTGGTTCTAAGAATCAGTTGCTTTCCTACGAAGAAGGTTGAGTGCAGCAAGTTCAAACATTGCTTTTTAATGTAATCTAAAAAGATGTACAACTTAGTAGATTGGCGTTATTTCTTCAGTAGTTTATTTACAAAACAAACGTCTTCATTGCCGAACCCTGTACTGTATGAAAATACCTAGTTAGTTTCTAGGAATCAGTTGCTTTAATACGAAGAAGGTGGAGTGCAGCAATTCAAACTTTCCTTGTTTGTGTAATCTAACAAGATGTACTTACAAGTTTTGCTTCATTTCTAAACTACTTTGTTTAGTAAACAAACACTTTAATTGACAAATATTGTACTGTGTGAAATAAGCATTTTTGGTTCTATGAATCAGTCGCTTTTGTATGAAGAAGTTTGAGTGCAGCAAGTTCAAACTTTCCTTGTTTGTGTAATCTAACAAGATGTACAACTTATAAGTTTTGCTTCATTTCTAAACTATTTTGTTTAGAAATCAAACTCCTTCATTGCCAAATATTGTACTGTGTGAAATAAGCTGTTTCGGATCTAGGAATCAGTTCCTTTCCTATGAAGAAGGTTGAGTGCAGCAAGTTCAATCTTTCCTAGTTTGTGTAATCTAACAAGATGTTTAAGTTACTACTTTCACCTCATTTATAAGTGTTTGTTTTGAAAACAAACATCTTCATTGCCGAACCCTATACTGTGTAAAATAAGCTAGTTTGGTTCTAGGAAACAATTGCTTTCCTACGAAGAAGGTTGAGTGCAGCAAGTTCAAAATTTACTTATTTGTGTAATCTAATTTCTAAAGTTCTTTGTTTAGAAAATAAACACCTTCATTGCCCAATATTGTACTGTGTGAAATAAGCTTTCGGTTCTCGCAATCAGTTGCTTTCCGGCGAAGAAGGTTGAGTGCAGCAACTTCAAACTTTCCTAGTTTGTGTAATCTAACAAGATGTATAAGTTAGTAGATTCGCCTCATTTCTAAAATAGTTTGTTGAGAATACAAACATATTCAATCCCGAACCCTATACTAGTTCAGTTCTAGGAATCATTTGCTTTCCTACGAAGAAGGTTGAGTGCAACAAGTTCAAACTTTCCTTGTTAATGTAGCTTAAGAAGATGTACAACTTAGTAGATTGGCCTCATTTCTACAGTAGTTTGTTTAGAAAACAAACATCTTCATTGCCGAACACTGCACTGTGTGAAATAATTTAGTTCGGTTCTAGGAATCAGTAGCTTTCCTACGAGGAAGGTTGATTGCAGAATGATCAAACTTTCCTTCGTAATGTAACCTAAAATGATGTACAACTTAGAAGATTGGAGTCATTCTACAATAGTTTGTTTAGAAAACAAACATCTTCATTGCCAAACACTGTACAATATGAAATAAGCTAGTTTGGTTCTAGGAATCAGTAGCTTTCGTACAAGGAAGGTTGAATGCAGCAAGTTCAAACTTTCCTTGTTAATGTAATGTAAAAAGATGTACAACTTAGTAGATTGGAGTCATTTCTACAGTAGTTTGTTTAGAAAACAAACATCTTCATTGCCGAAACAAGTGGGAAAATAGCTAGATCGTTTCTGGGAATCAGTTGCTTTCCTACGAAGAATGTTCAGTGAAGCAAGTTCAAACTTTCCTTGCTTGCGAAATCTAACAAGATGTACAACTATTTAGATTCGACTCATTTCAAAACTAATTTGTTTAGAAAATAAACACCTTCATTATCAAATATTGTACTGGGTGAAATAAGCTGTTTTGGTTCTAGGAATCAGTTGCTTTCCTGCGAAGAAGGTTGAGGGCAGCAAGTACAAACTTTCCTAGGTTGTGTAATCTAACAAGATGTATATGTTAGTTGATTCACCTCATTTCTAAAGTTCTTTGTTTAGAAAACAAACACCTTCATTGCCCAATATTGTACTGTGTGAAGTAAGCGGTTTCGGTTCTAGGAATCAGTTGCTTTCCTGTGAAGTAGGTTGATTGCAGCAAGTACAAACTTTCCTAGTTTGTGTAATCTAACAAGATTTATATGTTAGTTGATTTGCCTCATTTCTAAAGTATTTTGTGTAGAAAACAAACATCTTCATTGCTGAACCCTATACTGTGTGAAATAAGATAGTTCAGTTTAGGAATCAGATGCTTTCCTACAAAGAAGGTTGAGTACATTCAGTTCAAACTTTCCTTGTTTGTGTAATCTAACAACATGTACACCTTACAAGTTTTGCTTCATTTCTAAACTACCTTGTTTAGAAAACAAACACCTTCATTGCCGAACACTGTACTGTGAGAAATAAGCTGGTTCGGTTCTCGGAATCAGTTCCTTTCCTAGGAAGAAGGTTGAGTGCAGCAAGTTCAAACTGTCCTAGTTTGTGTAATCTCACAAGATGTATAAGTTAGTAGATTCGCCTCATTTCTAAAGTAGTTGGTTTAGAAAACAAACACCTTCTTTGCCAAACCGTATACTGTGTAAAATAAGCTACTTCGATTCTAGGAATCAGATATTTTCCTCCGAAGAAGGTTGAGTGCAGGAAGTTCAAACATTCCTAGTTAATGTAATCTAAAAAGATGTACCACTTAGAAGATTGGCCTCGTTTCTACAGTAGTTTGTTTAAAAAACAAACATCTTCATTGCCGAACCGTGTACTGTGTAAAAATAGCTAGTTTGTTTCTAGGAATCATTTGCTTTCCTACGAAGATGGTTCAGTGCAGCAAGTTCAAACTTTCCTTGTTTGTGTAATCTAACAAGATGTACAACTTATTAGATTCACCTCATTTCTAAACTACTTTGTGTAGAAAACAAACACCGTCAATGCCAAATATTGTACTGAGTGAAATAAGCTGTTTTGTTTCTAGGAATCAGTTGCTTTCCTGCGAAGAAGGTTGAGGGAAGCAAGTACAAACTTTCCTACTTTGTGTAATCTAACAAGATGTATATGTTAGTTGATTCGCCTCATTTCTAAAGTACTTTGTTTAGAAAACAAACATCTTCATTGCTGAACCCTATACTGTGTGAAATAAGCTAGTTCAGTCTAGGAATCAGTTGCTTTCCTACGAAGAAGTTTGAGTACAACAAGTACAAACTTTCTTTGTTAATGTAATCTAAAAAGATATACAACTTAATAGATTCACCTCATTTCTAAAACAGTTTGTTGAGAAAACAAAGATTTTCATTGCCGGACCCTGTACTGTGTGAAAATAGCTAGTTCGTTTCTAGGAATCAGTTGATTTCCTGCGAGGAAGGTTGAGTGCAGCAAGTTCAAACTTTCCTTGTTTGTGTAATCTAACAAGATGCACAACTTATTAGATTCGCCTCATTTCTAAACTACTTTGTGTAGAAAACAAACACCTTCATTGCCAAATATTGTAATGAGTGAAATAAGCTGTTTTGGTTCTAGGAATCAGTTGCTTTCCTTCAAAGAAGGTTGAGGGCAGCCAGTACAAACTTTCCTAGGTTGTGTAATCTAAAAAGATGTATATGTTAGTTGATTCACCTCATTTCTAAAGTAATTTGTTTAGAAAACCAACATCTTCATTGCTGAACCTTATACTGTCTGAAATAAGCTAGTTCAGTTTAGGAATCAGATGCTTTCTTACGAAGAAGGTTGAGTGCAGTCAGTTCAAACTTTCCTTGTTTGTGTAATCTAACAACATGTACATCTTACAAGTTTCGCTTCATTTCTAAACTACCTTGTTTATAAAACAAACACCTTCATTGCCGAACACTGTACTGTGTGAAATAAGCTAGTTCGGTTCCAGGAATCAGTTATTTTCCTAAGAAGAAGGTTGTGTGCAGCAAATTCAAACATTCATTGTTAATGTAATCTAAAAAGATGTAAAAATTGGCAGGCTCACTTCATTTCTAAAGTAGTTTGTTGAGAAAACAAACACCTTCATTGCTGAACACTGTACTGTGTGAAATAAGCTGGTTCGGTTCTAGGAATCAGTTCCTTTCCTACGAAGATGGTTGAGTGCAGCAAGTTCAAACATTCCTTGGTAATGTATTCTAAAAAGATGTACAACTTGGTAGGTTCACCTCATTTCTAAAGTAGTTTGTTGAGAAAACAAACATCTTCATTACCGAACACTATACTGTGTGAAATCAGCTGGTTCGGTTCTTGGAATCAGCTGCTTTCTTACCAAGAACGTTGAGTGCAGCAAGTTCAAACTGTCCTAGTTTCTGTAATCTCACAAGATGTATAACGTAGTAGATTCACCTCATTTCTAAAGTAGTTGGTTTAGAAAAAAAAATCTTCATTGCCGAACACTGTACTGTGTAAAATAAGCTGGTTTGGTTCTAGTAATCAGTTGCTTTCCTACGAAGAAGGTTGAGTGCAGCAAGTTCAAACATTCCTAGTTAATGTAATCTAAAAAGATGTACCACTTAGTAGATTGGCATCATTTCTACAGTAGTTTGTTTAAAAAACAAGCATCTTCATTGCCGAACCCTGTACTGTGTGAAAATAGCAAGTTCATTTATAGAAATCATTTGCTTTCCTACGAAGATGGTTCAGTGCAGCAAGTTCAAACTTTCCTTGTTTGTGTAATCTAACAAGATGCACAACTTATTAGATTCGCCTCATTTCTAAACTACTTTGTGTAGAAAACCAACACCTTCATTGCCAAATATTGTACTGAGTGAAATAAGCTGTTTTGGTTCTAGGAATCAGTTGCTTTCCTGCGAAGAAGGTTGAGGGCAGCAAGTACAAACTTTCCTAGGTTGTGTAATCTAACAAGATGTATATGTTAGTTGATTCACCTCATTTCTAAAGTACTTTGTTTAGAAAACAAACATCTTCATTGCTGAACCCTATACTGTGTGAAATAAGCTAGTGCAGTTTAGGAATCAGATGCTTTCCTACGAAGAAGGTTGAGTGCAGTCAGTTCAAACTTTCCTTGTTTGTGTAATCTAACAACATGTACACTTTACAAGTTTCGCCTCATTTCTAAAGTACCTTGTTTAAAAAACAAACACCTTCATTGCCGAACACTGTACTGTGTGAAATAAGCTAGTTCGGTTCAAGTAATCAGTTATTTTCCTACGAAGAAGGTTGTGTGCAGCAAGTTCAAACATTCCTTCTTAATGTAATCTAAAAAGATGTACAACTTGGTAGGTTCACCTCATTTCTAAAGTAGTTTGATGAGAAAACAAACATCTTCTTTGCCGAACACTGTACTGTGTGAAATAAGCTGGTTCGGTTCTAGGAATCAGTTGCTTTCCTACCAAGAACGTTGAGTGTAGCAAGTTCAAACTGTCCTAGTTTGTGTAATCTCACAAGATGCATAAGTTAATAGATTCGCCTCATTTCTAAATTAGTTGGTTTAGAAAACAAATATCTTCATTGCCAAACCGTATACTGTGTAAAATAAGCTGGTTCGGTTCTAGAAAACAGTTGCTTTCCTACGAAGAAGGTTGAGTGCAGCAAGTTCAAATATTCCTAGTAAATGTAATCTAAAAAGATATACCACTTAGTAGATTGGCCTCATTTCTACAGTAGTTTGTTTAAAAAACAAACATCTTTATTGCCGGACCCTGTACTGTGTGAAAATAGCTAGTTCGTTTCTAGGAATCAGTTGCTTTCCTGCGAAGAAGGTTGAGTGCAGCAAGTTCAAACTTTCCTTGTTTGTGTAATCTAACAAGATGTACAACTTAATAGATTCACGTCATTTCTAAGCTACTGTGTGTATAAAACAAACACCTTCATTTCCAAATATTGTACTGAGTGAAATAAGCTGTTTTGGTTCTAGGAATCAGTTGCTTTCCTGCGAAGAAGGTTGAGGGCAGCTAGTACAAACTTTCCTAGCTTGTGTAATCTAACAAGATGTACATGTTAGTTGATTCGCCTCATTTCTAAAGTACTTTGTTTAGAAAACAAACATATTCATTGCTGAACCCTATACTGTGTGAAATAAGCTAGTTCGGTCTAGGAATCAGTTTCTTTCCTACGAAGAAGGTTGAGTACAACAAGTACAAACTTTCTTTGTTAATGTAATCTAAAAAGATGTACAACTTAATTGATTCACCTCATTTCTAAAATAGTTTGTTGAGAAAACAAAGATTTTGATTGCCGAACACTGTACTGTGTGAAATAAGCTAGTTCGGTTCTAGGAATCAGTTGCTTTCCTACGAAGAAGGTTGATTGCAGCAAGTTCAAACATTCCTAGTTAATGTAATCTAACAAGAGATAAAACTTAGTAGATTGGCCTCATTTCTACAGTAGTTTGTTTAAAAAACAAACATCTTCATTGCCGAACCCTGTACTGTGTGAAAATAGCTAGTTCGTTTCTAGGAATCAGTTGCATTCCTGCGAAGAAGGTTGAGTGCAGCAAGTTCAAACTTTCCTTGTTTGTGTACTCTAACAAGATGTACAACTTATTAGATTCGCCTCATTCCTGAACTACTTTGTGTACAAAACAAACACCTTCATTGCCAAATATTGTACTGAGTGAAATAAGCTGTTTTGGTTCTAGGAATCAGTTACTTTCCTGCAAAGAAGGTTGAGGGCAGCAAGTACAAACTTTCCTAGTTTGTGTAATCTAACAAGATGTATATGTTAGTTGATTCGCCTCATTTCTAAAGTACTTTGTTTAGAAAACAAACACCTTCATTGATGAACCCTATTTTGTGTGAAATAAGCTAGATCAGTTTAGGAATCAGATGCTTTCCTACGAAGAACGTTGAGTGCAGTCAGTTCAAACTTTCCTTGTTTGTGGAATCTAACAACATGTACATCTTACAAGTTTCACTTCATTTCTTAACTACCTTGTTTAGAAAAGAAACACCTTCATTGCCGAACACTGTACCATGTGAAATAAGCTAGTTCGGTTCAAGTAATCAGTTATTTTCCTACGAAGAAGGTTGTGTGCAGCAAGTTCAAACATTCCTTGTTAATGTAATCTAAAAAGATGTACAACTTGGTAGGTTCACCTCATTTCTAAAGTAGTTTGTTGAGAAAACAAACACCTTCATTGCCGAACACTGTACTGTGTGAAATAAGCTAGTTCGGTTCAAGGAATCAGTTATTTTCCTACGAAAAGGTTGTGTGTAGAAAGTTCAAACATTCCTTGTTAATGTAATCTAAAAAAAGATGTACAACTTGGTAGGTGTTGCAGACAGCTTCAGGTTCGCTGAGATGAACTTTCAGACCAGGCACAGTTATGGAGGAAGGGATATTATTTATTGAAGCTTACAGATCCAGGGGAAGTTCCATAATGGCAGGAGAAGCGGCCTGCTCTCCACAGGGCCAAGCAGAGAGAGAGAGAAACCAACCAGCCACCACAGCACACAGAGCAAAACAAAAAACTGCCCAAAAGGTCACACAGCACACTTCAGGAACTCCTGCTAGGCACATTTGCATATCTTTACAATGGAATCTCAAACCATCACCACACCTTAAGACTGGCCCCAGTGACCTTGCCTCTAGCAAGGTGATTGCAGATGCAAACTATAAAATAATAAAACACTGAATATATTGGGGGACATATATTCAAACTACCACATTCCGCCCCTGGCCCCCAATATATTTAGCTCCTGGCCCCCAATAGATTTATAACTATCACACATTGTAAATTGTACTCAGTCCAATTTCAAAGGTTCTCACAGTCTTGATCAACTTAAGATAGTGAGTCCTGTAAAATCAAACAAGTTAAATACTTTCAACATGTAAAGGCACAGAGTAAACATTTTTAACTGGTAAAAAGCAAAGAGAGACTAGAATAATGCAAACTCAACTATCATTAGCAGTCATCAAACTTCTGCAGTTCAAGTTCAATATAACCAGAGATGGATAGTCTCCAGGTTTTTCAATTCTGCCCCTCCAGCTGGGCAGAGTCGCCAGGGAAAACTTTCCTCCCATGCCAACACTGCACTCCATGGTAGCCCTTTTTGCACAGTCCTGGTATATCCAAAACATCTTCAGGTCTCCATGCAAACCACGGTCCATCTTCCAAAAGGCTCTTCCAGCCTATTCCTGAGGGTCTTCATGCCCTGCCTCATGCCGCATCTCAGCAGCAGCTCCTGGAACCGTGTGCAACACATGACCACTCCATGCATTTTTCATGCTTCCAAAACTAATACCAGGTGTGCAGGACACAGCCATATTCTTAATCCAGGGACAAAATAAACCATAGGCTTGAAAAGCAGGTTCCTTCTCAAGTCAACTCTTTCCAAGAATTTTCATTTCTAACAGCCTTTCCTCAGGCATCCTCTCCATTGTTTTAATGTAAATCAAGTCGGGCCACCTTCCTTCCACCTTCCTTAAGATTGCTAATGCGTTGACAATAGCAGCTCCAGTAACCTAAAACCAGTCTCAGTGCGTCTGCTTTTAAATTGATTGAGGTTTTCCAACTTAAAATCTTAAAATCTCAGTTCGATATCTTTAGCCAAGCACATTGGTCCATTACAAATTTAACCTTCATCAAACTTTCTGGGCCTGGATAGCAGAACGTAGCCATCCCTTATGCCAGTAGCCCAATTCCAACAAAGTCCTCTGCAGTCTTTTCTTCCCCTTAGAAACCTCGTAAGCCAAGCCTCGAAGTTCAGTACTATCTGCACTTAGCATTCTCAAACTCTCATCAGAATAGTCCATAAAACTTGGCTTACCACTCCAGAAGGCATCTTCAGTTGCAAGCACCAAGTCCATGCACATTCCTCCAAAACAAAGGTTCCAAAAGATGAATATCCACACGGTCAGGTTCATCTCACCCCACTCCTGGTACCACTTGACTGTTGCAGACAGCTTCAGGTTCACTGAGATGAACTTTCAGACCAGGCACAGTTATGGAGGAAGGGATATTATTTATTGAAGCTTACAGATCCAGGGGAAGTTCCATAATGGCAGGAGAAGTGGCCTGCTCTCCACAGGGCCAAGCAGAGAGAGAGAGAAACCAACCAGCCACCACAGCACACAGAGAAAAACAAAAACTGCCCAAAAGGTCACACAGCACACTTCAGGAACTCCTGCTAGGCACATTGCATATCTTTACAATGGAATCTCAAACCATCACCACACCTTAAGACCGGCCCCAGTGACCTTGCTCTAGCAAGGTGATTGCAGATGCAAACTATAAAATAATAAAACACTGAATATATTGGGGACATATATTCAAACTACCACATTAAAGGTTGTGTGCAGCAAGTTCAAACATTCCTTGTTAATGTAATCTAAAAAGATGTACAACTTGTTGGTTCACCTCATTTCTAAAGTAGTTTGTTGAGAAAACAAACACCTTCATTGCCCAACACTGTACTGTGTGAAATAAGCTAGTTCGGTTCAAGGAATCAGTTATTTTCCTACGAAAAGGTTGATTGCAGAAAGTTCAAACATTCCTTGTTAATGTAATCTAAAAAGATGTACAACTTGGTAGGTTCACCTCATTTCTAAAGTATTTTTGTAGAAAACAAACACCTTCATTGCTGAACACTGTACTGTGTGAAATAAGATAGTTCAGTTTAGGAATCAGTTATTTTCCTACAAAAAAGGTTGTGTGCAGAAAGTTCAAACATTCCTTGTTAATGTAATCTAAAAGATGTACAACTTGGTAGGTTCACCTCATTTCTAAAGTAGATTGTTGAGCAAACAAACACCTTCATTGCCGAACACTGTACTGTGTGAAATAAGCTGGTTCGGTTCTAGGAATGTGTTGCTGTCCTAGGAAGAAGGTTGAGTGCAGCAAGTTCAAACTTTCCTTGTTTGTGTAATCTCACAAGATGTACAACTCATTAGATTCGCCTCATTTCTAAACTAGTTTGTTTAGAAAACAAACACCTTCTTTGCCAAATATTGTACTGAGTGAAATAAGCTGTTTTGGTTCTAGGAATCAGTTATTTTCCTCCGCCAAGAAGGTTGAGGGCAGGAAGTTCAAACTTTCCTAGTTAATGTAATCTAACAAGATGTATATGTTAGTTGATTCACCTCATTTCTAAAGTAGTTTGTTTAAAAACAAACATCTTCATTGCTGAACCCTATACCATCTAAAAATAAGCTAGTTTGTTTCTAGGAATCATTTTCTTTCCTACGAAGAAGGTTGAGTGCAGCAAGTACAAACATTCTTTGTTAATGTAATCTAACAAGATGTACAACTTATTAGATTCACCTCATTTCTAAAATAGTTTGTTGAGAAAACAAAGATTTTCATTGCCAAACATTGTACTGTGTGAAATAAGCTGTTTTGTTTCTAGGAATCAGTTGCTTTCCTACGAAGAAGGTTGATTGAAGCAAGGTCAAACATTCCTAGTTTGTGTAATCTAAGAAGAGATATATGTTAGTTGATTGGCCTCATTTCTAAAGTACTTTGTTTAGAAAACAAACATCTTCATTGCTGAACCCTGTACTGTGTGAAATAAGCTAGTTCAGTTTAGGAATCAGATGCTTTCCTACGAAGAAGTTTGAGTGCAACAAGTTCAAACTTTCTTTGTTAATGTAATCTAAAAAGATATACATCTTAATAGTTTCACTTCATTTCTAAACTAGTTTGTTGAGAAAACAAACATTTTCATTGCCGAACACTGTACTGTGTGAAAATAAGCTAGTTAAATACTAGGAATCATTTGATTTCTTTGAAGAAGTTTGATGTCAACAAGTTTAAACTTTCCTTGTTTGTGTAATCTAACAAGATATACAACTTATTAGATTCACCTCATTTCTAAACTAGTTTGTTTAGAAAACAAACACCTTCATTGCCAAATATTGTAATGTGTGAAATAAGCTAGTTTGGTTCTAGGAATCAGTTGTTTTCCTTCAAAGAAGGTTGAGGGCAGCCAGTTCAAACTTTCCTAGGTTGAATAATCTAACAAGATGTATATGTTAGTTGTTTCGTTTCATTTCTAAAGTAATTTGTTTAGAAAACCAACATCTTCATTTGAACCAAATACTATAATGAGTGAAATAAGCTAGTTCAGTTTAGGAATCAGATGTTTTCCTACAAAGAAGGTTGAGTGCAGTCAGTTCAAACTTTCCTTGTTTGTGTAATCTAACAACATTTGTACATCTTACAAGTTTGCTTCATTTCTAAACTACCTTGTTTATAAAACAAACACCTTCATTGCCAAACACTGTACTGTGTGAAATAAGCTAGTTCATTTCCAGGAATCAGTTATTTTCCTAAGAAGAAGGTTGTGTGCAGCAAATTCAAACATTCATTGTTAATGTAATCTAAAAAGATGTAAAAATTGGCAGGCTCACTTCATTTCTAAAGTAGTTTGTTGAGAAAACAAACACCTTCATTGCTGAACACTGTACTGTGTGAAATAAGCTGTTTTGGTTCTAGGAATCAGTTCCTTTCCTACAAAGATGGTTGAGTGCAGCAAGTTCAAACATTCCTTGTTAATGTATTCTAAAAAGATGTACAACTTGGTAGGTTCACCTCATTTCTAAAGTAGTTTGTTGAGAAAACAAACATCTTCATTACCGAACACTATACTGTGTGAAATCAGCTAGTTCGGTTCTTGGAATCAGCTGCTTTCTTACCAAGAACGTTGAGTGCAGCAAGTTCAAACTGTCCTAGTTTCTGTAATCTCACAAGATGTATAACGTAGTAGATTCACCTCATTTCTAAAGTAGTTGGTTTGAAAAAAAAATCTTCATTGCCAAACACTGTACTGTGTAAAATAAGCTGGTTTGGTTCTAGTAATCAGTTGCTTTCCTACGAAGAAGGTTGAGTGCAGCAAGTTCAAACATTCCTAGTTAATGTAATCTAAAAAGATGTACCACTTAGTAGATTGGCATCATTTCTACAGTAGTTTGTTTAAAAACAAGCATCTTCATTGCCGAACCCTGTACTGTGTGAAAATAGCAAGTTCATTTATAGAAATCATTTGCTTTCCTACGAAGATGGTTCAGTGCAGCAAGTTCAAAACTTTCCTTGTTTGTGTAATCTAACAAGATGCACAACTTATTAGATTCGCCTCATTTCTAAACTACTTTGTGTAGAAAACCAACACCTTCATTGCCAAATATTGTACTGAGTGAAATAAGCTGTTTTGGTTCTAGGAATCAGTTGCTTTCCTGCGAAGAAGGTTGAGGGCAGCAAGTACAAACTTTCCTAGGTTGTGTAATCTAACAAGATGTATATGTTAGTTGATTCACCTCATTTCTAAAGTACTTTGTTTAGAAAACAAACATCTTCATTGCTGAACCCTATACTGTGTGAAATAAGCTAGTGCAGTTTAGGAATCAGATGCTTTCCTACGAAGAAGGTTGAGTGCAGTCAGTTCAAACTTTCCTTGTTTGTGTAATCTAACAACATGTACACTTTACAAGTTTCGCCTCATTTCTAAAGTACCTTGTTTAAAAACAAACACCTTCATTGCGAACACTGTACTGTGTGAAATAAGCTAGTTCGGTTCAAGTAATCAGTTATTTTTCCTACGAAGAAGGTTGTGTGCAGCAAGTTCAAACATTCCTTCTTAATGTAATCTAAAAAGATGTACAACTTGGTAGGTTCACCTCATTTCTAAAGTAGTTTGATGAGAAAACAAACATCTTCTTTGCCGAACACTGTACTGTGTGAAATAAGCTGGTTCGGTTCTAGGAATCAGTTGCTTTCCTACCAAGAACGTTGAGTGTAGCAAGTTCAAACTGTCCTAGTTTGTGTAATCTCACAAGATGCATAAGTTAATAGATTCGCCTCATTTCTAAATTAGTTGGTTTAGAAAACAAATATCTTCATTGCCAAACCGTATACTGTGTAAAATAAGCTGGTTCGGTTCTAGAAAACAGTTGCTTTCCTACGAAGAAGGTTGAGTGCAGCAAGTTCAAATATTCCTAGTAAATGTAATCTAAAAAGATATACCACTTAGTAGATTGGCCTCATTTCTACAGTAGTTTGTTTAAAAAACAAACATCTTTATTGCCGGACCCTGTACTGTGTGAAAATAGCTAGTTCGTTTCTAGGAATCAGTTGCTTTCCTGCGAAGAAGGTTGAGTGCAGCAAGTTCAAACTTTCCTTGTTTGTGTAATCTAACAAGATGTACAACTTAATAGATTCACGTCATTTCTAAACTACTGTGTGTATAAAACAAACACCTTCATTTCCAAATATTGTACTGAGTGAAATAAGCTGTTTTGGTTCTAGGAATCAGTTGCTTTCCTGCGAAGAAGGTTGAGGGCAGCTAGTACAAACTTTCCTAGCTTGTGTAATCTAACAAGATGTACATGTTAGTTGATTCGCCTCATTTCTAAAGTACTTTGTTTAGAAAACAAACATATTCATTGCTGAACCCTATACTGTGTGAAATAAGCTAGTTCGGTCTAGGAATCAGTTTCTTTCCTAAGAAGAAGGTTGAGTACAACAAGTACAAACTTTCTTTGTTAATGTAATCTAAAAAGATGTACAACTTAATTGATTCACCTCATTTCTAAAATAGTTTGTTGAGAAAACAAAGATTTTGATTGCCGAACACTGTACTGTGTGAAATAAGCTAGTTCGGTTCTAGGAATCAGTTGCTTTCCTACGAAGAAGGTTGATTGCAGCAAGTTCAAACATTCCTAGTTAATGTAATCTAACAAGAGATAAAACTTAGTAGATTGGCCTCATTTCTACAGTAGTTTGTTTAAAAAACAAACATCTTCATTGCCGAACCCTGTACTGTGTGAAAATAGCTAGTTCGTTTCTAGGAATCAGTTGCATTCCTGCGAAGAAGGTTGAGTGCAGCAAGTTCAAACTTTCCTTGTTTGTGTACTCTAACAAGATGTACAACTTATTAGATTCGCCTCATTCCTGAACTACTTTGTGTACAAAACAAACACCTTCATTGCCAAATATTGTACTGAGTGAAATAAGCTGTTTTGGTTCTAGGAATCAGTTACTTTCCTGCAAAGAAGGTTGAGGGCAGCAAGTACAAACTTTCCTAGTTTGTGTAATCTAACAAGATGTATATGTTAGTTGATTCGCCTCATTTCTAAAGTACTTTGTTTAGAAAACAAACACCTTCATTGATGAACCCTATTTTGTGTGAAATAAGCTAGATCAGTTTAGGAATCAGATGCTTTCCTACGAAGAACGTTGAGTGCAGTCAGTTCAAACTTTCCTTGTTTGTGGAATCTAACAACATGTACATCTTACAAGTTTCACTTCATTTCTTAACTACCTTGTTTAGAAAAGAAACACCTTCATTGCCGAACACTGTACCATGTGAAATAAGCTAGTTCGGTTCAAGTAATCAGTTATTTTCCTACGAAGAAGGTTGTGTGCAGCAAGTTCAAACATTCCTTGTTAATGTAATCTAAAAAGATGTACAACTTGGTAGGTTCACCTCATTTCTAAAGTAGTTTGTTGAGAAAACAAACACCTTCATTGCCGAACACTGTACTGTGTGAAATAAGCTAGTTCGGTTCAAGGAATCAGTTATTTTCCTACGAAAAGGTTGTGTGCAGAAAGTTCAAACATTCCTTGTTAATGTAATCTAAAAAGATGTACAACTTGGTAGGTGTTGCAGACAGCTTCAGGTTCGCTGAGATGAACTTTCAGACCAGGCACAGTTATGGAGGAAGGGATATTATTTATTGAAGCTTACAGATCCAGGGGAAGTTCCATAATGGCAGGAGAAGCGGCCTGCTCTCCACAGGGCCAAGCAGAGAGAGAGAGAAACCAACCAGCCACCACAGCACACAGAGCAAAACAAAAAACTGCCCAAAAGGTCACACAGCACACTTCAGGAACTCCTGCTAGGCACATTTGCATATCTTTACAATGGAATCTCAAACCATCACCACACCTTAAGACTGGGCCCCCAGTGACCTTGCCTCTAGCAAGGTGATTGCAGATGCAAACTATAAAATAATAAAACACTGAATATATTGGGGACATATATTCAAACTACCACATTCCGCCCCTGGCCCCCAATATATTTAGCTCCTGGCCCCCAATAGATTTATAACTATCACACATTGTAAATTGTACTCAGTCCAATTTCAAAGGTTCTCACAGTCTTGATCAACTTAAGATAGTGAGTCCTGTAAAATCAAACAAGTTAAATACTTTCAACATGTAAAGGCACAGAGTAAACATTTTTAACTGGTAAAAAGCAAAGAGAGACTAGAATAATGCAAACTCAACTATCATTAGCAGTCATCAAACTTCTGCAGTTCAAGTTCAATATAACCAGAGATGGATAGTCTCCAGGGTTTTCAATTCTGCCCTCCAGCTGGGCAGAGTCGCCAGGGAAAACTTTCCTCCCATGCCAACACTGCACTCCATGGTAGCCCTTTTGCACAGTCCTGGTATATCCAAAACATCTTCAGGTCTCCATGCAAACCACGGTCCATCTTCCAAAAGGCTCTTCCAGCCTATTCCTGAGGGTCTTCATGCCCTGCCTCATGCCGCATCTCAGCAGCAGCTCCTGGAACCGTGTGCAACACATGACCACTCCATGCATTTTCATGCTTCCAAAACTAATACCAGGTGTGCAGGACACAGCCATATTCTTAATCCAGGGACAAAATAAACCATAGCCTTGAAAAGCAGGTTCCTTCTCAAGTCAACTCTTTCCAAGAATTTTCATTTCTAACAGCCTTTCCTCAGGCATCCTCTCCATTGTTTTAATGTAAATCAAGTCGGGCCACCTTCCTTCCACCTTCCTTAAGATTGCTAATGCGTTGACAATAGCAGCTCCAGTAACCTAAAACCAGTCTCAGTGCGTCTGCTTTTAAATTGATTGAGGTTTTCCAACTTAAAATCTTAAAATCTCAGTTCGATATCTTTAGCCAAGCACATCAGTCCATTACAAATTTAACCTTCATCAAACTTTCTGGGCCTGGATAGCAGAACGTAGCCATCCCTTATGCCAGTAGCCCAATTCCAACAAAGTCCTCTGCAGTCTTTTCTTCCCCTTAGAAACCTCGTAAGCCAAGCCTCGAAGTTCAGTACTATCTGCACTTAGCATTCTCAAACTCTCATCAGAATAGTCCATAAAACTTGGCTTACCACTCCAGAAGGCATCTTCAGTTGCAAGCACCAAGTCCATGCACATTCCTCCAAAACAAAGGTTCAAAAGATGAATATCCACACGGTCAGGTTCATCTCACCCCACTCCTGGTACCACTTTGACTGTTGCAGACAGCTTCAGGTTCACTGAGATGAACTTTCAGACCAGGCACAGTTATGGAGGAAGGGATATTATTTATTGAAGCTTACAGATCCAGGGGAAGTTCCATAATGGCAGGAGAAGTGGCCTGCTCTCCACAGGGCCAAGCAGAGAGAGAGAGAAACCAACCAGCCACCACAGCACACAGAGCAAAACAAAAAACTGCCCAAAAGGTCACACAGCACACTTCAGGAACTCCTGCTAGGCACATTTGCATATCTTTACAATGGAATCTCAAACCATCACCACACCTTAAGACCGGCCCCCAGTGACCTTGCCTCTAGCAAGGTGATTGCAGATGCAAACTATAAAATAATAAAACACTGAATATATTGGGGGACATATATTCAAACTACCACATTAAAGGTTGTGTGCAGCAAGTTCAAACATTCCTTGTTAATGTAATCTAAAAAGATGTACAACTTGGTAGGTTCACCTCATTTCTAAAGTAGTTTGTTGAGAAAACAAACACCTTCATTGCCGAACACTGTACTGTGTGAAATAAGCTAGTTCGGTTCAAGGAATCAGTTATTTTCCTACGAAAAGGTTGTGTGCAGAAAGTTCAAACATTCCTTGTTAATGTAATCTAAAAAGATGTACAACTTGGTAGGTTCACCTCATTTCTAAAGTAGTTTGTTGAGAAAACAAACACCTTCATTGCCGAACACTGTACTGTGTGAAATAAGCTAGTTCGGTTCAAGGAATCAGTTATTTTCCTACGAAAAGGTTGTGTGCAGAAAGTTCAAACATTCCTTGTTAATGTAATCTAAAAAGATGTACAACTTGGTAGGTTCACCTCATTTCTAAAGTAGATTGTTGAGCAAACAAACACCTTCATTGCCGAACACTGTCCTGTGTGAAATAAGCTGGTTCGGTTCTAGGAATGTGTTGCTGTCCTACGAAGAAGGTTGAGTGGAGCAAGTTCAAACTTTCCTTGTTTGCGTAATCTAAGAAGATGTACAACTCATTAGATTCGCCTCATTTCTAAACTACTTTGTGTAGAAAACAAACTCCTTCATTGCCAAATATTGTACTGAGTGAAATAAGCTGTTTTGGTTCTAGGAATCAGTTGCTTTCCTGCCAAGAAGGTTGAGGGCAGCAAGTACAAACTTTCCTAGCTTGTGTAATCTAACAAGATGTATATGTTAGTTGATTCACCTCATTTCTAAAGTACTTTGTTTAGAAAACAAACATCTTCATTGCTGAACCCTATACCATCTGAAATAAGCTAGTTCGGTCTAGGAATTAGGTTCTTTCCTACGAAGAAGGTTGAGTACAACAAGTACAAACATTCTTTGTTAATGTAATCTAAAAAGATGTACAACTTAATAGATTCACCTCATTTCTAAAATAGTTTGTTGAGAAAACAAAGATTTTCATTGCCGAACATTGTACTGTGTGAAATAAGCTAGTTCGGTTCTAGGAATCAGTTGCTTTCCTACGAAGAAGGTTGATTGCAGCAAGGTCAAACATTCCTAGTTAATGTAATCTAAGAAGAGATACCACTTAGTAGATTGGCCTCATTTCTACAGTAGTTTGTTTAAAAAACAAACATCTTCATTGCCGGACCCTGTACTGTGTGAAAATAGCTAGTTCAGTTTAGGAATCAGATGCTTTCCTACGAAGAAGGTTGAGTGCAGTCAGTTCAAACTTTCCTTGTTTGTGTAATCTAACAACATGTACATCTTACAAGTTTCGCTTCATTTCTTAACTACCTTGTTTAGAAAACAAACACCTTCATTGCCGAACACTGTACTGTGTGAAATAAGCTGGTTAAATACTAGGAATCATTTGCTTTCTTTGAAGAAGTTTGATGTCAACAAGTTTAAACTTCCCGTGTTAATGTAATCTGCAAAGATATACAACTTAATAGATTCACTTCATTTCTAAGGTAGTTTGTTTAGAAAACAAACATCTTCATTGCCGAACACTGTACAGTGTGAAATAATCTAGGTCGGTTCTTGGAATCAGTTGTTTTCCTTCGAAGAAGGATGAGTGCAGCAAGTTCAAACTTTCCGAATTTGAATAACCTAACAAGATGTACAATTTACAAGTTTCGTTTCAATTCTAAACGACTGTGTTTTGAAAACAAACATCTTCATTGCCAAATACTATAATGAGTGAAATAAGCTATTTCGGTTCCAGGAATCAGTTGTTTTCCTACAAAGTAGGTTGAGTGCAGCAAGTTCAAACTTTCCTAGTTTGTGTAATCTAACAAGATTTACAACTTGTTAGATTTGCATCATTTCTAAACTACTTTGTTTAGAAAACAATCACCTTCATTGCCAAATATTGTACTATGTGAAATAAGCTACTTCATTTCTAGGAATCTATTGCTATCCTACGAAGAAGGTTGAGTGCAGCAAGTTAAAACTTTCCTTGTTTGTGTAATCTAACAAGATGTACACCGTAGAAGTTTCGCTTCATTTCTAAACTCCTTTTTTAGAAAACACACATCTTCATTGCCAAATATTGTACTGTATGAAATAAGCTGTTTTGGTTCTAGGAATCAGTAGCTTTCCTACAAAGAAGGTTGAGTGAAGCAAGTTCAAACTTTCCTAGTTTGTGTAATCCAATAAGGTGTATAAGTTAGTAGATTCACCTCATTTCTAAAGTAGTTTGTTGAGAAAACAAACATCTTCATTGCCGAACCCTATACTGTGTGAAATAAGCTAGTTTGATTCTGGGAATCATTTGCATTCCTACAAAGAAGGTTGGGTGCAACAACTTCAAACTTTCCTTGTTAATGTAATCTAAAAAGATGTACAACTTAATAGATTGGCCTCATTTCTACAGTAGTTTGTTTTGAAAACAAACATCTTCATAGCCAAACACTGTACTGTGTGAAATAAGCTAGTTCATTTCTAGGAAACAGTAGCTTTCCTACGAAGAAGGTTGAGTGCAGCAAGTTCAAACTTTCCTTGTTAATGTAATCTAAAAAGATGTACAACATAGGAGATTGGCATCATTTCTACAGTAGTTTGTTTACAAAACAAACATCTTCATTGCCACACCCTGAACTGTGTGAAAATAGCTAGTTAGTTTCTAGGAATCAGTTGCTTTCCTACGAAGAAGGTTGAGCGCAGCAAGTTAAAACTTTCCTTGTTTGTATAATCTAACAAGATGTACAACTCATTAGATTCGCCTCATTTCCTAACTACTTTGCTTAGAAAAAAAAAACTTCCTCCCCAAACACTGTAGTGTGTGAAATAAGCTTGTTCTGTTCTAGGAATCAGTTGCTTTACTACGGAGATCATTGAGTGGAACAAGTTCAAACTTTCCTTATTAATGTCATCTAAAAACATATATAACTTAATAGATTCACCTCATTTCTAAAGTAGTTTCTAGAGAAAACAAACATCTTCATTGCCGAACACTGTACTGTTTGAAATAAGCTAGTTCGCTTCAAGGAATCACTTGTTTCCTACAAAGAAGGTTGAGTGCAGCAAGTTCAAACTTTCCTTGTTTTTGTAATATAACAAGGTGTACACCTTACAAGTTTTGCTTCATTTCTAAACAACTTTATTTAGAAAACAAACACCTTCATTGCCGAACACTGTACTGTGTGAAATAAGCTAGTCCGTTCAAGGAATCAGTTGTTTTCCTACGAAGAAGGTTGAGTGCAGCAAGTTCAAACATTCCTTGTTAATGTAATCTAAAAAGATGTACAACTTAGTAGATTCACCTCATTTTTAAAGTAGTTTGTTGAGAAAACAAACATCTTCATTACCGAACACTGTTCTGTGTGAAGTAAGCTGGTTCGGTTCTAGGAATCAGTTCTTTCCTACGAAGAAGTTTGAGTGCAGCAAGTTCAAACTTTCCAAGTTTGTGTCATCTCACAAGATGTATAAGTTAGTAGATTCGCCTCATTTCTACAGTAGTTTGTTTAGAAAACAAACATCTTCATTGCCGAACCCTGTACTGTGTTAAAATAGCTAGTTCGTTTCTAGGAATCAGTAGCTTTCCTACGATGAATGTTGAGTGCAGCAAGTTCAAACTTTCCTTGTTTGTACAACTTATTATATTCGCCTCATTTCTAAACTACTTTGTTTAGAAAACAAACACCTTCATTTTCAAACATTGTACTGGGTGAAATAAGCTGTTTCAGTTCTAGGAATCAGTTGCTTTCCTATGAAGAAGGTTGAGTGCAGCAAGTTCAAACTTTCCATGTCTGTGTAATATAACAAGATGTACAACTTTTTAGATTCGCCTCATTTCTACAGTACTTCGTTAAGAAAACAAACATCTTCATTTCCGAACACGGTACTTTGTGAAATAAAGTAGTTCGTTTCTAGGAATCAGTTGCTTTCCTAGGAAGAAGTTTGAGTGAAGAAAGTTCAAACATTCCTTGTTAATGTAATCCTAAAAGAGGTACAACTTAGTAGATTGGCCTAATTTCTACAGCAGTTTGTTTAGAAAATAAACATCTTCATTTCTGAACACTGCACTTTGTGTAAATTGCTACTTCCTTTCTAGGAATCAGTTGCTTTCTTAAGAAGAAGGTTGAGTGCAGCAAGTTCAAACTTTCCTTGTTTGTGTAATCTAACAAGATGTTCAACTTACAAGTTTCGCTACATTTTTAAACTACTTTGTTTAGAAAACAAACATCTTCATTGCCGAATGCTGTACTGTTTGAAATAAGTTAGTTCGGTTCTAGGAATCAGTTGCTTTTCTAAGAACAAGATTGAGTGCAGAAAGTTCAAACTTTCCTTTTTAATGTAATCTAAAAAGATGTACAACTTAGTAGATTGGCGTCATTTCTACAGTAGTTTGTTTAGAAAACAAACATCTTCTTCCCGAACCCTTTACTGTGTGAAAATAGCTAGTTCATTTCTAGGAATCAGTTGCTTTCCTTCGAAGAAGATTGAGTACAGCAAGTTAACTTTCCTTGTTTGTGTAATCTAACAAGATGTACAACTTATTAGATTCGCCTCATTTCAAAACTACTTTGTTTAGAAAACAAACATCTTCATTGGCAAACACTCTAATGTATGAAATAAGCTAGTTCCGTTCTAGGAATCAGTTCCTTTTCTATGGAGATGGTTGAGCGCAACAAGTTCAAACTTTCCTTGTGAATGTAATCTAAAAAGATGTACAACTTAATAGATTCACCTCATTTCCAATGTAGTTTGGTGAGAAAACAAACATCTATATTTCCGAACACTGTACTGTGTGAAATACGCTAGCTCGGTTCTAGTAATCAGTTGCTTTCTTACGAAAAATGTTGAGTACAGCAAGTTCAAACTTCCCTAGTTTGTGTAATCTCAAAAGATGTACAACTTTCTAGATTGGCCTCATTTCTACAGTACTTTGTTTAGAAAACAGACAACTTCATGCCCGAACACTGTACTGTGTGAAATAAGTTAGTTCGGTCCTAGGAATCAGTAGCTTTCCTACGAAGAAGGTTGAGTGCAGCAAGGTCAAACATTCCTTGTATGTGTAATCTAACAAGATGTACAACTTCCAAGTTTCACTTCATTTCTAAACTACATTGTTTAGAAAACAAACATCTTCATTTCCGATCGCTGTACTGTGTGAAATAAGCTAGTTAGGTTCTAGGAATCAGTGGCTTTCCTACGAAGAAGGTTGAGTGCAGCAAGTTCAAACTTTCCTTGTTTCTGTAATCTAACAAGATATCCAACTTACAAGTTTCGCTTCATTTCTGAACTACTTTGTTTAGAAAACAAACATCTTCATTGCCAAACAGTGTAGTGTGTCAAATAAGCAAGTTCGGTTCATGGAATCAGTTGCTTTTCTACGGAAATGGTTGAGTGCAACAAGTTCAAAATTTCCTTGGTAATGTAATATAAAAAGAGGTACAACTTAATAGATTCATCTCATTTCTAAAGTAGTTTGTTGATCAAACGAACGTCTTCATTGACGAACAATGAACTGTGTGAAATAAGCTAGTTCGGTTCTAGGAATCAGTTGTTTTCCTACGAAGAATGTTGAGTGAAAAAGTTCAAACTTTCCTTGTTAATGTAATCTAAAAAGATGTACAACTTAGTAGATTGGCCTCATTTCTACCGTAGTTTGTTTAGAAAACAAACATTTTCATTGCCTAACACTGTACTGTGTGAAATAAGCTAGATCGGTTCTTGTAATCAGTTCCTTTCCTACGAAGAAGATTGAGTGCAGCAAATTCAAAATTTCCTTGTTTGTGTAATCTAACAAGATGTACAACTTACAAGTTTAGCTTCATTTCTAAACTACTTTGTTTAGAAAACAAACACCTCCATTGCCAAATAGTGAACTGTGTGTTTTGGTTCGAGGAATCATTTGCTTTTCTCCGGAGATGGTTGAGTTCAGCAACTTCAAACTTTCCTTGTTAATGTATTCTAAAAAGAGGTACAACTTAGTAGATCGGCCTAATTTCTACAATAGTTTGTTTAGAAAAAAAAACATCTTCATTGTCAAACAATGTACTGTGTGTAAAAAGCTAGTTCATTTCTAGGAATCAGTTGCTTTCCTACGAAGAAGATTGAGTGCAGCAAGTTCAAACTTTCCTTGTTTGTGTAATCTAACAAGATATATAAGTTAGTTGATTCTCCTCATTTCTAAAGTAGTTTGTTTAGAAAATAAACATCTTCATTGCCGAACCCTATACTGTGTGAAATAAGCTAGTTTGGTCTAGGAATCAGTTGCCTTCCTAAGAAGATTGTTGAGTGCAACAAGTTCAAACTTTCCTTCTAAATCTAAAATATAAATATAAATATAAATATAATATAATATATGATATATATATTATTATATACATATATGATATAAATATATTGTATATATATATTATATACATATATATTATATATATTATATATATATTATATATAATAATATAATATAATATAATATAATATAAATCAAATAATCTAAAAAGATGTATAACTTAGTACCTTGGTCTAATTTCTACAGTAGTTTCTTTAGAAAACGAACATATTCATTGCCGAACCCTATACTGTGTGAAATAAGCTAGTTTGGTCTAGGAATCAGTTGCCTTCCTAAGAAGATTGTTGAGTGCAACAAGTTCAAACTTTCCTTCTAAATCTAAAATATAAATATAAATATAAATATAATATAATATATGATATATATATATTATTATATACATATATGATATAAATATATTGTATATATATTATATACATATATATTATATATATATTATATATAATAATATAATATAATATAATATAATATAATAAAATATAAATCAAATAATCTAAAAAGATATATAACTTAGTACCTTGGTCTAATTTCTACAGTAGTTTCTTTAGAAAACAAACATATTCATTGCTGAACACTGTACTGTGTGAAATAAGCTAGTTCGGTTGTAGGAATCAGTTGCTTTCCTACGATGAAGGTTGAGTGCAGCAAGTTCAAACTTTCCCTGTTTGTGTAATCTAACAAGATGTACAAGTTAGTATATTCGAATCATTTCTAAAGCAGTTTGTTTAGAAAACAAATATCTTCATTGCGGAACACTGTACTGTGTGAAAATAGCTAGTTCATTTCTAGGAATCAGTTGAGTGCAGCAAGTTCAAATTTTCCTTGTTTGTCTAATCTAACAAGATGTACAACTTACTAGACTCACCTCATTTCTAAACTACTTTGTTCAGAAAACAAACACCTTCAATGAGAAATATTATACTTTGTGAAATAAGCTTTTTTGGTTCTAGAAATCAGATCCTTTCCTATGAAGAATGTTGAGTGAAGCAAGTTCAAACTTTCCCACTTTGTGTAATCTAACAAGATATATAAGTTAGTTGATTCTCCTCATTTCTAAAGTAGTTTGTTTAGAAAACAACCATCTACATTGCCGAACCCTATACTGGGTGAAATAAGCTACTTCGGTCTGGGAATCAGTTGCTTTCTTACGAAGAAGGTTGAGTGCAACAAGTTCAAACTTTCCTAGTTAATGTAATCTATAAAGATGTACATTTTAGTAGATTGGCCTCATTTCTACAGTAGTTTGTTTAAAAATCCAACATCTTCATTTCTGAACAGTTTACTGTGTGAAATAAGCTAGTTCGGTTCTAGGAATCAGTTGCTTTTCTGCGAAGAAGGTTGGGTGCAGCAAGTTTAAACATTCCTTGTTAATGTAATCTAAAAAGATGTACAACTTAGTAGATTGAAGTCATTTCTTCAGTAGTTTGTTTAGAAAAAAATCTTCATTGCTGAAACCTGTACTGTGTGAAAATAGCTAGTTCTTTTCTCCGAATCAAAGGCTTTCCTAAGAAGAAGGTTGAGTGCAGCAAGTTCAAACTTTCCTGGTTAGTGTAATCTAACAAGATGTACAACTTACACGTTTCGCTTCATTTCTCAATTACTTTCTTTAGAAAAAAAAACATCTTCATTTCCAAATATTGTACTGTGTGAAATAAGCTGTTTCGATTATAGGTATCAGTTCCTTTTTACGAAGAAGGTTGAGTGCAGCACGTTGAAACTTTCCCTGTTAGTATAATCTAACAAGATGTACAACTTACAAGTTTCACTTCATTTCCAAACTACTTTGTATAGAAAACAAACATCTTGATGGCTGAACACTGTACTGTGTGAGATAAGTTAGTTCGGTTCTAGGAATCAGTTGCTTTCCTACGAAGAACGTTGAGTGCAGAAAGTTCAAACTTTCCTTGTTTGTGTAATCTAACAAGATATTAACTTATTAGATTCGACTAATTTCTAAATTACTTTATTTAGAAAACAAACATGTTCATTGCAGACACTGAAGTGTGTGAAATAAGCTAGTTTCGTTCTTCGAAACAGTGGCTTTTCTACGGAGATAGCTGAGAGCAACAAGTTCAAACTTTCCTTGTTAATGTAATCTAAAAAGATGTACAACTTAATAGATTCACCTCAGTTCTAAAGCAGTTTGTTGAGAAAACTAACATCCTCATTGCCGAAAACTGTACTGTGTGAAATGTGCTAGTCCGGTTCCAGGAATCAGATGCTTTCCTACAAAGAAGGTTGAGTGCAGCAAGTTCAAACTTTCCTAGTTTATGTAACCTCACAAGATGTATAAGTTATAAGATTCGCTTCATTTCAAACCTAGTTTGTTTAGAAAACAAACATCTTCATTGCCAAACCCTACACTGTGTGAAATAAGGTAGTTCAGTTGTAGGAATCAGTATTTTCCTACGAACAACGTTGAGTGCAATAAGTTCAGACTTTCCTTGTTAATGTAATCTAAAAAGATGTACAACTTAGTAGATTGGCCTCATTTCTACAGCAGTTAGTTTAAAAAACAAACATCATCATTGCCAAACACTATACTGTGTGAAATAAGCTAGTTGGTTTCTCAGAATCAGTTGCTTTCCTACGAAGAAGGTTGAGTGCAGCAACTTTGAAATTTCCTTGTTTGTGTAATCTAACAAGATGTACAACTTACAAGTTATGCTTCCTTTCTAAACTACTTTGTTTAGAAAACAAACATCTTCATCGCAGAAGACTGTACTCTGTGAAATAAGATAGTTAGCTTCGAGGAATCAGTTGTTTTCCTTCGAAGAAGGTTGAGTGCATCAAGTTCAAACATTCCTTGTTAATGTAATCTAAAAAGATGTACAACTTAGTAGATTGGCATCATTTTTTCAGTAGTTTGTTTAGAAAACCAACATCTTCATTGCTGAACACTGTACTGTGTGAAATCAGCTAGTTCGGTTCTAGTAATCACTTGCTTTCCTACGAAGAAGGTTGAGGGCAGCGAGATCAAACTTTCCTAGTTTGTGTAATCTCACAAGATGCATAAGTCAGTAGATTGGCCTCATTTCTGAAGTAGTTTGTTTAGAAAACAAACATCTTCATTGCCAATCCCTATACTGTGTGAAATAAGCTAGTTTGGTTCTAGGAATCAGTTGTATTCCTACAAAGAAGGTTGAGTGAAACAAGTCCAACCGTTCCTTGTTAATGTAATCTAAAAAGATGTAAAACTTAGTAGATTGGCCTCATTTCTACAGTAGTTTGTTTAAAAAACAAACATCTTCATTGCCGTCCCTGTACTGTGGGAAAATAGCTAGTTCATTTCTCGGAATCAGTTGCTTTCCTAAGGAGAAGGTTGAGTGCAGCAAGTTCAAACTTTCCTTGTTAATGTAATCTAAAAAGATGTATAACTTAATATATTCACGTCATTTCTAAAGTAGTGTGTTTAGAAAACAAACATCTTCATTGCCGAACACTGTACTATGCTAAATAAGCTAGATCGGTTCTATGAATCAGTTGCTTTCCAGAAAGAAGGTTGAGTGCAGCAAGTTCAAACTTTCCTAGTTTGTGTAATCTAACAAGATGTATGAATTAGTTGATTCGCCTCTTTTCTAAAGTAGTTTGTTTAGAAAACAAACATCTTCATTGCTGAACCCCATACTGTGTGATATAAACTAGTTCGGTCTAGGAATCACTTGCTTTCCTACGAAGAAGGTTAAGGGCAACAAGTTCAAACATTCATAGTTAATGTAATCTAAAAAGAAGTACAACTTAATAGATTGGCCTCATTTCTTCAGTAGTTTGTTTAAAAACAAACATCTTCATTGCCGAACACTGTACTGCGTGAAATAAACTTGTTTGGTTCTAGGAATCAGTAGTTTTCCTACGCAGAAGATTGACTGTAGCAAGTTCAAACTTTCCTTTTTTGTGTAATCTAACAAGATGTACAACTTACAAGATTCGCTTCATTTCTAAACTACTTTGTTTAGAAAACAAACACCTTCATTGCCAAATATTGTACTGTGTGAAATAAGCTGTTTCGGTACTAGGAATCAGTTGCTTTTCTACGAAGATGGTTGAGTGCAGCAAGTTCAAACTTTCTTTGTTAACGTAATCTAAAAAGAGGTACAACATAGTAGATTTGCTTAATTTCTACAGTTGTTTGTTTCCAAAGCAAACATCTTCATTGTCAAAAACTGTTATGTGTGAAATAACCTAGTTCGGTTATAGGAATCAGTTGCTTTCCTGCGAAGAAGGTTGAGTGCAGCAAGTTCAAACTAACATTTTTTGCGAAATCTGACAAGATGTACAAGTTAGTAGATTCGCCCCATTTCTAAAGTAGTTTGGTTAGAAAACAAACATCTTCATTGCCGAACACTGTACTCTGTGAAATAAGCTAGTTCGGTTCTAGGAATCAGTTGCTTTCCTAGGAAGAAGGTTGAGTGCAGCAAGTTTAAACTTTCCTTATTTGTGTAACCTAACAAGATGTACAACTTACAAGTTTCGTTTCATTTTTAAACTACTTTATTTGGAAAACAAACATCTTCATTGCCAAACACTGTAATGTGTGAAATAAACTAGTTCGGGTGTTTGTGTATTCTAACAAGATGTACAACTTAGAAGTTTCTCTTCATTTCTAAACTACTTTGTTTAGAAAACAAACATCTTCATTGCCAAACACTCTAACGTGTGAAATAAGCTAGTTCAGTTCTAGGAATCAGTTGCTTTCCTACGAAGAAGGTGGAGTTCAGCAAGTTCAAACTTTCCTAGTTTGTGCAATCTAAAAAGATGTATAAGTTAGTAGATTCGCCTCATTTCTAATGTACTTTGTTTAGAAAACAAACAATTTCATTGCCGAACCCTATACTGTGTGAAAGAAGCTAGTTCGGTTGTTGGAATTAGTTGCTTTCCTACGAAGAAGTTTGAGTGCAGCAAGTTCAAACGTTCCCTGTTTGTGTAATCTAACAAGATGTACAACTTACAAGTTTCACTTCATTTCTAAACTACTTTGTTTAGAAAACAAACACCTTCATTGCCAAATATTGTACTGTGTGAAATTAACTGTTTTGGTTCTAGAAATCAGTTGCTTTTCTACGGAGATGGTTGGGTGCAGCATGTTCAAACTTTCCTTGTTAATATAATCTAAAAAGAGGTACAACTTAGTAGATTTGCCTAATTTCTACATTAGTTTGTTTCGAAAACAAACATCTCCATTGCCGAACACTGTACTGTGTGAAAAAAAGCTTGTTCGGATCTAGGAATCCGTTGCTTTCCTACGAAGAAGGTTGAGTGCAGCAAGTTCAAACCCTCCTTTTTTGTGTAATCTAACAAGATGTACAACTTACAAGTTTCGCTTTATTTCTAAACTTCTTGTTAGAAAACAAACATCTTCATTGACAAACACTGTAGTGTGTGAAATAAGGTAGTTCGGTTCTAGGAATCAGTTGCTTTTCTACAGAGAAGGTTGAGTGCAAGAAGTTCAAGCTTTCCTTGTTAATGTAATCTAAAAATATGTACAACTTAATAGATAAACCTCATTTCTAAAGTAGTTTGTTGAGAAAACAAACATCTTCATTGCCGAACAATGTATTGTGTGAAATAAGCTAGTTCGGTTCTTGGAATCAGTTGCTTTCCTACTTACAAGTTTTGCTTCATTTCTAAACTACTTTGTTTAGAAAACAAACACCTTCATTGCCAAATACTGTACTGTGTGAAATAAGCTGCTTCGGTTCTAGGAATCAGTTGCTTTTCTCTGGAGATGGTTGAGTGCAGCAAGTTCAAACATTCCTTGTTAATGTAATCTAAAAAGTTGAACAACTTGACAGATTTACCGCATTTCTAAAGTAGTTAGTTGAGAAAACAAACATCTTCATTGCCGAACACTGTAATGTTTGAAATAAGCTAGATCATTTCTAGGAATCAGTTGCTTTCCTACGAAGAAGGTGGAGTGCAGCAAGTTCAAACTTTCCTTATTAATGTATTCTAAAAAGATGTACAACTTAGTAGATTGGCCTCTTTTCTACAGTAGTTTGTTTAGAAAACAAACATCTTCATTGCCAAACCGTGTACTGGTGAAATAAGCTAGTTCGGTTCTTGTAATCAGTTCATTTCCTACAAAGAAGGTTGAGTGCAGCAAGTTCAAACTTTCCTTGTTTGTGTAATCTAACAAGATGTACAACGTACAAACACTGTAATGTGTGAAATAATCTAGTGGCATTATAGGAATCAGTTGCCTTTCTACGGAGATAGTTGAGTCCAACAAGTTCAAACGTCCCTTTTTAATGTAATGTAAGAAGATGTACAACTTAACAGGCTCAACCCATTTCTAAAGTAGTTTGTTCTTAGAACCAGTTGCTTTCCTACAAGGAAGGTTGAGTGCAGCAAGTTCAAACTTTCCATGTTTGTGTAATCTAACAAGATGTACAACTTACAAGTTTTGCTTCATTTCTAAACTTCTTTGTTTAGAAAACAAACACCTTCATTGCCAAATATTGTAATGGGTGAAATAAGCTGTTTCAGTTCTAGGAATGAGTTGCTTTTCTCCGGAGATGGTTGAGTGTAGCATGTTCAAACTTTCGTTGTTAATGAAATCTAAGAAGAGGTAAAGCTTAACAGATTCACCTCATTTCTAAAGTAGTTTGTTGAGAAAACAAACATCTTCATTGCCTAACACTGTACTGTGTGAAATAAGCTAGTTCGGTTCTAGGAATCAGTTGCTTTACTGCGAAGAAGGTTTAGTGCAGCAAGTTCAAACTAACCTTGTTTGCGTAATGTAACAAGATGTAGAAGCTAGTAGATTCACCTCATGTCTAAAGTAGTTTGTTTAGAAAACAAACATCTTCATTGCCGAAGACTGTACTGTGTGAAAAAAGCTTCTTTGGTTCTAAGAATCAGTTGCTTTCCTACGAAGAAGGTTGAGTGCAGCAAGTGCAAACTGCTGGTTTGTGTAATCTAACAAGATGTACAACTTACAAGTTCTGCTTTATTGCTAAACTACTTGTTTAGAAAATAAACATCTTCATTGTCAAACATTGTAGTGTGTGACATAAGGTAGTTTGGTTCTAGGAATCAGTTGCTTTTGTCCGGACATGGTTAAGTGTAGCAAGTTCAAACGTTCCTTGTTAATGTAATATAAAAAGAGGTACAAACTAACAGACTCACCTCATTTCTAAAGTAAAATGTTGAGAAAACAAACATCTTCATTGCCGAACACTGTACGGTATGAAATAAGCTAGTTCTGTTCTAGGAATCAGTTGCTTTCCTACGAAGTAGCTTGAGTGCAGCAAGTTCAAACTTTCCTTGTTTGTGTAATCTAACAAGATGTACAACATAGTAGATTGGCATCATTTCAACAGTAGTTTGTTTAGAAAACAAACAACTTCATTACCGAACCCTATACTGTGTGAAGTAAGATAGTTCAGTCTAGGAATCAGTTGCTTTCTTACGAAAAAGGTTGAGTGCAACAAGTTCAAACTTTTCTCGTTAATGTTATCTAAAGAGATGTACAACTTAATTGATTCACCTCATTTCTAAAATAATTTGTTGAGAAAACAAACATCTTCATTGCCGAACACTGTACTGTGTGTAAAAGGCTAGTTCGTTTCTAGGAATCAGTTGCTTTCCTACAAGGAAGGTTGAGTGCAGCAAGTTCAAACTTTCCTTGTTTGTGTCACCCAACGAGACGTACAACTTACAAGTTTCGATTCATTTCTAAACTACTTTGCTTAGAAAACAAACATTTTCATTGCCAAATACTGTAATGCGTGAAATAAGCTATTTCGGTTCTAGGAATCAGTTACTTTCCTACGAAGAAGGTTGAGTGCAGCAAGTTCAAACTTTCCTTGTTTGTGTAACCCAACAAATTTTACAACTTACAAGTTTCGATTCATTTCTCAACTACTTTGTTTAGAAAACAAACGTCTTCATTGCCAAATAATGTAATGCGTGAAATGAGCTATTTCGGTTCTAGGAATAAGTTCGTTTCCTACGAAGAAGATTGATTGCAGCCAGTTCAAACTTTTCTTCTTTGTGTAACCGAAAGAGATGTACAACGTACAAGTTTTGATTCATTTCTAAACTACTTTGCTCAGAAAACAAACATCTTCATTGCCAAATACTGTAAATAAGCTATTTCGGTTCTAGGAATCAGATGCTTTCCTACGAAGAAGGTTGAGTGCAGCAAATTCAAAGTTCCCTTGTTTGTGTAATCTATCAAGATGTACAAGTTAGTAGATTCACCTCATTTCTAAACTAGTTTGTTTAGAAAACAAACATCTTCATTCCCGAACCCTATTCTGTGTGAAATAAGGTAGTTCAGATTTAGGAATCACTTGCTTTCCTACGAAGAAGGTTGAGTGCAGCAAGTTCAATCTTTCCTTGTTGGTGTAATCTAACAAGATATACAACTTAAAAGATCCGCTTCATTTCTAAACTGTTTGTTTAGAAGACAAACATCTTCATTGCCAATACTGTTCTGTGTGAAATAAGCTAGTTCAGTTCTAGGAATCAGTTGCTTTCCGTCGAAGAAGGTTGAGTGCAGCAAATTCAAACTTTCCTTGTTAATGTAATCTAAAAAGATGTACAACTTAGTAGATTGGCATCATTTCTACAGTAGTTTGTTTAGAAAACAAACAACTTCATTGCCGAACCCTGTACTGTGTGAAAATAGGTAGTTCGTTTCTAGGATTCAGTTGCTTTCCTACGAAGAAGGTTGAGTGCAGCAAGTTCAAACTTTCCTTGTTTGCGTAATCTAACAAGATGTAGAACTTATTAGATTGCCCTCATTTCTAAACTACTCTATTTAGAAAACAAACACCTTCATTGCCAAATATTATACTGTGTGAAATAAGCTGTTTCTATTCTAGGAATCAGTTGCTTTCCTACAAAGAAGATTGACTGCAGAAAGTTCAAACTTTCACAGCTTGTGTAATCTAACAAGATGTATGAGATAGTAGATTCGCCTCATTTCTAAAGTAGTTTGTTTAGAAAACAAACATCGTCATTGCCGAACCCTATACTGTGTGAAATGAGCTAGTTCGGTTCTAGGAATCATTTTCTTTCCTACGAAGAAGTTTGCGTGCAACAACTTCAAACTTTCCTTGTTAATGTAACCTAAAAAGATCTTCAACTTAGTAGATTGGCCTCATTTCTACAGTAGTTTGTTTAGTAAACAAACATCTTCATTGCTGAACACTGTACTGTGTGAAATAAGGTAGTTCAGTTTTAGGAATCAGTAGCTTTCCGCTGAAGAAGGTTGAGTGCAGCAAGTTCCAACTTTCCTTGTTTGTGCAATCTAAGAAGATGTACAACGTACAAGTTTAGCTACATTTCTAAACTACTTTGTTTAGAAAACAAACATCTTCATTGCTGAACCCTGTAGTGTGTATTAACCTAGTTCGGTTCTAGTAATCATTTGCTTTTCTACGGAGGTGGTTGAGTGCAACAAGTTAAACATTCCTTGTTAATGTAATCTAAAAAGATATACAACTTAATAGATTCACCTCATTTCTAAAGTAGTTTGTTGAGAAAACAAACCTCTTCAATGCCAAACACTGTACTGTGTGAAATAAGATAGTTTGGGTCTAGGAATCAGTTGCTTTCCTATGAAGAAGGTTGAGTGCAGCAAGTTCAAACTTTCCTTGTTTGTGTAATTTAACAAGATGTACAACTTACAAGTTTCACGTCATTTCTAACCTACTTTTTTTAGAAAACAAACACCTACATTGCCAAACATTGTTATGTGTGAAATAAGCTGTTTCCGTTCAAGAAATTAGTTGCTTTCCTACGAAGAAGGTGGAGTGCAGAAATTTCAAACTTTCCTAGTTTGTTTAATCTAACAACATGTATAAGTTAGTTGATTCGCCTCATTTCTAAAGTAGTTTCTTTAGAAAACAAACATCTTCATTGCTGAACCTTATACTGTGTGAAATAAGCTATTTCGGTCTTGGAATCAGTTGCTTTCCTACAAAGAAGTTCAAACTTTCCTTGTTAATGTAATCTAAAAAGATGTACAACTTAGTAGGTGGGTCATATTTCTACAGATTGCTCTCATTTCTAAACTACTTTGTTTAGAAAACGAACACCTTCATTGCCAAATATTGTACTGTGTGAAATAAGCTGTTTTGGGTCTAGGAATCAGTTGCTTTTCTGCGAAGAAGGCTGAGTGCAGCAAGTTCAAACTTTCGTTGTTTATCTAATCTAACAAGCTGTACAACATAGAAGATTGGCGTCATTTCAACAGTAGTTTGTTTATAAAACAAACACCTTCATTCCCGAACCCTATACTGTGTGAAATAAGATAGTTCGGTCTAGGAATCAGTGGCTTTCTTACGAAAAAGGTTGAGTGCAACAAGTTCATATTTTCTTTGTTAATGTAATCTAAAAAGATGTACAACATAATAGATTCACGTCATTTCTAAAATAATTTGTTGAGAAAACAAACATCTTCATTGCCGAACACTGTACTGTGTGTAAAAAGCTAGTTCGTTTCTAGGGATCAGTTGCTTTCCTACGAAGAAGGTTGAGTGCATCAATTTCAAACTTTCATTGTTTGTGTAACCTAGAGATGTACAACTTACAAGTTTCGTTTCATATCTACGCTAGTTTGTTTGTAAAACAAACATCTTCTTTGCCCAATACTGTAATGTGTGAAATAAGCTAGTTCGGTTCTAGGAATCAGTTGTTTTCCTACTAAGAAGGTTCAGTGTGGCAAGGTCAAACTTTCCTTGTTTGTGTAATATAACAAGATGTACAACTTACAGGTTTGGCTTCATTTCTAAACCACTTTGTTTAGAAAACAAACATCTTCATTGCTGACAACTGTACTGTATGAAATAATCTAGTTTGGTTCTAGGAATCAGTTGCTTTTCTACGGAGATGGTTGCGTGCAGCAAGTTCCAACTTTCCTTGTTAATGTAATCTAAAAAGATGTACAACTTAATAGATTCACCTCATTTCTTAAGTAGTTTGTTGAGAAAACAAACATCTTCATTGCCAAACACTGTACGGTTTAAAATAAGCTAGTTCGGATCTAGGAATCAGTTGCTTTCCTACTAAGATGGTTGAGTGCAGCAAGTTCAAACATTCCTTTTTTTGTAATCTAACAAGATGTACAACATACCAATTCTGTTTCACTTCTAAACTACTTTGTTTAGAAAACAAACATGTTCATTGCCGAACGCTGTTCTGTGTGAAATAAGCTAGTTTGGTTCTAGGAATCAATTGCTTTCGTACAAAGAAGGATGAGTGCAAAAAGTTCAAACTTTCCTTGTTAATGTAATATAAAAAGATGTACAACTGAGTAGATTGGCGTCATTTCTACAGTAGTTTTTTTACAAAACAAACATCTTCACTGCCGAACCCTGTACTGTTTGAAAATAGCTGGTTCGTTTCTCGGAATCAGTTGCTTTCCTACAAAGAAGGTTGAGTGCAGCAACTTCAAACTTTCCTTGTTTGCGTAATCTAAGAAGATATACAACTTATTAGATTCGCCTCATTTCTAAAGTACTTTGTTTAGAAAACAAACACCTTTATTGCCAAATATTGTACTGTGTGAAATAAGCTGTTTTGATTCTAGGAATCAGTTGCTTTCCTGCCAAGAAGGTTGAGTGCAGCATGTTCAAACTTTCCTAATTTGTGTAATTTAACAAATTTTATAAGTTGGTTGATTTGCCTCCTTATTAAAGTAGTTTGTTTAGAAAACAAACATCTTCATTGCTGAATGCTATACTGTGTGTAATAAGGTAGTTCGGTCTACGAATCAGTTGCTTTCCTACAAAGAAGGTTGAGTGCAACAAGTTCAAACTTTCCATGTTAATGTAATCTAAAAAGATGTACAACTTAGTTGATTGGCCTAATTTCTACTGTAACTTGTTCAAAATTTCCAGGTTTGTGTAATCTAACAAGATGTATAAGTTAGTAGGTTGGCCTCATTTCTAAAGTAGTTTGTTTAGAAAACAAACATCTTCATTTCTGAACCCTATACTGTGTGAAATAAGCTACTTCGGTTCCAGGAATCAGTTATTTTCCTATGAAGAAGGTTGAGTGCAACAAGTTCAAACTTTTCTTGTTAATGTAATCTAAAAAGATGCGCAACTTAGTAGATTGGAGTCATTTCTACAACAGTTTGTTTAGAAAACAAACATCTTCATTGCCGAACACTGTACTGTGTGAAATAAGCTAGTTCGGTTCTAGGAATCAGTTGCTTTCCTACGAAGAAGGTTGAGTGCAGCAAGTTCAAACTTTCCTAGTTTGTGTAATCTAACAAGATGTACAACTTACAAGTTTAGCTTCATTTCTAAACTACTTTTTTTAGAAAACAAACACCTTCATTGTGAAATATTGTACTGTGTGAAATAAGCTGTTTCGGTTCTAGCAATCACTTATTTTCCTATGAAGAAGGTTGAGTGCAAGAAGTTCAAACTTTCCTTGTTAATGTAATCTAAAAAGAAGTACAAGTTAGTATATTGGACTAATTTCTAAGGTAGTTTGTTTAGAAAACAAACATCTTCATTCCCGAACTCTATACTGTGTGAAATAAGGTAGTTTGGTTCTAGGAATCAGTTGATTTCCTATGAAGAAGGTTGAGTGCTGCAAGTTCAAAATTTCCTTTTTTGTGTAATGTAAAAAGATGTACAACTTACAAGTTTCGCTTCATGTCTAAACTACTTTGTTTAGAAAACAAACACCTTCATTGCCAAATATTGTACTGTGTGAAATAAGCTATTTCGGTTCTAGGAATCACTTCCTTTGCTACGAAGAAGGTTGAGTGCAGCAAGTTTAAACTTTAGTTGTTTGTACAATCTAACAAGATGTACAACTTACAAGTTTCGCTTCATTTCTCAACTTCTTTGTTTAGGAAACCAAACATCTTCATTGCCGAACACTGTACTGTGTGAAATAAGCTAGTTTGGTTCTAGGAATCAGTTTCTTTTCTACGGAGATGTTTGAGTGCAGCAAGTTCAAACTTTCCTTGTTTGTGTAACCTAATAATGTTCAACTTACAAGTTTCGTATAATTTCTAAACTACGTTGTTTGAAAAACAACCACCTTCATGGCCCAATACTGTAATGTGTGAAATAACCTAGTTCGGTTCTAGGATTCAGTTGCTTTCCTATGAAGAAGGTTGAGTGTGGCAAGGTAAAACTGTCCTTGTTTGTGTAATCTAACAAGATGTACAACTTACAAGTTTCTCTTCATTTTTAAACTACTTTGTTTAGAAAACAAACATCTTCATTGCTGACCACTGTACTGTGTGAAATAACCTAGTTCAGTTCTAGGAATCAGTTGCTTTTCTACGGAGATGGTTGCTTGCAGCAAGTTCAAACTTTCCTTGTTAATGTAATCTAAAAAGATGTACAACTTAACAGATTCACCTCATTTCTAAAGTAGTTTGTTGAGAAAGCAAACGTCTTCATTGCCGCGCACTGTACTGTGTGAAGTAAGCTAGTTCGGTTCTAGGAATCACTTGCTTTCCTACGAAGATGGTTGAGTGCAGAAAGTTCAAACTTTCCATGTTTGTGTAATCTAACAAGATGTACAACTTACAAGTTCCGCTTCATTTCTAAACTACTTTGTTTAGAAAACAAACATCTTCATTGCAGAACATTGTACTGTGTGAAATAAGCTAGTTCGGTTCTAGGAATCATTTCCTTTTCTACAAAGAATGTTGAGTGCAGCAAGTTCAAACTTTCCTTGTTAATGTAATCTAAAAAGATGTACAACTTAGTAGACTGGCGTCATTTGTACAGTAGTTTGTTTAGAAAACAAACATCTTCATTGCCGAACCCTGTACTGTGTGAAAATACCTAGTTAGTTTCTACGAATCAGTTGCTTTCCTACGAAGAATGTTGAGTGCAGCAAGTTCAAACTTTCCTTGTTTGCGTAATCTAACAAGATGTACAATTTATTAGATTAGCCTCATTTCTAAACTACTTTGTTTAGAAAACAAACACCTTCATTGCCAAATATTGTACTGTGTGAAATAAGCTTTTTTGATTCTAGGAATCAGTTGCTTTCCTGCGAGGAAGGTTGAGTACAGCAAGTTCAAACTTTCCTATTTTGTGTAATCTAACAAGATATATAAGTTAGTAGATTCGCCTCATTTCTAAAGTTGTTTGTTTAGAAAACAAGCATCTTCATTGCCGAACCCTATACTGGGTGAAATAAGCTAGTTCGGTTCTAGGAATCAATTATTTTCCTATGAAGAAGGTTGAGTGCAACAAGGTCAAACTTTCCTTGTTAATGTAATCTAAAAAGATTTACAACTTAGTAGATTGGCCTCATTTCTACAGTAGTTTGTTTAAAAAACAAGCATCTTTATTTTCCAACACTATACTGTGGGAAATAAGCTAGTTTGGTTCTAGGAATCAGTTGCTTTCCTAAGAAGAAGGTTGAGTGCAGCAAGTTCAAACTTTCCTGGTTTGTGTAATCAAACAAGATGTACAAGTTACAAGTTTAGCTTCATTTCTAAACTACTTTGTTTAGAAAACAAACACCTTCATTTCCAAATATAGTACTGTGTTAAATAAGCTGTTTCAGTCTAGAAATCACTTATTTTCCTACGAAGAAGGTTGAGTGCAACAAGTTCAAACTTTCCTTGTTAATGTAATCTAAAAAGATGTACAACTTAGTAGATTGGCCTCATTTCTACAGTAGTTTGTTTAAAAAACAAACATCTTCATTTCCCAACACTATACTGTGTGAAATAAGCTAGTTTGGTTCTAGGAATCAGTTGCTTTCCTTCAAAGAAGGTTGAGTGCTGCAAGTTCAAATATTCCTTGTTAATGTGACCAAAAAACATGTACAACTTAGTAGATTAGTCTCATTTCTTCACTAGTTTGTTCAGAAAACAAACATCTTCATTTCTGAACCCTGTACTTTGTGAAAATAGCTAGTTCGTTGCTAGGAATCAGTTGCTTTCCTACAAACAAAGTTGAGCCCTGCAAGTTGAAACTTTCCTTGTTTGTGTAATCTAACAAGATATACAACTTAGTAGATTCGCCTCATTTCTAAACTACTTTTTTAGAAAACAAACACCTTAATTGCCAAATACTGTGTTGTGTGAAATAAGCTGTTTTGATTCTAGGGATCAGTTGCTTTCCTACAAACAAGGTTGAGCGGAGCAAGATCAACCTTTCCTCGTTTGTGAAATATAACAAGATGTATAAGTTAGTTGATTCGGCTCATTAGTAAAGTAGTTTGTTTAGAAAACAAACATCTCCATTGCCAAACCCTATATTGTGTGAAATAAGCTACTTCGGTTCTAGGAATCAGTTGCTTTCCTTCGAAGAAGGTTGAGTGCAGGAAGTTCAAACTTTTCTTCTTTGTGTAATCTAACAAGATGTACAACTTACAAGTTTTGCTTCATTTCTAAACTACTTTGTTTAGGAAGCAAACACCTTCATTGCCGAACACTGTACTGTGTGAAATAAACCAGTTCGGTTCAAGGAATCAGTTGTTTTCCTATGAAGAAGGTTGAGTGCAGCAAGTTCAAACATTCCTTCTTAATGTAATCTAAAAAGATGTACAACTTAGTACATTCACCTCATTTCTAAAGTAGTTTGTTGAGAAAGCAAACATTTTCATTGCCGAACACTGTAGTGTGTGAAATAAGCTGGTTCGGTTCTAGGAATCAGTTGCTTTCCTACAAAGAAGGTTGAGTGAAGCAAGTTCAAACTTTCCTTGTTTGTGTAATCTCACAAGATGTATAAGATTCTCCTCCTTTCTAAAGTAGCTTGGTTTGAAAACAAACATTTTCATTGCCGAACACTATACTGTGTGAAATAAGCTAGTTTGGTTCTAGGAATCAGTTGCTTTCCTACGAAGAAGGTTGAGTGCAGCAGGGTCAAACTTTCCTTGTTTGTGTAATCTAGCAAGATGTACAACTTAGAAGTTTCGCTTCATTTCTAAACTACTTTGTTTAGAAAACCAACCTCTTCATTGCCAAATATTGTACTGTGTGAAATAAGCTGTTTCAGTTCTAGGAATCAGTTGCTTTCCTACAAAGCAGGTTTAGTGCAGCAAGTTCAAACTTTCCTAGTTTGTGTAATCTAACAAGATGTATAAGTTAGTAGATTCGCCTCATTTCTAAAGTAGTTTGTTTAGAAAACAAACATCTTCATTGCCGAACCCTAAACTGTGTGAAATAAGCGGTTTCGGTTTTAGGAATCATTTGCTTTCCTACGAAGAAGGTTTAGTGGTAAATGTTTAAACTTTCCTTGTTAATGTAATCTAAAAAGATGTACAACTTAGTAGATTGGCCTCATTTCTACAGTAGTTTCTTTAGAAAAAAACATCTTCATTGCCATACACTGTACTGTGTGAAATAAGCTAGTTCGGTTCTAGGAATCAGTTGCTTTCCTACTAAGAAATTTCAGTGCAGCAAGTTCAAACTTTCCATATTTGTGTAATCTAAGAAGATATAAAACTTACAAGTTTCGTTTCATTTCTAAACTACTTTGTTTAGAAAACAAACATCTTTATTGCTAAATACTGTAATATGTGAAATCAGCTATTTCAGTTCCAAGAATCAGTTGCTTTCCTATGAAGAAGGTTGCGTGCAGCAAGTTCAAACATTCCTTGTTTGTGTAATCTAACAAGATGTACAAGTTAGTTGATTAGCCTCATTTGCATAATAGTTTGTTTAGTAAACAAACATCTTCATTGCCGAGCCTGGTAGTGTGTGAAAATAGCTACTTCATTTCTGGGAATCAGTTGCTTTGCTACGACGAAGGTTGAGTGCAGCAAGTTCAAACTTTGCTTGTTTCTGTAATCTAACAAGATGTACAACTTAGTAGATTCACCTCATTTCTAAACTACTTTGTTTAGAAAACAAACACCTTCATTGTCAAATATTGTACTGTGTGAAATAAGCTGTGTCGGTTCTAGGAATAAGTTGCTTTGCTAAGAAGAAGATTGAGTGCAACAAGTTCAAACTTTCCTTGTTAATATTATGGAAAAAGATGTACAACTTAGTAGATGGGTCTCATTTCTACAGTAGTTTGTTTAGAAAACAAACGTCTTCATTGCCGAACACTGTACTGTTTGAAATAACCTATTTCAGTTCTAAGAATCGGTAGCTTTCCTACGAAGAAGGTTGAGTGCAGCAAGTTCAAACTTTCCTAGTTTGTGCAATCTAAATAGATGTATAAGTTTGTAGATTCTCCCCATTTCTAAAGTAGTTTGTTTGGAAAACAAACATCTTCATTGCACAACCCTATACTGTGTGAAATAACCTGGTTCGGTTCTAGGAATCATTTGCTTTACTACGAAGCAGGTTGAGTGCAACAAGTTCAAACTTTCCTCTTAATGTAATCTAAAAAGATGTACAACTTAGTAGATTGGCCTCATTTCTACAGTAGTTTGTTTAGAAAACAAACATCTTCATTGCCGAACACATTACTGTGTGAAATAAGCTAATTCATTTCTAGGAATCAGTAGCTTTCCTACAAAGGAGGTTGAGTGCAGCAAGTTCAAATTTTCCTTGTTAATCTAAAAATATGGACACCTTAATAGATTCACCTCATTTTTAAAGTCGTTTGTTTAGAAAACAAACATCTTCATTGCAGAACCCTATACTGTGTGAAAGAAGATGGTTCGGTTCTAGTAATCAGCTGTTTTCCTACGAATAAGGTTGAGTGCAACAAGTTCAAACTTTCGTTGGTAATGTAATCTAAAAAGATGTAAAACTTAGTAGATTGGTCTCATTGCTACAGTAATTTGTTTAAAAAACAAACACCTTCATTGCCAAACACTACATGTCTGAAATAAGCTAGTTTGGATCGAGGAATCAGTTGCTTTCCTACGAAGAAGGTTGAGTGCAGCAAGTTCAAAAATTTCATGTTTGTGTAATCAAACAAGATGTACAACTCACAAGTTTCGCTTCATTGCAGAACTACTTTGTTTACAAAACAAACATCTTCATTGCCAAACACTGTAGTGTGTGAAATAAGCCAGTTCGGTTCTGGGAATCAGTTCTTTGTCTCTGGAGATGGTTGAGTGTAGCAAGTTCAAACATTCCTTGTTAATGTAATCTAAAAGATGTACAACTTAACAGATTCACCTCATTTCTAAAGTAGTTTGTTGAGAAAACAAACATCTTCATTGCCGAACACTGTACCATGTGAAATAAGCTAGTTCGGTTCTAGGAATGAGTTGCTCTCCTATGAAGAAGATAGAGTGCAGCTCGTTCAAACTTTCCTTGTTTGTGTAATCTAACAAGATATACAACTTACAAGTTTCGTTTCATTTCTAAACTACTTTGTTTAGAAAACAAACACATTCATTTCCAAATATTGTACTGTGTGAAGTAAGCTGTTTCGGTTCTAGGAATCAGCTTTTTTTCTGGAGATGGTTGAATGTAGCCAGTTCAAACTTTCCTTCTTAATGTAATCTAAAAAGATGTACAACGTGACAGATTCACCTCATTTCTAAGGTAGTTTGTTTAGAAGCAAACATCTTCATTACCGAACACTGCACTGTGTGAAATAAGCTAGTTTGGTTCTAGGAATCAGTTGCTTTCCTACGAAGAAGGTTGAGTGCAGCAAGTTCAAACTTTCCTAATTTGTGTAATCTTACAAGATGTATAAGTTAGTTGATTAGCCTCATTTCTAAAGTAGTTTTTTTAAGAAAACAAACATCTCAATTGCCGAACCCTATACTGTGTGAAATAAGCTATTTCAGTCTAGGAATCAGTTGCTTTCCTACGAAGAAGGTTGACTGCATCAAGTTCAAACTTTCCTTGTTAATGTAATCTAAAAAGATGTACAACTTAGTAGATAGGCCTCATTTCTACAGTAGTTTGTTTAAAAAACAAACATCTTCATTGCCGTACACTATGTTGACTGAAATAAGCTAGTTCGGTTCTAGTAATCAGTTGCTTTCCTACGAAGAAGGTTCAGTGCAGCAAGTTCAAACATTCCTTGTTAATGTAATCTAAAAGGACGTACAACTTAGTAGATTGGCGACATTTCTTCAGTAGTTTGTTTAGAAAACAAACATCTTCATTGTCGATCCCTGTACTGTGTGAAAATTCCTACTTCGTTTATAGGAATCAGTTGCTTATCCTATGAAGAAGGTTGAGTGCAGCAACTTCAAACTTTCCTTGTTTGTGTAATCTAACAAGATGTACAACGTAAAAGTTTAGCTTCATTTCCAAACTACTTTGTTTAGAAAACAAATATTTATTGCTGAACGCTGTACTGTGTGAAATAAGCTAGTTCGGTTCTAGGAATCAGTTTCATTCCTACGAAGAAGGTTGAGTGCAGCAAGTTCAAATTTTCCTTGTTAATGTAATCTAAAAAATGTAAAACCTAGTAGATTGGCATCATTTCTACAGTAGTTTATTTAGAAAACAAACATCTTCTTTGCCGAACCCTGTACTGTATCAAAATAGGTAGTTCGTTTCTAGGAATCAGTTGCTTTCCTAAAAAGAAGGTTGAGGGCAGCAAGTTCAACCTTTCCTTGTTTGTGTAATCTAACAAGATGTGCAACTTTTTACATTGACTCATTTCTAAACTACTTTGTTTAGAAAACAAACACCTTCATTGCCAAATATTGTACTGTGTGAAATAAGCTGTTTTGGTTCTAGGAATCATTTGCTTTCCTACAGAGAAGGTTGAGTGCAGCAAGTTCAAACTTTCCTAGTTTGTGCAATCTAACAAGATATATAAGTGAGTAGATTCGCCTCACTTCTAAAGTAGTTTGTTTAGAAAACTAACATCTTCATTGCCAAACCCTATACGGTGTGAAATAAGCTAGTTCGGTTCTAGGAATCATTTGCTGTCCTACAAAGACGGTTGAGTGCAACAAGTTCAAACTTTCCTGTTAATGTAATCTAAAAAGATGTACAACTTAGTAAATTGGACTCATTTCTACAGTAGTTTGTTTAGAAAACAAACATCTTCATTGCTGAACACATTACTGTGTTAAATAAGCTAATTAGGTTCTAGGAATCAATAGCTTTCCTACAAAGGAGGTTGAGTGCAGCAAGTTCAAACTTTCCTTGTTTGTTAATCTAAAAAGATGGACACAAAGTAACAAGTTTAGTTTCATTTCTAAAGTCGTTTGTTTAGAAAACAAACATCTTCATTGCAGAACCCTATAGTTTGTGAAAGAAGATGGTTCGGTTCTAGTAATCACTTGTTTTTCTACGGAGATGGTTGAGTGCAACAAATTAAAACTTTCCTTGTTAATGTAATCTAAAAAAGATTAAAACTTAGTAGATTGGTCTCATTTCTAAACAGTAATTTTTTAAAAACAAACACCTTCATTGCCAAACACTACATTGTCTGAAATAAGCTGTTTGGGTTGTAGGAATCAGTTGCTTTCCTACGAAGAAGGTTGAGTGCAGCAAGTTCAAAATTTCATGTTTGTGTAATCAAACAAGATGTACAACTTACAAGTTTCACTTTATTTCAGAACTTCTTTGTTTACAAAACAAACATCTTCATTGCCAAACACTGTACTGTGTGAAATAAGCCAGTTGGGTTCTAGGAATCTCCTTTGTCTCTGGAGATGGTTGAGTGCAGCAAGTTCAAACTTTCCTTGTTAATGTAATCTAAAAGATGTACAACCAACAGATTGGTGTCATTTCTAAAGTAGTTTTTGAGAAAACAAACATCTTCATTGCCGAACACTGTACCATGTGAAATAAGCTAGTTCGGTTCTAGGAATCAGTTGCTCTCCTATGAAGAAGGTTGAGTGCAGAAAGTTCAAACTTTCCTTGTTTGTGTAATCTAACAAGATGTACAACTTATTAGTTTATTTGTTTCATTTCTAAACTACTTTGTTTAGAAAAGAAACACCTTCAATTTCCAAATATTGTACTGTGTGAAATAATCTGTTTTGGTTCTAGGAATCAGCTTTTTCTGAGATGGTTGAATGCAGCCAGTTCAAACTTTCCTTCTTAATGTAATCTAAAAAGATGTACACTTTTGACAAATTTCACTTCATTTCTAAGGTAGTTTGTTTAGAATACAAACATCTTCATTACAAAAACACTGCACTGTGTGAAATAAGCTAGTTTGGTTCTAGGAATCAGTTGCTTTCCTACGAAGAAGGTTGAGTGCAGCAAGTTCAAACTTTCCTAATTTGTGTAATCTTACAAGATGTATAAGTTAGTTGATTCACCTCATTTCTAAAGTAGTTTTTTAAGAAAACAAACATCTCAATTGCCAAACACTATACTGTGTGAAATAAGCTAGTTCAGTCTAGGAATCAGTTGCTTTCCTACGAAGAAGGTTGACTGCATCAAGTTCAAACTTTCCTTGTTAATGTAATCTAAAAAGATGTACAACTTAGTAGATAGGCCTCATTTCTACAGTAGTTTTTTTAAAAAAACAAACATCTTCATTGCACTTTGTTTTGAAAAACACTATGTTGACTGAAATAAGCTAGTTTGGTTCTAGTAATCAGTTGCTTTCCTACTAAGAAGGTTCAGTGCAGCAAGTTCAAACATTTCTTGTTAATGTAATCTAACAAGACGTACAACTTAGTAGATTGGCTTCATTTCTTCAGTAGTTTGTTTAGAAAACAAACATCTTCATTGCCAATATTGTACTGTGTGAAAATTCCTGTTTCGTTTATGGAATCAGTTGCTTATCCTATGAAGAAGGTTGAGTGCAGCAAGTTCAAACTTTCCTTGTTTGTGTAATCTAACAAGATGTACAACGTAAAAGTTTAGCTTCATTTCCAAACTACTTTGTTTAGAAAACAAAAATCTTCATTGCTGAACCGCTGTACTGTGTGAAATAAGCTAGTTCGGTTCTAGGAATCAGTTTCTTTCCTACGAAGAAGGTTGAGTGCAGCAAGTTCAAATTTTCCTTGTTAATGTAATCTAAAAAATGTAAAACCTAGTAGATTGGCATCATTTCTACAGTAGTTTATTTAGAAAACAAACATCTTCGGTTTGCAGCAAGTTCAAACCCTGTACTGTATCAAAATAGGTATTTCTTTCGTTTTTTATGAATCAGTTGCTTTCCTAAAAAGAAGGTTGAGGTGCAGCAAGTTCAAACTTTCCTTGTTTGTGTAATCTAACAAGATGTGCAACTTTTTACATTGACTCATTTCTAAACTACTTTGTTTAGAAAACAAACACCTTCATTGCCAAACATTGTACTGTGTGAAATAAGCTGTTTTGGTTCTAGGAATCATTTTCTTTCCTAGAATAGAAGGTTGAGTGCAGCAAGTTCAAACTTTCCTAGTTTGTGCAATCTAACAAGATATATAATTAGTAGATTTGCCTCATTTCTAAAGTAGTTTGTTTAGAAAACAAACATCTTCATTGCCAAACCCTATACTGTTTGAAATAATCTAGTTCGGTTCTAGGAATCATTTGCTTTCCTACAAAGACGGTTGAGTGCAACAAGTTCAAACTTTCCTGTTAATGTAATCTAAAAAGATGTACAACTTAGTAAATTGGCCTCATTTCTACAGCAGTTTGTTTAGAAAACAAACATCTTCATTGCTGAACACTGTACTGTGTTAAATAAGCTAATTAGGTTCTAGGAATCAATAGCTTTCCTATAAAGAAGGTTGAGTGCAGCAAGTTCAAACTTTCCTTGTTTGTGTAATCTAACAAGATGTACAACTTACAAGTTTAGTTTTATTTCTAAACTACTTTGTTTAGAAAACAAACATCTTCATTGCCAAAAACTGTAGTTTGTGAAATAAGCTCTTTCGGTTCTAGGAATCAGTTGCTTTTCTACGGAGATGGTTGAGTGCAACAAATTAAAACTTTCCTTGTTAATGTAATCAAAAAAGATATTCAACTTAGTAGGTTCACCTCATTTCTAAAGTAGTTTTTAGAAAACAAACATCTTCATTGCCAAATATTGTATTGTGTGAAATAAGCTGTTTTGGTTGTAGGAATCATTTGCTTTGCTACGAAGAAGGTTGAGTGCAGCAAGTTAAAACTTTCCTTTTTGGGTAATCTAATAAGATGTACAACTTACAAGTTTCACTTTATTTCAAACTGTAGTTTGTTTAGAAAACAAACATCTTCATTGCTGAACACTGTACTGTGTGAAATAAGCTAGTTCTGTTCTAGGAATCAGTAGCTTTCCTACGAAGAAGGTTGAGTGCAGCAAGTTCAAACTTTCCTTGTTTGTGTAATCTAAAAAGATGTACAACCATTAGATTTCGCCTCATTTCAACAGTAGCTTTTTAGAAAACAAACATCTTCATTGCCGAACCCTGTACTGTGTGAAAATAGCTAGTTCGTTTCTAGGAATCAGTTGCTTTCCTACTAAGAAGGTTGAGCGCAGAAAGTTCAAACTTTCCTTGTTAATGTAATCTAAAAGATGTACAACTTATTATATTTGACTCATTTCTAAACTACTTTGTTTAGAAAAGAAACACCTTCAATGCCAATTACTGTACTGTGTGAAATAATCTGTTTTGGATCTCGGAATCAGTTGCTTTCCTGCAAAGAGGAGTGCAGCAAGTTCAAACTTTCCTTGTTTGTGTAATCTAACAAGATGTACAACTTAAATTTTCCCTTCATTTCTAAACTACTTTTTTTAAAATACAAACATCTTCATTGCCAAAACACTGTACTGTGTGAAAAGCTGTTTAGGTTCTAGGAATCAGTTGCTTTTCTAGGAAGAAGGTTGAGTGCAGCAAGTTCAAACTTTCCTTGTTTGTGTAATCTAACAAGATGTGTAATTTAGTAGATTCACCTCATTTCTAAAGTAGTTTGTTTAGAAAACAAACATCTTCATTGCCAAACACTATACTGTGTGAAATAAGCTATTTTGGTTTCTAGGAATCAGTTATTTTCCTACGAAGAAGGTTGAGTGCAACAGGTTCAAACTTTCCTTGGTAATCTAATCTAAAAAGATGTACATCTTAGCCGATTGGCCATCATTTCTAAAGTAGTTTTTTTAAAAAAACAGACATCTTCATTGCTGAAAAACTTTACTGTGTGAAATAATCTAGTTTGGTCTAGGAATCAGTTGCTTTCCTACTAAGAAGGTTGAGTGCAGCAAGTTCAAAATTTCTTGTTTGTGTAATCTAACAAGATCTACAACTTACAAGTTTTTCAACTCATTTCTGAACTACTTTGTTTTCAAAAAAACACCTTCATTGCCACATATTGTACTATGTGAAATAAAATGTTTCGGTTCTAGAAATCAGTTGCTTTCCTACGAAGAAGGTTGAGTGCAGCAAGTTCAAACTTTTCTACTTTGTTTATTATAACAAGATGTATAAGTTAGTTGATTCGCCTCATTTCTAAAGTACTTTGTTTAAAAAACAAACATCTTCATTGCCAAACCGTATACTGTGTTAAATACGCTAGTTCAGTCTAGGAATCAGTTCCTTTCCTACGAAGAAGGTAGAGTGCAACAAGTTCAAACTTTCCTTGTTAATGTAATCTAAAAAGATGTACGACTTAGTCTATTGCCCTCATTTCTATAGTAGTTTGTTTAAAAAACAAAAATCTTCATTGCCGACCACTATATTGAGTGAAATAAGGTACTTCCGTTAGAGGAATCAGTTGCTTTCCTACGAAGACGGTTGAGTGCAGCAAGTTCAAACATTCCTTGTTAATGTAATCTAAACAGATGTACAACTTAGTAGACTGGCATCATTTCTTCAGTCGTTTGTTTAGAAAACAAACATCATTGCTGATCCCTTTACTGTATGAAAATATCTACTTCGTTTATATGTATCAGTGGCTTTCCTACGAAGAATGTTGAGTGCAGCAAGTTGAAACTTTCCTTGTTTGTGTAATCTAACAAATTGTACAACTTATTAGATTCACCTCATTTCTACACTACTTTGTTGAGAAAACAAACACCTTCATTTCGAAACATTGTACTGTGTGAAATAAGCTGTTTTGGTTCTAGGAATCAGTTTCTTTCCTAGAATAAAGGTTGAGTGCAGCAAGTTCAAACTTTCCTAGTTTGTGTAACCTAACAAGATTTATACATTAGTAGATTTGCCTCATTTCTGAAATAGTTTGTTTAGAAAACAAACATCTTCATTACCGAATACTATACTGTTTGAAATAATCTAGTTCGGTTCTAGGAATCATTTGCTTTCCTACGAAGAAGGTTGAGTGCAACAAGTTCAAACTTTCCTTGTTAATGTAATCTAAAAAGATGTACAACTTAGTAGATTGGCCTCATTTCTACAGCATTTTGCTTAGAAAACAAACATCTTTATTGCTGAACACAGTACTGTGTGAAATAAGCTAGTTCGGTTCTAGGAATCAGTTGCTTTCCTACGAATAAGGTTGAGTGCAGCAGTTCAAACATTCCTTGTTTGTGTAATGTAACAAGATGTACAACTTACAATTTTCGCTTCATTTCCAATCTACTTTGTTGAGAAAACAAACATCTTCATTGCCAAATATTGTACTGTGTGAAATAAGCTCTTTCGGTTCTAGGAATCAGTTGCTTTCCTTCAAAAATGTTGATTGCAGCAAGTTCAAACGTTCCTACTTTGTGTAATCAAACAAGATGTCTAAGTTAGTAGATTCGCCTCATTTCTAAAGTAGTTCGTTTGCAAAACAAACATCTTCATTGCGGAACCACATAATGTGTGAAATAAGCTACTTCGGTTCTAGGAATCATTTGCTTTCCTACGAAGAAGGTTGAGTGCAACAAGTTAAAACTGTCCTTGTTAATGTAATCTGAAAAGATGTACAACTTAGTAGATTGGCGTCATTTCTACTGTAGTTTGTTTAGAAAACAAATATCTTCATTGCCAAACACTGTACTGTGTGAAATAAGCTAGTTCTGTTCTAGGAATCAGTAGCTTTCCTACGAAGAAGGTTGAGTGCAGCAAGTTCAAACTTTCCTAATTTGTGTAATCTAACAAGATGTATAAGTTCGTTGATTCGCCTCATTTCAACAGTAGCTTGTTTAGAAAACAAACATCTTCATTGCCGAACCCTATACTGTGTGAAATAAGCTATTTCGGTCTAGGAAACAGTTGCTTTCCTACTAAGAAGGTTGAGTACCACAGGTTCAAACTTTCCTTATTAATGTAATCTAAAAGGATGTACAACTTAGTAGATTATCCTTATTTCTACAGTAACTTGTTTAGAAAACAAACACCTTCATTGCCTAACACTCTACTGTGTGAAAGAAGCTAGTTCGTTTCTGGGATTCATTTCCTTTCCTGTGAAGAAGGTTGAGTGCAGCAAGTTGAAACTTTCCATGTTTCTGTAATGTAACACGATGTACAACTTAAAAGTTTCGCTTCATTTCTGAACTACTTTGTTTAGAAAACAAATACCTTCATTGCCAAATACTGTACTGTGTGAATAAGCTGTTTCGGTTCTTGGAATCAGTTGCTTTTCTAGGAGACGGTTGAGTGCATCAACTTCAAACTTTCGTTGTTAATGTAATCTAAAAAGATGTACAACTTAATAGATTCACCTCATTTCTAAAGTAGTTTGTTGAGAAAACAAACATCTTCATTGCCGAACGCTGTATTGTGTGAAATAAGCTTGTTGGTTTCTAGGAATCACTTCCTTTCCTACCAAAAAGGTTGAGTGCAACAACTTCAAACTAACCTTGTTTGTGTAATCTAAAAAGACATACAAGTTAGTAGATACTCATCATTTCTAAAGTAGTTTGCTAAGAATACAAACATCTTCATTGCTGAACATTTTATTGTGTGAAAATAACTAGTTAGTTTCTCGGAATTAGTTGCTTTCCTACGCAGGAGGTTGAGTGCAGCAAGCTCAAACTTTCCTTGTTTGCGTAAGCTAACAAAATGTACAACTTATTAGATTCAACTCATTTCTAAACTACTTTGTTTTCAAAACAAACACCTTCATTGCCAAGTATTATACTGTGTGAAATAAGCTGTTTTGGTTCTATGAATCAGTTGCTTTCCTGCGAAGAAGGTTGAGTGCACCAAGTTCAAACTTTCCTAGTTTGTGTAATCTAACAAGATGTATAAGTTAGTTGATTCGACTCATTTCTACAGTACCTTGTTTAGAAAACAAACACCTTCATGGCCGAACACTGTACTGTGTGACATAAGCTAGTTCAGTTCAAGGAATCAGTTGTTTTCCTTCGAAGACGGTTGAGTGCAGCAAGTTCAAACAATCCTCATTAATGTAATCTAACAAGATGTACAACTTTGTAGATTCACCTCATTTCTAAAGTAGTTTATTGAGAAAACAAACATCTTCTTTGCCGAACACTGTTCTGTGTGAAATAAGCGGGTTCATTTCTAGTAATCACTTCCTTTCCTACGAAGAAGGTTCAGTGCAGCAAGTTCAAACTTTCCTTGTTGGTGTAATCTAACAAGATATACAAGTTAGAAGATTCGCTTCATTTCTAAACTACATTGTTTAGAAAAGAAACATCTTCATTGGTGATAACTGTACTGTGTGAAATAAGCTTGTTCAGTTCAAGGAATCAGTTGTTTTCCTACGAAGAAGGTTGAGTGCAGCATGTTCAAACATTCCTTGTTAAGGTAATCTAGAAAGATGTACAACTTAGAAGATTGGCATCGTTTCTTCAGTAGTTTGTTTAGAAAACAAACATCTTCATTGCCGAACCCTGTACTGTTTGAAAAAAGCTAGTTCGTTTCTAGGAATCAGTTGCTTTCCTACGAAGAATGATGAGTGCAGCAAGTTCAAACTTTCCTTGTTTGTGTAATCTAACAAGATATACAATTTACTATATTCGCCTCATATCTAAACTTCTTTGTTTAGAAAACAAATACTTTCAATCCCAAATATTGTACTGTGTGAGATAAGCGGTTTCGGATCTATGAATCAGTTGCTTTCCTACAAAGAAGGTTGAGTGCAGCAAGTTCAAACTTTCCTAGTTTGTGTAATCTAAGAAGATGTATATGTTAGTTGATTCGCCTCATTTCTAAAGTACTTTGTTTAGAAAACAAACATCTTCATTGCCGAACCCTATACTGTGTGAAATAAGCTAGTTCGGTCTAGGAATCAGTTGCCTTCCTATGAAGAAGGTTGAGTGCAACAAGTTCAAACTTTCCTCGTTAATGTAATGTAAAAGATGTACAACGTAGTAGATTGGCCTCATTTCTACAGTAGCTTGCTGAGAAAACAAACATCTTCATTGCGGAACACTGTACTGTGTGAAATAAGCCTCTTCGGTTCTAGGAATCAGTTGCTTTCCTACGAAGAAGGTGGAGTGCAGCAAGTTCAAACTTTCGTGGTTTGTGTAATCTAAGAAGATGTACAACTTACAAGTTTCGGTTCATTTCTAAACTACTTTGTTTAGAAAAGAAACATCTCCATTGCTGAACACTGTAATGTGTGAAATAAGCTACTTTCGTTCTAGGAATCAGTTGCATTTCTACGGAGATGGTTGATGGCAACCAGTTAAAACCTTCCTTGTGAATGTAATCTAAAAAGATGTACAACTTAATAGAGTCACCTCCTTTCTGAAGTAGTTTGTTGAGGAAAAAAACATCTTCATTTCCGAACACTATACTGTGTGAAATAAGGTAGTTTGGTGCTAGGAATCAGTTGCTTTCCTAAGAAGAAGGTTGAGTGCAGCAAGTTCAAACTTGCCTTGTTTGAGTAATCTAAAAAGATGTACAACTTAGAAGTTTAGCTTCATTTCTAAACTACTTTGTTTAGAAAACAAACACCTTCATTCCTAAATACTGTACTGTGTGAAATAAGTGGTTTCGGGTCTAGGAATCAGTTGCTTTCCTACAAAGAAGGTTGAGTGCAGCCAGTTCAAATTTTCCTAGTTTGTGTAATCTAACAAGGTGTATAAGTTAGTAGATTCCTCATTTCTAAAGTAGTTTGTTTAGAAAACGATCATCTTCATTGCCGAACCCTATACTGTGTTAAATAAGGTAGTTCGGTTCTAGGAATCATTTGCTTTCCTACTAAGAAGGTTGCGTGCAACAAGTTCAAACTTTCCTTGTTAATGGAATCTAAAAAGATATACAACTTACTACATTGGCCGCTTTTCTACAGTAGTTTCTTTAGAAAACAAAAACCTTCATTGCAGAACTCTGTACTGTGTGAAATAGGCTATTTAGGTTCAAGGTACCAGTTGTTTTCCTATGAAGAAGGTTGAGTGCAGGAAGTTCAAACATTCCTCGTTAATGTAATCTAAAAAGATGTACAACTTAGTGGATTCACCTCATTTCTAAAGTAGTTTGTTGAAAAAACAAACATCTTCATTGCTGAACACTGTTCTGTGTGAAATAAGCTGGTTCGGTTCTAGGAATCAGTTGCTTTCCTATGAAGAAGGTTGAGTGCAGCAAGTACAAGCTTTCCTAGTTTGTGTAACCTCACAAGATGTATAAGTTAGTAGATTCGCCTGATTTCTAAAGTAGTTTGTTTGAAAACAAACATCACTGCCGAACCCTATACTGTGTGAAATAAGCTAGTTCGGTACTGGGAATAAGTAGTTTTCCTACGAACAAGGTTAAGTGCAACAAGTTCGAACTTTCCTTGTTAATGTAATCTAAAAAGATGTACAACTTAGTAGATTGGCCTCATTTCTACGGTAGTTTGTTTAGAAAACAAACATCTTCATTGCCGACCACTATACTGTGTGAAATAAGCTATTTCGGTTCTAGGAATCACTTGCTTTCCTACGAAGAAGGTTGAATGCAGCCAGTTCAAACGTTCCTTGTTTGTGTAATCTAACAAGATATACAACTTAGAAGTTTCGCTTTATTTCTAAAATTCTTTGTTTAGAAAACAAACATCTTCATTGCGGAACCAATACTGTGTGAAAATAGCTTGTTCATTTCTGTGAATTAGTGGCGTTCCAACGAAGATGTTTGAGTGCAGCAAGTTCAAACTTTCCTAGTTTGTGTAATCTAACAAGATGTATAAGTTAGTAGATTCGCCTCATTTCTAAAGTAGTTTGTTTAGAAAACAAACATCTTCATTGCCGAACCCTATACTGTGTGAAATAAGCTACTTCGGTTCTAGGAATCAGTTGTTTCCCTACGAAGAAGGTTGAGTGCAACCAGTTCAAACTTTCCTTGTTAATGTAATATAAAAAGATGTACAGCTTAGTAGATTGGCCTCGTTTCTACAGTAGCTTGTTGAGAAAACAAACATCTTCATTGCCGAACACTGTACTGTGTGAAATAAGCTAGTTCGGTTCTAGGAATCAGTAGCATTCCTATGAAGAAGGTTGAGTGCAGCAAGTTCAAACTTTCCTTGTTAATATAATCTAAAAAGATGTACAACTTAGTAGATTGGAGTCATTCCTACAGCAGTTTGTTTAGAAGACAAACATCTTCATTGCCGAACCCTGTACTGTGTGAAAATAGCTAGTTCCTTTGTAGGAATCAGTTGCTTTACTATGAAGAATGTTCAGTGCAGCAAGTTCAAACTTTCCTTGTTTGCGAAATCTAACAAGATGTACAACTCATAAGATTCGCCTCATTTCTAAACTACTTTGTTTAGAAAACTAACACCTTCATTGCCAAATATTGTAGTGTGGGAAATAAGCTGTTTTGGTTCTAGGAATCACTTGCTTTCCTGCTAAGAAGGTTGAGTGTACCAATTTCAAACTTTCCTAGTTTGTGTAATCTAACAAGATGTATAAGTGAGTTGATTCTCTTCATTTCTACAGTACCTTGTTTAGAAAACAAACACCTTCATTGCCGAACCCTTTACTGTGTGAAATAAGCGAGTTCGGTATAGGAATCACTTGCTTTCCTAACAGAAGGTTGAATGCAACAAGTTCAAACTTTCCTTGTTAATGTAATCTAAAAAGATGTAAAACTTAATAGATTCACCTCATTTCTAAAATAGTTTTTTGAGAAAACAAACATCTTCATTGGCGAACACTGTAATGTGTGAAACAAACTAGTTCGGTTCTAGGAATCAGTTGATTTCCTTTGAAGAATGTTGAGTGCAGCAAGTTCAAACTCCTTTTTTGTGTAATCTAACAAGATGTACAACTTACAAGTTTCGCTTCATTTCTAAACTACTTGGTTTAGAAAAGAAACATCTTCATTGCCGAACACCGTAATGTGTGAAATAAGCTAGTTCAGTCCTAGGAATCAGTTGCTTTGCTACGGACATGGTTGAGTGCAACAAGTTCAAACTTTCCTTGTTAATGTAATCTAAAAAGATGTACAACTTCATAGATTCACCTCATTTCTAAAGTTGTTTGTTGAGAAAACAAACATCTTCATTGCCGACCACTGTACTGTGTGAAATAAGCTAGTTCGGTTCTAGGAATCAGTTGCTTTCCATCGAAGAAGGTTGAGTGCAGCAAGTTCAAACTTTCCTTGTGTGTGTAATGTAACAATATGTACAACTTATTAGATTCACCTCATTTTTAAGTACTTTGTTTAGAAAAGAAACACCTTCATTGACAAATAATTTACTGTGTGAAAAAAGCTGTTTTGGTTCTAGGAATCAGTTACTATCCTGTAAAGAAGGATGAGTGCAGCAAGTTCAAACTTTCCTAGTTTGTGTAATCTAAGAAGATGTATAAGTTAGTTGTTGGGATCATTTCTAAAGTAGTTTGTTTAGAAAACAAATATCTTCATTACCGAACCATATACTGTGTGAAATAAGCTAGTTCTGTCTAGGAATCATTTGCTTTCCTACGAAGAAGGTTGAGTGCAACAAGTTCAAACTTTCCTTGTTAATGTGATCTAAAAAGTCATACAACTTAACAGATTCTCCTCATTTCTACAGTAGTTTCTTTTGCAAACGAAGATCTTCATTCCCGAACACTGTACTATGTGAAATAAGCTAGTTCGGTTCTATGAAACAGTTGCTTGCCTACCAAGAAGGTTGACTGCAGCAAGTTCAAACTTTCCTTGTGTGTGTAATCTACCAAGATGTACAACTTACAAGTTTCGCTTCATTTCCAAACTACTTTGTTTAGAAAACAAACATCTTCATTGCTGAACGCTGTACTGTGTGAAATAAGCTAGTTCGGTTCTAGGAATCAGTTGCTTTCCTACGAAGAAGGTTGAGTGTAGTAAGTTCAAACTTAACTTGTTAATGTAATCTAACAAGATGTACAACTTACAAGTTTCGCTTCATTTCTCTACTACTTTGTGTAGAAAAAAAAACCTAAATTGCCAAATATTGTATTGTGTCAAATAAGCTGTTTCAGATCTAGGAATCACTTGCTTTGCTACTGTACATCTAACAAGATGTACAACTTACACGGTTCGCTTCATTTCCAAGCTACTTTCTTTAGAAAACAAACATCTTCATTGCCAAACACTGTACTGTGTGATATAAGCTAGTTCCGTTCTAGGAATCAGTTGCTTTCCTACAAAGAAGGTTGAGTACAGCAAGTTCAAACTTTACTTGTTTGTGTAATCTAACAAGATGTATAAGTTAGTTAATTCGCCTCATTTCTACAGTAGCTTGTTTAGAAAACAAACATCTTCATTGCCGAACCCTATACTGTATGAAATAAGCTAGTTCGGTCTAGGAATCAATTGTTTTCCTACGAAGAAGGTTGAGTGCAACAAGTTCAATCTTTCCTTGTTAATGTAATCTAAAAAGATGTACAACTTAGTAGATTGGCTTCATGTCTACAGTAGCTTGTTTAGAAAACAAACATCTTCATTGCTGAACCCTGTACTGTGTGAAAACAGCTAGTTCTTTTCTAGGAATCCATTTCTCTCCTACGTAGAAGGTTGAGTGCAGCAAGTTTAAACTTTCCTTCTTTGTGTAATCTAACAAGATGTACAACTTATTAGATTGGACTCATTTCTCAACTACTTTGTTTAGAAAACAAACACCTTCATTGGCAAATATTGTACTGTGTGAAATAAGCTGTTTTGGATCTAGGAATCCGTTGCTTTCCTGCGAAGAAGGTTGAGTGCAGCAAGTTCAAACTTTCCTAATTTGTGTAATCTAACAAGATGTATAAGTTAGTTGATTCACCTCATTTCTACAGTAGCTTGTTTAGAAAACAACATCTTCATTGCTGAACCCAATACTGTGTAAATAAGCTAGTTCAGTGTAGGAATCAGTTATTTTCCTACGAAGAAGGTTAAGAGCAACAAGTTCAAACTTTACATGTTAATGTAATCCAAATAGATGTACAACTTAGGAGATGGCCTCATTTCTACATTAGCTTGTTTATAAAACAAACATCTTCATTGCTGAACCCTGTACTGTGTGAAGTAAGCTAGTTCGGTTCTCTGAATCAGTAGCTTTCCTACGAAGATGGTTGAGTGAAGCAAGTTCAAACTTTCCTTATTTGTGTAATCTAACAAGATGTCCACCTTACAAGTTTGGCTTCATTTTTAAACTTCTTTGTTTAGAAAACAACCATCTTCATTTCCAAACAGTGTACTGTGTGTAATAAGCTAGTTCTATTCTAGCAATCAGTTGCTTTCGTATGAAGAAGGTTGAGTGCAGCAAGTTCAAACGTTCCTAGTTTGTGTAACCTCACAAGATGTATAAGTTAGTAGATTCGCTTCATTTCTAAAGTAATTTGTTTATAAATCATCCATCTTCATTGCCGAAGCCTATGCTGTGTGAAATAAGATAGTTCCGTTCTAGGAATAAGTTATTTTCCTACAAAGAAGGTTGAGTGAAAGAAGTTCAAACTTTCCCTCGTAATGTAATCTAAAAAGATGTACAACTTAGTAGATTGGCCTCATTTCTTCAGTAGTTTGTTTAGAAAACAAACATGTTCTTTGCTGATCCCTGTACTGTGTAAAAATAGCTACTTCGTTTCTAGGAATCAGTTGCTTTGCTACGAAGAAGGTTGAGTGCAGCAAGTTCAATCTTTCCTTGTTTGTGTAATCTAACAAGATGTACAACTTATTAGATTTGCCTCATTTCTAAACTACTTTGTTTAGAAAACAAACACATTCATTGCCAAATATTGTACTGTGTGAAATAAGCTGTTTTGGTTCTAGGAATCAGTTGCTTTCCTACAAAGAAGGTTGAGTGCAGCAAGTTCAATCTTTCCTAGTTTGTGACTCTAACAAGATGTATAAGTTAGTATATTCACCTCATTTTTAAGTAGTTTTTTTAGAAAACAAACATCTTCATTGCCGAACATTGTACTCTGTGAAATATGCTTGTACAGTTCTAGGAATCAGTAGCTTTCCCATCGAAGAAGGTTAAGTGTAGCAAGTTCAAACTTTCCTTGTTTGTGTAATCTAACAAGATGTACAACGCACAAGTTTCGCTTCATTTCTAAACTACTTTGTTTAGAAAACAAACATCTTCATTGCCGAACACTGTACTGTGTGAAATAAGCTAGTTCAGTTATAGGTTTCAGTTGCTTTCCTACAAAGTAGGTTGAGTGCAGTAAGTTCAAACTTTCCTTGTTAATGTAATCTAAAAAGATGTACAACCAGGTACATTGGCGTCATTTCTACAGTAGTTTGTTTAGAAAACAAACATCTTCATTGCCAACCCTGTACTGTCTGAAAATATCTAGTTCATTTCTAGGAATCAGTTGCATTCCTACGAAGAAGTTTGAGTGCAGCAAGTTCAAACATTCCTTGTTTGTGTAATCTATCAAGATGTATAACTTATTAGATTCGCCTCATTTCTAAACTAATTTGTTTAGAAAACAAACACCTTCATTGCCAAATATTGTACTGTGTGGAATAAGCTGTTTCTGTTCTAGGAATCAGTTGATTTAGTACAGAGAAGGTTGAGTGCAGCAAGTTCAAACTTTCCTAGTTTGTGTAATCTAACAAGATATAGAAGTTAGTACATTCGCCTCATTTCTAAAGTAGTTTGTTTAGAAAACAAACATCTTCATTGCCGAACCATGTACTGTGTGAAATAAGGTAGCTCGGTTCTAGGATTCAGTTGCTTTTCTACGGGGATGGTTGAGTGCAACAAGTTCAAACTTTCCTTGTCAATGTAATCTAAAACGTTGTACAACTTCATAGATTCTCCTCATTTCTAAAGTAATTTGTTGAGAAAACAAACATCTTCATTGCCAAACACTGTACTGTGTGAAATAAGCTAGTTCAGTTCTAGGAATCAGTTCCTTTCCTACGAAGAAGGTTGAGTGGAGCAAGTTCAAACTTTCCTTGTTTGTGTAATCTAACAAGATATACAACTTACAACTTTCACTTCATTTCTAAACTACTTTCTTTAGAAAACAAACATCTTGATTGTTGAACACTGTACTGTGTGAAATAAGCTATTTCGGTTCTTGGAATCAGTTGCTTTACTACGAAGAAGGTTGAGTGTACCAAGTTCAAACTTTCCTTGTTAATGTAATCTAAAAAGATGTACAACTTAGTAGACTAGCTTCATTTCTACAGTAGTTTGTTTAGAAAACAAACATCTTCATTGCCGAACCCTGTACTCTGTGAAAATAGCTAGTTCATTTGTAGGAATCAGTTGGTTT